>JAMJFZ010000056.1:21105000-21795000 GCA_026225945.1 Cricetomys ansorgei
GGTAAACAAGTACATTGGTAATATTCTCCAACTTAGGGATCTTCCATGGAATTGTACTTGCCAACTGCTCTATAAGATATAATAAGTTCCTGACATTGTGATTGCCATGATTTTGCCTGTGGGATCTAGTAAGGGTACTGTTGCCTTGTTATAGAGTAACTCCATTTATACTCATTCAAGGATTTTTTTAAATTAAAATATAATTTCATAATTTCATGCTCCCCTTTCCCACCTCCAACTCCTCTCATGTACCCTCACATATTCCCTTATGAAATTATGGCTTCTTTTATTTAGCTATTATTGTTTTACACACACACACACGCACACACACAATCTCTCATACACCTACATATATAATATAGATGAAGCCTCCTCATTCCGTTTAGTGTTATTGGTA
Organism: Cricetomys ansorgei; assembly: GCA_026225945.1. Lineage (NCBI taxonomy): Eukaryota > Metazoa > Chordata > Mammalia > Rodentia > Nesomyidae > Cricetomys > Cricetomys ansorgei. The sequence continues at coordinate 21,105,398 of JAMJFZ010000056.1, forward strand.
TTAGATAACATGGGGAAAACTGGTTCTCCCTGACTCTCTTAGCATTCCTTAGTTGCCTTCTGTAGCTCTATATCTGTCGCTGGAGCCCCATGGAGCCCCTTCCATTCATTTATCAGTTTATAGTTATCTAGGCTATTTTTATCTCCTTACTATTGTGAATACAGCAGTAATGAACTTGGATAAACAGGTATCCTTTTAGTGGACTGTATAGTCGTTGGGGTATATTCCCAAAACTGTCAAAGCTGGTTCACTTGGTTGATTTATTTCTAGCTTTTTGAAGAACTTCTGCAGTGATTTCCATAATGGTTGCATTATTTTGCTCTCCTACCATCAGTGAATATGTGTATACTTTTCCCATATATATGGCAGCATTCCTTTTCAGTTTTATTTTCCTAATCTTAGTCATTCTGACTAAGGTAAGACAAATCTCAAACTAATTTTAATTTGCATTTTCATGATGGATAAAATGCTAAACATGTTGTTTATCACTTATTCATGTTTCATCTTTTGAGACGTATCTGTTAACTTACAGTTTACATTTTTTAAGTTGGTTTCTTTGTTTGCTTGATGTGTATATTTTAAAATTATTCTTTGTATATTCCAGATAGCAACCGTCTGTCAGATGTATAATTGGTAAAGATTGTTTTCCCCAATATTCTTTAAAATACCTATTTACCCTCAGTGTGGTATCCTTTGCTATAAAGAAGCTTTTAAGTTTTATGAAGTTTCATTTATTAATTGTTGTCCTTAGTGCCAGAGATATAAGACCCCTGTTCCGAAAGTCTTTACCTGTGTCACTGAGATCAAGTGTTTTTTCTACTTTGTCCTCTATCAGATTCAGGGTATCAAGTCTTATCATACAGATTTTAATTTTATTTTTTTTATTTACAGTACTCAGCAAAAGAAATGAAGTGAGAAAAAGATGCAGTGAGTATGTGGGTGGAGTTACAGACTAAGTTAATCAGGATTTACATATACTGTTACAAAATTTTACCTATAATTGTAACTTTGTTCAGGTATTTATTGGTTGCTGTATTTGATGTTATCTTTCTACTACTAAGAAAGATGTAGCTTCAAGAACACAGTGATTTTATAGAGATATAGATATGTTTATATATGTATTAGTTAAGTTTCTGTTGCTGAAATAAAACGATGACTAAAGCAAGTTATCGAAGAAAGAGTTTATATGCACTTATGGTCCCAGAGGGTTAGAAGGCATGATGATAGGGAATCATGATAGCAAATAGCAAGGGTTGCATCTTGAACTCTGCAAGCTGAGAGTTCACACCTGGATCCACAAGACCAGATAAAGCAGAGACACCAAACTGCCAGTAAGGAGAGGCCTTAAGCTCTCAAAGCCTACCCCAAAAGTCACACTTTCTCAAGGTAGACTGCATCTCCTAAACCTTCTCAAATATCAAATAATATTGATTTGAAGAAACAAGTCTTCAAAACACTGAGACTTACATCAATATTTCTCATTCAAACAATCACAGTGTTTATTTTTGTTTATTTGAATATCGAACATCAAATATAAACTTGTGATAAAATAATAATGTGTAAAGTACTAGCGATAAATTAATGCTAAGACTGACACTAGGAAGAATTAGTTTAGAATTATATAGGCACAAATGCCTTCATTGCACAGGATGCGTTGTAATTAGTTTTCAAACTATTTGTTGGTGTGGATAGGAGATGTCCCAAGTTAATGGTATGTTATGAACAAAATCTTTAGATGAAGTGTCAGGGATTTACTGAGAGCATAAGAAACTCATATTAACATATATTTAATGAGATTTATAGAAACATCAGACTATTAAACATGAATCATTACAAGATGGATAAGAAATTGAGAGAGAAGAATTAAAGGAATGGATTAGACTAACTCCATAACACTTTGATGCTATGTATATTAGGAACGTTGCTAGAGGAAATGAACTCATTTGCCTTCACTTGGTAAGAGTGTAACCATCAATGAAACTAGGTGAAAATGCTAATAGAATAAAACTCCATGCAAATGTAATAAGATAAGTGGGTGCTTCTACTTTGTTAGTTTTGTGCAGTCATGTCTGCAGAGATGGAGGATGCCAGGCACTGGGACTGTAATAATAAATACCTATATAATTTCCTTATGATTTTATAAGCTACAAGATAATGGGAAGCATTGTTCTAAGTAATAACTGTAATATACTGCTGCTTAAATAATTAATAAATACCTAAAATAGACTTCAAGGAGAATTTTGTACCTGTGAGTTGTAGACATAGATTCCAGGGCAGAGGCTTTTCATTCCTTTGTCTAATTCAGTCACCAGTTTTAGCCTGGAGATCTGGAGCATTTCTGCCTCTGTAAATTCTAGCCTTTAGGTTTAGAACTGGAAAGCTTCAGTCTCAACCTCTGTACAATCTAGTTAACCTCAAGACTTCCAACTGACTGAGCCACTCTGACTAGCTCCTTCTGAACTCTGACTCTTCTAGTTCAACTCACTCTTGTTCTGTCTCAAATTCTTCTCCAAGATAACTGGTTCAAACTGATCTTCTGAGCCAGTTTACTGTTCCTGACTAATCTCTTCTGACTTGGAAGACTGGTTGATTCTCTGATTGAACTGCTCTGCTCATCTTAAAACTGACTCACTCTCCCTGTCTGATACTGACTTCTTCTGCCAAGCTGCCTCTGTGTCTCTCCTTGAGCTCTTATTGCTCCATATGGCCTCAGTCAGCCTCTCTGTTCCACAGTCAAACCTCTAACCTATTTATTGTCTCTGTGTCTTATCTCCTGTCTATCTGTTCCAGACTCCTTGCCTCATATTGCCTGAGTAACTTATTCCTCTGTAACTGATTGCTTCTGTAACGGAACTGCTGCAACTCCTCTTCTCTGAGCTGAGAACCTGTCTTATATGTTGTGAAAATAGGACATGTCCTCACTCTAAGTCACTCTGCTAACTCTTCTTCTAATTAGTGACTTTGTCTGCCATTAACCCAGTTCATCTCAGATGTCACTTCCTACGTGACACTGACTTCTGAGCTCTGCTTCCTGTCTGCTTTCATACCATTTCTGTCTTAGGGATAAAAGGTGTGGACAACCACTGCATTCTGCATAGCTGAATTAAAGATGTGTCTACATTTCATTTGAACCACACAGTCCTCTGAATGTAGGATCCTTGAAAATAGACCTTCCTGGCTTTTACAATGGCCTACTGTTCTACAGTAAGTTATGTAAGTTTTGGAATTTCTATTTCTAAAATAATGTAAAATTGGTGTTACTAATTGAACATAATTCAGAGAGCAAGAAAAAATGTTTTGGTCTGTAAAGTACATAGAAACAATGACAAGCATAGTGCATACTTAGGACATTCTCAAACCAAAAACAGAAGGTGAAAATTGAATGAAATGTAGTAACTTTGTCCAGAGGTACTTGCATACTAAATAAAATGCTCAAGAACTACTTAAACACTGAGGCTCTTTCTTGCTGTCACAGTGTGGAAGAGCAATACTAAGCTATGCCTGGTCTATCTGCTGGAATCACTGCATGGAAAAAAAAATGGCAAATCAACAGTAACGTAACAGGAAACAGCTTCTTGTATTGCTGAGATGTGAGTTACTGATGGCATCCCTAGGGTCCACTGGAATTCTGGTAGTTATGATATTTGTTATCAAATCTAGCTTCCTTTGTTCTGAGAAAGAGGATTTAGCAACCAGTAAGTTCAGGAAAAGAATGTCCAGTATTCACTAATCTATTCATGCCATTTGCTAGTTCCTATTTTGAAAACCATCTAACTACTTATAAAAGATAAATCTACATTAATTTTTAATTTTGTCTACAAAACCCCAAAGCCAATTCTAAAGCAACATTTTAAATGTATAATATAATCAAAAATAAGACTAGATAAATTTTACATTAGTCAGCTTAAGTGACTGTTCTGACATATAAACACATACTGAGATATGTATATAAGGCTTGAAGTGTTTGCTGTGAAAACAGTCTCATTAGCAAATACATATGAATCTATTTCCATGCCTCATATACTTCTGAATTCAAATCATAAAACTATGTACTTCAATTAATGAAAGGTAGATTAAAAGGGAAAGAGGAGCACCCAGAGAATTATATTACAACAACAAAGCTATTAGTAACTATACACAGAAGCACTGGGGTGTTTTAAGTAAGAATCTCTGTTTGCTTTTCTAGTCGACGTTCTAGAGACAAATGAAACCTTTAAGTGTATTTGCATACATTACTTCCAGAAAGGTTTTAGGGAAAATGAAAATAAATAGCCACTATAATATATAATTGTCCTCGTCTTCAGTTATCTCTACATTTTTTTTTAAAAAGACTTGGTACTAATTGCACAAAGAAAACAAAACAGAACAACAAATAAAGTAGCCTTTGGTCAACAGGATACTCAGTGAAATGAGATCATCTGACCCTATATTTATTAATTATATTGTTTGACATTTCATCTTATAAAACCCACTCCATCTCCTTCTTAAATATCTAGGGTATGTTTCCATTTACCTAAGCTTACACTCTGACTCACTTCTTTCCAAACTAGATATTAAAACAATCAACACTTTATTTTCCCCTAGACTCCTATTCATGAATGTGCACAGTGTTCCAAAAAACATGCTTCATTTACCATGAAAAGAAACCCTGCAGTGTGTCTCAAGCCTGAAGGCTTTGATATACAGCACTTCTTTGGAGACACAGTTAATGAAAACAATTCTGGGGTACACTGATTTCTTAGAGGTGGTCATTGCTGATGGGTGCAGCTTAGGTTCCAACCATCCATCTGAAGGACAACCCAAATCATTTCAGCTAGCAAAACATACAGCAATTAAAAGTGTGTTTTCAAGGGTATATGTAGGTGATGAAGGGAAGAAAATTAGTAGAAAAAGAAGAAAGAACATTACTGCCTTATAAAATCCACTTTTCATTATGAGTACAGATAGAGTAAATTTTTTGAAAAATTATCAACTTTTAACAAATTAGTGACAGACAGCCCAAGGCATCCACTTCAGCATAGTGCTGATGCCTTCTAAAGATGCAGGCTTCCAACAGTGAAGGATTAATACCCTACTGTCCTCTAAATCAGTGGTTCTCAACCTTCCTAATACTGTGACCTCAATTTCCTCAAGTTGTGGTGACCCCCAACTCTAAAATTTTAGTTGCCAATTTATGGCTGTAATTTTGCTATTCATATGAAATCACAATGTAAATATCTGATATGCAGATGGTCTTAGGTATCTCCTGTGAAAGCATTGTTAGACCACCCCAAAAAGGGGTCAGTACCCACAGGTTGAGAATTGCTGCTCTAAATAATTAAATTAGCCAAATAATCAAGGCAACCTATGTAATCTTTTCCAAAGCACAGCTCGAGTTGCAGTGCTCATACTAAAATATGGTTAAAGCAGATCTTAATATTTCTTATCTCAATGGCCAGGTTTTACTGGTGAGTCTTATCATTATAAACTGCTTTGAAATTCAAAACTAAACTGCTTTTAAATTGTATTATGGCATGTATTTGATCTCATTTAAAAATACTGTGGAAGTTGACTTTTATATTTGACTTACAGGCCAGATGGTGGTGGCCTATAAACCCAGCATTTGGAAGGCAGCAGCAGGCATATCTCTGTGAGTTCAAAGACAGCCTAATCTATATAGAGAGTTTCAGGATAGCCAGAAACAGAGAAACCCTGTTTCAAAAAAAATATATATATATATATATATTTTTTTTGTGGGTGTATATATTTGACTTGCATAATATTGACTAAATTATCATCTATTGGCTTATACAACATTGAAAGAAAAACTTGAAGCTCTAGGACTATTTGTTAATCTTCACAGTATTACAATTTTTTCTCGAACATATTGAAAATATTCATGATTTTTTTTAATGGACAACATTTAACATATGAAAATACAAAAAAACCATCACCAACACAGGGCCAGAGCAAAATAGTTCAGTGGACAAAGGCAGCTATTGGCAAGCCTGATCATCTGAGTTCCATCCTTGAAGTACACATGGTACTCTGAGTAAAAGATGACTAAACCTCAACACTTTTCTTCTTACTATGTACACACACACACACACACACACACACACACACACACATACATTCACCCACTCTTTCATACACACACACACACATTTTCACATACTCATATATACACACACACACACCCATACACACACACAAAAGGCAAGGCAATACTGCTTATAAATGTTCAGAGGATATTAATATGGGTAAAATTTTAACAAATCACACAAGCTACATGTACTAATATTAACTTTTTTTCTCAAAGAAATGAAGAGGAATTAAGTAAATGGAGAGATGTGCTTCATGTCCTGAAAAAAAATGTTAATCTATAGTCTGATTTCTAGGCTAATTAAATTCTCACTAAAGTCTGAGAAAGAATTTGGGAGTTAGAAGACAGCTCAAATTTAGGTGAAAAAGCATAGGTTCCAAATTCTTGAAGTGATCTTTCAGTATAAAACTTAAAAGGAAAGGAAAATTCAGTCCAAGACTCAGGCTTATCATCTAGCCATAGAAATAAATAAAACACAGTATGATCATTGTTATGAATGCATATACTAATTAAACAGAATACAGATTGTAGGATATAATGATTAATATGTGTCAAACTAAATTTTACTAAAGCAGAGGATCAATTATTTTGAGGAAAGAGAACAATTTGACAAATAAAAGTAATTGAACATATATTACAGTGTAGAATGCCAAGAGGTCTAACTAATATTTATTCAAACATTAACTCAAAAAGTGAACCTTAAGTGTAAAGATTAATCATAAAACTAAATTGAAATACAGTAAATTAATCAAGATAAAAGGTTAGACAGAGTCCATAGAGGGATAAAAATAAATGCTATCTAATTGGCATGTATCAGAATCTTAAGAGAATAAAAAATTAATGTGTCCCGGAAGAGAATATTTTCAAACCATGGACATAACAAAAGATTATACCGAGCACAGATATAAAGGTTTAAAATTAAACATTATAAAGAGAAAAAGCCCATTAAAAACAGACCAAAAAAGCCTGATATTTATCTTTTCATACTTTAAGAGTATGAAAAGGTGACAAATAGCTGCATGAAAAGGAATTGATATCACTGAAAATCAGCAAGGGAGGGTTATAAATAATGAAATAGTACTATGTACATAACAGAACCATGAGCATGAAATCAGTGGCATAAACTGGGAAAGATCCAGGAACAAATGAATTTTGTAAGTTACTGGTGGGGTTTATGTTGATACAAACACTTGGAACATAGTTTTACATTGATTTATATTCATATTTATATTTATCCATATATTTTATATTTATTTTTGCATTTGTATTTAAAACCATTAATAATACCACACTATACAGAAATGGACGTCTTTGTCATTCATCCCAGAAAAATATAAATTCACATTTAACCAAAATGTTTGTATGTGAATGTTCATAGAAGCTTTATTATAACACTCTAACTCTAGAAAAACTAAGACTTCCATGCAAGAACAGATGATTAAAAGGTCAGTGCTCTACATATACCATAGACTACTAGAAAAAATGTAATAAATTACGGTCCACATAGTAGCTCAGATAAAAAAAATAGTACAAGGTTTCACAAAATCACAGAACATATAATTGGAATATATTATAATATATACAATAATCAAATGACAGAAAGAGACAGATATAATGAAGACTCTGTTGGTCATCCAGGTTGAGAGAGGTGAATGTGGTCAATTAGAATAACACTGAAGTCCTCTTCTGTATAACAAGTGGTGGTGGTTATAGTACATCTGATAAAACTGATTAAATTAACACACACCATGCTATCAATAGAAGAGAAAATAAATAATTTGGGCAGGTTGAATAAATCTCCTTTCCTAGTAGTGATAATATATTTGGGGAAATCATTAATGTTGGATGAAAGAGAATAAGGGCATGGTATCTTTTTATTTTGTGTATTTCTTACAACGGTATGGTAATCTGAGGGTTTTTAAAATAAAAAGTGGAGTAAAATAATTCTATAATTCCATATTCAATAAAATGCAGTTAGAAGAGGCCATTTTACTGTAATCAGTGTTTATTAATATTCAACATTATTTTCTGTATCAAATCAGAGAGTACTACTTCATGTAAAGAAAGACATCTAAATCTTTGTCCCAATTACTGAATATCTGCTTGATTCAGCTATGACACCAAGAAATGAGTTTCTAAAACACTGATGCTCTCATGAATAACAGCTACAAATTACAAGAGAAATATAAATACAACTGAGGATTCTGGACTGGAACAGATATTCAAAGATTTCTGAACTAAAAAGCAATTTGAAATCTGGCTAACATCCACTGTTATAATTATAATTATAATTTTGTTATATTATATATTATATTATTAGTTATATATTATGTTATATTTGTTAATTATAATGTATTATAATTATAATCACAACAGCAACAGCACATGCAGTTTCAATAATGAATATATTTCTCAAATAAATCTATGAAAACACAAATAAACAATAGAAGAAAAATGGATTAAACTTTTCAAGACCTGACAGTGGTAATAGAATCAGTAAAGAAAACCCAACCTGAGGGATATCTGGAAATGAAACATTTAAGAACTCAAACAGGAAACTCAGAGACAAGACTAACCAGCAGATACAAGAGTTGGAAGAGATAATCTTAGGATTGAAATCATGGTTAGAAGAAATTGATATCTAAGTCAAAGAAAATGTTAAATTTAAAAAAGTGTTAAATCTAAAAAAGGAAAGAATAGAGCAAGCAAACAAACAAACAAAAATCCTGGCATAAAACATCAAGGAAAACTGAATCACTACAAAAATATCAAATCTATGAATAATAAGAATAGAGAATGGAGAAGAAACCAACTCAAAGGTCCAGAAAATTTTTCAACAAAATCGGAGAATAAAATTTTTCTTACCTAAAGGAAGGGATTCTTATCAAATTACAAAAGACATATAGAGCACCAAATAGACTGGACCAGAAAATTACTTCCCCATGACATATAATAAAACACTAAATGCACAGAACAAAGAATTTTAAAAGTTGCAGGGGTAAATGTCCATATTACATATAAAGGCAAACTTACTAGAATAATACCTGTCTTCTTGCTGGGACTAGACAGATGTTTTACAACCTTTAGGAGACCACAGATACCATCCTGGACTACCATAGACAGGAAACTGAATCACAATAGGTGGAGAAAATAAATTCCATGAAAAATCAAATTTATGCAATATCTCTTTAAAAATCCAGCCCCCTCCCCCCAAAAAAAACTGTGCTAACAGGATAGCTTCAGCCTAAAGATGTTAACTGCATCCAAGAACACGCAACACACAAGGAATAAATAACCTGAAAACAGCAAATCAAAAAAGGGGGAACATATACACACACAAACACATATTGAACAACAATAAATAGCAAGAATTGACAAATATTGCTCATAGATAACATCAATGGCCTCAATTCCTCTATAAAAAGACACAAACTAACAGAATAAATTCAGAAACAGGATTCATTTTTCTAAGCCCTAATTGAATCGTTTCTTTCAGTGGTCAGGGAACCCTATGAAAGAGGAAACAGAGTGTAAGAGCTAAGGAGATGGAGGGCACCAAGGAAACAAGGTCTTCTAAACACAAAAGGACCAATAAACATATGGACTCAGAGACTGACACAGTACATAAAAGGCCCAGACAGAGCTGTATCAGATTGGGTAACAGAGTTCAAAGGAGACATATACATATTCCCTATCTCTAAAGCAGAAACTACCTCCTATTGGTAACCACTTGAAAATGAAAACTTAGTTTTCTCTAAGGGAGTCATGCTGGGTCAACAAACTACCCCTAAGTGTAGGCTGCATGCCCAGCAGCAAATGGCCAACAGAAAATGAACTCAACAGCATCTTTGAAGGTTCTTTGTCTCATAATGTTGTGTTAGAAATTCTTTTCTTGTTTCTAATAATTTTAAATTTACTTTTCTTTTTTTAAGTAATTAATTTTTATCTCTTTTTTTACTCTACAGGTTGTTTGTGTATACTTTATGGCTTCCAGTTTCATATTTTTATAGAATTCTTCAGAGTATGAACAAATGGGTCTTTGGGTCTATATCTGCCTTTGTGCCTTTTCTTGGTCTCTTTTACTTCTGTTTATTTATTTTGTCCTACTCTGATGTGTTGTTTTATTTTTATATTATATAATATTTTTAGTATATTACAGTATTATCCCTTAGACACCTGTTTGTTTCTAAAGAGAGACAGCTAGGGGGTTGATACAAGCAGAATGGGATATGGGAATAAACTGGGAGGAGTAGAATGAGAGGAGACCATAATAAAAAAAATTGTATGAAAAAAATCTTTATTTTCAATAAATACTGAAATTTTCAATATTTTGTTTGTTATAAAAGAGAAAAAAGTAAAAAAAAATTAAATATAGTTGACTCTCCTTTAAGAAATAATTGCTACAAAATATTTCAAAATATTCTAGATAAAGTAAATAAGGGAAGAACTCACAAATTCTAGTTGACTGAAAAATAAGAAGGAAAAGGTATTGTGAGACATTTTATGAATACACACAGCATACAAATTCATGACAAAATGTCAAAGTGCATAAATAAGACTACAATATGTGAAATGTATTGTAAATTAATGTGTATATTTGAAGCAGAATTAGTTGAAAAATACTGAATAAATAATGTGGGGCCAAGTAAAAGTGTCTAGTAGAAACGAAGAAGGCATGATATGGGATTTCAATGTTTGCATGCTACACAGATTATTTGTGCATTGCAATGTAAACTGAAGCTCTTAAAAGATGCACTATGTGTATATATATATATATATATATATATATATATATATATATATATATATAATATTTATATTCTGACTGATGATGGGTATGAATGTGGGTGGTGCCACCCCTGAGTTGATGTTCCTGGCTGATATATATAGAAAGGAGGATGAGCAAGTCATGATCAAGGCAATAAGCATCCCTCATCCATGGCTTTGTCTTCAGTTCTCTCCTCTATGTTCCTGCCATGCCTGAGTTCCAACCCTGAATTTCCTTGATGATGTTGAGTTGTAAGCTGAAATAAACCCTTTCTTCCCAAGTTTTTTTGGTCATGACTTATTATTATAGCAATAGAAACCTGACCAAGGCACCCAATGTTTTCAGCTTTACTAATTACTTTAAGTAGTTGTTCTATATAGATTTTCTTGATTTTATGTTTCTGTTGAGAGAATAAATCACAGGACAAACATTGAGGAGTTAAACCCTACAAACAGATTTCAACAGTTGTGAGAACAGTACACAGAGAACTCGATCCTGGAAACTTTGAGCAATGAGGAGCAGAACATAAGGTTTGTAATTAGAATTATATAGATATGGGGTACTCTCCAATGGTGCAGGAAGTGAATCTCCAATAAGGATCCCAAGACAATTTACTAATGTATCACAAAGATATTAGTATGTGTACAAATTCCCTTTACCATCAAGGGTATAGTAGTGATCTCATCAAGCTTTAAAAGATGTTAGAGTAACAGTTCTTTCCATTTCAGTTGACAGCCTGAGTACTGAGGAACCTACTATGTATGATTCTTTGAGTTTGAGGAAAATGTATACTATCCCTCAAGGTTCTTTGCTGCAAGCACAATTTTGATAAAGAATACAGTGCACAGAATTTTCTAGGTCTGACATGGACACAGTAAGAGTCCACATACCACTTGTAAGAGTCCAGGAAGAATGAATGATTACAAAAGTCAAGAAATATGACTTTTGCATTCACAAGAAGTAAAAAGGCCTAGGATATTATCCTTCTCTCAAGCATGGGAAGGCTGATCAGGGAAGATAGAATCTTATCTATGTACGCATCACTTTGAACCACAACTGAAGAACCTTAAAAATATTTTTCTTGTATTTATATCCTAAGCAGACCACTGGGCTTGCTGAGAGTAAGAGTTCTAGAATTCTATTTTCAAAGGAATGAGGAACCAAGTCAAGTTATTCCGAACACTTCCTACTTAGTCGGGATGTCTCATTATCAATACATTCTGCGTATATACTAGGAACTACATAAATCAATTTTTAACCATTCTTGATCCCAGAAGTTTGGGGACAAATTGTGATCACTTCATGTTCTAGTGAATGCTCTTCCTAACTTCTCAAAATACTGACCTCTTCATCTGTCATTCCATGATGAAGAGACAGTTGGAAAGATGGTATCTTTTTTCTATAAAGCCTTTAACCTTATTATATGGGCCCCACAATCATGATGTTACCTACTTTTAATTACCTTACTAAAGATCCTTCTCTAATGACCATGAACAACAGTTAGGGGTCAAATACATACATTTTGATTAGAATGCAATCCAGTCAACAGATAGACCCAGTGTTGAGAGTTTATGTAATGTCATAACTGGGTTTAGCAGCTATAACAGTAGTAGTAAAGTCTGAATTAAGTTTCATTGTTGCATTACTGACAGGAGCTAAATCAGAATGTAATTGTATGTGAGAAATTAGAGGTAGATTATAATTTTAGGAAACAAAACTCATATCCCATGAACTCATTATTAAGCTCATGATAGTAATTGCAAAAATCATGCATTTTATGAAAGAATTTAGAAGTTATTGTGATTATAACATGTGGTCCTGATACAATGTTATTAATTTATTTACATTAAGTATTCCTTTCTACATGGTGGAGTCTAGCTCTAGACTTAAAGTTATTGTCCTTTGTTTTGTTTGTATCATCTGATAAATGTATAAAACTTTTGTGATGGCTGTTATTAGACACATTAAATTAAGAGAGATAGAAAAGCATTATATAAGTAATGTTTTCTTCATGTTAACATGTTATACAATCATTTTCTCTCTTACAATTCTAATATCAATCATGTAACACATATTTTGAAAAAGTTTTAAATACTCTACTAACAGGTGGTTGAATCTGGTTTTAGAGAACATGCTTTCTAACTAAATTTTCCCAGTTCTAAAGCACAACTGTGTTACAAGTACCCTTTAATAGTGAAAATGCTGTTGACTGATCAATAAGCAATCAACATAAGATTTTACATTAAAAGTATGAACCATTATGTAAAGGTTTGAGTATGAAATGCCAAGTCTTCAAATTCAGTAAAGGGATCCCTTGTCAGAGTTATAGATAATAATTGGCAAAGTGAATAATCAATATAGTAATATGAATAAAATGATTTTTTTCACACAGTTATCAGAAACAGACCAGCTATCAGTACTGAGACAATTACAGCATATAAAAAGAACCTTATTTATTTATTTATTTTGTCAATAGCACTCTTACGGTTTCTATCAAGAGATAAAATTGACAGGTTGGCTTCTTTCTCATACAGCATTCTATCTCTCTGAAGAGATCTCTCATATGTTGAGAAATGACTCAGAATGCACTAAAATGGTAGCAATTCTAACAAAGTACTGAACATCCAATGGTGTATAGTGCTGAATTTAATACTTGAGGTAGTGGCCTTTTAGTCTGAGGTCTTCCCCCTGTAATATCTATGGTACTTCAAAATAATGCAATATACCCAATTTAGTGTCTCCTTGTGTGGAAGATACTAGCATTTATAATTAGTATAATGTACCAATTATCGTGATTAAAAACTACAATTGCTACAAGCACATTCTCTTGCTTTTATTAGGAACAATTCTTATGTTTCCTCTTGGTACAGATAAGAAAGCTCAGAGACTAGCTTAAAGCCATTTGTGGGATGTCCTTTGGCTCCTGCTGGGTGATAGATTGAAAACTACAACCACCAAATAAATAAAATATTAAACATGAGAGAACACTACACCTGTCAGTAGACAACACTATCACCTTTCAAATTCCTTGTTAGAATAGCATCAGAAAGAAATCAGGGTGTGATTTAGAGAGAAAGAATTTTTTAGAAGTCCTACTTTTACAAAGGCAGGTCAGCATAAATGAATTTTTTATAACTTGAATAATGATTCTTCTTATGCTGTGCTCTCTGAGTACTCTCTGAAGGAAATCAAGACTGCATCATACTTTCTTTTTATTAAACAGGACATCTGATGAACATGAAATTTGAGCCTCTTTAGAAAAAAATTTTCTTTTTCTACACAATTTTACTTACAGGCTTGATAATGGGAAATGGTTTATAATTGAACATAATTTTAAATTATCTCAAGTATTTCAAAACTAGACTGGTAGTTGTGAATTTTTTTAATTATTATTATAGAGAGATTTTTACTTTGTACTCATATAATGCTCCTGAGCTCTGGGTTATAACATCCAGTCCTCCATTTCCAAGTTCTATAGTATTTGTCTTTTCAAAATAGTACAATGCCTATAACATATAGATATTAATTTATATGTTATCTGCCTTTGAGTGCTGCCAAGGACCTGTATATATCACTATTAAAATCCAATAGCCAGCTAATATCAGCAAAAGAGCATGCTGACAGAAAACTTCTTAATGATTTGGCAAGACCTTTTATCTCTCTTTATGCTGTATTAGCATACTAAAGATATATTACTCTACGCTTATGTGTATAACTTTCTCCCTTAGGCTACCTGGAAGGACTAAAACTCCAACTATCTGTGAGCAAACAAGCTCAAGGCTTCAAGGTTAAACTACAGAAACAGCATATTGATCTGTCTCACCCGCCCTTAAAGACCCAAGAGAAAAATGAATAAGCCAGGAAAATATGAGAAAAATGATCAGCAAAATGGAAAAGTTGGTAGGTTTTGGTTTAAAATAACAAAACAGAATACACGGGCTCAGAGAAAATGTGAAGTAGTAAAGAGACCTGATCTTTCTGTCCATTGCTGAAGTGATTTCAAATTAGGGCTCAGCAAGGAAATTTGGTTAGTTAGGAATGTGGGACAAGAAACTGCTCAGGTCCTCCTCTAGGGAATGTATACAGATTAGGTTTGCCGCCTGACATCTTGTTTACCCATGCATGGAATTTACTTCCAGACAAAATTATTTGCTTTGTTTGATCTTTTCAAGTGTAACACAATATACTTTTAGATAACAGGAATTTCTTTGTGGTGCTTTATCTAACAGAGCCATGTGTCCTGCAGAATGAAAGTTTCCCAAATAATGGCCATTGATTCCTCCTAAAAATAAATATACAAATAATTTCCTAGGTAATTGTGACATTAAAATGCAGCAACCAGGGTGACCACCAATGGATTGTCAAGAACACATTGAAGAGAAGGAAGAAATAAGAAAACATCATATAAAGAGGGAGACTGTGTGAGTGCTATCTTACATATAGATAAGTGCTCTGGAGCAAATCATCAGGGACAAGAGACAGGGATGAAGCACATGATGGATGAGGTGTCTAAAACAACCAACTACAAGCCAAGCTCTCCAGCCAAAGTAAGGCTAGTTCAAAACACAGAACTCTGCTTTTTGCTTACTCCTACTGTTAACATGGTAGGTGGTGGGAGGGAAAAATCTCTGTTGTATGCAAAGAGCATTTGAAGTATATACAATACATTGGAATATAGAACAAAATAAACAAAATAAGAACAATTTTGCAGAAGCAAAGAGTGATAACCTATGAAATATAATGAATATTTATATCATTACTAACTTTGAAGTAGCTTTTTGAAGTATATCACTTTGAAGTAACACAGACATGTTGATGCTGTATAGCATGAGCTATACAGTGTAGAACTTGTGTAGAACTTGCTGAATGGAAAAACTAAAACAAAGAAGTGCATGATTATGATGCAAGGATAGAACACATTTCTCCTTCAAAAGATTGAGAGCTAGATTTGTTTAATGATATGGAATGCCAGGATAAAATAATTCTGAACACATAATTTTATAGGTAGCCAAATAATCAATTAATAAAACATTCTTTGACTGCCTCAGACTAAACTGCTCTTCTTGGCTTCAAACTGTCTCACTCTTGCATCTGATACTGACTTCTGCAGTGCTACTTCTGTGTTGCTGTGTCTCCCCCTGAGCTCTCATTACTCCATGTTGCCTCAGTCAGCCTCTCTACTCCTCAGTCAGACTGCTTGTCTCTGTGTCTTGCTTGCTTCAGACTGCTTGCTTCATACTGCCTGCTCTGACTGACTGTAACTGATTCTGCTGTAATTCTTTCTCTGATTATTCACTTTGCCTGTACTTCACTGAGTTATCTTAGATGGCATTTCTTGTTTGACACTGACTCTTTCTGAGCTCTGGTTCCTATGTCTGCTTCCATACTCTCTTTTTGTCTTAAGGATTAAAGGCATGGACCATCACTGCCTTCTGAATACTGGAATTAAGGATATGTACCAATATCCTTAACATTCTTTCTACATTTCATCTGAACCACACAGACCTCTGAACATGATCCCTTCATTTACACTCCTAGAATATAGATCCTTCCTAATTTTCATAAAGGTGTATTCCTCTACAACAAACAGTAAGGGCATTTGAGTAATTCTTTTAGTTTAGGTTTTTTGGTTTTTGTGTGTGTGTGTGTGTGTGTGGTAACTTTATTTCAGGCAGAATTTTACTTATTAATCCAGATTGTTTGAGAACTCACTATGTAGATGAGGTTGGCCTTGAACTCAGCAATTCTTCCTCTACCTCCCCAGTGCTGGGATTATAGGTGTTAGCCACAGAAATTTCTTGCTGTCTGTTTCTGGGGTCTGTGTAAATTAAAAGGAGAGAAACAAGGGTGAAACTCATCTCTGAAAAAACAAAAAACAGAAGCAGTTAAAAGCCTTTAAGCTCTCTTGATAGCTCATTAAATTCATTAAATGGGTTGTTTTATGTCAGGTAATATGTGTGTCAAATAATTATTTCCTTATAATTCTTAAACATTTTCTCTGACTGTGGGGATTGAAATGGCATGCACACTTAAAATAGCATTTAAATTATTTTAAATTAAGTAACGTATTAATTCTGAAAAAAATAAGTCAATCTTACCTCTTTAAAAAGTTGTGGATTTTTGTCTCTTTATAGTTTAAATAAATTTTTAAACTGTAGTAAGAGCTGTTTATTTCAAGACAAAAATTGGGTTCAATGTGCATAAAGTGAATAAAATTTATTTAATTTGTTATGGCCAAATCCAGTTCTCAGGGCTATGAAATTTTAAAAAGCATAAAGCTGGATGTGTAAAATTAGCATTTTGATCACTCATTTTCTATAGGTTGTTTGAATCACTACAATATATGTTCTAAAGTTTTTCTTTTAGGATGTCATGTCTATTAAAATAAAACTTAAAATGCCACCAGTAAAGAGAAAGAAAATATTTATAGATATAATGCTAATTTTGTTGTTAGATAATTTGTTAAGTTCAGTGGGAATAGTAAATTATAACATATATTAATATTAAATAAGTCTTTGTTATCTTATAGAAGGTCATTTAAGGATAAGCAATTAAACACAACTTAAATATTCATAAGAACATTTCAATCAGTGGAGTATTATTACTAGACTTAGTTTTATTGAAATAGCTCAAAGGAGAAAGTATAGTTCTTAAAGTTCAGAGTTTGAGAAAGAATAGTGATGAGCATTCTTCACAAATTTAACAGTTCCCTACTCCCTCCATGTCCTGGTGAACACCACAGAAAATGAGACACAAAGTTTGGAAGAGAGGAGAGGAATCTGATCTGAAACACTACTTCACATGACATGACTGTGACAAAAATGACCTCCAAGGGTAGCTATCTGCACAAGCTGTAAATGAAATAAAGAGAGGAAAGTGGTAGGAGGTAAGCAGCACACTGGAGGCCAGTAAGAGAAGGGAAGTGTGAGAATATACAGAGGTAGGGGATGATATGATCACAACATATTGTATGCATGCATGAAACCAACAGAAAGAAAGGATTTTAAAAATTATCTCACATCTTAACAGTTTGTCAGGAGTTTTTGCTAATTTAGTTTAGTTTGTTAAAATATAAACCTCTTATTCCTCTGAAAGCTTGGACAAATAAGTCTTATTCTGTATACCTGGAGTTCTAAACAGGAAGACTGCATCTAGACTCTGGAAAAGCAAGTCTCCTAAACCAAATGTTATATGAACTTTCATTTTATTTTGCTTGTTCATTTGTGTTTGTTGTTGTCAGCAAGACACAAGTTTTTTTCACAATTGCAAGACAAATAAGTTCTCGGTTTTTCTAGAGTTTGCTATTCATCCTGTAGTTCTCCTTAGGTGAATTAGCTCCTTTCCATTGGCTATTACCCCTGGATTCAATACTTTGATACAATTGTAATGTTACCTTTATATAAATTACTTGCTGCCTGAGTTCTAAATATTATGCCTGGGAAAGTTACAGTCTATTGGTGCTTTAAATATTGAACCATTCTATGAACCTTCTTCAGAAACTATATATCATCCCCTAATTTTACCTATCTGGTTTCAACATTTCCAATAGATATAAATCTCATTTAATTCGCTGAACTCTCAGGAGGGGAATACTTTTGAGAGAACATAATTTATAATATGTGAACTCTCAGCCACATGCACTTTGATTTTTATCTTGATAAAATAATTGAACAAAGTCCATTTAAATCTCAAATTATGTTAATCCCTGACTATGCATACAGATGCACATTTAAGGAATAATTTAAAAAAATGACTACTTCTCATCAAATGGAATTTATAAACATTGGAGTGAGTGCTTCTCATGTAGTCTTATAAATTTAAGTGCATGTATTGTGAGCTCATTATACAAGTAAAAATTCCTAGTAGATGAACTTTTCATTTATAATGTTACCAATGAATTATTTCTATCAGTATAAAATAAATTGGATATTGTTCTTATAAATGTCAAACAAATAGAAATAAAACTATATTTGAGTGAAAAAATCCTTTATCTTTACAAAATATGATTGTGCTGTATTTTAATTTTATTTCCTACCATATAGTGGCTTTTTACCCACCAAACACACTATATATTTTTATCACATTGCATTTAATAGGGAGAATCAATTACACAAACAGTAGTGGATCAAAATATTCACAAAGTAAGTGAGGAACCTCCATCAGAAGGTTCTGACAACATCAGAAGACAGCTCAAAACACTGGAGCTGGGGAAATAAAAGGGAGCATGTGTGTTGTGTACCAGACACCCCAGAAGTAAGGTTTTCCCTTTGGTCTAATTTGCAAGACAGAGGAATTTCAGATATCATCTAATATTTAATGGTTTAACCTGCTAGCACTCTTAAAACAGTCAGCAAAATCTGCCTGGAGGCAGGGGCTGGTTGCTGTCAGGGAGATCAAATCAATTTGCATGGTGTGTTTAGGGCCATTCTTCCTGGGTTTTGCTTGTGTTTACTTGGGTTATGCTTTTCATAACGACTGTTTCAGCGTATCTTGTTAATATAAGCTTTCTGGTTTTGCCAAAGTAGTTTTCTCTAACGAAATATCTTGTTTTCTAAGATTAGATATCTTCAAGTCAGTACTGCTAAACTTAATCCCTTAACTAAATGATACATAGTAATGGTTCTCAATGTGTGTGTGCATGTGTGAGAGAGAAAGGGGGGGTGTTTATGGGTATGCCTGCCTATGTATGCTCATGGGTATGGAGTCCAAAAGTCAAATATAAATATTATGCTTCAGGTGTGGTCTACCTTGCTTTTGAGCAGGGTATCCCCCAAACCTGGAGATAACTAATTTGGCTGGACTGACTAGCCAGTGAACCTTATGGATCTCCCTGGGTCAGACCCATGGAGTACAAGACTTGTTATGGCTACTTCTGGTGCTGCTAAATTGATCATGCCTGCCTGGAGGAGTAGAGAAAGAAATTAGAGCCTAGAAACAATAGGCCATAGTGTTTGTTCCTCTAATCTTTCAGTCATTTGTCCATAACTTCACGGTCAAATTCTAAGATGAAAACAGCTAAAAGAGTGTTTAGAGATGGGTTTTCTGACTCCCAGACTCAGATAGTAGAACATAGTAAGGGAAATAAGGAAAGGACTGAGAGGAACGTGTGAATGGTGAACAAATAACCAATAGGCATGGATGATATGCGAATGAATATTCTATAGACATTAAAAGCATAAACTCACTCTCCATATACTCTGGAATGCTCTTGCATTTTCAAAGCTTTTTGCAGAAACTTCCTTTAGTTCTTTAAACCAGTTCTTTTAAACAATTTTAAAAGAACTTCAAATAGCTTAGGCTTTTAAACTTGTATTCTCCAGAGAATTTTGTTATTTTATATTACTTTAGAATTTTATATTACTTTAATTCAGGAAGTCAAATATGTATTGTTTTTTTTGTTAGTAATTCTCCAAAACTTTAAGTAGTTTCCAGGTAAAATTTTTGCATTTAAACATGTTTCCATATATTCCAAATGAAGTGATCTTTGAAAGAATCTTTTGCAATCTTTGTTGTAGTAGTTTTCAAGTATTTCTCTCAAAAAAGTTTCATGTTATAAGTATTAGGCAACCATTTCCAGTACTTAAGGATCAACTAAACTGTTTATTCTGATTGGGAATTGTGAAATTATAAAATGTTTTCCTCCCTACTGTCTTCAAAAATCAGTGTGACGCTACAGTATTCATAAGAAGCAAACTTTCAACAGATTAGCAGTTTGATTAAAAATAAAATAGATTTTTATGAATATTCCAAACAGTTTGGCACCACTGCTGGTAAAAAACAGACAGCATTATGTATCATGAGTTTCTACTGCCCTCTTCTGATGAACAAATTTATGAGGAAAACAATGCTTAGTAACAGTCAAAGGACAATTCTTACTTTTACAATAATTTACTTTTGTTTGAGGATGGTAAGCAGAGGAACTTGTGGAAACAGGTGAGTTAGTAACGCATTGGAAATCCTCACAGCACCATTGTCTTGTTTTTTTCCAAGGTATCTCCTATACTTCATAGTCATTTTCAGACAGGAGAGCTAATATTCCCTGTGATATGTATAATATATTTAATTGGAAATAATTTCTTAGCTTCCTTTTGAATTGGTAAATTTAAATGTTGAAACAAAATGATCCATAACTCTACCTTATTATAGAATTTATTAGTGAAGTTTTAATCTTGACTACATGAGGTTTATCAAATATATTTAACATCAGGTCAATGGCCTTGAGGTGTGTTGGCCTTTTTTTTTTAAACAAAAATATTTTTTAACTGTGTTTCTTTTTTCTTTTATAGTCTTTTCACTTTTCTTTTTTTTCCCAAGTCTGAGGCAGAATTGTATGTATGTATATATGTAAACTAAAGCCAACATTAACCTTGTGATTATCCTGCCCAGCTTCCTACTACAGAGACTGCAAACGCACACCAATGCAAGCCTTACTCATGATCTTTCTAAGTCTATGATTAATGAAATAAAGGCTGGAGAAATGACACTTTTTTATTTTCAATAATAAAAATACCATGAAGTTCTTTGTTTTATCATGAGTCTGCACTGAATTTCTGGTCACATCTTCAGCTTTAAAAATGAGTTGAAGTGTTCTTAATTATCATATTGAGAAAACACAGTTATAAATATCTTCAAAACCCTCTCAGATCATTAAAAAAAAGATTTCTCTCATTTCTTTCTGTAATTCATTTTATTTAAGAAATGTATAGATAAATAATTGGCACTTAAAAAGGGAGGGGAGAGATTAGATACCATAAATTAGAGAAAAACAATGATAAAGCTCATAAAATGACTCTTTTAGAAAAGTAATTTCTAACCTTAATTATGAAATTGCTACCACAAAAAATCAAGATATCGAATTATTTTAGATGTCTATTAATAAAGGAATAGACAAAGAAAATGTAGTACATTTACAAGATTCAGTTTTATTCCACTGCAAAGATCACAGTTACATAACTTGTAAGATGATTGAGCTGTATGTAATCATGTTAAGGGAAATAAGGGAAACTCAGATATACAAATATCAATGTATTCCCTTATATTCAGAATCTGGAGTTTACAAACATATTTGTATATGCACATAATGAGGAAGCTAGAGGAGGAGGGAGGGAAGGAGCAAGTCAGAGTTAAAGAGAATAAATAACATAATTAATAATTCTCATATTTGAGAATGACCAAAAGTTTGTTTGTACTAATTAAAATGTTAGGCTTCTTAATTAGTTTATTACTGGAAATTACATACCCTGACTATGAGATAAGATATCTGTCCAATTAAGAGCACTCTTGATAGTGCAAATTAGTAAACCATCCACATTTCAGTAATAAGCTTCACAAAATTAGACTCAAATTCAGACAATAGAATGGCAGGATATCTATAATATCCTGTGATTAGAGCTGAAATGTGTTTCTTTGGGAAGTCTATTGCCAGTAGATTAAATTTTTTAATGTTTACTCATTATAATATAAACTTGTTCAAACATTAGAAAATGAGGCTGAGCCCTCTCAACAGAAAATGATAAACTTATGCAAATCAACCACATCTCATAACAGATTGAATTGTTTATTAAGAACTAAAAGCCTTAGCTATATCAATGTTCACAGAGTAGTACCACTTTTGAGAGAAGATAACTAACTAAAAGTCCTAAGTACACAAACACGTTATAACTGGATGATCTTATTTTATATGTATTTTCTATCTGTATAAATTGCCTTCATTGTCTCCGCTGCACAAGGAGACAAGGTAAAGCTGATGGCATTTTAATATTATTGTCAAAATGAATCAATTTATTTATTTTTCTTGGATATGTGTGCTTAGCATTATCAGCAGAACACTAAATTATATTACAGCTGATTAACATTATTTCTTAATTTCCACTAAAGTTATGGCTATCTAAGAACAAAGACAGTGCATTACTTATTTTAGCTCTTTAAAATGCAGACAGAAAAGTATGTGATGTGTTATGGATAGCAGAAAAGGCTGTACTGAAAGAATGTGCCATTCTATGTGTCCTCGGTGGGATGGTGATATTATAATCTCCTAAAGAAATGTTCAGTCTTGGACCTCACTCCAGCCCAAGTACATCAGAATTCTAATTTCAAAGAGATCCCCTCAATCATTTCCATGACTTTAAAATTCAAAAGGAAATGGTAAGAAAGACACTGAATAAATTGAAGATAGAGATTTCAAACATAATTTATCCTTTATTGAATCTTTATACTCTGAAAATTAATTCAACATATTTGAAACATTTTTTAATGAGACCAATTTAACTGCTTTAGCAAATATGTAAATTATTATGAGTAACTGATTATGAGTACCTAGGTATTTTGTGTAAGATTTTTGTGAACTTTATAACAGCAGTATATTATTATTTTTTTCAATTATTTAATGGCATTGCATATATTTAAAATGCTCCATTTACTTCAATATTAGAATTTTAGCCATCTATCAAAGGCTGGAGAGTTCATAGATCCTAGAAGAGAACCATCTATTGCTCTTTTCTTAACTTGATATAATATCTAACAGTATTCTGAATATTTATAACCACAGGTAATTATAGCTTATTAAAACTTTGTGTTTCAGTTGATATATACAGAGATATACAAATGGTCAAAATACTGACACTAAGTCTCAGTGGATGCCCAGTCCCCAATGACAAAACTACAATGTGTCTCTATACCCAAGGCTCAGGGAAGTCATGGAAGAAGGGACAGAAAAATTTTAGAGCCAGAGTACCAGGACATCTGCTGGGCTATAGTGTCTTCTAGACATGATGCAGAAGCTACTTCCATGACACCTCAAGAATATTTTTGCTTAAACAAGACTGGCAAAAAGAAAACTAGTTGACATGCCAATAAGGATGGGAAAAATTCTCAAGGCCCCATCCCTAAAAGAAGATAATCAATGTTGACTCAGAGACAAATAATTATTTTTCTCAGGGACAACCTCCCAGTGTCCATTCTTGGTAATAATCCTTTTCAGTTATCATTCTCTAACAGGGATCACTGACTCCTGAAACAAACACATATTAGTTCTTTAAACTCAAGAGTTCATCTACACAATGCATTTAGTTTTGTTATGTTTTGTTCTGTTCTATACTTGCTATAGAATTTGGGTTCTGAATCATAGTGGAAAAGTGTCCTACCACTGAGCTATATCCATACACTATATTATAATATTTTAGTGTTGTTGTTGTTGCTGCTGCTGTTGTTTTATCTTTTGTTTTGTTATTCTGTTTTTTTAATTGTTTTTCAAGTCAGAGTTTCTCTGTTGTAACTCTGGCTAGCCTGGAATTCACTCTGTACACCAGGCTGGACTTGAACTCACAGAAATACACATGCCTCTGCCTCCCAAGTGCTGGGATTAAAGGTGTATACCACCACTGCCCAGATGTTTTACTTTTTAAACAACCATTTAAGTGATTTATTTTGCACATTGTATATGTAACTTTATCTGATTTATTTATAAACTTTATTTACTTTTATTCAAGTGTATGTATATGTACCACTGTGACTTTATGTGTACCCTGTGAATTCGGATGATTAAGTTGGACCACAAAACATTAGATCCCTTGGAACTGGAGTCACAGGCAATTGCGAGTCACCTGATGTGGGAGCTGGGAAGGGAACCAGAGCTGTGCTAATCAAATAATCACTCTTTAACAATTAAGCAATGTCTCTATCATCAATTTCATTAACAGGACATTTTATTGTTTTGATTGTTTTCTACTTAAAAATTACAAAAATGATGTCAATATTTTTTCTTAATTTTGAAGATTGCTACCTGCATATATGTATGTGTGTGTATGTGTGTATATATATATATATATATATATATATATATATATATACATTTTAAGATAACCTTACCCATGTGTGTATGTTATTTTTATGTATATTTTCATGGCTGATAATTTGATATTGAGTAACCAATCAATGTGCTCTTCCCTAAAGAAAATTTCTTATTCTACTCTCTGTATTCCTAAGTTGTCTGTGTTCTTTCCTCAGGGTTGAAGTCTCATGGGCTTTCCCAAATCTATTTGGCATATTTCCAGGTGTTGTCCTTGTTCAGCTCATGTTTGGGCAGTCATGTTAGTGAGTATCTATCTGTGTAGCTTCTGAGGAAAAATAGTCTTACATAGAACTCCATTAAATGTTCACATCCTCATGAGCTGTTCCATGGGAGGTTGGAAGACAAGTGTGTTGAGAAATTGTAGACAATGGAGGCATGGCTTGTGAAGTTCCAGAGTGAAGGTTGAGAGTCAGTTACAGACTCTATCAGGCTTTCTGCATATTTTGAATTAAGAAGCTGTGGGTCTGTTTAGTTGGAGCTGAAAATTAGCTGCTATTAAAAAAAGAGAACAGAACCACTCAAGTAAAATCTTTGATTTAATGAAATAGTTGATGTTGATCAGCTGGAGCTAAGATATCAGTGGTGATTAAGTGACCAGCATCATTGAGGCAAAATCTTCTGGAAAGTGTTTCCTCAGAGTCAGCACACAGAAGCTATAAACCATAGGAGGCTAAGGTTGCACATATGGCACTGGCAGACAAGCTTGGTGGCAATGTGTAAGAGTCACTCAGGTGGTTCTGCTCTCAGAGGCTTGAGGGGGAAGTGAAAACCAACTAAGGTTTGTAAAAGATCAGGAGAGGCCATTTGTAAAGATGCAGACTCAGTAGCAGCTGAAGGCCCAAAAGTGAAGGGGTCATGCAAAGAAGTTGAGGGTTGGCACCATGAAGAGAGACTAGAAGGGACTATTGGTGAAAGCTCAGCACAATTTGAACAGAAGATGCCAGCATTTTGGTGAGGGAATACCATGGGATGACCAAGAACAGTAAAATCAATGGAATGAAGCCTAGAAGACAAGCTGTGTGTGCTTCAAAGGATGAAGTTTGAGAAGCAACCTGAGCCCTTTGGAGGCACAGAGAAGACTGTGAATGAATCCCAGGCTTTGGACAAAGAGTTGTACAGTTGGAGGTTAGTTTTGTTTTGTTCAGATTGTGACTGTGCCCTAGTTATTGAAGTGAGAAAGTTACATATGTACATATGTAGCCAGAGGAATGGTCCCTGTATTCCACGGACATCACTGGAGCTCATTGGATAAGACAGCACAAGTTTGATAGTCTCATTAACATACTGCTGGTAGCAGCCTAGTTGTTTTGGGGGGACCAGAGGGAAAGACCATATATGGTTATATAGTGAGAATTGTTACCACTTCAGATAAGCAACATTGCCAGGTCAGAGTACCTTGAAAGGGACAGTGCCTTTCTGTGAGAGCAGGCAGCATAGTTTATAGTGTGCCAATGCTGCAAAAGGGAGGGTCCAAGCTCCTGGTACTCTCAGAATGACAGACCTGGAGTTTTAAGCATGCCTTCTACTTTACCTTAGTTGAGAGGCAGTCCCACAAATCTCCTTAGTTTTTGGACACCATCTTCTCATTCCCATGGTATCCTCCCTGTATCATCATATGGTTTTTGTTATATAGCTACAATGTCTAAATTCTCCTATCTTTAGAGTCATAAGCCTCTCAGACCCATTCAAATTATAAGATTAAATCATCTTAATGATATCTATAAAGATCATCTCTCCACTATGAATCAATTTTGAAGCAAAAGTGTATAATAACACTTTAGCTAGAAAACTGTAGAAAGAACTT
The DNA here is from genome assembly GCA_026225945.1 of Cricetomys ansorgei. Classification (NCBI taxonomy): domain Eukaryota; kingdom Metazoa; phylum Chordata; class Mammalia; order Rodentia; family Nesomyidae; genus Cricetomys; species Cricetomys ansorgei. The sequence goes on from JAMJFZ010000056.1 coordinate 21,131,904, forward strand.
TCAAAATAAATATCCTAACATTGAATTTTTCTTGCTTAGGCCAAAATATTTTATATACTTTCATTGTTATATTCCCATAATTTCAGTGATAAATAAAACCTGTAAAGAGAATAATCTTTTTTTTAATACTACCCTGAGTAAAATGCAGGCAATCTTTCTTCATCATATTTAATGTTTGATATATGTTTTCATAGATTATGTAGATAACACTGTTGGTTTATGTTAGATCCCTTTATTTCTAGTTCTCTGAATGAATTTTAAAATGAAATGTCATAGTCTGATGACTAATTTTCTGTATTTACAGAGAAGATAATGTTTCATAACAACTTCTTGTATGATCATTTTCATTGTTTATTGAATAATCTAAAGTCTGCTTGTTAGGGTATTTTTGTTAACTTCTAGTAATTGTGATGAAATACAGAGAAAAAAGTACAGAAAAACTTGAGGGAAGAAAATATTGATGTAGACTCACAATTTCAGTTACATTATATTATTGTGGGAAAGTCATATTAGCAGGAACATTAGATACCTGATAACATTACATCCACCGTCAAGAAGCAGAGTAACTAATGCACTCTATTTCTCAACCTTATTTCTTCATGTTATACAGCCTTAGGTAGATTGACCAGGTAATTGTACTACCAACAATTTAGGTAGTTTTCCCATATCAAACAATATAATAAAGTTAATACACATAGCCATGTGTGCTTAGAATCTCATTTCCCAGTTGAGTTTAGATTCTTTCAAAGTGTCAGTCATCACTAACTACCATAAATAGAAATTTTCTTATAGATTAATGAAAAAGTAGTATGTGTGACCATTCATAAGGTATCTCTTAGTATACCTTATTATTCCTCAAAGTAATTTCCTTAAAATTAATAGATACCAATTATGATGTTGTGAAATGGTTCTAAAATTCTCATATGGATAAATCAAGAAATATACATACAAAAATTATGTTCATCTCAACAGTTCTCCTGTGTGATGAAGGGGGAAGATATTTAGTGCTCTTCTACCACTAGATTGTTGGAGATAAAATAATGTGCTAAATGAACAGCACCAAACCTCAATAACTCTACAACATTTAGATGTTTAAATAATTACATGAATCTGGAAACTCAAATGTGTTTTAAAATTATAGTATTGAGTATTAAATGGTATAACACAGTTATGTGTTCATACAAGCATGTAGATGTATAACATATGCAAGTTTACTGACAACAAAAGTATGAATGCAAATCAAGACACATTTCAAGCAAAAGCATATCAGCCTTATACTAATTAGAATAACTGCAAATAAAATAAGCAAGGTAACCTTTCAGACAAATATCAGCATTTAGAAATATGATAAGCCAACAATTTGCCATGAACTGTCTCATTTTACTTGATGATAAACAAAATGATTACATAAATTTACCATCCAAATCAAGAAAAGTTTTAAATTTGTACTATCATAATGTTATTTAAAAATGAAATTGTCTACCTTAGACTTACAGAAAACTCATTGCAGCATAGATGTCGCACTATTTTATTTCATATCTTTTCTTAAAAATTTTTTTAGTTATTGTCGTTTCTCTTATTATAGCTAAGTTATTGTGAAAGGTGAGAATGTGCTTTCTACTTACACTGCCAAAGCAATTTTCGACTAAATTTCCCACTCATATTGCCAAAACTATTATGGCTGAACTCAGCAAAGTCAAGAACAGAAGAAGACTAAAAACATTGTCAATATCATAGTAGAAAGAGCCAACAATCACCTGTATCTATTCTAATAACACTCTGGTTTGTTCAATTGAAAACCTCACATTTGAAGCTACATATTTTACAATCCCAAGTATATGTATAAAGAGTTATCTCTTGCCTGTCATTTGTGGAGGAATCAAACTCTATTCTCTCTACCCTACACCTGAGGCTATATATTCCATAGTTCTGATTTCTGTAAGTGAAGTGTGAGCTTTATAGCCATAAAATAAAACATAATGTTGGAATTCGGGTATTTACTGTGAAGTACTTCTAAATTTCCATAGCTCTAAAATAGGACTCTAAAAACTATATATTTTCCTGGGCATATGTTTAAGTCCAATTTAGAAATACTATATCGAGTTCTAAGAATAGATTGGTTGGTGCCTTTGAATGAGTCCTCAAAAAGAGAGTCACACTACACCATGGGATCTCACACAAGAGCTTTATCAGAGGGAACAAAATGGCTGCCTCCATTCTGGAGAAAAGACAGAACCATTCTCCATTGAGGGAGTTGGTTTTATATGGGAGCATGCATGCACAGTGAGCTGGTAGAAAAGTACAGTATGGATGGAAACACTGCTTGATCATTTAGCCTTGACTCATGGGATGTAGAGATTTCCAAGTCTCAGTTTCAGGGACCAGCCAGAAGCAGAGTAATTTTCCACTGGCCTGTTGCCAAACATTCTTCTTTTTTTGTTAAATATTGGTAACTAAACAGGGGCCAGGAGGAGGGATATTACTAGGCTACTCACTGCTGTTTGGTCGGCACTGGATATTTTTGAAATGTGGGTGGCCCCTGTTGGTAGTATAAGGGTAGTCCCAGTGTTGTAAGTTCCAAACTAGTATGCAACAGCTGGTAGTCCCTAAAAAAGAACTTACTGATAATTTAGTTAGAGATTGTTTGCAGTTGGTCATGAAGAAATCTTTGGAGGCAATTTGTCAAACATGGGCTATAAATAGGCCTAAATAGAGGCTCAAAAAAAGGGTAAGGAAGGAAAGATCCAACCCCTAGTTTGTTGATCAGGTATTTAGTGGCCTGAGTTCTTAAGCTGGTCTTTCAGTGGTCTTTCATTGTTGAAGTTCATTTTGAAGTTGCTCAATTTTATTCTTTATAGTTCCTAATTGCTTAACACAGAAGCAACATTCTTATCTGATAAAGAGACACACACCACTTTTCACAGTCATAAGGATGTCAAGACCTTCAAGGCTTTGGAGGACCACTACTACCAGAGAATCTATTTGTCCCTGGAGTCTGAGGATGGTATAAGCTACCTGTTGGTGATGTTGGACAAACTGGGAGGAAAACTGCCTGTACAAGGTCAAGGAGATACTTAGTCCTACTGTTCCATGGAGGGGTAAAACTTGAACATTCCTATTTTTGTGCCACAACACTATTGACCCTATAATTAGTATGAGCAAGGATTCATCACTGGGTATCACCACTAATTTAGGAAAGATGAACACTAGTATAGGCAGTGGTAAACTTGAGTGCTGCAGAGAATCAAGGCATTGTGAACAGCAGGCAATAGGGTCTAAGTGGAGATATCAAGGATTATGGTGTTACAGTACAAGACATATACTGTCCCCTTGAAGAAGGTTAAAGAAATTTACTAGGCCAAAGAGCGATGATATGTGGGTGAGTTAAGTTGTGGTGGTAACATTGGATATAGAGCAGTTAATGAGCAGCAAGCTGAAAGAGTTTAATAAAACCAATGGGTGAGGCCATAAATGGTGGTCATGAGTTTGACCTTGGAGGGATATACAACCATTAATCTCCAAAGTGGTTAGTCTATTATTGTTTAGCCATTGGTAGGCAAAGGTTAGGGTCTGAAACAAGAGAAGTAATGACTACCAAGTCAATTAGGTGGGACAGGAAACATCTGAGTGGGAAGATGTAAGAGAAGTAAGAACCTTGGATGAGTGTCAAATCACCACCCCTATCTTTTCCACTCCTAGTTGTTGGAAGAGTGAAGTGTACTTTTGTTGTATTTTGATGATGACTGATGGATGATGATCATAAATACTGTAATAAAGCTTAACAGTGACTCCCATCTCCCATCTGGGATCCCAGGTTTTCCTTAATGTATAGATAAAAGGAATCCTATTTTATGTACAAGTGTGGGGTTGACCAGGGTCTGTATATGTATTATGACTTTTTAAGGACCAGTAGCGACAGTCTCCATACTGTTCCTATCATCATTTGCATTTGTAGTCATCTTTATCACATAGAAAGCAAGTGTAGGGGCTGCCTGAAGAGGGAAAGACTGGAGTGGCTGATATAGGTAGACTTATTGTTTACTGGTAGCTCACCAGTGATAAGTGTTCTCTTTCTATTGAGTGGATGGTTCATAGGATTGTTTAGAATAGGTCTCCAAAGCCTCAAATCTCCGTAAGTGTGGGTTGACCTTTATACAGGTAAACAAAGACAGAAAGAGAATAGTTAGCAACCAATCTGTCAGGTCTGAAGATGGGTTTTGATAGATTGATGACACTATTCTTCAGAGAATGGAGGCAAGTTGGCCTTGGTATTTTTTGGAGATTAATGAAGCAAGGTCCTGCCTGGTTGAGTTCAAGTGTAAAGAGTTTTATCTTGAGATAAAAAGGTAAAGAGTTTGAGGTAGGAGGTGGATACAATGAAAGCAGCCATAAAGCTTAGTAGTGTTTGGGGTAGTAAGAATGACCCAGAAATACACATCCATTTACTGGAAAGAAAATAGGAGCAGTGACCCATGACTGGTGAAGGGGAAAACCAAGTCCACCATGCTAATTGAGGATGGAAGTGTATGAGGATCAGGTTGAGCCTAGTGATGGTGGGCAGAGTCCCAGAGGAGAGTGTGAAATGGTGTAGCAAGGGGATAAGAAGATGGTCAGGGAGAGGTGAAAGCTAGGACATGAGGTTGGAAAGCAGAATTGGCTATCCATACATGAGATCAATAGGAGATATGGCAAGAGGTTTCTTTGGGAAGCCCCTCAACCCTAGGAGAGTCAACAGCAGGAGCTTTACACAATCTAAATGAAGTTTTGGAGAGAGTTTAGAAACATGGCCATGATAAATCCTGAGCTGGTGATAGATCCTGTTTGTTCTTAGAAGCCCATATTCACTCCAGATGGCACATGAGAGAGCAGGATATGGAAAGTATAGTATGAGTCTGTATATACATTTAGAAAGAGACCTGGGCCAATTGAAAGGCATAGATAAAAGCAAGTAGTCTTCCTAATGCTTTGTTATGCCTGCTGAGATGGGTCATGCTTCAATTATATCAGTAGCAGGAAGTATGGCATATCCTGCTTTTGGGGCATCCTTGTGTAAGAAGGAACTACCATCAGTAAACCATATATAGGTGGCATGAGGCAGAATACCCTCGTGTATGTGTGATGGGTAGGGCAGGAGATCTTCTAAAGAAGTGGTTCTCAATCTTTCTAATGCTGTGACCCTTTAATGTAATTCTTCATGTTGTGGTAACTCCTAACCATAACATTATTTTTGTTGCTACTTTATAACTGTAATTTTGTTACTGTTGTGAGTCTTAATGTAAATATAGGATATGTAGAAGGTCTTAGGCAACCCCTGTACAAGGGTTGTTCAACCCTCATAAGGGTCATGACCCACAAGTTGAGAACCCCTGCTCTAAAATCTCAATCCAAGAGTGAAAAGTAGAAGGGCCACAGGGTAAGGGGAGCAGGCTTGAGATATCTATGGGTGGTCAGGTTTAAAAAGCAAGTGAAGGGTCTTCTACAAGGGTTACCTGGAAATAAAGAACATGGGAAGTATGTAAGGATTGTATGCCCTTGTAGGTAAGGACATATGATCATTGGTGGCATGAGAAGGCAGTAATAGGTGATCTGAAAATTAGCCTTTTGTTTCCTTTATGAGTAGATCAACAGCAGATAAAGTGCACAGGCAAGGTGCTCACCCTTGGATAATGAGATCTGTTCTTTTTCAAAGGCCAAGTATTGGTGCAAAGGAGGCACCCAAATCTGAATCTAAGACCTCTTTGTTGTGATATAGAAGGAAAAGGAATAGGTAAGATCAGCAAGATGTATAGCAGGAGCTTGAAGGAGAGATGTTGAGGCTTGATATAAGGAGGGGTTCATGTGAGTGACTTAGGATAAACCTATATAGGGGATGGGCTAGAAGGGGAAAAAAAGGAAGGGACCCAGGAGCACAGGAAATCAGCCATCCTCAGGAATAACAGGACTCTGCTTTGGTTCTGGGAACTAGGAAGGATGTAATGAGGTATTTTCTGTCTGAGGTAATGGCTTTATGGGTGGGGGTGATATCTTGTCCCAAATAAGTAACTTGGGAGACAGAGAGTTGGACATTGAATAGGGACACCATACAGCCTCAATCAGACAATTTAAATGGGCAGAGGTATTCTGCTGGCTAATCTGTAGAATGGAACATAGAGAAGGAGGTCATCTACATACTGTATGAGTTTGAAGAGTGAGAGAGACACAGAAAGGAAGTCAGCAGCCAAGACAACGCCAAATAGGTGAGTGCTGTCAGGGAACTCTTGAGGCAGCACTGTCTAAGCAAGTTGAGTGGACAGGTGTGTGTCTGGGTCAGTTCACCTGAAGGTAAAGAGAGCAAAAGTGGTAGAGAGAAGGGGGATGGGAAAGAAAGCATCCTTTAGGTCTAAAACCAAAGAGTGAAAAGTTCCAGAGAGGATCACAGAAAGGAGGTTTCAGTACCACAGGATGACGGGTAACCACCACTGAGTTGACAAGAGGTCCTGGACTAAGAAGTAGGTGCCATTGGGTTTGTTTGTTTGTTTGTTTTCAAAACCAGGATAAAAGTATTAAAAGAGGAAGATGTGAGTCATAGGAGACTCTATAGTTAAAGATATGAGAAAGGAGCTTATGTCCCTTGAAACTCTGAAGAGAAAATGGGTATGGGACCTGAGTGTTATATTTAATAGGGATGTATAATCAAATTATCAGTGGAGTATGGTGTCTGGCAATAGAGGGGTATTTTTAGTATCCCAGTTCCATGGGTCAACCTGAGAGGTGGGAAAGGGAAGGAGATTGTGTGTTACGTTTTTTTGATTATGAACCAGGAGAAGGAGTAGGGCAGCCACTGAGCAGGACATGTGGATGAGGGGAGCAAAAGAAATGGAATCTTACAATTTGGTGAGAAAGAGAGAAAGAGAAGGAAATAACTTGTAACCTGTAGTCACTGGCATCCCCAGGACTCCAGGAACCAAAAGAAGACCAACCAATTAGTGGGTCATCATTGCACTTAGCATGGGTCAGGACAGATAGCCCAAGGAGATGAGATGCCTGGTATTAGAGCTTTTGAGTGAAGCCAGGAGGCAAAAGATTGAGCTCAAAAACAAAGTCTTACCCAAAAAAATGGTTAAAAATGAAGTCATATATTGATAAACTTGGGACAAGACAGATCAGCTACAATTCCTTAAAATGTATTACACTGTATATTTTGTACACAATGTACATGTACACTGTACATGTAGATATATGGAAATTTTAAAGAATTTTAAAAAACACATTAATTTTTGAAAAGAAATCATAATCTGGGTTTTCAAACCATTGGACATAAAGCAGAGTACTAAAAAAGAAAAAAATTGAGTCGTTCAATTTAGTATGCAAAAAGTCACTTTTCTAATTGCTGGGAGTGAATTCTGACAAAAAAAATGACATAACCAAGAGGAAGTTTATTACAGCCTGGGTTTTATGGATATATCATGGTGGGAAGGATATGGAAGGAAGATGAAAGTATTGTGCCAACCACACTCTAGCTGTAGGCCTTCTCTACAGAGCTTTACAGACAAACTGTAAAGATGTGCACATGTCTTTACAGATATGCATCTAGAAGACTATAGGAAGACATCTTAAAGACTATACTTAATTTCATACCCAGTGATAATATTAATAATATCAGATAACAACTAAAGATCCAATGTAATATAAAATTGCACACAAACTAATAATGAATAATGAAAGTGTTACAAACAGAGGAAACAAACTTTATTTATTGTTTATAGTTTCTATTCTATGGAGATGTTTCCAAAGCTACATATTGTACAATCAGAAAAAGATAGATGTCCTTCTATTAACCTTTGCATGACAGAAAATGACTATAAGATACTGTAAGTGTAAAATAGTACAAAGTATCACATACAATCCAAGCACACCATGCTTTGAAATGTTCCCATATTTATCTAAGGAGAACCTGGGATCTTCACATGAGCTACTTGTTTCACTGAGATGTCATTGAAATAAATATTGGCAAAGAACTACAAAAGGTTTTATGGGGTGTCTCAACATCTTACCTTACAGGTCTTTAAGTGTGAAGTATATCTTATCTCAACTCTAAATTCTCTCATTTTAGAACTAGTCATGGCTAAATGAACTATTTCATCATCTGACACCAGACAATTAACTCTTGGTTCCAGGAAAGCAGCAGTGTAATTCAACTGTCTCTTGGAAGTATAGAAACTGCAATCAAACTCTGGGTTGCCATAATGACTAAAGTTAGATCTATCATACAAAAGTCTACTGGCTATTTCAGCAAAACTTCAGGAATACTTTGATCCATTTATAAACTATTATCTGCATATTAAGATGTAAGCACATATATTCTAGTGTTACTTGAAGACACAGAATAATCTGATCATGAATCTTAAATAATCAATAGAAATTTATTACTATGATTTGTTATCAAACTTTGTCATTTTATAATTGAGAAGAGCATATGTATAATAAATAAGACATGCCTCCACAAGCAATAAAGCTATATAAAGTCATTGAGATCCTCCTAGCTTGTCAGGTCCACTCTATCACATATGCCATAGTATATGATATAGTACCTATACAAATAATCCTAAAACTTTGTTGTTTACCCACACATATAACTTGAGATTTTCTTCATTGCAACAAATTTATGTATCAGATTATTATATAAAGTAAAATCACTATTTTTTCTTTAACATTAGAAAAATATCAAATGGTGAAACACTCCAAATATTTAAGTATGGCATATTTTTCCACATATAAATGTATTTTAATGCAACCAACTTAAAATTTATCATACATTTTAAAGTTTCATTTGTTAGTTTAAGAGAATTATCAGGCTGCTCTTTTATCTCACCATACAAACAGATTAAAACACAGAAACCACGTGGACATTTTGATGGTTTGAAGGAGAATAGCAGCCATAGGCTCCTATATTTTAATGAAAAGTCCCAGATGAGCCAAGTGGTGGTGGCAGACACATTCAATCCCAGTACTCAGGAAGCAGAAACAGGCAGATCTCTATGAGTTTGATGCCAGCCTGGTCTACAAAGTGAGTTCCACAACAGCCAGAGTTTCAACAATGAAACCTGTCTCAAGAAACCAAAAACAAAGAAAAGAAATTAAGAAGGGAGGGAGGGAGGAAAGGAAGGAAGGAAGGAAAGAAAAGAAAGAAAAGAAAAGAAAAGAAAAGAAAAGAAAAGAAAAGAAAAGAAAAGAGAAGAGAAGAGAAAGAGAAAAGAAAAGAAAAGAAAAGAAAAGAAAAGAAAAGAAAAGAAAAGAAAAGAAAAGAAAAAAAAAAAAAAAAAAAAAAGAAAAGAAAAGAAAAGAAAAGAAAAAAAAAAAAAGAAAGATCCCAGGTGGTAGACTGTTTGGTAGTAGATGTGGTTTGTTACAGGTGTATTACTGGGGGATGCCTTGAGGTTTCAGAAACCCATCCATGATTCAGTATCCCTTTCTCTGCCTTCTGCTTATGGATCATGTGGTAGCTCTCAGCTACTGTTCCAATGACATACATACCTATCTATGCCCATGCCCTGGGTAATGATGTCCAAGGATTCACTTCTGAAACTGTAAGAAGACCCAACCAATGCTTTCTTTTATGAGTTGTCTTAGTCATGACACGTCATGAAAGAAATAAAAAATAATTACAATAATCATCTAATTAGATACAGAAAAGGCCTTTGACAAAATCCAACACCCCTTCATAATCAAAGTCCTGGAGAAACTAGGGATAAAAGATACATGCTACAGCATAATAAAGTCAGTTTACAGCAAGCCTATAGCCAACATAAACTTAAATGGAGAGAGAGTCAAATCAATTCCTCTAAACTCAGAAACAAGGCATGTTGTCCACTCTTTCCATACTTATCCAATGCAGTAATTAAAGACTTAGTTAGAGCAATAAGACAACTAAAGGAAATCAAAGGAGATCAAACAAAGGAGATCAAAGATAAGAAAATAGAAACGGAAGAAGTCAAATATTTTTATTTAAAGATAGTGTGAGAATATACATAAGTGATCATAAAAATTCTACCAGGGAACCCATACAGCTGATTAAAACTTTTGGCAAAGTAGCAGGAGAGAAAATTAACATTAAAAATAAGTAGCTTTCCTTATAAAAATTAAAAACATACTGAGAATGAAACCGGAGAAATACTTTTCATGATAGCATCAATAATATCTTGGGGTTGTATAATATCTCTAAAAACCTGTATAATAAAATCTTTATTGGAGAAATTATTCAAAGGCCACATCAGAAAGTGGAAAGACCTTGCATGCTCATGAATAGGTAGAATTAAAATTGTGAACACAACCATCCTACCAAAAAGCAATCTACAGATTCAAAGTGATTCCCATAAAAATTGCCACACAATTCTTCACAAAAAATAATTTTTAAAAATTCATATTTGTTTGACATTTGTCTCTATTTTCTTATTTTTTTTTAATTTTTCTTCTCTCATACAACTTATAGAATACATACAGGCTCCCCTCCTCTCCTCCCTCCATCCCCCATCTCTTCTCAACTCCCCCTGATCTACTCCCATTACCAGCCAATGAAGTCCCCCTTTCTCCTCAGAAAAGAACCTACCCTAGAGGTTCAGCACAATCAGGCAGAATAGAACAAGGCCAGGCACTAATCCCTACATCAACAGTGGGCCAGGTATCCCAGCAGGAGATATAGGGTCTCAAAAAAACAAATAACTCAACTGTAAAATAGGATGTAGAACTAAACAGAGTTTCCAAAAGATGAAACTCAAATGGTTGAGAAACACATTAAATATGTTCAACATCGTTAGCCACCAGGATAATGCAAATTAAAACTCCTTTTAGATTTCATCATATCCCAGTCAGAATGGCCAAGATGAATAAAACACATGACAGCATATGCTTGGAAGTATGCAGGGAAAATGGAACACTTGTCCATTGCTGGTGGGAGTGCAAATTGGCATAGTCACAATAGAATATAGCATGGAGGAGGATGTTCAAAAAACTGAAAATTGATCTACCACAAAAATCTAGCTATACCATTTTGGGCCATATATCCAAAGGACTCTACATTTCGCAAGAGAGATACTTGCTCATTCATGGTCATTGTTGCTGTATTTATAATATCCAGAAACTAGCAACAGTCTAAATGTCCATCAACCAGTGAATGGAAAATGAAAATATGGTACATTTACACCATGGAGCATTACTCAGCTAGAAACTTCATTTCAACCGGAAATAATTTTGAACAGTACTAGAAAAGAAAAGCAGTTTACAGTATTATGAACCTTGTGACCTACAAGAGTAATCTGCCTGCAATTTATACTGGTGCAATAATGGCTCAATATTATGAGAGTATCCAATCACTTTTTGACTGTGTTAAAGGCCCATTCTATGAAATGAAACAAATACCTGATATTGCTAACGTGACCAAGAAACAGTAGGTAACTCATGGGACCTAAAGGCAAATCTGTTATTCTATTAAATGAACATACCAATATAATTACTCCTAATGACATATTACTATACTTAGAGATCAGTGCATCAATCATCTTTTTTTGGAGAAGCTTCTTGCTGTAAGTGGTAATTAACACTGAGAACCATAACTAGGTAATTAGCAGAGAATAAGAGACCCTGTTGAGCTTAGGCCTAAATGTGATGTCTTTGATACACTTTCTACTCAAAGCTTAAGGATGTACATGGAAAAGAAGGCAGAAATATTGTGTGAGCCAAAGGTGGTAGACAACTTAGAAAACTCAAAGGAAACAGTATGTTCTTGACAACAGGACTGTTATACAGATGAACTCACAGAGGCAGTGACACCATGCTTGAGACACGTTCTCAGTACTGAGAGGGGGAATGTTAATGTAAAGTCCAACATCTAACCAAGAAAATTTGGAATTGACCACTGCTGGAATGAGGAAATTCAGGTTTCTCCAATAGAGCAACACCGTGTACATCAACCACAAAATTTATTAGATTTTAAATGTGTGTGTTCCTTTGAAAAGGCTGCACATATGCCATCATGAATGAGTTAAAATCAGCACAACTGGTGTTAAAACTCAATTTGCCATTCGTGGCAGCAGGTTTCTTTACCTACTGATTCATCTCACTAGTACCTCAGTGCTACTCTTAAGAAAGAATATAAAAGTCATGAAATCATTCCCTTTGTCTATATTTGCAAATTGACTATTCAAAGGAACCTGTATGGTTAGTGTTGATCGTCAACTGCAGAGGACCTAGAAACATCTCTGGCATTGTCTCTGAAGGGATTTATAAATTGGACTAATCGAGTTAGGAAGACTTACCTTAAATCTAGGCATCAATACTCTGTGGCTTGGGATCTTTGAATGAATGGAAAGGAGAAAGTTATTTGAACACAGTACTCCTTTATCTGCTTCCTGAATGCATATGAAATGCAATTAGTACTTCACATTCCTGCTGGCTTCCTTCTGAGCTAGCATAGACTGTTCTCACAAACTGTGAGGTAAAATAATCCCCTCTTCCATTCAGTTGTTTGGTAGTTCTTTTGTTACACCAGTAATAAAAGTAAATAAAATACATGTGAAACTGCCTTTATTTCTGAATGGTTTGTCTAAGAAGGTAAAGCTTAATTTTCCCTATATATTTCACAAATATTATAAAATGTTTTTGGAAAAATATCCAAACTTGAATACACTGTTGTGTCTTTTTCTAGAAATACGAAAAATTAATTTACTTAGTGTATACTCAGAACAACAACAACAAAAAGCTCTTACAAGGTAAATCAATAAGTTTCAATTCATCAAAATGAAGATGATTAATAATTTTCTATAACAGCCAGTCATTTATGTTATAAATTATATATACAAGGTGTACTATGGGTAGAAAATTATAAAATATATGATAGAAGAAGTTTCTACTAATGCATATGGAGTTTGTCTGATATGCATGCTGAATTTGTCATAAGGAATTAAATGTCTAGATTACCTCACATACTACTGGTGCATTTTGCAATGTCTTGCATATTCTGTTTGCTAATAGCCTGTTCGTTTGGAGGAAAATGATTGTCATTTAATTGTTAAAACATCAGTTATACTTTACTATAAATTGGAGACATATGCAGTCTCATATTCCTTAAAAAAACATTTTGTATGTGAATCAAGTTTTATTCTTAGATACTATTAAAATGAGATCACATTTAAAGTTTCAAAGTCACCTAGTTGTTTTGATAATTAGACTTTTATATATTTCTGGCTGATGTCTTCATCAATTCTTATGGGCTTTCTGATGAAGATGTGCATCGTGCCAGGAACAGGTTTTGTGTATAAATGTCAACAAGATGGCATTTTCTAGAAAACAATTCTATTTTTGTTAATTTGAGGTTCTTCTCGATGAATTTCAGGTGACTAATTCACTGATCTTTCATTCACCAGACTTCGTTAGGACAGAAATATATGTAATCTTCTCCTATTTCAAATGTGATGAACTGATTTATAAATTTATATTACATCATGTGGTCTTAAGATTAATTATTATTGGTTTCTAAACTCAGAGAAGATCTTGGGTATAAATTAGAGATTGATCAAATGGTTGCTCAGATAAGAGTACTTGATGTGCATGCAGGAAGACCAACATTCTGAAATCCATCACATTGCAATGATAAGACTTGACTAAGTCTATAAAGCCTGTAACCTCAGCTTTATTTAGGCTAGGGGAGTATGACTAAAGATAAGAGGAATGCTTGGGCTCACTGGCCAGCCAGCATAGCCAAAAACCGGTGAGCTGCAAGTTCAGTTAGAGATGCCTTTAAGGTACTAAAATAGAGACTGATTGAGCCAAACAGTTGACATTGTCCTCTGGCTTCTGCTCATAAATGGGTACACACAGCTACAGACATGTACACACATATACACACCACGGATACACATATACAATAAGTAAATAAATAATTTAAAAATATATGAACAGAGAAGACATATTCAAGGATGGCCTTACTAGTCACTGTTCCTTAGAGAATAAAATAACATATTCACCTATCCAAAGAAAAATTCCTTAAATAGTGTATTACTGTCTCAAATATGAACATAAAATAACTTTGTGGTACTTAAAAATTGTGGTATCTAAAAAAAGACCTGTAAGCCTTATCATAGGTTTCTATGGATGAATGACATGGCTCAAATGTTTTTAATTTATTTTTTTCTTCTATCTGTGTAATATATTGGAACCCTCCTTCTCCCTTCCTTCCTCTCCTCTCATCCTTTCAGCTCCCCCTTCTCCTCTCTCCCACAGATATACCCTCCTCCTGCTTCTCCCAAGCAATCCACCTAGGGTTATCATTCAAACAGGGCATAACAAGATGGAACAAGGCCAGGCAATGATACCTGCATCAAGGGTGGGCTAGATGGACGAAAAGGATCCAAACGACAGGTAAAAGAATCAGAGACACCCCACACACATACATATTTCAGTCTGTACGAGCTCTGTAAGAACTCCAAGCTATACCACCACTAGATATATCTAGAGGACCTTGCAGGCTCCAAGTCTGCCACTTCAGGCAGATCACCCCAAAGGGTGCTAATCAGTTGACTCCTTGGGGATTGTTCTCCTGGTGTTCTTGGCCCCTCTGACCACTGCAATCCTACCTGAACTTCTTCCATGCGGTTCTGTGAGCTCTACAGGATGTTTATCCCTGGGCATCTGTATCTGCTTCCATCCACTGCCTGAGGGAACCTCTCTGATAAAAAAATGGGCTAAGCATGGATCTATGAGTAGAACAGGGTATCATTAGGAAACAACTCGTGCCTATCCAGTCTCTCATTCCTGGACTGCCCTGCAGTAGCAGGCATGAGTTCACTCTCTGGGTGTGTGATTCCGTCCTTCCATTGTCCAAGTGGATCCTGTAGGGAGGATAGGTTATATGTCGAAGATTTAGTAGCCAAGATGGTGTCCTAGTCTTACCACTGGAAGCCCTGCCTGATTGCAGTAGATGGCCTATGCATGCTCCCCATACACCATTACTAGAGGTTTTCTCCAGTGTCTGCATCATAGATTCTAGTGAGTTTCCAGTGCACTAAGTCTCTTGATCCCCCCTTAGTGTCCTCCAATTCTACATCTCTCTCCTTATATTCTTTCTCTCTATCCCTCTCCCCAATCTGGTCACTTCTCTTCCTATTCCCATCATTCTCTATCCCACCTGCATCATCTAATATACTTTCCCTTTACCAGGGACATCCCTGTGTCTCCACTGGTCACCTCCTTGTTACACAGCCTCCCTGAGTTTGTGGATTGCAGCCCTTTTGTCCTTTGCTTAACAGTATATATATTTGTCTTTTGGGACAGGATTATGTCACTCAGCATGATGTTTTTCTACTTCCATCCATTAGCCTGCAAAATTCATGAAATCATCTTTTAAAAAGCTGAGTACTATTCCATTGTTTAAATATACTACAACATTTTTTAAAGGACATCTAGGTTGTCTCCAGTTTCTCGCTATTATGAATAAAGCTGCTATGAACATGGTTGAGCAAAGAATCCTTGTGGTAGGATGGAACATCCTGTGGGTATATGCCCAGGAATGGTATTGCTGGGTTTTGAGGTAGGTTGATTTCCAATTTCCTGAGGAATTGTCAAAACAATTTCCATATTGGCTGTACAAGTTTGTACTCCCACCAGCAATGAAGGACCTTGCTCTACATCTTTCCCAGTATGAGTTGTCATTTGTGTTTTGAGAATTCTTTGTTTAGAACTGTACACAATTTTTAAATTGAATTATTTTGTTGATATCAAATTTCTTGAGTTCTTTATATAGTTTGGATATTAGCCCTCTATCTGAAGTGGAGTTGGTGAAAATCTTTTCCCATTCTGTAAGCCGCTGTTTTCTTATTGACAGCGTTCTTTGCCTTGGAAGCTTTTCTGTTTCATGAGGTTCCATTTATTAATCGTTGATTTTAGTCCCTGAGCTACTGGTGTTCTGTTCAGGAAGATGTCATCCAGAGATCAGGGATGGTGATAAGTCTGGAAGTTCTTTTATTTTTCAGGATTATTTCAGCTATCCTGTGTTATTTGTTTTTCCATATGAAGCTGAGTATTTCCTTTTCAAACATGCCTTGATTGGGCTGTAATCCTGGGGGGACAGTTCTTTTATGTGGAGAAGCACCAGGAAGGAGGATTGAGGGTGGTAATGGGGAGTAAATCTGGGAAAGAAGGGAGGTGGAGGGAACCAGGATGGTGGAGGGAGGGGAGGAAGGAAGTCAGAATCTATTGTATAAGTTGTATAAAAGAAGAAAAATTTTAAAAATGGGAAAAAAAAGGATTGTTTTGGGATTTTGTTGAATCTGTAGACTGCTTTTGGTAGCATGACAGCTCAGATTTTTAATGTACATTTTAATTGTCCAAGACAGTCTCAGACATCTTTAGTAAGAACTTTATAGGTTGCATTGAAGTGTGCTGATTTGACTATTTCATTATTGACTATTATCTTATGCAAATCTAAAATTGCAATAAAGTCATCACTGTTTCAGAATTTTGCTACTATGATCCAAATTATAAGCTAAGTCTTGACACATAACCAGAATCCTAGTTTATGGGGAATCAGAGCTACCCTAAGCAAGCTAAAATATATTTTGTCTTTCAAGAGTTTAAAATTTCTGAAAAATTAACAATTCATCAAAATAATATCATACATTTATCTAACAAATACTGAGATAATTCTGGGGCTGTAAGCAGTCATTACCTGAAGAAGTTTTTCTCCAAAACATTAAGTATTTAAAGAATTATAAATAAGCTAGTTATCTAGGAAACATGTATTTTAATAAATATAATAGAATTATTCTTTGAGGCCGATTTTATCTGAGCAGGTGAGGTGACTGTGTGCAACCTAAGGCTTAGAAACATTCTTAGTGATGATCTCAGCTGCTCTTGCCTTGAAGGAGTTCTCTAGCCACATTAAATAAATCATTTTCTTTGTGTCTTTCCCCCGTTATATTTGCCAATGTTGTTACAACCACTATTGTAAAGGTAAAATAATATACAAATGATATGAAGACTAGAGACATATTTACCCATTAAAATTTAGAAATTCATTAATCATGAGCATTTTGTACTTTCGATGCAAATGTTTATTCAGTGATTATGTTGATACAGTTTAGGATTTAAATAATCTTATTGTTTGCTATTCATTTATGCATACCACATACTGTTCTTATGAACAGCTAAATCATATTATGTTCTTATTTACCCACTATTAATAATTACTAGAGCACTTTTCCATTCATAAATGCAGATTTTTCCATTTCTTTCAGGCACTGGAAACAAAAATAACTCTACTTTGTGCTATTTCATCAACATTATACTATTTATAATATATACAGTATATACAGTACATTTATATTATATACAGTATACTATTTTTACTGTTAATTATCTTTTAATCAAATCTGTGCTCTCATTCAGAGAAGAGAAGGGGAAGAACGAGATTTTATCTGTAGAACTAACAATCCACCGTAGAGGAAAATCTGGTGATTTTGTCTCTATCTTCAAAGAACATGGTAAGACAAAAAATACTGCTGTAAGTTATTTAAGAGAGAAAAAATGACATCATGTGACAGACAGAAAACTCTGGCTTCCTGATTTTAGAAGAATGGATCTTAGAAGAAGAGTTTGAAGCTAAATTACATCAATTTCAAAACTACATCTTTTTGACATCTCTTGTGACAGCTTAGAATTATGAACACTGAAATGAAAGCAAAAAGTTAAATGTATAGATTGAGTTCTACATACAAAATCATGAAAATATAGTGTTACAAGTTGTAATTGTATAAATTATAATATTACAAGTAAATGAACATGTGAATGTCATTTAGAAAAATGAGTAAAGTCACTCTTGATTTATTCTGTGATTTTTTCATTTCTGTATAAATTTGCATATTATCTAGTCCCAAATTGGCATTTCTTTTGATCTCATGAAGGGTGATGTGAATGAAGAAAAATGATCACAGATATTTTGGCTCAATTGTCCAATATTTGAAAAGTATTCATTCAAGTTCAAGTGAATCTTGAACTGAACTTATTAGAGCACATAAAACTCTTTAAAATAATCTCAGGACTCAAGCATTCAGTGTTAATAAAAAAAAAAAAAAAAAAAAAAAAGCCCAAGACCATTAAGTTTGTGGTTTTAATCTTTCTATAGTAATCAAAAACTTTGGATGACTTTTTAACATTTACAAGTTGTGCTAACAGCTTTTAACAACTGTGTCCACAATACATTCTATAGAAATGCTTCAGAAACTGAGCACAGGTACATTTAATTTTTATCACATAATGAAAGAGAAATTTAGGGGAATGTTTCACTCTTATTTTGAATTCCAATATTTCCTAATTTTTGGCATAACATAGTAAATGTACCATCTGTCACAATAGAATCTAATTTTGTTATCTATTTGAAATTATTCTTTGACAGATGAAAAACGCAAGACTCGTGTGACAAATATTTTAGCTCATATTGAAACACATACAACAAAGATATTGATAAGTGTCTCTTTTTAACACAGAACTATTCTGAAACTAAATATGTAGTTATAATACCTTAGGAATTTCTACATTGAATCACTTAGTAATTAAAAATATTGAAAAATTGTGGTTCTTTAGACATTTCTAATAAAAATTCCATATTATAACTTATTTTACCATCCCTCTTTCTAAAAGACAAATGAACTTTTCAGTCAAAAATATAAAGATTAGTGAAAGCTATAATCCTATATCTTGTTAAAAATTGCTTTAGAATATTGGATTTCAACCAAAACATTTAGATCACTTTATTTAAATAAATAGATGAAAATATTAAATATATATAACAATGAGGTATTGTGTTATGTTGTGATACATATATACATTGCATTTCAATCTGATTAAATATTTGTCTCTTCAAATATTTTATCATTTATTTATGGTGAGACTTCCAAAGTCTCATTTCTAGTTTATAGAAAGGTATAGTACTCTGTTATCATCTGATGACTGTCTTAATGTGAAATAACACACTAGAGCTAGTACCTAACTGTAACAAATAAACAATTAATCAGAACTTCCCTAAAGAAACCCCAAAGATGTGCTCTTTCCAGCTCCTATAACTACTATTCCCCTCTAAACTATTGTAAAATCAAAATGTTGAAATTCCACATGTGAGTAGAATGAGTGCTTCTACTTCTGTGTGTTTCTGAACCTGGCTTATTTCACTGCACACCATGATCTCCAGAGCATTCATGGTGGCACGTATGATAGCACTGTGATGGCAGAATTTTATTAAATCATGTAGGTATAAGTCTTGCTTTTTATCATTTAATCAGTTAGTTGATGGACACTCTCATCCTTCATATTCTTCTTAATGAATTACTATTATTGTGTGTTTGACATGCATGTGTGGTGTGCATGTCATAGTGCACTTGTGAAAGCAAAGGGAGGATAATTTACATAGTTGGTCCACTCCTTTCACTTTCACATGTGTTTGGAGATTATATTTATGTATACAGACTTCTGCAGCAAAAGTTTGCCCCACTGATTTCAGCAGCCCACATCTCTTACTTAGCACAAATAATGCTGAGATGTCTCAGGGAATGAAGATTTTCCTTCAACATTCAGATTTCCTTTGCTTTGAGTAATTGCCTCACAATGGAAGTGTTAGACTGCATGCAAGATTTATTATTTAAAATTTAAGAACTTTCATGTCTTTATGTGGTAACACAAATTAATATTCCCTCCATGAACAAAAAAGATTCCCTTTCTCCATATCAACACCAATAGCTTTATTTCCCATCTTTTTGATGGTAGTGATCCTTCTTGCAGGATACGCTGACTCATTCTGTTTTTTGTGTGCATTTTCTAGCCAATTACCCTGAGCATTTCTTATTCTCCTGTTGGCAATTGTATCACTTATTTTCAAAAATGTCTATTTTGATTCATTATCTTAACCAGGTCTTAGCTTCTTATTGTATAAGAAATTTTACCACAAAATCAAGTTATTGTTTTAAACTATCTCTCATTTTAAGTTTCTAACTATATAATTTTTATATATTTAATTGCTGTGCTATGTTTTTGCAATGAATGTAAAGCATGCCTGTCCAGTATTTTTATCTTCACTGTTCCATTGTACTATTGATATCTTCAAACTCACTTAATTCTTCATAGAGACTATAGTTTCAGTCAAAATTTATTTTAAAGATTCTGATGTTCTTCTTAATCAAATTATGCCATGACAACTATAGTTATCATGGGTGCCACTATAATTCTTGATATTTTCAAAAGCATTAAAATGAATGTATCATTATGTTACAATAAAAAGCTATTCCAATTAAATCAATCTGGTGACAACAGCTAGAGTACTGATGTGCTTATTTTTAATGCTGGAAATAATCTCTACTTCCAATACTTGTTAGTTATGACACTGCATATTTTAGGCAGTGCAGCAGTTGAAGTAAAATATGTTCTATCAAAACAAATTAAGTTTAACAAAAAAGCATTTAGCACTGCTTCAATTATCAGTTTAAAGAAAAATATTTAACATTCATAAAAAATTCAAAATTCAGACCATCCATTATATCGGTTCCATTTTAAAGTTCTTTGCTAACTTCTGTGAAATGTTCACCATCAGTTCCTTCGTAAATGTACCCTTAGATATACAAAAATCATTTAAAAGGCGAAGAAGGATCTGCACAAATTGTGTGTGTCTGTGTGTGTGTGTATGTGTCCATAAATGCATGAGTGCATGTGTGTGGGAGGGCATGTATTTGTGTGCAGTTGTATGTGGAAGACATCTTAGGTGTTTTCAGAAATGTTGTCTACTAATTATGAT
Source organism: Cricetomys ansorgei (assembly GCA_026225945.1). Lineage (NCBI taxonomy): Eukaryota > Metazoa > Chordata > Mammalia > Rodentia > Nesomyidae > Cricetomys > Cricetomys ansorgei. The sequence continues at coordinate 21,152,710 of JAMJFZ010000056.1, forward strand.
ATAAGATCTCTCACTGGCCTAGAACTAATCAAGAAGCCTAAAATGGCCAGCACCAATTACAAAAACCATTTCAGTCTCTGATTGTATTTAGTTCATCAAGTTTTTTCTCCTAAATTTACAACCAGAAAGATTCATTAGTGTTTCTGAGACTTATTTTTAAAAAATAGTTAAAGAGGAAATCGTTTGTTGGGGAAGGGGTACACAAGAAGCATCTGGTGGGGTAGGAGAATGGGAGTGATTGAGCTGAAATGTTCATATATGAAATTCTCAAAATAATACAGTATCCTAAGTCCAACAATGATCAAAGATTCACATATTTAAACCGTCTTCCTCCCTTCAAACCTGAAAGGAACGTTCTGAATTTTCACTGTGTGCATAGCTGAAGCCAAGCTTTGATTTTCAATCCATATTTCTTCAGATTTAGTACTCACAACCTAAACATTATAAGCTTCACAGTTTCCAGTGGACATGCGTTCTGAATTGAGTTGTGTTACCAGAAAAATAATCACTCCTTTCAGCTATGGGAAAATACATGAAATGTAGAGCAGAGTGGGAACCCCAATGCTTTAAAAAGAAAAAGCTAAAGAATATGTCCTGAAGGGCTTCATAATATATGCTTTGAGTAAGAATCAAAATAAAGTAATGAACCTATTGGCCCAAATATTTTTTATCTTAGGTTAAGCCTTTTCATGGTGTCAACACAGCTGGAAATGAAGAGCCTATAGCAGTTCCATACACCTCTTGAAATGGTGTTCAAACACCATACTTTCTCTAACATACATAAATGATCTCCTGAAGCATGGTTCCTAAACAGTGTGAAAATTAAGAAAGAAGCCAGACAACTCCTCGCCTCACAACTTTTTTCTTTTTTCTTTTTTTTTGGCACACAATAAAACACTTCCCTAACTACAGGCCAAACATACCCCAAACCACAACTATTCAATAGCAAATCACACTAGCTAGGCTCCTCCCATTTGCTCAGGAACCACGTCCTAAAGCTTTATGACTGTGTTTAATCTCTTAAATTTAAAAATTGTAAATTAATTAGGGATGGGAACTTCCAAAGAATACAGAAAGTAGATGATGTTTACAGGAAATGGGATATTCATCCCCGGGACTGTGACTCTTAACTGGCTTTGAGGACATGAATGTCTGAATATGTGAGGAAACTGATAACATCTGAGGGCTGTTTAGGAAAGCAGAGTAATAGCATATGCTAAGGTGACAGAGAGAGCATGGAGTTACTTAGAAACTGCATAGTTTCCATTGCATGTGAAGTATTTACAGAAGAAAGATACAGATATTAGAACAAAATCAGCCATATAACCAAGCAGGGCAAACATATTATACACTTATCTTTTGCTTTGGGAAACTATATAGAAGCTTATAAAGGTATGTAGAGTCTTCATTGGTATGAATTTATGACTATATTTTAGTGATTTACTTAGAAACTAAGAAAATATTGATGATTTGAATAAAAATAAGTGAGAAAGTGCTAAATAGCACAGGAGGAAAGTTGAATAGACTCGTGTTAGTTTTGACACAGAGAAACTAACTTCAGGGTTAAAAATTTTAGATGGATTTACAATATCAGAGAATCCAGTCTATGGTCACTTGTATCTACTGTTTTCTAGGCTAATATAGTACATCATTTCAAGAAGCATATGGACGAGAATTGCCTCACTTCCTGACAAATGGAGCAAGAAGACACACCTCCAATGCCCTACTTCTCACTTCTCTTCACTTCTGAATGGTTCACTCAATTCTGAATTCATTAATGGATTAGTAAATTGATGAGGTCATTTCCTCTGTGGCCCAATCATCTCTTAAGAGAGATCCTAGTTGAGGCCAAAGACTGCAACACATGAGCATTTGTAAAGACCATTAGGTGCAAAAAGATTAATAAAACTGTAACAAAGACTGAGGCAATGAGGAACAAGAACTTGAAAGTTAAAAATAGATCTAATGTTATTAGTCAAAAAGTCAAATTTATGTAATAAGACAGGAGAGAGGAACATTTGGGTCTTTATGACTATGGAAAGGAAGGGAATATATGTAAAAATTGTATAGTTATTCTCCATAAACTTCTAAATGCAGTTCTGAAGGTTCTGAGTAGCTAAGTTATTTGAAGGAGAAATTGATATTGATTTGTGCATTATATAAAGGTTACTAATGCATTCAGAGTGGGGAAGAAGACTCAGTGGAGAAAATGCTTGCTGTTAGAGCAGTAGACCAGAGTTCAGTTCTTCAGAACACATGCAACAACCGGAGAGGCATTGTAGCTGCCTGTAATCCCAGCATTCATGAAGCAGAGGCAGAGAACCTTTTGGGTAAATTGTAAGTTGTTTATCTAGACTAGTCAGAATTGTAGATAACTGGGTTCACTTAAGAGACCCCACCTCAATAAATAAAGTGGAAAACAAACAAGAAAAACATGCAATATCAATTCCGTATCTCCACACATATATCCACCACCAAGACAAAATATAAATAAATATGAAACTCCAATTGTACAGGTTTGTAATCACTGTAGTATTATCATGATCTTACCTCATTTAATAACACAGCAGGTATTTTAAAGGACCAATGTCAAGTTGCTAGTGACGTCTTGGTTTGTTACATAGCTATAATTCAATCTTTTACATGATTTTATTAGTCTTTATTTTGGGGGAATCTTATGAGAATCCTCAGAGAAGTTTGCATACATTGCACAGTGAGTAAAACAATGAAGATATAGGAAGGAACCCCATTGTGTCTTGCATAATGCCTTATTCAGGCTTTGTTACTTTTCTTGTAGTAGCTTTATACTAAGACTTTTGAGAAAGAGATATTAACATTATCAATTCAGCTTTGTTTTAATTATGTGTACAAAAGTGATCCAAAGTTTTTCCAATAATACAAAAGTCACATACATTGCTGTAATATTTTAATTATCAGTCTCAATGTGAAAGCAATCAGAAAAATGATCCAAAGTATACAATAGCTATATCATGTTTACAAAGAAGATCAGCAGTGAATACTTTCTTAGAGTGCTACATTATTGTTGCTGACTACTAGTGAAATTTTCCATGACTAAAAAAAGAATAACAAAAATAACATCCAGATAGAGTGTGGACTACTTGAAAATTTCATGCATATTAATTGTATTGTACTATGTCTTTAGTGTTTAAATTCAGAATATGTAACCTTTATTTTGATCTGACTATATTTATATAAATAATATCAAATATATATTAAAATTAATTAGCCACAGATACTGATGTAATCATTAAGTTCCTTTACTCTTATTAATACTTTAAAAATTTTTGTATATTATAAGCCTATTTAGATCCATTAAAAGTTTATGTTGGTCCTGAAATATAATGACCATAATTAATAAAATTTTACCAAAGACAAAATATTAAAATAGAATATGAAAATCATATTTGTGCAAGCAAATTGTATGTCAATATTGATTGCCAAATATATATTCTATTGCCTGGAAACATATGTCAAGTATAATTAATACCATTTCATGAAATAAATAACTTTGCAAATGTTACCTTACATTTTATTAGAAAGCCCTTTTTCTCTTAGAATTATGAAATCATTTTTTCACTGCTATGACACAGTAGAACAAGTAAAAAGTAATTCAACTTCAATGTAAAATTATTATTAAATTAATTCTTAAGATGTAAAGCAAGAAACACAGGTGACAAAAGCCACACCAGTTCACTTGCCTAAATTGTGTAGCTTTGTTAAGCTTTACCTATTTTACGTTTCCCCTGGTCTTCTCACTCTCAGATGTTTAGTGTTCCTCTTTTAATCCATAACTAAACCCTAAGCACAAGTATTCACTAGAAATTTTCTCAAAAGGCCATTAGGTGTTCCCTCCAAAAGTGGAAATTTATGTTTCCCTGTACTTTTGTGTCAAGTTAGAGACAGAAAGTATTCTTGCCCAGAGAAAACAGGAGGAATTCAATATCCTACAGTGTGTGCTTTTCCACATCCTGAAACACTCATAAAAACATCCCCAAAGTCCATTACCTTCACTCTTAGCTTTCCCCAGCAACTCTGGCAGGTATATAACGAAGGATTCCAGCTTGCTGCATTACAGAACCACATTACATCAGTACACTTGAGCAATAATGTCAGAATTGAATTTGCAGAAATGAAAAAAATCCATTTTTAGTCTTTTCCAACAGAGATTTAGAAGTCTTTATAGTGGTTAAAATCTGTTACCTTACTATATTTCACTTATCAAACTCAGCTGGAGTGGGGAGAGAGGGATAGAAACAATAATGAGAAAAAGGGGGAGTCAGGAGAAGAGGAGGAGGAGCAGGAGGAGGACGAAGAGGAGGAGGAGGAAGAGAGAGAAAGAAAACAGAGTAGTTTTAAAGAGTTAAAGTATATGATATATATCTATGTGTGTGTGTGTATGTGTGTGTGTATACATGTATGTATGTATGTGTGTGTCTGGTCTGTGTTATACAATGTACATATATGTCCTGTGAGAAAAATCACAACATGAGAGGCTAACAGAGACATGAAATAAAATGGTAATACATGTTCATTATAGAATATAACATTGTGTGAATCTGAGACTGAAAACTGTGGAATTTCAAATGAGCTGATTTCCAAAACAAAGTCAAATACACCATTGTTCATTAACATATATATTCAGCCTTTGCATAACATACCTTTCAAAAACAAGACACAAATACATTTTATTATATTTTAATCACAATACCTTTTGACTATTAAAATTCATTCCATTTTTAGTTTTCAATTTTATTTTGAAGTTAGCAAAACACTGTTTCAATTAATTTGTATACATAGACTTCAAATATTAAAAAATATTATTTTACTTAAAAAACAGAAGTTTAAATTCTTGTCCTGTCCTCACTAGAAATCAAAATTGCAGAAGAATGAACACTTAGTTTTACTTCTGTTGATATGAGAAGACAGACAGAATCAGTCTAACAATAAAATGTAAGTACAGTTCGTGTAGAGATTGTTGATGTATCCATTCTGTCTTTACACTCAGTGGAATTTAGTTTTTATTATTTTTCTAAAATAATCACCCTGGTTTCTTTCTACTTTGTATTTCTCCAAACGCCCTTTAGAGGCTGCGTAAGAACTTCAATTTGGAGAGAAATTGATTCTGAGGGTGATAAATATGGAAGAGCCGTTTCAATAAAAACTGTAAAGTTGTTTTTAATAATTTCTGTGTTTGCTGAATACTCACAAATTCTATACAATAGCATTCCTAGTGGACTTAGTGGATTTTAAATGACCTTACCCAACTGGCAAAGTTTGAAAGGTTTTTTTGCTGATGTAATAAAATAAATAAATAAATAAATAAACTGAGCTAATGATAACTATCTAACGCAGAACAGTAAGGAAAGAATTGTATTTTATAGTATAAAATTGCATAGATTTTACTTACCTGTGACTAATTCTAGGAGATGGTTTTGGTACATTGTGAAATAATTAAAATACAAACCATCCCTTCATGTTGCTTCAAAGAGGTGGACATTAAGTGCACATTAATATGTTCAGTGTTCAGTGCACACAAAGAGTATAGCTCACAAACTCAGCAAGTTTATAGTCTTCATTTTCTTTCCACAATGTTCTTGTCTTGTGCTGGTGGGGAAGTTAATCCACATCCAACGCTGATCCTCTACTTCTCCTTTAGGTATTTGAATATGTTGAATTGATACTAATTTTTTCAATGCTATGATTTCTCAGATTAAGTTATAAGTATTTTAAATAGTATGAATTATGTTCTTTTGGAAAATGATAGTCATGTGAACGTTCATGTAACTTTTTTACATGCATCATTTTCTTTAAGAAAGTTCTACAATAGAATCAGCAAACAAGGTCCATTGCAGTGCTTCAGAACTCAAAACCCTGAGCCCACATGTCTCCTTTACATTTTAAGTACAAACTTTTAGTAAAGCTACCCTGACAAACACATTAAACTAATGGCATCATTTCATCTATATAAATCCCTTTCTTGTCTGATTTAACAGATGCTGCTGATTTCTCATATCTGAGATGTAAGCAAATCATTTCAGCAATATTACTTTTCTGAGATACATGAAGAAAATCCAGCAACATAGAAGTATGCAGGTGGAAAAACAGAATAGAGTTAAGGCCACTTTTACATAAGGGAGAGTACTTTAATTTGATGATACCCTAATATTCAAAATGAAAGACATTGCTTGAAAGTTAGAATTCTTTTACTTAAAATTATATACATGTATGCAGCATGTTTAGATCAACTCTGTCCCCTATTCCCTCCCATCTACTTTCTACATAGTCCTAATTTCTCCCTTTAAATTCATGTATTCTTTTTGTATAGTATGAAACCCATTTATTGCTGTGGTATGTGTGCAGAAGATGTAGTACCATACGCTGGAGTATGAGCCATCTACCACCAGGTATATCTATGAAAAAAGTTGACTCTCTGCCCCCTCATAGCCATCAATTTCCTGTAAACCCTCAGCTATAAATGAAACTTCATGGATCCCTCCTACATTCATGGCTGAATTTTGGTTGACTTGACCTTGTGCAGGTCTTGTGTATGCAGTCACAGCCATTCTGACTTCTTCTGTATGATGGCCCTATATGTCCAGAAAGTACTCTTACAGTAATTCTGCTCATCTCTTTCATGATCCCTGAATATAGGTAGATAGTGTTTTGATATGTATCATTTATGGATAAGCACTCAACAATTACTTCTTTCTACTCTAACAGTTTGTGAGTATCTGTATTATCCTTTACTGGTAAAAGAGGCATATATGGAAGGACAAGCTAAGGGAATGAAGTGATGACTCAGATGTTAGAAAATAGACTGGCCTGGCAGAGGACCAGAATTCAGTTCCCAACACTCACATCAGGCAGCTTACAGATGTCTGTTACTGTAACTCCAGAATATCTGATACCTACTTGTGGATTCCACAGGCACCTCCACTCACAAATGCGCGCACACGCATACACACATACACACACACACACACACACACACACACACACACACACACACACACATTTAAAAAAGAAGCTTCTTTAATAAGGTTTGTGTACTTCACTAATATCTGGGAATAAAGATGAATATTCTCTCTTCAACAGACAAGAACACTACAGAAAACCATACATGATCAAAATTCATGGATGTTGAGCCTATTTCCAACTGATATATCTGCAATACAATGCCTCTGCCTAAGGCTCAGTGAACATTGCAGAAGGCTGCTGAAGAATTCTGTTAGCTAGAGGATTAGGAAGTTGGCTGTGAGATCGTGTCTCCTTGAAATACCAGAATCTACAGCAAAGTCTCAATTATACAACTTCATAAACATTAGCTGAATAAGAACACCACCAATAGACATTTTAACATAGTCAGAAAAAGTCTATAAGACTTCAACCCACATAAAGGACAGGAGGTAACTAATGGATGCTGAAAGCAGGAGAGTCTTCTCCAGAGAAAAGTACCCCAATAGCACATATAACAGAAAATAATCAGCCCTGAAACCATACATATGAATAAATTCATTCAGACTGAACTAGTCTTATTATATATGTATTAATGCATATACACACATACATACACATATATATATATATATATACATGTAATAATGTAAAAAAGGGTCATGGATTAGAAAGAGAGAAAGGAGTGGTATATAGTTTTGGCAGTGAGCAAAGTGAACGACAAAATGATGTAATTACATTATAACCTAAAAAACAAAAGACAGTTTTTATTGAAAATAATTTATATATGTTCTGATTAAAATATGAATATTAAGAGGATGCATAGAGACCTTATCTATTTAGTTATATAATGAATAGTAATGGGCTCTCCCTAGGGCCTAGGACCTAACTAGCCAGAGATTTCTGTTACAGTTAACTATACAGCCATATTTCCTCCTATGTAGTGGACTTAAATCCAATCAGAAAGTTGGTATTGCTCATATAACATTCATACCACTACTGGACTAATGAAAACATCTTTCCAAGCTGACCATTGTTTTATCTCATAGCAGTCAAACTTCGGTGAAACAGGTAATTACCTTACCCCCAAAACAGCCTCATAACCCCTTCTAGAACTTCTAAAGCAAGCCAGTTAGAATTTAGATTCCAGATCAGTACCAGCCTGATTTCCCCACATGGAACACAGGTAATATAAAGTGGCCAATAGGGAATAAAGTGGTGGGAAGTTTCAAGTGAGAATGGGAGATTGGAGGAGATGGCGACTAACCCTAAAGATTATGAAAAAGCCATTAGTAAACTTATTATATTAGGTTCCAAATTTCATGCACACACAAACACACAAATGGGGTAGCTCTATATGGGGTGATAAGTACTCTCTAAGGTCTCATGCCATACAGAGGCTATCAAAGAAAAACTTAGTGGCAAATATGTTCTTTGAGTTGGTGGGAAGGTGTATCCCTCAATACAAAACAGGTTATTATTGCCACTTTTGGTTATCCACAAGAATTTGGAGGAAAATCTTAATGTGGAAAACACCCCAGAGCTGAGTTATAAGACTTGAGTTGTCTAATTTTTTGAATAACTTTTGTAGATAAGTGATTATGACTTTTCACTAAAACATAATTAGAAATGCCCAGATACCGTCAGGATGTGTTTAAGAACAATTACTCAATCTTGTGCCTGACATAGCCTTTATCTAAATTAGAAGAAAAAAGAGTATTTTATTTGAAATTATGCTTTTTCACATACCCTATTATAAAATATTATGTTTTCATAAGTAATTTTTAAACAGGGATTCAGGTTACAGAGTACAAATCTTTGATGTAATAGAAATCCATGAATTCCAAATAAGGAACAGTGGATGCTATGAACTGTTTGTTGATTATATTATATATAGATGTAGATTATTTTGACTCCATTTGCCATGAAACTTAATGTTAAAGAAAGTATGTTTAACTCATTTCTATAGATTTCACTGAGTAAAATGTTTTAAGCATTACAAATTAGACACTAAGGCTTCCTAAGTCATGTGATAATCAACCATTATCTGTGGTACCAAAGAAGAGAATAGCAAGGAAGAATATGAATGTTTCATATCTCTTATTTGTGGCAGTGTCTAAGACACCCTATCTTCCATTGTAACAACAGCAACAATAAATAAGTAACAAAGCAAAAAGCAAAGCATCCATAATTAGTCTTTCTTATTCAGTTTTTGTGTAAACAATAAGTCACCACAAAGAATGACCTTTATCCTTCATTATGTATCACCAAAATTTATCTTTTTTTTGTTTAAACAGAGAAATAAAGCCCATATGCAATGTTGTGATTGATTTTAAAATGTTAACCAACATAATATAATCATATTAGTTTGTTTCTCTGTTGCTGTGATAATACATATACAGAAGGAACTTGGGCATAAAAAGGTCTATTATATCTTACAAGGTAGAGTCTATCATTCAGGGAGGCAAGACAGGAGCTCAGGGTAAGAAACTCGAGGCATGAACTGAAGCAGAGATTATGGAGGATCACTATTACTGGCTCATTTCCAGGATCACTTTCAATTACTTTTCATGCATCTCCTAGTACCACCTGCCCAGAGGTAACAACACCCACAGTGGACTAGACCCTCCTACACCAGTCATTAATCAAAAAATAACCCAGATCCATGCTCACTGGCCAATTTGATGGAGACTTTCCTCATAAGGTTCTCTCCTGGGTGAATTTAGTTTGTGAAATGTTGGGAAAAATATACAACTAGTACAATAATCTCACAGATGAACACACCACAGAGGGCTGACTGATAAACTACCGTCTTTGTTAGTCAACAAGAATGATAATCACGTATGAGAGTTTACAGGTGAAGTGAGTGGCTGGTTAGTCCATGTACTTAAGATGACAACTGCTTGTTCATTATCAACATGGAGGAATTCACAATATTTTTGGCTAAATAAAATATTATAAAAAGATGCTGCTCACTTTGCATTAATATAATACCAAGACCTAAGCATATCGTAATCCCCACCAGAGGAAACGCCAACATTTTGTACCAGGTATCTAGTTAGAAGATATCAATTCTAAAGCTTACCTAAATCTTAGCTCTGGTATGGCACATAGTTCTTTTACTTCCCTATATGACAGGGTATACGGAACTACATCAATCCTATGGAAAAAAAGCATATGCTAATCAACTACTAATATAAAGACTAATATATTCATTTTATATATATACATATAATATACTCATATCTTGGTGATATTTTTCATTTTTAAAGTATTTAGTGATTGATTTTACACATTTAAAAGAACCTAAGTGTTGTTTTGCAATATCATAATTTAATACATTTATAATGTATATATAATCAATATTTATTATTGTGAAGTTCAAAGGTGAAAAAACAAATGATCAGGTGTTTAGGGACCTAGGTTTCAACATATCCTGTACTACATTTTGGATCTGTAACCATTGACAATGGAATTGACTTCTCAGAGACAGATGTCATAGTTAATACTAGAACATATTTTGGAGCAAGTCAATGATTTTTGCAGAGACCATTAAAAGTCTCAAGTGAGTACAGTGACAAATATTTAGAAATTGGTTTCTCATTGAAAGTATTCATTTGCCTGTAGGGTACTGTGCATTTTATGTTATAAAACTTTGTCAATGCATAACATAATGGCCACACAAATATTGCATCCTTTTAAACACAATTCAGTCATCTCTGGGATTTCGGATGCGCTTTTTATAAAAGAAACCAAAAGACAAAACAACACTTTGTGTCACAAACTTCATGGATTAGAAAAGGATAGCTTACTCCTCAGAATTATCACTCTTGTTATAAATACAAGTAAGTCTCCTTATGCCAAGTTTGCAAATCTAGTATAATAATTTTAATAACAAAGTTTGTGCTTGGATAGAAAGTATGAATTATTGGCAAAACATCTATACCTGATGATACTTTTGGTGCTGGATAATGTCACTGAGATAGAAACCAATTAATATTACTCTTCTTGGGGCAATAATAATACTTTACTCAGTGCTAAAAAAGAAACATCCAAGTAGACCAAGCTCACCATTTTAGTTCATCACCTGAATTGTAGTCCTCATGTACCAAAGCTTTAAATGGTTCACAATGATAGACTTAACATCTGGCAAAATGCTTACACTGACTAAATTTAAGTCCATAAATGAGGTAGACTTTGTTCTATTTGAAACTACCAGACTCAATTTCCATATTTTTCATAATTGTATAAACTTAAATATTGACCTATAAATAAAATAATTATCTAATAATTTTACTAAAATTTTAATGCTATAATTTTAGAAAATATGAACAGTAAATACAGACAGTGATTTATTATGTTGCAGCAGAATTGTATTTAGAAAATATTTTATGTATTGGAGCATTAGTGAATTTAAAATAATTACTACTGTTTGTTCTGGATGTTTCCTTTAAAAGTAAGAGATTATGGTAATATCCCAAGAAACTTTTAGTGCTTTTGAGCAATGAAAAAATAACAAAGTTTTCAATGTAGTAATCTGAGAACTATGAAGACTTCTAGAATTTATTTATTTAGTATTTTCAGAAGCATTTCCAAACTTATGACTATATTAATACAGTTTGAGATTGTCACACAGAATAAATAGAAACATATGAACAGATTCAAATTACATTTATAGGTAGGTAAGTGAATAGATACAATTGAAGATAAGAGTGAAGGTACAACTTCAGTAATGGGCTTAAATAACAGGGTAAATAAGAAAGAAATGAGCTTGTGTTATATAGATGGTGACTGCAATACCTATTGTATTAAGAATAGCTAACAGCCATTAGGAATAAAGTCAAAGAATTATGAGCCTAAAATTGTTACAGACTATTTTCAGAAAGTTTGAAAATTCTGCAGACAAGAGAAAAAACATTTTCAGTGAAGTAGAAATGAGAAGCTATTTGTCTAGCACATCCTCTAAGCTGATGAACTGGATTTTCTGATTGAATTTCTTGTAGAAATTGAGTGATCCAGAAAGTTGTTAAGGAAGGCTATATCTCATCCACCAAGACTAACATTTTGTAGGATGTAGAATAGCAAGTATTTCTCCTTAAGGCAGCCGAAAAGTAGAATACAATTTCATGGAAGAAAAGAAAATTCTGGAGAAGCTGAGAATGTTGTTGGTTTGTGTCTGCTTTACTTGAGAACACAACACACAGCTCTAAAGGAAAGAGAATTCTTGAGAGAATATTTGCAATTGGAATTTTCACAATGGGAAATAAGACCTAAATCAGTAGAAAGTCCACAATGAGGACAGAGGGATTTCAGAAGGCCTTATATTTTTGTTTGTTATGTTAGAATTTCATAAGCTAGAATGGATGGAAAAATGAGTTGTGTTTATTCAAGGCTTTAAAGAATTAGTCCAGACATGCATTTTATCTTCTATCATTGTAAACGTTTCCTGTATAATTAACCACAAATTAACACAGTGTGTGTATGAACAAGTGTGTGTGTGTGTGTGTGTGTGTGTGTGTGTGTGTGTCTGTGTGTCTGTGTGTGTTTCTGTGTGTGAAATATTGGTCTTACCTTGTAGCTATAATCTTTATTCATGATGACAAGGAAATAAATGTTTGTAATCATATTTGTTTCTCTGAGTGTATTTCCTGGAGGATAGTTAGATTGTAACAGCCTGAGTAAATGCAACCATAAAATTAAAATTTTATTTTTGTCTGAATTTAAGAAACAGCGGATTTTAATATATTGGTAGCATTATTTCATGGAAGGGATGTGTAATACTGAGTATAGAGGGAGCAAAATTAATCAGACATTAAACATTTTCTCAACATATTTTCTCCTTGGTTTTATTTTCATGAATATTTAAAAACTAAGTACTTATAAAGAAATTTGTGCTTTTCCTCACTAATCATTTTCAGCACCTAGAAGAGATGATATGAATATTTGCCAATTGAGTGCTTAAAAACATAGATACTATGGAAATCTGTGTGCTTAATATATATTCTTTTAATATATATTCAGATTATTACTTGGGTTTCATGATATTGACAGCATTGCAAACTAATCAAATTCAGAAACATTAAAAGAAACCCAGATACAAAGTGACCTGGTACAATAAATATTCCTACTGCCATATAATTTATTACCTAAGAGTAAAATGACATATGCTAAGAACTTCACACCCATGAGGTTAAACTAATATTGTAAGAAATTCAATGAGGGGTTTGTAATGAGGACACAGCTGCTGAGTAACACACTCAAGAATAGTAGAAACAATTTTAGCACTCGTTTGAAAATGTATTTCTAGCATCCACCTTCAGTACCTTCAGGGAATAATTTTATTTCCTATTTAATTTCAGGTGTTGTAACTGCCTTAAGGTTATTATAAATTATGTATAGCACAACATAGCACTAAAAATTGCAGTTTCTATTCTTTACCTGTTACAAAATTTGTTTTAAATTGAACATTTTGTAGATTTATGGTTCAACTCACAGTCTTGTGTTTGTTACATAATACTTGTCAAAGGAGGCTTTGAATGAACAACCTTGAAATGCCAAAATGTCAACACATTGCCTAAAATCCAGTTACTGTGTTCACTACTTATTAAAATAATAAAACCAGCAAACAAATGTACACATTACTATTAAAAACAATCTTGTCTGAGGTGTGATTAGGTTATGATTTAGCTAAATTTTCAATAACTGTAAATTTCCCTTCACCTATTTCACTACCAAACTATAATCTTCAAATACTTTATTAACTTTCATCAATATTGGATTTGGACAATTGGTAATTTTTCACTTTTTTGTTAGTATTTATGTATGCATGTTTGTGTGTATATGTATATCCATAGTTACATATCTATTTATTTACTTGAAAGATAGTCTTACTATTGTAGGCACGGCTGGCCTGCAACTTACTATGCAGACCAGGCTATCTGCCTGGAGATCTATGCAGAGATCTATCTGCCTGCCTCTGCCCTCTGAGTGCTGGGATGAAAGGCGACTGCCGACCATGCATGGCAAGTTTTCTATTCTTTTCAGTCATTGTGTAGCAACTCAAAATTTGGGATATCTATGATGTTTTCATACTTTGGACATATATATTATCAAATTAGCTGGCAATGTTAAACTGTTATGAAATATTAGATATTTTTTATCTCTAAAGTTTGATTAATATTTTGCATTCTTTTTTAAATGTACTTTGATAGGAAAAGGGAAATTTATTTTTAATTGAAGAAATATATTCCCACTAAACAAAACTTTTTTGTTTTGGAATATCCATTAGCTATTATTATTTGCTAAGTATCTGATTTGGGTCAATTACTAAAAGTTCTACATAAGTTGTTTGCATACAATTTAGATAATATATATAGTGATAAACATAAAAAAGTAAATGTTTACAAAAGTAGAATAGCCAGGCTTATGCTAGCCTCAAGAATATGTGGCTGGCATGGCCTTAGGTGTGGTGTATATCGCCACTGAGAATGTTAGATAGACTGAATATTCATTAACAGTCACCAAATAGACATAGCTTTGGGGTTAGGGATGGAGGCTTGTGCCTACTTCTCTAGGCACTGGGACTATGTTTATCCCTCATCGGTGAAGGCCCTGTGCAAGCTGACATGGTCTCTGTGATTTCATGTGGGTGTAAGTCCTACTGTGTTTCTTTAGTGATTCCTTAGTGTGCCTCATTCCCTCTGGCTCTTAAACTTTCTCTGCTTCCTCTTTTACAGGGTTTTCTGAGCTTTGTGGGGAGAGATTTGATTGAGACATCCCATTTATGATGGAGAGTTCTAAGGTCTCTCATTCTTTGAACATTGTTTGGCTGTAGGACTCTGTATATGTTTCTATCTACTGCAGGAGGAAGTTCCAACATTATAACTTTATAAATATTTTGTTATATAGAGATTTTAAATGCAATTCCTAATTAAGCTACTGATACATATTTTTTCTTAGAGAATGCTAAACCAAGGAGATTCTGTTATATCATGAACACTTATTTTATAGTTAGAGCGATAAAAACCTGAGTAGCACTTTTATAAAAAACAGTAAAATAAAGTTTTTCTAATATCATGACAAATCATATTAACCATACATAGTCTTTCTTCTTTAATCTTGAATTTTCCCAACATGTAATACAGTTATTCATTCTCCATCTTAAAAATACTCTCTCATGAGTCTCCTCCCATTCTATCAGTCTGCTATCCCTTCTGGCTTTTGTTGGTCACTATTTTCCAATACTATTTTATTAGTATTTAGACCCCCAGGATTTTCTCTGAAATCTAATAATATCCTTAAAAAACAATGTTAATCTTGACTCTGCTCTGCTTCCTTTCCTTAAACTTGGAACATTTTATTTTGTTTTCCTAAAGTTTTCTCACTGTATAAATAATTGACTATTATATTACACAAATCTTTGCTAACTTGAGAGTATTACAGTCTATGGTCTTGCTAAGACTGTCCTCCTCTGACAAAATTGTTGTTTCTTCTCATTTCTTTTTCTTTTTAGAATCTTTCATACCCATTCTCCCCTTACTTTCATTACTGATACAACTGTATACATTTCTTGTTATTGTAATGGCTTCTAAAACATGTTTTGTTCAATTCTTAATCTGAGCGTTCAAATTGTCACTTAAAAATCATTACAATACTTAAATCAAATAAATAAAAAAATACTTGTTTATTAATTTTACTGTCTGTTAATGGCTTCCATAATGAAATAAAATGTCCTGCCTATGTACTGGCCTACAAATGTCCATTTCCATGCTTCCTGACTTTCTTTTCAATATGATTTTGTACCATGCATCCTTCTCTCACAATTGATCATTAGCAACAATGTCTCTATTTTCCTTGAAATGTATAAGCTTTTTTCTTACTTAAACGATTTATCACATTTATTGACATATGTATGTTGAGGCATCTGTGAATCTCTGGGATAAAGCAAACTTAATAGTGGTAGTTATCTCTTTTATATATGCAGGCATTCCATTTGCAATTATTTTGATGAGAACTTGTGAATCTAAGTTTATTAGAGATATCAGCCTGTAATTATTTTTTACTGTTGTTGTCTCTCTACTCAGTTTTTGTATTAAAATAATATAGGTTTCTAGAGAAAATGTGGAAGGGCTATTTCTGTTTCTATTTTCTAAAACAATTTAAGAACTATTGGTTGTAGTTCTTCTTTAAAAGACTCACAAATTTACATGTTTACACATGTAAATATATCTGTGTATGGGCTTTTGATTACTGTTTAAGTCCTTTTTGTTTCTTATGGGTCTGTTTGATTTATTGATCTCTTCTTTAATCTTCCTTAATATTGTTTGAATAAATGTAGTAAACCAAACATACCTTTCAGATTTTCTAATTCAATGAAGTACAGATCTTTTTAAAAAGATTTCCCTTATAGTGTTGTAAATTTCTCACTTGTTTAATTTCATTTTACCCCTTGATACCTGGAAAATGTTTTTTAACCCCAAACGGATCTCAGCACAAAAATAACTTTTCAGTGGCCATTTTTGTGCTCATCTCACACAAATTCAGTTTTTGTAATTTCATGTTCACTTCTACTCCAAGCACTGTTCATTTTCATGTATTTTATACTTTTCACTAACATCAGTCAAATTATGTAAATTTTCCACTTCAGGTATTGTATCAGAATACAATAATCACAAAGTAAATGCTTTAGAAATAAGTGTATGAACAAGATCAAAAATCAACAAATTCATGAGTGGATATCATGGTCTTTCATATATGCTGAACCACATACCAAAGCCATATATTAAGTCAATGAAGGGAAGCACTATGAGAGCTACTTAATCCTCATGTTCATCTTTTCTAAATCCTTAAATAACTTCCAAATCTACTCACAAATCTGTAGATCACCTTTTCTCTGTGCATTGATTTTTCTTTAATGTGGACAGCGTAATGATGATTGTAGCTTCAGAAAGGCCTGAAACTTCCCAACCCGGTCTGCATCTTTAAAATAAATATGAAGTTCATGTCCTTGAGAGAATGTAGAATGATTTTTTTCCAAAGAGAGTTAAGTTACTTGCAGTAGTGAGAAAGGTGTCCTCTGACCATTAAAGTTCCTTGCTTGTCTTATGCAAGTAAATATTGCTGCTCGATCTAATTACGGATACAAGGAGAATTCAAAACAGTTTGACATCCCTCTGTTCAATGAGACAGAAAAGGCATGTGTTGCCAATGAAGGGATAGACCAGTCACTGCCAACTCTCCAGATGCTTCTGCTTTAAGCCAGACGAAGCTTCACAGCTAGCTTTATTTTATCCAGATGCTACCTTTTTGAGGCTTCGCCAAAACAAAGGTAAACTATATCTAGACTCATATAAAGACCATTTTTTGCTTCCCTTGGTGCCCATATCAGATTAGTAATCAGGAGCTATAAGAATCACTTCAGAATTGTTTTTCTGACCCCCTAGTATCAAGTCTGAGATAATTTTGACTGTGTTATTAGAGTAATAACAAATCAGCCATTGAGCATTTATAATGTATGTGTCACTCAGGTCTGTGCATGCTTACACATGCAAAGTTCTTGTATGACATCATAAAATGTTTAGATTGAATATTTTTGTCTTATTTTAATTTTTACTTTTAGTTTAAAAATCATTATTTCAGAAATTTAACTTTATTTTTCCATCTCAGCTAAGAACATGTCATCTTTCAACAGAGTTCTAGAATAATCTTCATATAGTAATTTCATAAGATTTTCTCATACAGAAAATTTTATTCAAGTGAAATATGTTTGATTGATGCTGGATTATATATGCTATTACACATCTCTATACAAGTTACATTGACTTTCTAAATCTTAATGAGAAAATCAAAATGGGAACTAAATCTGGTCCCACTGAAAGATTCTTAAGACAATGAATTAAGAGAATAATATCAAATATAGAATAATATTGTATATTATGATACTCCAGCAATTAATGAAAATCTTCAAATATTAAAGAAAAAAGTAAGACTAAAAAATGTTTTAGTCTGTTTTGTATCGATGTGGAAAATACTTTGTTCAAAAACAACCTTGGCTCCCTCTGGACCACAGTTTCTGTGAGTTGACCCCAAGGAAAATATCCCACATAGCAAGTCACTGATGGTATTCTCTGGTTATTCACAGCTAATTTTTCAGCCCCAGCTAACCAGTATCAAATATTATTGTAAAGCACAGGTTTACCAGATTTTTCAACCTCAGCCAACCAGAAACAATAGATGTGTAGTTGTTATTTGAATGTCCCCAACTCAGTCTTTGAGAGTCTCTAACTTCCCTTTGAAATACCACAAATGAGGCCTATATCTGCATTGCTATTCTCCCATGCTCTCCCAGAATAGTCTATCAATCTTTAAGCAGTATTGACTTTTCCATTCCAAAGCTCCAAAATTCTTCCTAATCATCACAAAAACAAGATAACCAAGTCTGTTTTAACCATAGTCCACCTGGTGATAACAATTTCCCTCTCAGTTTGTTTTCAATTGTTGTGCTAAACTAAACTAATAAGCAAAAGCAGGAATGCAAACACCCTTAAACATCTCTCAAAACTATGAAAGGCAATTTTTTAAATGCTTTGTTTAATTTTATTTTTATGGGCATTTGTGTTAGGGTGTTGAATACCCTGGAATTGGAATTACAAACAGTTGTGAGCTGTCATATGGGTGCTGGGAATTGAATCCAGATCTCATGGAAGAGCAGTCAGTGCTCTTAACTGCTGAGCCATCTCTCCAGCCCCAAAGGCAGTTTTCTTAAATGTTCACTTTGATAGTTAAATAATAAAACCCTCTATTATTTTTTCATTTTGCTTATAGGTCTCAAAATTCACAGAGAAATTTAACATTATAATTACTTCCTAGGTAATGCTTTTAATATAATATAATCTCCTGAATGTTTTTGGTGAGACATAATGCAAATGAAGCCAAAGAGATTTTCATATACAATATAAATTCCTTGTTATATCATCTAATTAAATCAAATTTTTAAATCATGCCTTTTTTAGCATATTTCCATTGTAGTTATGTATTAGAGACCATTTTTGTCATTTATTAAAGCTGAAAAGATAGATAAACTTACTTCAAGCTTTGATAATTGCAGTATTGCTAACTACAGGCTTTCACCTGAACCCCAAAGATATCTCCCACAGAGGGCAGTCCATTTTTTTGTCATATTCAAGAAAAGTTGATACCATTCAACCTATGAGAGAACCAAGGAGACCCTACTGTGGCTGATGATACTGCTGCCTAAGGTGACAGCCTTTTTGCCATATTGGCTCATCCAGGGTAGTTCTGTAGCAGAAGTGTAACTGGATTTATTAGTTAAAGTGCAGTGAGGGCCAAATTCATGGAACATTTGCATAAGCCAGTTCTCATCATTTTCAATTTCTCTGAGTTCAAATAATTTATTTGCCATGAATTTGATTTTAGAGTATGTGTTTTCTCATCACAAAGCAAGGTGTTCAAAATGTCTCATTGGTTTGATAAGTCAATTTAATTTCATTAAAATATTTGAAACTCTGAAAAAATGATAAATCCAAATTGTTATAGGATTATTATAGTTTTAACCTCATGCAAAATGGTAATGTGATTCTGTTAAATTCTAGTCTACACATTTTAAGGTCACCAGAAGAAAAAATACACAAGTAATTTGAATCTAAACATAGAGTAAGACTCAGAAATCGATTTTCTCAAGAACAGATAAGAGGTCTCTAAGAAACAGAATTTTGTGAAAAACAAAATAACTTTTCTAAGAAATATGGAACAAAGTATGAAAGTGCTTACTCTTTAAAAAAATCCAGAAACTTAACCACTCACTTCCTGTCTAGAGACAAAACTTCTGTCCTTACAGGCATGCCCCCATAGGCTCTAGGATCACACTTGATTATTAATTGAAAATGAAAATTAATAACTTTCCTCAGCAAACATCACTTTCTTCTCTCGCAAAGCCTTGTTCTCATTGATCCCTCTCAAGAGATTACACACTCCATGAAGCCACCTCATTATAAAGTGTTGCTGGTGAACACTTTCCTTTACCAGCATTCTCTAACCATCAAGACAATCCCATAGGTTCCAGGATTGTGAACATTATCTGTGTGCCAACTACTCCAGCTTTACTTCTAACAGATGCCATATAATAGCTACTAAATCAGGTCTAATCAAGAGATCCTCTGTTTCCTTGATCTATATTAGTACCTCCCAGCACAAGCTCACACCTTGCAAATACCTTTATGACATCCCTTATTAAGACACTCTCAAAAAACTTCTAGCTTGTGGTAATTTTCTGCAGCAAACCAAGTAAAAATAGCCGTGAATTCAGCATGCTTTTAATTACATTAGAAGCAAAGAAATTTATACTGACATTGATCCTATATATTCAGACTTGGACATCTGCAGAAATAAACTAATGTTTGTGACAAGTTAGTTTTCTTTCCCAAATATTTCATTTGGAATTTTTGTTATTTTTATATTTATTTTGTAATTGTAAAACAATGAAACAAAATCCATGAAATAAATTTTAAATTTATCTTATGAACAAGTTGATTTGATATTTTTAAGAGTTCTGTGTTTTAAACATTCTATCAAAATATCAAAGGAGATATAAGGTATAAGGATCTTATAGAAACTCCTTTTTGTTTCAAAGTTTGGAATAATTATGAGTGAAAATAAAAATATCAGTTAAGTAAAAGTTCTACTCCTACAGAACCTGCCATTTATAACCCAAATGGCATTCTATATGTAGACATCGATGGCTTATCTAATTAAAAACAGGTGGACTATTTGACAACAGAGGGCAATAAGAGCTATACTATGCCCAGATTTAACTGTTAATGATAATAGCATCATTTAAAAACAGCAGGTGCTTAAAATGCCATCTATATGAGTGAGGGAATATGTGTTAGACAAAGACAGCAATGCTGAATCTGCTTGTGATATTTTCCTCATTTAAAGAAATTATGTTTGCTTCAAACACAAAATAAGTGTCTCTCTTCTACAATATTCCACTGAATTCAAAGAAAATTAAAATATTTATTATATAGAGTTATGAATAATGAAGAAACTAGGATCTATTTTGCAAAATTATATGATTATTCTGGGTATTCTTTAAAGCAATACAATAGGCAAAAACATCTTTCATTGCCCTCATATTGGAATTACAACTGACAGAAAGAAAAGATGTGCCTCCATTTCTTTATGTCATTCTTTCAACAAACCAATAGAATATCTTGAATGTATAATTTATTGAGCAATATTTATAGTCTACATTTTAAATTCTTATTAATTAAGATTTAGTTTATATATTTAAAGTGAAAAGCTATGAACAGGAAAGCTCTCTTTGCAGTACCCAAAAAATACTGACAGTAGATTGTGAAAGTCACAACATACAATTGCTTTTTGTCTTTCGGTGACCTGTCTTAGGCCTGTTATGTGTGGCATGATTTTTATAAGCATTACTTTTGTTGAAAAAAATAAGGCTGAAAAAGGAATGTCCTTTCAATGTCATTGTCTAACTGATTGATTCAAGAATTATTTAACTATCTAGAAAAATCCACCTGCATTTTTCCTTGCTATTTACTATTTTATTGAGCCCTGAAACTGTGAAATTGAACGTTAATCTATACGTTTCTGTTAGGTACAAAAATAAAACCAATGGTGACTGGATTTCAGTTTTAAGGCTTATAAGACATTTTATACTACTCTTTCTATTTACACATTCCTTACATGAATTCTTTGATGATATAAACCTATTTTTTCAGATTAAACCTTGAATCAGTTTTACTGCGTTACTGACTCCTTCATTGATGAGTAAGATAATTAAAAGACTGACTTATGTTTATTCTATATTTACATCATAATCAGGATTCTATTTAAAATGTCATCGTAATAATTTTCATTTGATTGTTTTGTCCAGATAGTTCTGAACTAGAGACAACTTGAAAAAGGTTATAAATATACATATGTACTTATCAAAAGAAGACATAAAATCTGTTCAAATAGTTTTGAAAAAAATGTTCAACATCAGAGATCATCAGGAAAATGCTAATTAAATATGAAGTTAGATTTATAATCACCTTCCTTAAATGGATATTACCAAATATAATATAGATATCAAAAGTTGGAAAAGATGAAAAGAAATGGGAATTTTGAGTACTTTGATGAATAATGTAAATTAGTGTAGCCATTAAGGAAAGCAGAATAGTGATTTTTAAAAAAAGAAAGAAAGAAAGAAAATTGAATTACCGTATGATCCAGGATCCAATCCTGGTCATATGTCAAAGGAAGTAAATAAGTTTTATGAAATGACTTCTGTCATCTTTACACTGTTCTCAATGACTTAGAAATGGGAGCAAGATAAGAATTCATCAACTAGTGAATGAATAAACTTTGGTATATATGCACAACCAAATATTGTTTAGTCACAGTAGTGATGGAATCCTACAGTTAGAGACAATTTGGTTGAAAGTAGGATTGTGGTGTGAATTGAAGTAAGCCAGTAGCACGAAGAAAGGCTCTACACATGAGCCTCATCAGAAGAATCTAAAATTCATACCATGAATTATTCTTTACATCATTTCATATGCCTATGTTTTGATGGATTAAAATAAATAAACATAACTTTTATTTCCCTCACTGTTTTTTTTTTCCTTTTTTCAGCATTCTCTATTAAACCTCAATCCAAATTGCAGACATCTCTCATTTTCCTTTCTGTGGAGCACTTTGTACTTCTTACAAAACTCATTTGTGATGATTTATCTGTTTCTGATCTTTTAAGAGTGTTGATATCACTTTCAATATTTAAAATGTTTTATATCAACTAACAGATAGTAATTGTGCATATTTTGAGAACAAAATATGAGTCTTTTTTCATACATATATTGTATGAAAGAACCAAATTAATATATTTGACACTAAAATGTGTATATTGTTTTTGGTGAGAGCAGTTAGGATCCTCTATTTTATCTATTTTCTAATGTGTAATTGTAGCATGCCTTCTCAGTTTTGGAGAATAATTTTATCTATTGATGTAAATCTATATTGCCTTTCCTTTTCTTTCATTGGCCTTCCAATCTCTTCTCATTTTGATAGTTTAGTTAGAAGACTTATAATTTTCTTCTTCCTCTTCTTCTACTTATGTTCTTCTACTTATCCCCCTTCCACTCGCTCAGCATCCTCTTCATCCTCCTTTTTGCCCACTCTTTCTACTCTTCCTCCCCTTCCTCTCCCTCCTTCTACTTTTTCAGGTAGGGTATCTTTTCTCTTTATTATTATTGTAATTTCAAGGTTATTGCAAGGTTTTCCTATTAATCATCAATTCTCTTTAATCTAAATAAAATATGGACAGATGTCCACATTTTTGTTATTCTGCTAGTTTGCCCTGAGCTGGCTATTTACAATATTTATTGTCTACCATTAAGTTTGTAACATCCCTGCTACATTTACAAATATTTCTTTTTCCCTCTTCCCTTCTCTGGCATGTCGGTCACATGCCTATTAACTTTATGAGATATTGTGAATCTTATATTTTCCTTTATCCTCATTGCTTTATTTCTGTATACATTTCCATTTTAGAAGTTTTACATGTATATTTTCAATTATGAATTTTCATGAGTGTCTTGTATTGACTATTAATAATTACATCAATATATTCCTGATTTCTATCATTCTTTTATATCTAACATTCTCTTTTGATTCTCTTAGGGTTTCTGTTTCTTTTATTGCATTAACCAACTATTTTTATATAAATACTTTTTCACTAATCGTTGAAATTAATAGTTATTTCAAATTATCTGACAATTTAAACATCTGGGTCATAGGTTAAATAAGTTCTAAAGATGATTTCATCTTTTCTTCCATGCCTACATTTTTAAACTTAAACCAAAGATGTCAGAGGTAATGGGGTAAATTTTTCAAGGGTGTGAAATTGTCAGTTATTCTGACTGAACCAGAGTTGTACTTCACCTTCACTGTACCAGTTCATATGAGAGGCCTCATTTAAAATGATCAGAAAATTTTAAATGTTCATCCTTGTTTTTAAAAGCACAAGAAATGTATCATTTCCACAATGAGTTGAATACCAAACATACTGAATACCGAACATACTGAAAAATTAAAAAGTCTAAATCTGACTAAATTATTCTAAAAGACAGAAAGTTGCAGTAATTCCTTCAAGAAAAATAGTTTAGAATTTGAATTGTATTTTAAATTACATTTTCCCAAATTTTATAATTCTTATCTAGAGTATATTTAAGTATATTAATGTGATTGTGGATGAATGGATTTAATATTAAAAAACAAAAGGCCTCAAAGCAAAACAATAATCATTAATAAGGTATTGAATTTATCTATCTCTCTCTCCATGTGTGTTTGTGTGTGTGTGTGTGTGTGTGTGTGTGTGTGTGTGTGTGTGTGTGTGTGAATGACAGAGGTAGAAGAAAATAAAGCTTCTATTGTTATAACCATGTAAAATAATAATAGTGGACAATCTGAGAATCAATATTGAAGGAAACAGGAAGATAATTTAGCTCATTTTACTACATAACTACATAAACATAAGCATTGCTACATACACATCTTAATGTGCAGATATAATGTTCACTTCATTATGATTCATACACACTCAAAATTCATTGCAACTCATGTAAAATGACAATATAAAAAGAATTGTATTTTATTCACAGTTAGTGATTAGTTTTCTTCATTAATAAGTTTTATTGAAGTGTATAAAGAATTAAAATCATTAAGAGGAAACATCCTGGGATGTATTAATTTTTATATTCAAATGTTCATAAGTAGAGATTTTAGTGTATACATAAAAGTCCTGAGTTTCTTATAGACAGGAAACCTTCATCCTGTTTCAGCCATGTCAAATTAATTAATTTCAGCTGCATTTGGGGTCAATTTGATCAATTTAGGTTTAACGCGCTTCACAGCTCTCCCTTGTAGACTATCCCTGAAGCATGGTAATAATGAAGTTCTATAGATGAGATGCAAAACAAGCGTATTTGACAAATGAGAAATTGAACTTCATCTCCAAGGCAAACATATCTGAAGAAGCTTCTGTTAGGCTTAGAAAAGTCTGTTACCAGAGTATATGCTAAGTATGACATTTTTTGTGACATTATTGGCATTCATAAGCTGTGGTTAAGAAAGAAAATATGCTGTTATTTTAACTCCTCAACTGACAATATTTATTCACAGTTTTTTCCAGACACATAAGTGAGGGTAGGGTAATGTATATTTTCTGGCCCTGAGATACTGGGCCATGATGTCTGCATGCTTCAACTATTTGAAAAGTTAAGCACACTGTTTAAATAACTGAAGTGGTCACTCAGTGTGACTATTTACCATCATGAATTACGAGCTGTAAGCAGTAGTTTTGCAGGTGGCTTAAGTCCTCAATGAGGTATATTTTTACATTAATATCTATAGATGTTTATTCACCAGCTGTAGCCATTGGTTTAGGGCAGAGGACAATTTATTCCTTGTCAAATTCAATCCCCAGTCCTGGTCCTAGAGCTCAGGAACCCTGGAGCATTTTGGCTTCCATACAATCTAGTCTTCAGTCTAGACTTGTAACAATTCTGCCTTCGTACAATCTAGAATGTTTATGCCTCTGAAGCTTACTGTTGACTGAGTTACTCTGACTAGATTCTTCTGAACTCTGACTCTTCTAATTCAACTCAACTCACTCGTTGCTGTGGTTCAAACACTTCTTCAATCTTGACTGGTTAAACTAACCTTCTGATCCACTTACTGTTTCTCACTGAACTCTTCTGAGTAATCTGGATGACTCTGATTGCATCAGACTGCACTGCACTGCTTGGCTTCAAACTGACTGACACTTTCTTCATATCTGATGCTGACTTCTGCTGAGCTGCCTCTGTATCTCTGTGTTTTTCCCAGAGCTCTCATTGCTCCATACTGCCTCAGTCAGTCTCTCTCCACAGTCAGATTGCTGGCCTCATACTGCCTGCTGTAACTCATTGCTTCCTACTGCCTTCTTAACTGTCTGCTGATACTGACTCTAACTGACTCTATTCTGAGCTGAGAGTCCACCTTTTTCTCTTGAAAGTTGGACATGTCCTCACTCTAACGCACTCAGATAACTCTTCTTTTGATTAGTCACTTTGCCTGCCCTTCACTTTGACTTATCTTAGATGTCACTTGTATATATTTATATACAATATATATAATATATATACAATACATATCAACCCTATATCATAAATATTAGAACATCTATTATTTTAAATTCAAATATCTAATTCTAAAACTAATTGTTCCAGGTCCCATACTCATGTGGAAGTCAGATATGAACCAAAGGATATTTTAACTGCAGAATTAGGATTTTTCCAGACACACTGTGCGTTAAGTAAGAATGTAGAAATATATAAACATTGTCTTTAGGTCAGTTTTTGTCTTGGATTTTGAGAATAATATTTAAATATGACAAAATTTTGTAAGGAACATTGGAAAAAATAGGCTAATATTAACGTTAAAGTAAGCTTTCATATTTTTATAACTCATTTACAAAATTTGCAAAAATTTCACAGAATCATGAGAATTTTCCTATTTCTGTAGTGGGGAACATTGATTAATATGATACAGCATCTGCTCTGTTGTGGAAAATTGAAAGAAAAAGATTAGGTGAATTATTATTGCATAATAAATACTATTCAAGGCAATAGTAAATAAGGAAAAAGTCTGTGATGAAACAATTTCAGAAATGTTTATATTTCCATAGTTTAGCTGAAAAAGATGAAATCTTGATTATCTTAAAAGAAAAAGTAAGAAGAAACAGAACATTGTGTTATTTAAAACCAAATTATCATCCAGGATATATGGCAGCCAGGTCATGTCTTTGTGAATAATTGTGAATTAAATTACACATTAATTTCTTTCAATTTTTCCTAGAAAAAAAAGTAACAATTACCAATCAGCTTTTTGCAAACGGAAAGTTTTGTTTTTCTAACTAATATAGTTTAGTTCAATATAAAATGGAGCCTTTTAGTGATGTGATCCTTATTAATGTTGTCTTTCAATGTTCCTGAAAATGCATTCTTCTTTGATAAAACATGGTTTTATGGAAAAGATTCTTAATATGCTTGTATCTCCAAAAATTTGTATGTAGACGTTTACCCCTCTGAACAATGGTGTTAGTTGTCTGACAGAACACTTAATGGTAGAAATATACGTTTTAACTTGTAGTTTTGAGTGTCTTCTGCCCACTATAGTGAGAAGATCATGATAGAGAAATGTACTGCATGGCAGCATGAATATGTACTGGAATGTTTTGCTACTGGAGGTATATTTTAAAGGAAAGATTTGAGATCAAGGACAACCTGGTCTGCAAAGTGAGTTCCACGACAGCCAGAGTTAGAACAGAGAAACCCTGTCTCAAAAAAAAAAAAAATAGAAGAAAAGAAATATAGGACGAAAGGAAGGAAGGAAGGAAGGAAGGAAGGAAGGAAGGAAAGGAAGGAAGGAAGGAAGGAAGGAAGATAGTAGGAAGAACATGTATCCAGCAAGACTTACCCTTCAAGGCCCATCACTAAAATTTTCCTGTCTTCTCTATCTCAACTCTTCAGGATTCTAAGGCCTGTCGAAACAGCACCACGTTTTTGGAAACTCTATTTACTATATGAGAATATGGAGCACATTTCACTCAAACCACAATGTTGCTTGTTGACTGATATTTCAAATAGTGATTGCATAAGTTGGAATCATAAGAGTAGGTAACTTTTAAGAGGATTGATGGATTACACAAAAACACAAAAATAGTTGCTATCTGAAAATTAGGATGAGAGGCCCCTTCATGCTGGCACCCTGACAATAATGGTCCTTTTTCTAATACTGGGAGACAACAAATTTCTGTTGTTTAAGCTATCGTTTGCAGGGTACATTATAGCAGACTAAGGTAGCATGGTATCTTGAAATGATAACCTATTACCATTTTATTATCCTAGAAACAAAACAAAATAAAAAATATAATCCAGGAAAGCTCTGAATTATAGATTATAGACACCACAGATTTTGTTTTAATTTACAATTTATTATCTAAATGTTAAGCCACAAACTATAATCCATTGCTAGCCTACACTAAAAGGAATATAAGAAGTCCATATTTGAAAAGCAAGTGAGTCACAAAGTTCTGAAGTGTTGGCAAATGTTCTATCTTCATCCAAAATCATTCAAGCATAACTGGATCAAAGATAATATGCAGAACAGTTCCTTCAGTGGGAGACCACAGGATCAGACGGTGTTGGATGGACCCAAGCCAGTTCTGAGCAGTGCAGCTGACGGGAATTATCTCAGCAGTTCAATTGCTGTTCTTTCCAATTTTTACTCCATATTAATGTCTACGTAAATTTCCAAACTGCCCAAACATCCCTCTGTGGAAGAGTGATCTTCTTTCTAAAATCAGAGTGAAAGGAAAAGTCCACAAAGAGGATGACAGAAATTTCAGTGCAGGTGACAATTAACTTCATAAGTTTAATTTGCCATTTTTACTAGGGGTATTAATCAGCAATCAAACATCCAACAACACGTCAATCCACCTGCAGACAACACAAAACGCCAAGACATAGGCAGCTCCTCACCCAACAGTGCACAAAACAATTATTTTATATGTAACTAAAAATAAAACTTCTACCCCTACCAAATTACTAATTAACAAAATGCCTTATAATAGGACCTTATGGAAGTATTTTCTCAATTAATTTCCCTCCTCTTAGATAACTCTAGCCTATGTCAAGTTGACATAAGACTGGCTAGCACACATATTAAACTATTGATTAGGTATCACCTTCATGATCACATAGTTTCTTTAAAAAAACCCAATAGCTAGAGATTCAACCTATGGATATATGAATGGTTATACAGTTTTTATAGTTTTTTAGACTATTCTAAGTAATATTCCACTATTAACTTATAAATCAATAACATTTTAATAGCAGACCATATTAACACCTTTAAAAGTCATCAATTAGGACTTCAAACAGGGAATAATAATGCTGGTATGTATATTCAGGGCCACTTGATATTTCCCTATTCGGCTCTATTTAGGCAGTACCATTGCTGAGACTTTCCGGGTTTTTGACATTCCTAGCAGAAACAGTCCTATGGCAAACTTCCTGAGTCTCTAGGACTTTTGGTCTTTTCACCCAGTCTTGCACAATATCCCTGAGCTTTAGGTGCTGGAAGGCTTAGTAGATGTAGATATTGGGACTGAAATCTACAACTGTATTTTGATTGGGTGTGGCTTTCTGTAATGATCGCTACTTATTGCAAAGAGAAGTTTTCTTGGTAAAGTATGAAAATTACTCTTATCTATGGGTAAAGGGATTTTTTTTTAGAATGTAGTTAACAATTGTATTGGTATAAAAAAGTAGTGGTCGTAAATTTTACAAATACGTAGTTTCTTATGTTAACTATCTTGGTCAAATTTAATTTTTTTCTTTATGTATTTGCATGTATATGCATAATTAGTTTCTTGTGAGGCAGGTTTTTGCTATATAGCCCAGGCTGATAAGTCTCCTGCCACTACTGTCTGTTGAATAATGAAATTACAATTAGGTACTGTCACACTTATTTAATTTGCCCGTTTTGTTTATTTATTTATTTATTTTATTTAATCTCGATTTTTTGCTTTATTTAGGTTTTAAAACAATGTTTGGCTGTGTCTCGTGCTGGCCTGGAACTCACTATTTCATTCAGTGTAGCCTCAAATGCAATTGTCTTCCTCAGCTAGAAATACAGATGTGTGCTTTCTCTCCCAGTAATTTGTCTGTTTTTAGGTCATATTTAACACTTTTTGCATTCACAACAGTAGAATAATTCCATTTTAAGCGCCCGTTTTAATGAAAATTGCACTTTAACTTTATCTCAACTTATAAAAATAAGTAATTTTACTTAAACAATTTTAGATTTATCGTAAGTATCTAAACAATGTGAAAAGGAAGAGCTGTGCATCACACTATCTCAATGTAAAGTTAAAATACATCAAAACTAAGAATTTGACATTTGGAGTTTGTTCCTTTTGCTGAGCTACAAGAAAAATTCTCAGAACATTTTTACATCTACAGGAAAGCATCTTTTTATATATGTATATTTTGGATATTTGTGTGGTTGTATATAGGTATATAACAGTGTACTGGAGCTAAAATTGAAAATATATAATACAACATAGTGACTTTGGATAACAATATGCTTCATACATGGGAAAAGAAACAAAATAGTAGATTTTAATTGGTACTACCCAACAGTGAATAAGGTAATGTTATGAAATTAGTCTGTATCAGCCATTCCATAGTGAATACATGTGTCGAATCATTAGGCACCCATTTTTCATCTGTATTACTTCTGTATATGATATAATATTTAGAGGTTACTGTTTTTTGGTTTTCTTTATTTGTTTTATTTTTACATTACTTAATTACTGTTTTCTGTGAAATAATTATGGGGAGAAATTTGCTCAATTAACTGCCTTATTAAATAAGATTTTGAATAATTTATATTTTAATATATATTTCATTCTCCGTTATTTGAATAAAAGTTTATGGGAAACATATTTTAATAGTGTATGCTTATTATGTGATCATTCCTTTTGCTATTATAGAAATTATTACTACACAGGAAAACATTCTCAATTTATGTTAGGAGTAAAAGGACATTATTAGCCAGGCATGATATAATCCCACCTGTCTGTGATTCCCACACTGAGAAGGAGGAAGAGCACCTATAAATGAATTCCTATAATGAAAGTATGTGGAAATAAGCTACTCTGTGTTTAAAATAACAATTTTTGAGACTACTTCTGCTGAGTTATCATAACCAATGGTATTTGGAATTATTTTTCATTTTCTTACCCTGAATCTCATAAAGATAGGGTTCTCAATAATAAATTAACTGTGAAATGTGCATTTTCATGACAAATTTAATATAATATAATGAATTTCATATTATGTTTCCATGTCTAAACTCTCCCTCAGGATTATGGTGTTGTAACAGAGTGTTTAGGAGATGGTCTGTTGCTGGGGATTCAAAGAAAACACTTCATACAATGTTTTCAGAAAACCAATAATATTTGATAGAATATTATATAGCTTTCTCTTAGAATTTGACTCATAACTTATGTTTTATTGTCATTTCCAATGAATAAGTTACAAATACCATTTCATGCCATTTATGGAGGAATTTTTTACATCATTAGTTTCACAGTTTCTCTAATAGCATTATATATAAATTTTATATTCTAGTTTTTATGGAATTAACTACTTAACTACTGATGGGAATGAATGGTGGGACATGTTATTTTTTCATTTTTTAACCTGCTTAAGTAATCTTGTACTTTAGATACAATTTTCTATAACATACATTTGAGTCCTTGGCACTTATATTGTGGAGACCCAAAGATTTCATATTAAGTACTGACTTTTTTTAAGCTAGCTGGAAACAAGTATAAAGAAAAGGTTTTCATTTTTGGTATTGAAGTCTTTGTTTTAGAGAAAAAAATTCACAATGGAATCTTAGCAATATATTATGCATTCAGTAAAACAAATAGCTTTATGATCTTCCAGAAGCTACTATCTCTAACATGCTGAAGACATCAAGTACACAGAATAAGTTTGTAAGGAATCTGTAACTGGCTATATAAAAATGATTATACTTGATCAGTCATTCAAATAGAACTAAGCATATAATTTAAGACTGTTGAAGGAACATGAAAATAGAGAGTAGGAGAATGTTATATTTTCCACACATATTTAAAGCTTTAAATATCTGTGAACATTGATAAGATCTACCTTATTTAATAACATACCTTTAGTTTAGAAAAGTTTAGTAATTTATCTAAATCTGCAAAGGAAGCAACTTTCAAAGCCAAGATTTAAATTCAGCAATGACTGCTCTAAATTGTTTATTTTACTAATGCAACAAAGGACTTCTTTAAATGGTTATTTGATTTTAAGAAGTCTGCCAAAATAAAGATAAACAGATGTTATCTTTTCAACTTATGTCAAAACAATAACACATACATACTGAAAAATGAGAAAGTTTCTAAAAATATGATCATTAAAAATCAAGAAAAAAGTACAAGCTAGTTCTATAACTGAATTATATTTATGATAACAATTTCTGTAAGTGTTGAGCATAATTTAACATCAGCAGTTAGTTGCCATTTCAAATATATCGTCTCGTACACTCTTATAATCAGGAAATGCTTCTACACTCACAAGCTGAGACTCTTCACTGCACATTGTATTAGTCAGGGTTCTGAAGAGAAGTGCAACTAATAGGACAGACACATGAATGATAATTGAGTGTGTGTCCAAATAGTTAGGTGGATACATAAATAGGAAGATTTTAGATAGACAATAGATAGATTTTATATAAATATACATATATATATAATATATAGTGAATATTGATTGATATATGATAGAGAAAAAATAGGTAGATGATAGAAGATACATACATATATGTATGTATATACATCATTCATATATATATATATGAATGATATACAGATAGGTAGGGTGACAGAGAGAGAAAGAGAAAGAGAGAGGGAGAGAGAGAGATGGTAGATAGATATATAGGTACATAGATTATAGGTTATAATGGATGACTTATATGATTGTGGAGGCTAGGAACTTTCATGATCTGCTTTGTATAATAATCCAGAAACTAAGGATAGTTCCAGTCCAAAGCTAAGACCCGAGAATCAGGACTGCTATCATTACTATCATCCATAGGCTATTTTTGTTTAAACAAGAAGAGAAAATTTGAACTTTCTCTGCCATTGTTCTCCTCTGTCCCTCAGTATTTTGGATTACACCATTCTCTTACAGGAAAAGCTTTCCAAGAAATACAGCCATACAGTGCTTTACCATCTATTTGACTATTCCTTACACTAGTGAAACTGACACATAAGTAAACCCTTACATGTGCTGTTACTGTCCAATCTGTGAATGTTTCAAAAACATCAAATAGTGTTTTGGAAAAGTGAATAGAAGTTACTTCCAAACTGCTGATAGGGTTAGAATTGATGTGTGCTGTGTAACACTTCAAAGAACAGGGACATACTCTTCTACAAGATAAGAAGCATTTGCAGCAAGTACATAGGAAGGTTCTCAAACTACCATTTCACAAGATAAACAGCACCCATTTCCTCACCACTTGAATGTCACATGTTCCCATGAGTTGTAAGAGATAGTATAGAGGCACACTCAGTTACAAGATAGATTCTGAAGGTAGCCTCAGAGTGCTCAGCTGCCTCTAAGGTTTATTTCTGTAAATCTTGTGTCTCCTTAGTACAAGACACCACAGCTCATTCTTTTTATTTCCATTGAAATAGAATTGCATCGCTTCTCTCTCTCACTTTTATCCCTCCAGCCCCTCCCAGCAAACCTCCCTTGACCTCTCTTATGCCCGGCACTCTTAAGTTGATAGCCTCTTCTTCATTGATTGTATTTGTTACATGTGTATAGTATCTTCTGGAACTATGGAAACTATATCACAGAAAAAAACGCTTTAAGGTCACATTCACCTCCAGTCATATGAGCCTTGTTCCCTAAATGTATGGTGTCTTCAGCAGTAGAGGATGGCCCTCAACACCTGAGAAGTAACTAAGGGCTATTTTAATAATATATATAGTTGGAGGCGTCAATAATACTATCTTGAACAACCCTTCAAATGGAGAATCCTCATGCCAAGTATTTGGGTATTTGTTAGCCTATGGCTATTTTGTGGAGTATTGTTAGTCCAAGTAACTTAATTACCTTTCATAGATGAGATAAAGATGATAGAGATAGAGATGAGATAGACATAGATGGATAGGCAGATGATAGAATACACATAGATATCTATGTTTTCTATGTATTATACATAATTTTAGGTAAATATGAAATATGATTCTTGATGCTTTATAAAATAACCTTGATATTATTTGTATCTTCTTCTTCTGTTTTGACTTTCTTCCTGTATCCCATGTTGGAACACCCTTCCAGTTATTCCATTTCCTACTTCATATCATCTATATACTGCTATAAAACTGATAGAAGAAAATATAAGCAGTAACCTACAAGATATCAGTATATGAAAGGACTTCTGAATAGATTCCATTTGCCAGGGAGTTAAGGTCAACAATGGGTACCTCATAAAATTGAAAATCTTTCATACAGCTAAAAATCAAACAATTATTTGAGTGAAGAAAAGACCACAGAAAGAAAAGAATCTTTGCCAGCTCTAGATCTGACAAGTAATTGATAAGCAGAAAATACAAAAAAGAAAGAAAGAAAATCACACAAAATCAGTCAAGTAACCCAATCAAAACATGGGCTATAGTCCCTCCTGATATATCTACAAAATACTCACACATTTAAGGCTCAGGCAAGAGAGCAGAAGATAGGGCAGAAATATTGTACGAGTCAAAAGATCATGGGGTTTGCTATGAGATTGGGTCTCCTACTAATACCAGAAGCTAGACTCTTATAGTCTCACCAGCATAACTGTCCAAATATGAGCTGAACAAGGATGACAATAATGAACATGCTAAAATGATGAGTGAAGCCCACAAGGCCTCATCTATATACAAAGAACTATAGCCAAATGAGGAAAGCTGGATTTAGAAGAGGTTACCTTCCATGGGGAAGACTACACCAATGGGATGTCCAGTACCAAACAATTAGCCTTGACAATACACATACCGTTATCATTATATAGACTTAATGGGTTATATTTAGGAATATATATGCATATACATATACATATATATGCAATAGCAATTAATTAAAAATAGATTATATTAGTTTGAAGGAGAGTGAGGAAGTATATATAGAAGGTTTGGGATGGAGGAAAGGGAAAGGAGAAAGTTCATAATTATAATAATTTTAAATATAAAGAATAAATTGACTAGGGAATCTAAACAGATATTTCTCAATAGAAGTAGTAAAAACAGCTAAGAAATATCTCAAAAAGGTATTCATCACCTTTAGCAACTAAAGAAATGCAATTCAAAAGAGTTTTGAGATTTCATCTTACCATAGTCATAATGGCTAAGATCAACTAAAAATAGTAATAATACTGACAAGGTTGTACAGAAAAAGGAACCCTTATTAAGAGCTGGTAGGAACACAAATTTATGCAGCCACTCTAGAAATCAGTATGAAGAATCCTAAGTAAATAAATAAACCCTCCATATGATGTAGCTATATCACACCAAAGGACTCTACATCCTACTCAATAAATACTTGTTCAGTCATATTCATCACTGCCTGATTCACAATAGCTAGGAAATGTAAACTACCTAAAAGTACTTCAGCAGCACATGAAAATGTGATTTAAATACACAATGAAATTCAGCAGTAAGGAAAAATGAAATGATAAAATTTGCAGATAAATGTATGAACCTAAAAAAAAGAACATATGGAATAATGAAATCAAACTCAGAAAGACAAACTCAAAATGTTATGACTCATCTGCAGTTCCTAGCTCCAAATCCTCAGCTGTGAGTATATAACATAGAGCTGCACATTGCATTGTTATAGGCATGGAAACTTTTATCCTTGGTGTAGAGATAATTATCAAAGCATTTTTTTTATTCTTTTATTTGTTTCCTGTCTCCTTGAAGCTATGTCTGAACATTCTTCTTTCTGTGTGTTCCCCATTTCTGCTTTCCAAACTGTTGCCTCAAAATAAAAAGGACTTAAACAAAACATAAACTGAATATTAATTAGCATCCTCCTTGCATTTCTGCTATAATACCACTAAGTTGTACCCATATAAGACAAATTTTCCTGTTTACCAGGGTATGCTTTGGAACTCAGTATAGAGAAATTAAGCACAATGGCACATATTTCAAGGGCTCTTCTATGTGTGTGGATGTTGTCCAAATAAAGAACACAAGAATGTATATGTATGTTCACAGTAATAAATTCACTCAAATTTGAACTAGAAGGAAGCCAGGTGCTATTTGACTTTGTAACCTTCATATTCTCAACACATATGATATTATTTATCACAGAAAACAAAATCATTTCTTAAATTATTACATCTTTGCAAAATATGAATATTTGATTTGCATATCCTGAATATTTTGTGTTGCCTCTCAAGATCTGCCTGATCAATTCATCCCACTACAGGATTATGTGCAGACATTTCTGTAAATAACATCAAACATATCTGTTGGGCCTAGGGAGATGGCACAATCATGAAGACATGAATTTGAATCTCCAGAGTCTACATAGAAGCCATATTCAGAAGCACCATGATGTCCGCAATCCCAGTGCTCCTACAATCACATGGGAGGTGGAGAAGTGAGAATCCCTTGAAGCTCATGAACCACCATGCCTGCTCTGGGCAGTGGGAAACAGAGGCCTATCCCAATCAAGCTTGAAGGCAAATGCCATACCCAAGGATGTTCCCTGACCTCCACACACACTTGGGTGCATGCAGATATACATTTATACACACACACACACACACACACACACAAAGTCATAATTATTTTTTATTTCTGTGCCCTTGTTTTTATATTTTGTCATATCACATGATTTTACTGGGACTATGAAGTGACAGGTTCACATTTTCTTTTATATATATATATATATATATATATATATAGGCACCATGTACTTTGCTTATAGCATTTTGAAACACCTAGTGTGAAATTGTTATTTATAATTACTATACTGAATGTAGTACTTCAAAGATTGTTGCTCTTGCCTAATTATAATTTAATATGCACATAACAATGTTTTAATAGTCTTAGTTCTTCTAAAAATAAGAGTTCATGCTGTGATTCTGTGCTTCTAGCTGTTGCTATTTTCCCTATTGAAAGCAAGGATGGTTTCAGATGAAGGAGAAAAATGAAAAGTCACACATAAGGAAAACAAGTGTGAGGTACAAAGCACACAGACACTGTTTTCACAGCAAATTACACCACCAGGTAGAAGTGAATAAAGAGTAAATGCCACAAGAATCTTGTCCATTCAAGTCTGAAACTACTGTCTCACTGACCCTTGTAAATGCACCCTCATTCTTTTCATTTCCTCATAGCATGCTATTTTAATATCAGCTATTTTACCAACATTGTAAAATTAATTACTATCAATAAGTTATTATATAAATTATATATAGATATAGATTATTAATAACTATAAAACAAATAAAAGAATCAACAAATGAATAGTATTCCTTAGTATATATCCACCACATTCACTTAGCTATTCATTAATTATAGCTGAACAGCAATATTTAGATTCTATGGCTAATCATCGAAGTAAAACGTCAAGGTCTCAAATTATACACAGTACATTCTCTTTTATTAGAAAATAAAATAAGATTAATAGAGCAAAGTGTTTTCCTATAAAATTTAGCTGACAAATAATAGCATAAGTAAGTTGACTCAGATATTTAGTGGGATAATAAATTCACATATATTCACTGAAACTATATGAGCTTCTCACTTGCAGTGAACGCTTTAACTATCTTCTAATAAATTAAACAATGAAAACTTTAAAAAGAATCCACAAAACTCATCTCAAAATATTTTCTTCATAAATTTAGATCAACTTCTTCCCTCTTTCATTATCTGTATTTGACTTTGCTGTTGTTAATGATGATGATTTCTTCATTTTGACAGAGCCCCACTATGTCACCCTGGGTAGCCTGGAACTCACCTCTGAAACCAAGATAGCTTGACACTCAGAGAGGCCCAATTGTGTCTGTCTCCCAAATACTTTGACTAAAGACATTTATAACTATGCCCAGATGTTACAATTTTTAAAATAGGTTCTAATACTGTAGCCTGAGTTAGTCATATCCTCATTATATAGTTCTTGATAGCCTTAAAATTACAACAATTCTCCTGCCTCAGCCTCCTAAGTACTAAAATTACAAATGTAACCATACCTGGCCATTTCTTTCCAAAGAACTATCATAAGAGCTTTGAGAAATCACCATCCTCTCAATATGCTTCTTTTTGCCCCCAACTTAATACCTGTGTTGTCTCCCAATTTCTCAAAGCAGTATATATTAAACTGAATCTTCCTATGAAGGGACAAAATCCTAGTTATTCCTAAGTGGATAATTGATATCATCTTAGTTACGTGTCAAAATTATTCTAGATCAGAAGCCATCTCTGTTCTAGAATTATGGGAATGAGACCTACAGGGCTAAATCACTTGCCTAAACAGCAGATCTGGCATTCATAAAGACCTTTCTGCCATCAAACCACACGTGCCCGGGGCTGACTTCTTAATTGAACAAACTATGTGGGAGCTTATATACAAAAGAGACAGGTACTCCCTCTTCAGCTGGAATTGACCACCTGTAGACCTTCATCTGAAGTGGGATCACATTGAATTTCCCCTGTGTACATTGGTTCATCAACTGATATTGGCATTATACTCATCTTCTTCAGGTAAACATACTGAGGAGAATAGTTGAGACTCCAAAAGTTATGTAGACTCTTGACTTTGTCCTTGTTGCCTCTAAGAATTTGAATGTATAATACTCTTGCCAATGTCATCATATACTTCAGATGCAGATTTCAGAGGAATGGAGCTGGAATTGATCTGAAAACCTCCTCTCTGAAGGAGACTGAAGTCTCTCTGAAGACTGGCTCTCATAGTACCACCCCAGAGGAAGACGCAATCTAAAGTCCTACAATGTTGTAAATCCTATGAACCAAAGCAATGACTGGACTGATAAGTTATCCACAGTGGTATGATAAAGCCAAGTTTATCTTGGGGATAGCGAAAAACTACTTAACTGTATTTAAGGCCCATATGACGGGAGAGAATTCTTTACTGATACAGTGAACCAAGGCAACAATCTTGGCTCTTGTGCTGGTTAGTTTTTTGTCGACTTGGCACAAGCTAGAGTCACCTAGGAAGAGGGAACCTCAGGTGAAAGATTGTCTTCATCAGATCACCTGTAGACAAGTCTGTGGGGCATTGTCTTGATTAAGTGTTGATGGGAGAGCACCCAGTCTATGGACAGCAGTTTCAAGCCTGGGTATAGGTACTAGGTGGCAAATGAAAGCAGGTTGAGAAAAACATGAAAAGTAAGAAAGTAAACAGCATATCTACACTGTGTATGCTTCCAGTCCTTCCTCCTGCTTCTTCCTTTGCTTGAGTTAGTGCCTTGGTTTACCTCAATAAAGTACTGTGATAGGGACATGTAGGCAAAATAAGCTGTTGCTCTTCAAGTTGCTTTATGTTTTAGTTTTTATCATAGCAATAGAATGAAAACTATGACAGCTGGAGGAACTGTATTCTCCAGAGGAAAACCTTCTTTTCCTAAACCTATACATCTATTTTTGTTGAGTATAACTTAAGAGTCCAGATCATGTTGCCTACACATATGCCCCACAACGATCTCTGTTTCCCTATCATGGTTTTGCAATATGGTATGTGATAAAGGTTCAGTTTCATTCTTTTGTTTGGAAATATCATGTACTCAGTATGGTTTACTGAAAAAAAATATTTTTCTCATTTCTCTTGACATCTTTGTCTAATATCAGTAAATACCCCTGTAGTGTGCTAATGCATTACTTTGCCATTGCTTCACTTCCATTGTATAGGTGTTCTACACATTTGATTTTATGTCAGTTCCATGATGTTTTGAATAATCTAGCTTCGTGGTATGCTTTGAAGTCAAATGATGTATGATCATCATTTGGGTGTTTTTTTTTCAATCTGATTGTTTTGTTTTGTTTGTTTTTAATTGGAGTTCATCTTGGCTATTTGAGATATTTGTTTTCTTTCTTATTTAAGATGGGTTTTCTATTTCTTAGGAAGTATTATTGGGAATTTGACAGAGAGCATATTGTGAATCATATGAACATTTCCTCAGTATTAATTACCTAATCTGTGAACACTATTTATATTTTTCTAATTTCTTCTGTTATCCTCAATGCCTTCCATCAATGACTTAAAATTTTTACCACATAAATGTTTCAGATTATTTGTTAACTTATTTGAAATTATTTTATTTAATAATACTACTATAAATTGTTTTCTTGATTTCTTTGACAAATATTTTATTGTTCTTACATATAAAATTATAGATTTCTGCATGTTGATTCTGCCTTATTCATATTTGTTGAATTTGTTCTGCTTTATTGTTCATACCAATGATAAAAATATTTACAATAATCCAGTTATTAAAAGATTTAAAGAATATCAAGGTAAGTGCTCAGAAAATGCTGTTATCTACCAAGGGGTTCTTGAAACAGGCAAGACTGCATATAACTAAGATCCAATTATATCACAAAGGAGAGGTATTTCAGAATTGGTAATGACTCAAAATCTGGAACCACAGAACTGTTAATTGTCAGTGAGAGAGCATAGTGGTAAGATATCACACATAGTGATTAAGTGATTAAAATGCAATTAAAACATAAATTTACAAGTGGAGTGGCCCAGAGAGAAATCATCTCTGTATCTCAATAAGGGAGTAGGAAGAGAAATGTTTAGAAAGCTCCCATAATGAAAGAAAGTAGGTTGTGTAATGTGGCATAACCAACATCTGCAACATCAGCGAGTTAGATGTTCTTGGTGAGCCCTGACTGGTATGATCTCTAATTACAGGTTCATTGGCAGTTTCAAATTATTTCAGCTTAAGCTACTAGGTCTTTCAAAGAACTGAATCTTCCTGCCTACCTCATTGAGGTAAAATAAACTTTCCAGAACTCGATTTGCTACTTGCTAATATCTCTATCTCCTTTGATGTTCTCACTTTCCCTTCTAATATTGATTTTTTTTTCTTTTCTACTATAATGAATGTGTGTATTTATGTTTGCATGTATAAAGGCAAATATTTGTGAAGGTGTATGTGTACTTGTGCACGAATGCTTACAGTGGCTATAAATTGATGTCTGGAATAATCTCTCTTGCGTTTTCCAATTTATTCAGTGAGGCAGGGTCTCTCAGTCATGCTTATGCATGCCCTGTCTCCCTTGGCAATATGCTGAAGTCGGGATCATGGAAATCCTTTTCTTCACCCTTTGAGGCTGGACTTACATGGTGAGGACACAACTATACAACATTTACTTGCCTGCTGTGATCCAAATCCTGTCCTCAGTCTTGCTGAGCAAGCACTTTAACCCCAACAAGTTAGTTTTCAACTTTATTAATATTTTTGAAATGCTTCACTATTGAATGAACTGGTATTTCTAAAATAAATATTTGTCATTGGCTTGAAACATTTATTCTTCTTTTTTTGAATATTTTAAAAGCATTTTAGCTGCTTGCCACAAATTTTGATACATAGAATGTTTTATATTTCTGTGTTTTCTTGAGAATTATTTTACCTGTATGTAATTTAGAAGTATGTAATTTGATTCCTCAATATTTGAGAATTTTAAATTTGGGTTTCTAATAATGATTTTCAATTTTATATTTAACCAAAAAGTTATTTGTCTGATAAGTTCTGCTATACTAACTCAAGTTTGTTTTATGGCATAGAAATGGTCTATATCAGTTCTAACAAACTACTGGGTTGATATAAGGTGGTATATCTATGTCTATTTTACAAATTTTATTCACAGTGTTCAAATAATTTCTATCTGTGTGAATTTTTCCTAATTGTTTTAATATCATCATAGAAGTATAATGTCTTCCTGTATAATTATGTAAAATAATTGTACCTGCTTGCATTTCTATTGATGTTGTAGTTCTGTTTTTTTTTGGACTAATGCATATATATTTGTCAGTGAAGCAAAGCTTCAACATACATATATCTCACACACACATACATCTTGTAAGCTCCATCCTGTAAGCTTCCTTTTACCTTATTATTTCCCACATACCTATGTACCTTTTAAACAATACCCTTTTCATAAGAAGAAATCATATCATAATCATGAGTCCTATTTCTCAATGAGTGATTAAAAGTTACATATTTAAAAAAAATAGGTTGTTTCCAAATACCCACATATGATTACACATAAAAACCCAGTTTTCCATGTACTTTTTCACTACAATGCATCTATAACATCAAAACAATAATTTGTTATTATAGATTAACAGATTTTAAGCAAGCCAAATATTCTGACAGCCAGCTTCTATTGTGGCTGGCAGGTAACAATCTTGCAGTTACTAGGTAATGAATACAAGTCATTGTATCCTAACTTAACACAATTCTTATTTAGTTAGCACAGTGAAACAAGTTTTTTTATTAACTATAAAACTTTAAGTCAGGGAACTTTTTGTTTCTCTTAGGTAAAGGAGAATCTGTCCCTACATGCACATAAGCCTATGTCCTCAAGGGCCATACAAAACTTTATCAATTGTAAAAACTAGGAAAATATTGAATTAATAGTAGTCAAGAAAGTTTAAACTTAACAGTGGGCATTGAAACTCATTTGCTATACTTAATCATAGGCTTGTCTCTCACAGACAAAACTCATTGGACCTAACAACCATGCTTTCTTTGTTCTTGCTCTCTAATGCTGTAACCCAAAATAAGTCTTTAATGGCTGAGAATGTGTTTTCTTATATAGTTCTGTAGGTGACTTGGTCCATAGCAACTTGGAAAAACACGCCAAACTGATGTTATTGATTACTTACTCTTTCCTGAGTTTCAATAGAATCACCAATTCAACTGAGTGGCACTGCCTTACCCAAGCAGCATTACTCAAAGGGAATGTCATCACTATTATTATATATGCCAGTAACACTGCTCAGTGACAGGTTAGAGACTCTTTTTGAGATTTACCAGGAAAGGGAAGTATAAGGATGTCAAGCAGCAGCAGAAGACATTCAGGAAATGTAGTTCTCTGGGACTTGTCCTCTATGAGACACACCTAGTATGGCTATACTAACCCATGGGCCACACTCCTCAGACTGCATGGCTGGCTACAATTCTGGAATGCCATGGTCAAGAAATATTGGAGGTAAAAGACATTATAAAATAAATGGATCTAACAGTAATCTACAGAACATTTCACCCACACACAAAAGAATATACCTTTTTCTCACCACCTCACTGAATTTTCTCCAAAATTAACTACATACTTATCCTCAAAACAAGTCTTAATAGATACAAGAAAGGTGAAATAACCCAATATTCTATCAGACCATCACAGATTAAATCTGGATTTCAACAACAACATCAACAACAGAAGACCTATAAATTCATGGAAACTGAACAACTCTATTGAATGATGACTGGGTTAAGACAGAAATAGAGAAAGAAATTAAAGACTTCATAGAATTCAATGAGTTAATCCACAACATACCCAAACCTATGAGACACAATGAAAGAGATACTAAGAGGAAAATTCATAGATCAAAGCACCTACCAAAAAAAGAGTAGAGAGATCACATACTAGCAAATTAACAGCACATCTGAAAACCCTAGAACAAAAAGTAGTAAGCACATCCAAGAGGAGTAAGATAGCAAGAAATAATCAATCTGATGCCTGAAATCAATAAAAGAGAAACAAAAAGAATAATACAGAGAATCAAAGAAATAAAGAGTTGATTCTTTGAGAAAATATATAAGATAAACAAACTGATATCCAAACTAATCAAATGACAGAAAAAAATACTCAAATCAGCAAAATCAGAAAGAAAAGGTAGGATATAATTACACATACCAAGAAAATCCAAAGAATCACCAGGTCATATTTTAAAAACCTGTACTCCACAAAATTGGAAAATCTAAAATAAATGGACATTTTCCTCAACTGATACTACCTACCAAAGTTAAATCAAGATCAGATGAACAATTTAAACAAATCTATAAACCACAAAGAAATAGAAGCAGTCATTAAAAATCTCCCCATCAAAAAAAGCCAAGGCCACATGGTTTTAGTGCAAAATACTATTAGACATTTAAAGAAGAGTTAACACCAATGCTCCTCAAATTATTCTGCAAAATAGATACAGAAGGAACACTGAAAAACTTATTCTATGAGGCTCAATAGCTTTGAAATAAACCACACGAAGATTCAACAAAGAAAGAGAATTACAGACCAATTTCCCCATGACCAATGATGCAAAAATATTCAACAAAATACTTGTACATTGAATCTAGGAATGCATCAAAAAAATCATCCACTGTGATCCAGTTGGGTTGGCTTCATCTCACAGATGCAGGGATGGTTCAACATACTAAAATCATTCAATGTAATCCAGCATATAAACACACTAAAAGAAAAAACAAAAACAAAAAGAAACAAAATAAAAAAGACATGATCATCTCACTAGATGCTGAAAACACTTTTGAAAAAAATCCAACACCACTTAATGATAAAAGTCTTAGAAAGATTAGAGATACAAGGAACATATTTAAACAAAATAAAGGCAATTTACAGCAAGCCCATAAGCAACATCAAATAAATGAAGGGAATCTCAAAGCAATTCCACTAAAATCAGAAACAAGACAAGGTTGTCCACACCATACGTAATCAATATAGTACTTGCAGTTCTAGCTAGAGAAATAAGATGGAAGGAAATCAAGGGGATATAAAATGGAAAAGAGAAAATCAAAGTAACCTTATTTGGAGATGATATGATAGTATATATAAGTGACCTCAAAATTTCTACCAGGTAACACCAATATCTGGTAAACAACTTCAAGACAATAAAATTAAAGATCTCAGAATATGGAAGGATCTCCAATGCTCCTGGATTGGTAGGATTAATAGAGTAAAAATGGCCATCTTAT
This sequence comes from Cricetomys ansorgei, assembly GCA_026225945.1. Taxonomy (NCBI): domain Eukaryota; kingdom Metazoa; phylum Chordata; class Mammalia; order Rodentia; family Nesomyidae; genus Cricetomys; species Cricetomys ansorgei. The sequence goes on from JAMJFZ010000056.1 coordinate 21,197,368, forward strand.
CAAAAGCAATCTACAGATTCAACACAATCCATACCAAAATATGAATACAATTCTTTATCGATCTTGAAAGGACAAGACTCAACTTCAAACAGAAAAACAAAAAACCCAGGATAGCTAAAATTATCCCGAAAAATAAAAGAACTTCTGGTGGTATCACTATTCCTGATCTCAGGCTGTACTACATATCTATAGTAATAAACACTGCATGGTATTGGCATAAACACAAATATGTTAATCCAGGGAACTAAATCAAAGTTCAAGACATAAATCCACACACTTATGGACACTTGATCTTTGATAAAGTAGCCAGAAATATACGATGAAACAAAGAAAGCATCTTTAACAAATGGTCCTGTTCTAATTAGATGTCTGCATGTAGAAGAAAGCAAAAAGATTCATATTTATCATCCTGGACACAACTCAAGACCAAGTAGATCAAGGACCTCAATATAAAGCCAGAATTACTGAACTTGATAAAAAAGAAAGTGGGGAATGGTCTTGAGTACATTGGGACAGGAGGCAACTTGCTGTACAGAACAACAATAGCTCAGGTACTAAGATCAACTATTAAAAATGGGGCCTCATAAAACTGAAAAGCTTCTGTAAGTAAATGGACACTGTTGATAAGATAAAATGGAAACCTACAGAATGGGAAAAGATTTTCACCAACTCCACTTCAGATAGAGGGATAATGTCCAAAATATATAAAGAATTTAAGAAACTAGACATCAACAAAATAAATAATCCAATTTTAAAAAATAGTATATAGATCTAAACAAATAAATCTCAAAAAAGGAATATCAAATGGCTGAGAAACACCTAAAGAAATGTTCAACATCCTTAGTCATCTTGGAAATGCAAATCAAAACCACTTTGTGCTTCCATCTTACATATGTGAAAATGACTAAAATCAGTAACTGGTGAGGTTGTGGAGCGAGGGAGACCCTCTTTCATTGCTGGTGGGAGTGCAAACTTCTACAGCCACTATGAAAATCAGTGTGACGATTTGTCAGGTAATAGGGAATCAACCTACCTTAAAACCCAGGTATCCATTCCTGGGTATATACCCAATGATGCTCCATGTTACTACAAGGACACTTGCTCAACTATGTTTATAGCAGCTTTATTCATAATATTCAGTAATTGGAAACCGAGGTGCCCCTCCACTGAAGAATGGATTAAAAAGGTGTGGTACATTTATACAATAAAGTATTACTTAGCTATTTAAAAAATTATATCATGAACTAGAAATAAATTCATCCTGAGTGAGATAACCCAGTCCCAGAAAGGCAAACATGGTATATACTCACTTATATATGGATACAACTATTAAGCAAAGGAAGAGGATATTAATACCCACAGAACAAAGAGATTATGCAACAAGGAGAGACCCATTGGGAGTACAGCGATCCCGTAGTAAAGTGGAAATAGAACAGATATTGCAGGTGGGCCCAGAGAGGACGGGAATGGAAGCATAGGGAATCAAGAAGGGGTGACAGATGGAGGGAGAGAATATATGGAGAGACCACTGGAATTGGAGACATCCAGGGAATGATCAGAGGACCTAGTACAGTGGAAACTTGCTGGAATATATGAGGGAGATCCTAGCAAGGACATCTAGTTACCGGGAATAGGGAGCCTAAACAGGTTATCTCCTGTGGCCAGGCAAGGCCTCCAGTGGTGGGACTGGGACATCATCCCAGCCACAAACCTCTGACCTGAGATCTATCCTCCTTGCCGGATCTATAGGGATAATGGAGGGCAGAACCCTATGCCAAAAGAGGAAACCCTTGCCTGGTAATGCTGTCAGGCCAGAAATCAGAGACTAGATAGCCAAGAGAGTATTTCTAATGATATCCTGCTCTATTCATAAATTGGTGCCTACCCTAGTCTTCCTCAGAGAGGCCCCCACCAGCAGCACAAGGAAACAGATGCAGAGGCCCAGGGCTAAATATATTGCAGAGATGAGGGAACACCAGGGAAGAGGAGAGAGGATTGCAGGGACCAAAAGAGTGTAGGAAAACAGTAGAAGCCCTATAGTGTCAACTGTGTACTCTCAGGTGCTCATAGAGACTGAAGCAGCAGACATGGAACCTGCAGTGTCTCCTAAATATATCTGATTATGACTGTCTGGCTTGGCATTCTTGAAAAACTTCTACAGTCTGGGGTGGAGGAGTCTCTGGCCCTTTTATCTGCCTTTAGGACCCTTTTGTTCCTGCTGGGTTGCATAACCCACCTTTGATGTAGGGATTGGTGCCTGTTTTGATCCATTTTGATATACCATGCCCTATCTGAGGGGCCACCTTGGGAAAACAGTTATGTTCTGGAAAGAAGCTTTGGGGGGATTGGTTGTTGGTTGGGGCAGGGAGGGGTAAATCTGAGGAAGGGGAGAGGAGAGCTGGGATGTATATAGGGAAAGGTGTAGGTATGTTGGGATATATTGTGTGAGAAAAAATATAAAAAGACTAAAAGTGTCAAGACAAAACAAAAAATTTGCAGAAAAATACAAACATCAAGTCCATTTTATGTTGGCCAATTATACCATGGCATGGGGCCTCCCTTGGAATGTGATTGATATACTGGTGACTTTCCACTGAAGAAAACTGATTTTCAATTTGCCAGGAGGATTTAATTGCACATAACTTCTTGATTAGGTATGTGACCCAGTCCAGCTTGAACTTGTGCAGGTCTTACATGTGCTGCAACAGTCTGTGAGTCCATATGCATCCTAATCCTTTTTGTCACATTTCTTTGAGATTTTTCACAGGTACAGAATTCTTTGAATAGACGTGGGTTTTATTTTATGCTATTCAATGTGTTTTTTTGCAAAGAGTACACCATTTTTTTTTTCATGAAAATACTCAGCCTTTGAGTAATTAATTCAAAGTGTATTGGTTTTTTTGCCCTTGATAAATTGTTTTAACTTTTACTTAAAATATATGCATAATCTCTGGAAATAGTTACTTAGGCATATCTTTTTGTTTTTAAACTGTGTTCCTTCATTAGTCTTATCATATGCTTCTGTAAATCTAATGACAAAACTGTAACATGTTTTCATATTATCCAGAGGACACCAAGAGTCAGTTCTTTTACTTTCTTTTCCTTTTTTCTGAAGTTGAATTTTTTTCTATTGACATTTCGTGAAATTCACTGCCTCTTTTCTCTGCCATTGAGCACATTCACTGTAAATTTTTACTTCAGATATTGTATTTTCCAGCTATAAAGCTCCCATTTAGCTCTATTTTTTATAGTTTTCTATTTCTCTGCTGAAATGTATCTTTCAATCATTTTAAGAGCTTTTACTTTTACCTCAAAGAACATGGTTAAAATTGTTTCCAAGTTTATGTGTAATGATTCCAGTAATTGGTCACTTGGTACATCTTGGTCCTGAAACTTATTTCAGAAGGAGCCTAAACCGACTTCTGTTTTGTTTTATTTTGTTTTGTTTCACTTTGTTGCCTGCGGTGACCATGAACTCTAGATATAACCTACTCTCCCACCTTAGCCTCCTGAGTAGCTGTGACTAATAGAATCCTCCATTTCCAGATTAGGCACTTTTAATCTTCTCAATAATTTAGCTTGAAGTGATTTATACCATCTGAAGGAAATAGGCAAGACAATTATTTTCACCATTTTATTTTTGCTGTACGTATTTTCTTCAATCAATGAATTTCTAAGCCAGGTTCAGGTAACTGAAGGGACTTTATGAGGAGTTTATATCGTTTAGACCCAAGGTATTCTGCAAACACAGTCTGAAGTAAGATGGGAAATAACATCTTTCCAAAGACTGGCTTAGAAACTGTAATTCAGTAAATTAACATGTTTTCTTTCTGTGGTAGAGGGCTTGATTCATACTTGGCAGCAATGTCCCCATTCATGGATATAGCCAAAAGGATAGGTAGGGTACAGGCACTCAGAACAAAACTAGTGTACCCAATGTCATGGCACAAGTTTCAGTTCAAATCACCGGTACACAAAGGTAATCTTGTAAATCCTGTAAGACATGTTCTCTGTGTAAAATGGGATCACTGCCATTGGTAAACTAGAAGCTATTCCAGCTTGTGTCACATTTAAGGTGCACCAAAAAAGACTGCTATTAGTCCACCGAAACCAGCATTAAGTCCAATATTTTTGATCCATGTTCAAGCAGATTCTTTTCGGGTTCTGGAAGTTGTTTAGTTTCTCTGGATATGATAGTAAATATTAAATCTTCCTTGATAACACTTGGTTGATGATTTTCCATCTTGGACCACTATGATGAACTATATTTGGATGCCCTCCTCCCAGCTGCTGGTGCTTACCCAGGCTTTCCTCCCACACCCGGGTTTACCACAATATTTGATTGGGTCTCGGGATCCATCTTCTGCTGACATGTAATTCTGTAGCTTTATCTGCTTCCTGTTCTGGGCTTCCAGGCAGGAGGCACTACACTGTGGATTGGTAGGGAGGGTCTGGGAGAGAGGAATTGGAGTGGGGGCTGCAGAGGTTCAACAGCCCTTGCCTAGCAAGGTCTGCTGAAACAGCTATCTACCCAGGGCAGTCAGCCTAAGCCCTCATCTCTCTTCTTTCTTAATTGAAGTACCAGGGTGCTGAAGCCATAACAAGTTAGACTAGGCTACCTATCCTCAAAGTAGTAGTAAAAGGTAGAAAGAAAAGATGTGTTTAGTGTGGACATATTGAAAACAGGAATAAAGAAGTCCAGTGGTTACCACAAGTCATCTTTGGTGTCCAAAAATAAAGTGAAGCATTCAGGTCAAAGTGGGGTCCTACCTATCATGATTGTCTGTCTGGCCTACAGGTGGTCTGACAAGTCAGAATCTTGTAAAATCATCCCTGGGGACAAGCTACTCTCTGTTTAGTATCAGATCCCCAGACCATTTCTTCTCTCTCTGTGAAACTCCTGAGGAAATTCTAATTGGGGACTGGAGAGGATTATTACACCCAATAATCAGATAGCAAAAGTGAAGCTTACAAATTTTTCTTTAGGACATTTTCATTCCTACCAAAACTATAATATTTCAACATTAAAAAAAAACACAAAGGGTAATAAAGACATATTTTCTACACAAAATAAGAGAATTGTTCTACTATGTAGTATTATATGTCAGTTGGTAAAAGAATTTATCATGGTCAATTTGATAAAATTTAACTCTGAGATTCATATCTTACTCTAGTAGACTGCCACCTCAGTGAGGGGAGGGATGCCCATGGTTTTCTAGACCTTTAAATGTCTGACAGAACAAATTTAATGACGTAGAAATATTCTGTGTTAAAACACTATGATTGTGTTGACTGTATTGTGCTACTCACCTTAGTAATTTTATAATTACTCAATGAAATCCTCATTGAAAAAATCTTAAATAATGAAGAAAAACTACACTATACTTTCCCTTCAATTTTATAACAGAAACAAAGTCTTCATCAGCTATTTTCATTCATGTGAAAACAATGCATGCTAATTCTCCATTGTCCTCATATGAATTGTAAGAATGTGTTTGTCTTTTCTAAAGATACACATCATTCAAATAGAGAACCTTTGTGCAGTTCGTCAATTGGAGCAGCATTTCTCACAAAATATTTTCAATCTCCATTGAAAATTATCCTATTCCAAAGCTACCATCTAAGAAGAAATAGTAAGGATGATACATATTTTCCTAAATAAAATAGCTAGGCAACAAATATTTATTTAGTAACTACATTTTGTGAGTACTCTGTTGAACTCTGAAAACACCAATGTAAATAAAAAATGTCACAAATCAAGCCCTCTATTTTATACCATAAATCCTTCTACAAACAATAAAAGTACTATATCTGCCACATCTATAAATTGTTCTATAGATGTTTTATACTTAAGAGAAATTCTATGGATTAGATATTTCAATTAACTTTTAAAGATAAGTAACCAGACATGACTTCTTGAAACATGGAATGATTCCATGTTTCAAAATATAGGTCTACCTGCCAGTATTTTCTGATGCCTGCCTCTTACCTTAAGAGCTAAAGCCTTACACCTGTTAATGAGTAATGACATCAGTCAGTGCTTGCTATCCATGGACAACAGGCCAAGCTCAGCTCTCTAGGATTCTTGGGCTAAAGAGGAGAGAGGAGAGTTTTTATGAACTTCTTCTTTAGGGAAAAGAAATCTACAATCTTTCAGAGGCAATAATCTGTCAGTGGTAGGTGTGACTACACCTTGGCTGATCTGCTTCCATGTATGCCCGACTTCCATGTATAAAGGACAGAACTTCCTGAAGGCAAAAGGCCTAAAGGTAGACATTGATTTATTCAGAACTGAGGATGTCATCTTTGTCTTCCACATGAGTGTGGAATTTTAAGATAAAGCCTGAATAACTTTATTACCAAACTTGTGATAATTTTGTTATATTACTGGGACAGCCTTCGAACAACTACCAAACCAGCATGCTTTGGCTTCAAAAGCCTCTAAAGAAATAATGAAGCCCAACTTCATTACCACTAAAAGTGAAAGTGCTTGTTATGGAATTTTACTTTGAAACGAAGCAGTTTCTAGGATCCAGAATGGCTACTAAACTAAGCTCATTGGCATGTAAGAAAACAGGATATAAATGGAGCTTACCCTCAAAACAGACACAATGCAGCTAAAAACAAATTTGAAGGTAAGAGAGAAAATATAGTAAACAAGTTGTTTGCAGGCAGCTGATATGCCCTCCTGCGATGGAAGATACAAACAAGAAATGAATTGTAAGCGAACTTCACTTTGAAAATTTAAATGCTATAAGAGTATCTTTATGTTTGAACAGCAGAGGAGTGTGTGGGATGGATTCGATGACAATAACTTCTATAGAAGAAATGTGATAAATGGTTGAAATCATACAGTTATCAAGTGACAGAAACAGAAAAGGAACTTAGGGGATCTGGTCATTGCCAAGTAAAGAAATAGTGTTCAGTACATTTCTATTCCAAAATGCTAAGAGGCAGATGGTACTGGCTGAAATCTTTGAGCTGTAAACAACAGGTGCAAACACTTGCACGCATTGCTATATGCACATGTGAAATCATACAGATACTCTGAAGCAAACAGATTAAAATGAGTCAGCACTCATTACAGGACAACATGTGTGCCTCTTTTGGTTGTTTTTAATATACTGTAAATTAAAATTTAAAACTCTTGCCTCCCATTTTTGTCCTTTTGATGATTTGACTTTTAAAAATAAACTTTTCAAGCTGGGAAGATAGTTCATTCAGTAAAGTGTTTACCACGCAAGGATGGATATCTGAATTCAGTCTCACATAAAAATCTCCATATGGTGGCTAGTGCTTATAATTCCAGCATTAGATATGCAAAAATAATCAGGCAAAACCCTGGCACTACCTACTACCAGCCTTATCTACATGGTGAGCTTGAGACCAATGGGAGAACCTGTTTCATACAACAAGAGTGCCTGAGGATCATCACCTAAGGTTGGCTTCTGTTTTCCACATGGGTGAGCACACGTATGTACACAAATACAGCCACATAAATATGCACCACGCACACACCTATATAGACTTACATAAAATGAAATAAATGTTTCTCTAAATGCTTGGGAGAGTTACTACAGATGACTGCCTTTTGATGTGAAACCTAGAGCAAGGACTCATAGACACAACCACATATTTGTTAACTACAACTCTTTGTAAATGGCAGTGTATTTTATTAATTAAGAAATCAGAATAAAGGTATAGGGAGAGGGCAGTTCAGATCTCCAGAACCTAAGTAAATGCTAGATGACGTGACTGCTCACTGGTAAGTCCAGACTTGGAAAGCAGAAGCAGGGATCCAGAAAGCAAATTCAATGTCTAGAAACTCTGGGTTACCTGAGCAGCCCTTCCTCAAAGAATAAGGTGAAGTAACAACTGAGAAGATGCCCAGGACAACATTGAACCTCCACACAAAAGCACAAACACAGGTGCATATTTTCCTGTACCTACACATGCACCTACACACAGGCATACATAAATGCAGGCCACACACATTTACAAAAGGAGAAAAAAATGAAGTAGAAAATTTAGAAAATTACTGTTAACTTTATTATGCTCACTGTCTCTCTTCAGAAAAACTGGCTAAAAAAAAAAAAAAGTGGTTAAAATACATCAAACCTGTGAAATGCCATTTAGTGCATGTCTCTAGAATGTGAAATAGATATGTTAAAATCTAATTTAATTGTTCAATATTTCCTTCAAGATTTTTGGCAGTATATTATTTTTAGTTCATGCTGTGTACTCACACTTACAAATCTTATAATTTATCAAGTCTTCTATGTTTTTAATGTAAAATATTCTTTGAATTCTTTTAGTTTAAAATATTGAGCAACAAAACAGTGAACACAACCAGAATCACAATGTCACGAATACATGGAAGAGTTAGAGACAAAGGCCCTAACAGCCAAGTAACAAGCTCTTTTATTTGGCAGTGTTTACTCTGTCCCAGAGAAGATGAGCTGGACAGACATTTTACATCTGACAAGTGTCAGCAGGTCACGAAGCCAAATCTTGGCTTGAAGTTTGCTGGCTATTTGCAATACAGGCTTGTTCTAAGGGTCACTGAGGCTAAGCTTAGCTTTGCATTTGCTGCCAGGCTGTATCAATACATTTCAGAAAAGTATACTGCACCCAGAAACCTCTGTGAGCCATGGTGCCACAGAAACTGCTTGCCTCAACCAAAAGAGTGGCTGCATTGACAGGAGCCATTTGCTATGTGGCATAGATAGATACCTCATATAAGAAACAGCCCTTTAGGGCTGATTTTCATCTTTGTTTGTTTTTCTTTGGTTTGATTTGGTTTTTAAATGATAAGATTCTAGTGTGTATTTTTCTTCTGGCCATCGCTCAGTGCTTGTCAGAAGCAGGAAAACAGAGTCTGACAGACTGATATGTATACTGAAAAAATAACAACAGAGTGTGATAAAGCAGTGACTAACCTAATGGCCTGAGTTCAGAAAGTGTGACTAGAGTGACAGCCCGAGGCTGCTCTGTTTTTCTCCCACTCAAAGGAGTGAATCCAAAAATTGGTCTCTCTTGCTTCTTGACTGGTGACTGCCACAGTCTAGGTCAAGGAAAGGCCAGAGACAGTTAAGACACATGCTGCCATCGCAGAGTTGAGGGTGGGGCATTTCCTATATTTTGTCATAGAGTCATCAGTACCCAAAGATCCCAGGCATCAAAAATGAGCTCTCGGAGCCACTGATACCAGTGCAGAGAAGTGGAGGGGATGGCTCGTGACATAGAGCACTGCATACAGCCCTCAAATGGTTGTACAGAGCAACATTTCAGACATGAAGCCAGATTGTTCAGTCACTTTTACTTACTCTGTAAGTAGAAGAAGGGCAAGAAATAAATCAGTGTCTCAAAAGATAGAAGCTTTAACCTCACATGGAGTCTTTGTGGCATCTTCACTGTTTAGTCTCTTTGTTTATGGTAAGTCAAATGACTTTCTGGGTTGTGTTTATCTTCACTTAACGATAAATGCTTTCAGGGCACAGACGTTAGTCATGCTGGGCAGTGATGATAAGAGTGGGCCCAATCACTTTTATACAGTACCATGAGACTCCCTCTTATTTAAAATTCCTGCTGATGAATATTGCTACCACACATGCTCTCTGGAAATTACCCTCAATTTTGGATGATTTTAAGATTAAAGAAGATATTGAAAAATAGTCATAGCAGAGTGTCTCCTGCTGTAATTGCTTGAGAAGTTTTGCTTATAATGAATATTATTATCATACAGTCATTCCAAGGGAAATTTTTTTTTCTAGGAATTCCTTTCAGATATGTAACTGTTGTTTTCATGTTTATCCAATCAATGTTTGTTGCCACAGAAAAGTTTATTACACTAGTAGTTTAGGAAAGTATTAGGACATACAAACACACCTAATCACTAGCTTACCAAAGGAGTTTCTAATAAAGTAAGTTAATGCTTAAGAACCAGGGACAAACACATCGTGCGATGGAGCTCATAAAGAAAGCACTGAACACTGAAGATGTTTCATTAGGACAACAAATCAATTCACTCTCACTGGAGGCACACAGGTAAAAAACACAAAATAATTCAGGTGTGAAGTAGAAAACTGCCATGTGTCACAAGCCAGCGCTTCACTTGGTTATCTTCTCACTGACACATCTCAGCGATCTTTTTCACATATGTATGTATTTTAGGAAGCTTCTACTGTATTAAGATTTCACTATTCCTTAATTAGCACTTAATTTTAGCTCTCTCCCTGCATTCATTCCCTCTTTCCCCTCTTTAATTTCCTTCCCAACTTGATTCTCTTATTCTAGTTCCCCTCCCAATCACCCATAACTATTTACTCTATTTCCTTATTCTAGGGGAATCTATCTGCCTTGGTCAAAGGGGAGGACAGGTACCACTTCAAAAACCTCTAAGTGACTCTAGTGTTTGTCAATCACAGGCCCATGTGCCCCCATTTCCACCTTAAAGCGATATGATAATTTAATGAAGCTACTGCTGTCCAGAGAATCAGGTGAGCTCTGATTGATGATAGCATTTTGTGAATTGTGAGGATCAAGGATTCTAAAACATGTGATTAAGAAAAGCCAACAGATGAAGATAAAAAGGCATTATAAATAATAAGTAGTAGGGTCAGTGAGATGTTCCATTGAAAAACATGCTTCTCATCAAAGCTAACAGTCTAATTCCCAGAAACTGTACGACAAAAGGAGAGGGCTGACTCTTGGAAGTTGTCCTTGGGCCTCCACACACATGCCACAGCACACACAAGTACAAGTGAACATAAAAAACATAATTAAGCTAGGAAAGAGTAGCTCACGCCTTTAATCCCAGCAATCAGAGGCAGAGGCAGAGGTAGAGGCAGGTCGATCTCTGTGAATTCAAGGCCAGCCTTGAACTACCAAGAGAGTTCTAAGACAGCCAGAGTTACAATTGAGAAACTATGTCTTGAAAACCAAACAAAAACAAACAAAAATTATTAAATTAATAAATACATATAAAGTCAATATGAATAATAAAGGCTGGCTTGGAAGGATGAAAATGGCCCAAGGCTCTAAGACTTGCCCATATCCACTGTTTCAAACCTATAAGCCTCAAATAGTTTGACCCACATGCCTAAGGATTTCATGACTTTTTTTTTTTTTTAATTACAAGAACATCTTTGGTCTCTCTTGAAATGACTAAAATCATAGAAAAAAATTATTGATAACTACAAACTCTGAAGTTAAAATAAACCCAAATCTTATGTTATATAATCTCACCCAAAATTATAAAGCAAAATGAGAAATAAAATTAGAGAAGCAGCTGTTCAGAAGCTTGCCGTGGTTAGGAAGAGTAAGCTGTGCTTTCTTATAATCCAGCTCAGTCTGAAATGTCGGCAGGTTTCTGAGTTAACAGTGTGGGTACACAGAAATTCAAGTATGTGAATAATATAAGTTTTGTAGGAAAAAAAGTGAGAAAAATAAGTCCAAATGCACTAGAGAGGGACTTATTTGATTTCACAGGTTTTGTAGGGATGATTAATTGCTATGTGAGTTAACTAGCATGATTCTAAGTTTATAATAAAGGCAATGAGGTTGACTAACAAATGATAACACACAGAAACCAAGAAACTTCTAGTCCATGTGATCATCAATTTATATGAGTTCTGATCTTCCAAACTATGGTCTTCAGGTTATATTCTAAGTCATATTGGCTATACTGGCTTTTAATGCTGTCTGTAAGATGTATATAACACTATCAAGAAGTTCAACAAAGTGTTATTTGATAATATGAAAGGTATGCATGTCTGCATAACAAAGAGGTAGTCAAACACAATGGGATCAAATTTATGGACAGTTGTGAGCATTCAGGTGTTGGGAGTTGACCTCAGGACCTCTGGAAAAGCAGCCAGAGCTCTTAATGTCTGAGCCTCTCTCATTGATGCTCTTTTTATAATAGACAGAAATTAGAAAAAATCTAGATGGCCCTCATAACATGATGTTTACAAAATGTTTTTAAAAAAAAATGAAACTCACAGAAAAAAAGGATGGAACTAGAAAAAAATAATCCTGAGTGAGGTAAATCTATACCCAGAAAGACAAATATGATATGTAAATTCTTATATGTTGATACAGCTGCTAAGTCAATGATAACCAAGCTACAACCTGTAGAGGCACAGATGCATAGAGTAAGGAATTTAGGGTGCAGGGGCAGATAGATTTCCCTAGAATAAGGAAGTAGAATAAGTAGTTATAGGTGATTGGGAGGGGAACTAGAATAAGAGAATCCAGCTGGGCAGGAGATTAAAGAGGGGAAAGAGGGAAGGAATGCAGGGAGAGAGCTAAAATTAAGTGCTAATTAAGGAATAGTGAAATCTTAATACAGTAGAAGCTTCCTAAAATATATACATATGTGAAAAAGAGCTAAATGAAATTGCCAAATCACAGAAAGACAGAGTCCCACCTGGTCATGTCTTGTCACAAAGTGAAGCCTCTTTTATAGGGATTGAGTTAGATCCAATTGAGTTGTTTGCCAAAGAGCTACATGAGAATCCCCAAACAACCCAGGTTGTTGCAAGAGTATAGGTTGTTCTCCACAAACAGATGGCAAAGCTCAACTACTGAAGACAACTATGCAACTCATTGAACATGGAGAAGTCAAGCTGGTTCCTACATAGAATCTGCAACCCTAAGTGCTACTATTTTTGGTCAACAAAAGTAGTCTGCATATTAACAAATTAATAATGTAAACACCAACCCAGCCATAAACCCTTTGACTACAATGGTGTCCTTCCTGCAAGATATGTTATTGCAATGGTAGCACAAAGCTGTGTGAGTATCCAACCAATATCTAATATGATTTAAGGTCTACTCACACAATGTGACCCATACCTGATGCTGCTTGGGTTGTCAATAAACTGAGACTACAAAGCCCAAAGACCTATGGAAAAAGCAAATACTACTGTTTTACTAAAGGAACATAGAAATAAAATAGTTCCTAATTACATCCTGCTAAACTGATAGATGAGTGCCTTGCTCAACTTCTTCCTGCAGCAGATGGGAGCAAATAGAGACCCACAGCCAGATAATATGTAAAGAGTGAGAGGCTTTTCAGGCTTTTCAGCCTGAAACAGGATGTCTCCACCAAATCCTTCCCTTGGGGGCTCAGGGAAACCTAAAGAGGAGGAGGCAAAAGGAGTGCAAGAGCCAGAGGCAATGGAGGATACAAAGGAAACAGGGCCAATGCATATATAAAAGCACAGAGACTGAGGCATCATGGACAGCACCTCAACAGGTGCACATTAAATGGGGCCCTAGAGCTGAAAGGAGATGTGGACACCTGTAACCATCCCTAATACAGAATCTCTAGTTGATAACCACTTGCAAATGAAAATTTAGTTTTCTCCAAGAGAGTCTCACTGGGGAAAAACTATTCTTAAGGGTAGATAGCTACATGTCCAGCAAATCAATTTTTCAGCTTCTTTGGTGGTTTGCTTGACTATGTTAAAGCTTTTTGTTTTTTGTTGTTTTTTCCCCCTTTTAGTTCATAGTACATTTATTTTAATTTTTATTTTACTTATTTTTTTTCTCTTCTCTCTTCTTACCCTACAGATGCTTTGCATTTATATCATGGCTTCCAGCTTAGTGTTTTTATAGAATTCCTGAGTGTGCTAACAAGTGAGTCTCTGTGTCTATATCTGTTTCTTGTGCCTTTTCTTGGGCTCTTTTCTTTCTGTTTTGTCCTATTTTGATATATAGGTTTCTGTTTTATATATTATATATTATATATATTACATTATATTAATTATATTATGTCGTATTTTGTTTCCTTAGAAGCCTGTTTGTTTTCTAATGAGGATCAGTATAGGAAGGAAGGAGGGCAGGAACATGGAAGAATAGAAAGCTGAAACTGTAATGACAATATAACATGTGAGAAAAAAAAAATTGGCCTTCTGAGACAGGCCCTAATTATATAGATCTAACTGATCTAAAACTTGCTATTTAGGCCAATCTACCTTAAGCTCATCGTGATTCCCCTGCATCTCTTTCTTGAGAGGTAGAATTATATCCATGTGGCATCATACCCACTCTAGGCTTGATTTTAAGTAAATTAATACATTTCTGACTTTTGACATTCAGTATTCTACTGAGTAGAGAAAACTGGCACAAGAGAGAAAGGTCAGGAAGGCCATATAGGGAAACATTTGAAAGTAATTGAAATGGTCAAGCCTTGGCATCACATCTCTGATTTCACATTTTTAAAGCTAATCCTTTGCTTTCTAGAACAAAATCTGTCACCTATAATTGTTTTGTAGTAAATCCAGAGTTCAGCAATAGCTTCTGAGAAAAAATTTTGTCTTAATATACTTGTTTGATATTATGTTACTGATTATATGCTTATTATTTTAAGTAAAAGAAAAATAGATACATTATTAAAGTTAACAGTGTAATGATTCCTGTAAATTTCTCTTAGCATTAAACAAAATTCTATTAGGAGGATATATAAGAATCAAACCTGAAACCAAATTTTCAATAGTATTTCTATGCCTTATTGATAATTGTAGAATTTTTTAAAAACAATAAACAAATTATATGTTTTGTTAAGGGAACTTGAGTCTGTCTTCCAACTTATAAATCTCTGCTTTTGTACTAGAAAGGATTTGGATTACAAGGAGAAGATTCAGTAGTTAGAATAATTTGATCAATGTTTTGAGTGACGAAAGCAAGGCACTAATGTGTGATATTTTATTTAAAGTGGGATGAAAGAGAAGAATAAAGAAAATAAATTTGGGAAAGAAGTAATGTAGAGTAGAAAAGATTATTCACTTTTTTAATTGATATAAAGGGGCCAGAATATGGAATTCTTTCTCTTAACAGTGAACAGAATTATATCATGTCCAAATCTGAGGTTGATCCCAATGAGTCTTACATTACTGCTACAGAAACACTACTAGTAAGAATTTAATTTAATAGGAACATTAAATATCACCCTTCACTGAAACATTGGGACTTAAATAGGGAAGATTTGTATACCCACAATCTATTAAACTACCTTCATGAAATTTATTTTAATAGAATAACCTTCTCTTCCCCAGGACACTGAATAGTTAATTCTATATGTACTCCATAATTATAATCTTCTGAGAGATACAGAAGTTCTTAGCTACAAACTGATCTATAATAGTGACTTGCATGGAAGATGCTGATACAATAGATGCACAAACATTGTGGAAGTAACCAATCATTCCATGATTGTGTGTTAATGAGATGGAACCCATGCCTGACACTACTTTGGTGGCCATGAACATTAGAGGACCATGAGTATAGGGAAAACCAATACTATTGTTCTAAAAAAAGGAAAACAGAAATAATAACACCACATGTCATTCTGCTACTCATAGTTCAGTACCTCATTCAGCCATTATCAGAGAAGCTCACTCTTGCAATAGATGGGAACTCAGAGACAAAACCTATACAATGAGCAAAGATTGAGATATTTTGGAATACTCAGTCTTAAATGGGATGTTTTCATCAATCTTCTCCAATCAGGGATCAGGGAGATATTTGGAAAAGGAGACTGAAGAAAGTAAGAGCTAGGAGGCATAGATGACTCCAAGGAAACTCTTACAGACACAACAGGACTGATGCACATATGAACTCACGGAGAAGGTGGCAGTATGAACAGGGCCTGCATGGGTTCAAGCCAGAACGGGTCTCATCATTGAAAGGAGATAATGGACTCAGGTTTCCATCCTTAACTCAGAAGCTATGTACAAGTGATACCCATTTGCAAAGGACAAATTACTTTTCTCCATTGGAGACTGATTGGGTATATTAACCACACATTAGGGTTGGCCACATGCCCAGCAGTAAATGTCCAATACAAAATAAACACAGAGATATTTTTGTAGACTTTTTGTCTCATATTACTTCAAGCATTTTCTTGTTGTTGTTGTTGTTGTTTTATTGGTCTTTTGCTTGCATGTTATCTTTTCTGGATTTGTGCTTTATTGTTTTTGTTCAGTTTTGTGTGTGTGTGTGTGTGTTTCTTCTGTTTATCTTTTTTCAATTCTAATTCGCTCTTTGATGTTTGCTTGCTTTCTAAAGAGAATGAGAAAGACAGGCACATTGCTTGTGGGTGAGCAGGTGGGAAAGAGGGAATGATCTGAAATATCTGGGAGGAGTTGGGGAAGGGAAAATAGTAATCAGAATATATAGTATAAAATATTTTTCCATGCTTACTTTGATAGCACATATACTAAAAATATTTTCCAATAAAATTAAACAAAACACCCTAGATATAAAATATCAGCATCCCTGTGAATTATTAAATGAAATAAAGCTTTATTATTAATAAATAAAACAAAACAGGGTGAAATATATTTCTTTTACTATGTTAAACATATGACTCCTCTTGGTGCAAATGAGTTGCTGTTGCCTATTGGGAGAAAAAGACAACTGGGAGATATATCACCTTATTGGAATTACTCTTTCATTTTTATTCTGTTCAAGTACTTATTTTCTTATAATATTTCTTATAGTATACCATAACTAATATTTCTAATAAGCACTCCAAGCAGTACTTATAAAATAACTAATGTCATGTGTTGGCTGCCCTATGAAATATCAGTTTTGTTTTTTTTTTTTAGCTCTTAGTATGAAAAATGAGATTGGATCTCAGGAAACTTAATTATGGCTGTGCTTGCTGTGATTTAATATAACCATACCAACAAGAGCTGATGTTACTCAGCCTATTCATTATTGTCTAAATTTTTAGTATCTCTGTAGTTAATGGCCTCTCAGTATCTTGGTGGTAGTGCCATTTTTAAAATAAGTCTAATTCAACTAGATAAGAATAAATTTATCTAGAAAGTCTGGCTAAAACTCTTTGAAGTCTCTTCAGTTAACCACGTTTTCCCATCATTCATATAAAAACAGTTGAAATATTAAAACAAAATTTGTTCTCACAGATTAAGTATTTAACTATAAAGTTCAAAGTACTAAATTTTACATGCCATAGGCTATCCTTTTAATGAATAGGTATATTCAGTAATAAATAATATAAATCATGTGTACAATGCTGAAACAAGACATGTAACACATTTTTAATTTAACATGTCTATGATACATTTTAAATGAATAGATATAATCATAAAAATAATATAAGTCATATGCCCAACACTGAAAGAAGCTATTTACATATATGTTTTGCTAATCTAATACGTAAGTTTTTGAGGCCTTACTATTTGGTGCAATTGAGTAAGGAAATACAAATGTATAAATGAGAGCAATGACACATGGCCTCCACGAAACTGCCTATAAAGAAATATATAACCTAAAAATATAAAATTACATTAAAATTAGGGAGTATGATAATGTAAAAAGACACAATCTTATGTTAGCCTTTGAAGCATATAAGAAGTGCTCCCACATTCCACAGATGAAAAGTCAAGCTAATTTACTTGACCTCTAAAATTTAAATTCTCAGAAGTAAGTTAGTCAAAGCAAGATTCGAAGAGAAGATATGCTTAACTTTGAATCAATAAAGTACAGTGACTTTGAGTCCTTCCTCAGCAATATAAGGAACACATTTGCTCCTTTGATTCTGGACTAGGCTAAGATACAAATAAATGAACTTTATCTCGATGCAGTTTAAGATAGGATTTAAAATCAAATAATATGGTTTCCCTACCATCACTAATATTTCTTACCTGCTCAAAATACTAGGTTTCCTTATGAAATGTTTACACATGTGTGCATTGTACTTTGATCGGCAGACTTCAGTGATCTCTCTCTGCCTCCCCAGCTGCACTGGGTCACAGGGCTTGTGAGGTCACAATCAACATTATATATGTGTTCTGGAAATTTAGATTCAAGTTTTCAAGCCTGAACAGCAAATATTCCATCAGCTGAGCCATGTCTCCAGCACCTCAATTTCAACTTAAAGTCTTAAATTGCTGGGGTCCATGACCAGAGAGTAACTCTCATATACTGAATACATTGTAAAGCAAGATTTATTTAGTGAAAAGAAAGAAAAGAAAAGAGACACATACTGTACACCAGAAGTCTGGTGTACCTGGAGCAATCACTTACCCATAACGAAGATGAGGTGAGGCCTGTAGAGGATGAACTTCATACAGTTTATCAAAGGAAAAACTGCAAAGCAGGTGGTTTTCCAGATTAGCCAAGCTTGATAAGCAGAGCAATGAAGCAGCAAATGACCTTTATTTTTATTGGCTACTGAGGGCCAAGAAATATGTTATGCTCTTTGGTACCTTGGCAGATGAGGGTTAAAGAACAAGTTAGGTTTCTTGTTCCTTTGGTCAGCAGGAACTTAAATTTTGTCTCCTTGGTAGTGGGCCCTCTTTTCTTGGTAGGGGAAACTTAAACTTAAGCCTGGAAATGGAAAATTAAACTTAAGCCAACTAAGATGGAGTCTGAATCTAAACTCTTGCCACAAGGCCTCAACAACATAAATAAAAGAATTTATGCATAAATATTTAGCAAAATATAAAATATTATTTGTAATAAAGATATAAAAATAATAAGCTAGATATTCTAAAATTGACTACTGTTGAATGACTACATAAATTATTTAAGGTAGATTCATTGAATTAAAAACTCTAAAGTCAGCCTTGCTGGTAGTTGTATACCCCTTTAATCCCAGCACTCAGGAGGCAGAGGCAGTAGAATCTCTGTGAGTTCAAGGCCAGCCTGGTCTACAGAGTGAGTTCCAGAGTTACAACAGAGAAACCCTGTGTCAAAAAACCAAATAATAATAATAATAATAATAATAATAATAATAATAATAATGAAGAAGAAGAAGAAGAAGAAGAAGAAGAAGAAGAAGAAGAAGAAGAAGAAGAAGAAGAAGAAGAAGAAGAAGAAAATAATGAGTATAAGTTGAAATATTAGGAAAGCTTCAAAGGAACATCTAGATATGAAGTACAAAACACTTAAAAAGTTGAAATCCCAGATAATCTTTCCTTCGACATGAATAAATGTAATTATAGGCATCTTGTACATCTACACTGCATGCCCTCCTTCCATGCACAAGGATCATTTCAGAAGAGCAGGCAGAAAGAATATAAGAAGGTAAGAGTCAAAGGCAGTCAATTAACATAAGGAAGCATCATCTGGACACAGCAGAGCAGATGAGCTCACAGCTGTCATGACAACGCACAAAGGCTTTATGTGAGTGAACTCAGATCAGACCAAATCCCAGCATGGAGAGAGGAAATGGGCATGAAACACCATCCCTGGCTAAGGAGCTATTTGTTGGCAATTGATAGCTGCTATGAGAGAGTCTACTTTCTCTAAGAAGGGAACTTCTGGTAAGTTGGTGCACATTTAAGTTGAAGACTACATGTCCAAGAATGCACAATAGGACACAAATTGGACAGGATGAGTAAATAATAAATGGATGAAGGACACAAAGTTCTGTGGGTTGGGAAGGGTGTGTGCATCTGGGAAAAGGGAAGGGTTAATATGGGGAAAAGGCATTGTAAGAAATTTCGAAGAACTAATAAAAAAGAGAAAAGAGTAATCTAGACCAAAATTTACACTATCCATTAAGTTAAAATAGCTAAGTCATTAAATATGTAAACAATTATTTTTCTCTTTATGTAGCTTGCTTGCTTTTATGGTTTGCATTTCTAGCTTTGGAAAACTCCATAACTAAAATTAGAGAAATACATGGAACAATTTTGCCCAATTTTCATGATGCTATTTATTTAGTTTTACCAATGTTTTCCAGATCACATTATTTTAGATGGAATTCTAAATTTTAAAGTTCAAATACAATATACATTTGAATAATTAATTAAAATTTAAGAAGAAATGATAGAAAGAAAAGAAAAAAAATAGAATGAAATCAAAATTGCACAGGGAAAGCCATGATATTTTAGGATATTTTAGGATAACGAATGGAAAAATGATGGACTATTTGTTGAAACAGATAAAAGTTAAGTGGCTCCTTATTTAACAATAAAGAGTCATCTGAAGGTTTTGCACACACTAGTAAAGAAATTTCTTACAGCATACAGGGTCAGAGAAAGACTGTGGTGTAGATGTGAATGGAAGACATTTGGGAAAGGAAGAAAAATTATTTGTTTTCTTTTGGCTGTTGAGCAACAAATAATGAGGCTTGCTGTGAAAGTATGATGAGGGTTTTGCCTCTTAGTTTTTTTCTTTTATTTCCCTTTTTCCTTCTAGCAAGTGTGGGCACCAGCACCATATGGAGCAAAACGGGGCAGATGGGAGGGATTTAGGTCACACTCCTGAATGCCTTCAATTATCTAAAAATGCGATTGACCCCCTCCCCCACTCTAGAGACTAGCATAGAACATATTAAAAATATCATAGTGAAAGATAACCTAGGACAAAATCTAGGAAGAAAATCTGGCAGCATATTAGTTTCTGTTTCAAAAACGTTAAAAGAAAACAGTTAATGCCCATGTATTATAATGTAGATGGCTTAGCCTGTGGCTAGAAGGAGGGGTTCTTCACCTAATATTCCCAACATGGTATTCAGCACGTCTGTAAAGCACTGAAGTTTAAACAGAAAACCACTTCATTCTTTTACCTAACTCCAATTTGATGCCCCCAAAATTCTCAAATGCCAAAAATATGATATAGCTGTCTCATTCTTAAGATCCTTAATCCTGGTCTAGTCTGGGGAGATAGGATTGCTTTTGTTTTCTACAACAATTTTTATCTGCTCAGAGAAACTTACAATGTGGAAAACATTTCTCCAGCAGTAAATGGCATCTCCTGGATGGCTGTTTATAAGGAAAGATTCTTCAGAAATGAATGAGATAATTATAAGTTATTCTAATGAAATAATCAAATATTTTTCATTGCAGTCTCCTGAGTTAAATCATAGATTCTAAATCCTCTATTTCTTCATATTTTATTAAAATATATTATTATATTCAACATTTGGGTATCCTAGAAATTAAAACACCATTCATTTTAGTCTCAGTATATTTTCTAATGGGATGTTAATTTCTTCACTTAAGATATTTTTCAACTAGACACAGGATAACTCGGAGACAATTTCTAATGATATCATGCTCTGCTCATAGATTGGTACCTAACTTCATTCTCACCAAAAAGGCCCCCTCCAGCAGCTTAAGGGAACATATGAGGAGGCCCAGAGCCAAACATCATGCTGATATCAGGAAACCGCACTGAAGAGGGAGTGGGGTGATGGCGAAAACTAGAGAGACTGAGGATACCAGGAAAACAAGCCCCACAGTGTCAACTAACGAGCATTCTTAGGGTCCCACAGAGACTACAGCTATAGAATCAGAACCTGTAGTATCCCCTAAACACATTTTATGGCTGTCTGGATTTATATCCTTGAAAAACTCCTACAGACTGGAATGGGGAGTCTCTATTTTACCTGCCCTTGAGACTCTTTTTCTCCTGCTAGCCCACACTTGATGTAGGGATAGGTGCCTGGCTTTGTTCGATCCAACTATGCCATGCCCTGGTTATGTTGTAACTCTGGTGGGACAGTTATTTTCTGGGAAGAAGGGGAGGATGTTTGTGGGCAATGATGGGGGGTAGGTCTGGGGGTTTGGGGGGAGCTGGGGCAGTGGAGAGAAAGGAGGAGGGGGATCAGGATGTATACTGTAAATTTTGTATGAAAGAATAGAATTTAAAAAATAAATTTTAAAAGATATTGTTTTTATTTTTTACTTTACAATGTGAATTCTAGATATACAATCAATATATTCTGCAATGAAAATTGTTTCTGTTCAATGTTTATTCAGAGAAAACAGTAGTTACATGGACTACTAAATAAGAATTAAATTTTTAATATTTATTTTTATTTTTTAGATTATACTTACATTTCTCCATTCACTTTTCCTCCCTCTAAACCATCCCATGTGAGCTACTTGAGTGTGTGTGTGTTTAATTCATGGACTCTTTTTTTCACTAATTATTTTTGAATGCATGTATGTATTTTATATACATAAATATTTATAAACATAACTTGCTCAGTCTGTATAATGTTACTTGTATGTATATCTTCTCACCATCTGGAATTGGAAAATTGATTACTGTGCTCTTCCATAGGGAAGACTTTTTCCTGCTCTAATTCTAGCATTCTTCAGTAGTCTGTGGTACTTTGTATTAAATGTCTAGATTTTAATGCAATTAAGTAAATTTCATTTTGTTTTATTCATCTTAACAAAATACTTTTAATCGATAAAATACTTTTAATACTTTTAATCTATGTCACCTGTACAGTTTTCAGTTTGGACTCTGATGAATGACTTACAATGTTGGGAGTTTCATACAGTTAGATGATGTTGAGTTCTGTGAGAAATGATGTATCAGTGGCCTTAAGGAATATAAAAATTTCTCATTCAGTTGGCTTCTTTTGCAGAAGAATTTAATTGGCATAGATAGCTAAGTCAAAAAAGAAAACTTTTGCTATTTTAACTTGTGATTTCCAAGTCAATATTATTCCATCTGATATTTTTAAAGAGTATAACTAAATATTTCTTTCATTATATTTGTGATTAATACTTAGAATTTTTGGTTGAAAATTTGTTGTAACTTTCTTCCCACTGACAAGATATTTCAACAATTTTCAAGTAAAGATAGTTGTTAACGGATTTATTCTACCGATAACAATATCCTCACAGAATATATACATAAACAAGATGCAGAAGATATATATAATCTCCTTTAGGAGCCATGGTCTGTAGTTAAACTTTTAGATTCAGAAAGCAATAGAGAGCATGTAAGAACAATCATACTTTCATATTTGAGACTACCACTACTTCATACTTGATACTACCACTAAATGCTTAATAGAAAGCATTATTAACTGCTACGTAGTAATGAAAGTTATGAATCATGACTTAAAAAATGGAATTCTGTCATTTACAACATTTTCTATAGAAGTGAAAAGTGTTAAGAGAAGTAGGATTGACACAGAAAGACAACTACTGTGAGATTTTACTCATATGTGGAGTCTATAAAAGCTGACCATACAAAAACTGATTTCAGAATAATCATAATGAGGTTGGAGGAAAGCAAATCATAGAAAATGTGGATTAAGGAGTCATAAGTTATTATTGGGTAAATGAGAAAGAAATTATTTTTGTCACCTTGCCACAGTGTCCCATTAGATGGTTGGGGGTTGGGTATAAATAATGATGATATGAGTAAATGTTTTTCCATAAAGAAATTAAATTTATATATACCTAGCTTTCTCATTATATAATGTGTCCTGCATCAAAGCATCACATGACAAAGCAATAGCTGTATGCCAACTGATCAATTTAAAATAACCTGGTTCTAGGAATATAGTTCATTTGATGAGAACTTGTCTAAGAATGCATAAGGCAGTAAGTTCAGTTTTCAGCAATAGAAAAATAAGTAGTATGCTATAGACATTTATTTTTAGTTATGTATAAAATAATTGTTTTGTGCATTGTTTGGAAAAGGACTGCTTAGGCCTCGTAAGTTTGTATTGTCAGCAGGTATTGAATTTATATGGGAGATGTTTGATTGCTCATGATCTGCATGTGCTGTCAGTAGAATACCTGAGGAGTTCTGTATCAATAAAAACACCTGAGCTCAGATGCTTGGGTTTCCACTGTCCAGTATGGGTTCTGTCATGATAGTGGTTCCCTCTGTTGAGGACTGGCAGGGCTTGCACCTGTGAATATGCCTCTTCATCTTCCTGGTTGAGTCATCCAGTAGCTATTAACTACAGTAGTAGGAATCAGGTATACTGTTTTACTACTATACTAATTTAAGTGCCAATCCTAGCATGACTGCACAACTTCTCAGAGACATAACATACCCAGGTGAAAGACTATTCATTTAGGCTTTCAAATGGGAAAGGGTAGTTAGATTAAAGAGGAAGAAGGAGGGAATCTCTATAGGTGACTTAGATGGGTTGAAAGTGAACTCATCAGAATATAAGGCCTATTGGGGTACAATATCAAACTGTACTATTCATAGAGTTTCTATTCATAGAGTAAGGCCAAAAATTAGCCTGAGAAACACTGAAAGGTTCAGTCTCACAAAAGAAAATAGAAGAAAAAAAGGAGTCTATCTCTTTGTGTCTCTCTGCTGGAGCAGGGAGGAGAATATTTATGTGCTTGTGTGGGCACATGCATATGGGTGCATAAAGAAGCCAGAGATTCATATCTAGTGTCTTCATCAATAATTCTTGACCTTAGTTTTTGACAAAAGGTCTCTCAGTGAACCTGGAACTCATCAATTCACATAGTCTTGGTTGGCCAATGAACTTTAGGAATATTCCCGTCTCCCCATGTCATCCCCTCCATTACTGGGGTTACAGAAAAATGATGTAGCACCCAACTTTTGTGCTGAAACTAGAAATCCAAAATCAGGTACTCATTCTTGTACAGCAGGCCCTCTACTGATGGAGCTGGATCTCCACTTCCAACTCATGTGCTACTAGAAGAAATTAGTTTAAATGGATACATCCTGAATGTGCATAAAACACTCTTCTGCCTCATTTTTTTTTGAGTGCTGGAATTATAGGTTTACTTAGCAGTAGTTTGATAAGTGAGCTTCACTCAATGTATGTCTAAGAATATCTATAAAAGTACGATCAATGAAATATGTGATCAGTGCTTTAGCTGTTACAGTGGCCCTGTTTGTAAGTCGTATCATCAAGCTTTTTCTGTATTTACACACAATTCAGTTCACAGAAGTTAGTACACAGAAGTTTAAAGCCCATTCTGTCTCATCAGATTGCTAGAGACTTCTTTGAATTAGTCCTGTAGAGGAATTCAGTGCCCTTTAAGCATGTTACAGATGTCTATTGAACATATCTGTGACTTGATAACTGTTGGTAATCACTTGCTACAGACTGGTTGTTTGATACATTGATAGCATCAAGTAAAAACTATGTTTTCACATATATTCAATTGCCTGTGATTATCTTGCTGGCTTTCAAAATCTTTAAAGTCTAGCATAAACCTTTCCTTGTTGTAATAATATAAACATAGTAGTTATTTGTATACTTGAGGATACAGGTAAGAGAAATTTTATTTTATCAGATTTAAACATGTAAAACAATACAAAATTTGCAATTATGGATTGGAGAAGAGCATCAGGTACCTTAGGGGAGCTATGTTGTGGCATAACCCAGATTGCAACCTTAAAAACAATTATGAGCTTTAATTAAATTTAATTTATTGTAAATTAACTTAAATTTGATTTAATTAGAAACATTGGAAGGATTTGACATGCTTATCTAATATCAATCAATTTTCTAATGATTAGAGATGAGAAGAAAAGTAAAAGAAATTTTTCAGTGGTTAATTTGAATGTTTTCCATTTGCATTAGACTCATAAAATCTGTATAGAGCATAATAAGTAATGCATGGGAGGCAATATGATTTACGTATCATGAAAACATATGTATTGTCTGTCACTGTGAAGTATTATCTTTGTAATTCATCTTTACTTAAAATGCCATTTACTGTCTCAGCAATATTTGTAATGTAGAACATCTGTATGGTTCCATAAAAAGAGCATTGCTCACAGCTGCTCATTGTACTGCCTGCAGCTGTAGTGTAGTTTGCTTAATAATGCCTGGGCTTCCTATTTTATCTGAGAAAAGGAAACTATGAAGCCCAGATGGCACATATTAATTATGCGGTAATAGGTGTTGGCTTGTCTTCTATTTCTCAGCAAGACTTCTATTGATCTCAGTTCTGTCTGAGAACTGATATATGTTCCTGGATGAGTCACTTTGTATAAATGTCGTTTTCCTTATCAATATAACAACCATGCCAGTCTCAGCCCATTTTTTCAAGCTCCATGTTCATGAGGCTACACTGGATCATCTGAACACAGGACTGGTATCACAAGCAACCAGGTTCCTGGTGCATATGTTCCTCTTATAGATCCTTTATTTCCAGGAACACATTCATTTGAATAAATTAATCTTTTCAACTGATAAGAATGATTAACAATAGTCATTATTTACATTCTGATATTCTTGTATTCCCTAGAATCAAGGTAATTAGCCATTATAAGAAGCTAAAATAACTCAGCCAGCAGTTCTCAATCTGTGAAGTACAACCTCTTTGAGGGTCTAATAACCCTTTCACAGAGGTTGCCTAAGACCTCTATGTTATGATCTCTATGGTAATATTATGATTCATAGCAATAGCAAAATTATAGTTATGAAGTATCAACAAATATAATTTTGTGGTTGGTAGTCTCCAAAACATGAGGAACTGTATTAAAGGGTCATATCATCAGGAAGGTTGAGAACCACTGTACTAAAGTTTTCTTGAAATGGGATTAAATAATGACAGATATACAACCTCTTTAGGGGTACTCCTCTTTCTGGATTACCTATTTTTAAAAGGGGGTGGGAAGTATGGTAATGATTAGCATCTGATAAGATAGATTTCTGGACTGATTTTTCGGTACTGATAGATAATAGGAGTGCTCTTCCCAGGGTAAGACTATTTCTCTAACTCTAGGCCTTCCTTGGTTATCTGTGGTTAATTGTGTAGGGATGAAGCTCCTGGGTTTTCCATTGTTGACATCCTTGTTTAGCTGTTTAGGTATCACATTGATGAGACTTTATGGGCATAGATCCTGACATTAATAGTTGACACAATGTCACAAAAATTTTGTGGATCCTCTGGGTCTAACAATTAAAGAAACCATGAGTTTGAAGGAGAGGGTTGGTGGGTGAAACCAAAGGGTAAGTATGATGTAATTGTATTATAATTTCAAAAATAAAATAAAATGATAAATTACTTTAAGAATAAATGAGGAAATTCTTGTGGAATATTTTTTAAAATAATGCAGAGGACAAAATAGGCATCCTTGAAGTATAATGTTGTCTCACATATTTATGTATTTTCTTATTAAAATGTAGTATATATGTAGAGGAATATCCCTGTGTGAAAGCTAAGGTGTACATTCCAGGGGTCTACATTCAGAGACCTCTGTTATCTGGATGGAATGAGATACACCTTTAATCCCAGTATTCAGAAGGTAATGGTGGTCCTTTGATTCCTAGAAAAAAACAGTGGAAGCAGACACAGGAAGCAGAACTCAGAAGGAGTCAATTGGTTAGGCTGGCAAGTCAATGGGCTAGTGTCAGGGATTCACTTGTCACAACACTCCTAGTACTGGGGATTATAGGAGTGAATTGCTGTCTCGGGCTTTTAAATTGGTCCTGAAGAACTGATCTCAAGTCATTGCAGTTGTGCTCAGAGACCCTACTGATTTAACCAACCCCACAACCCTGAGTTGCAAAGTCTAAAGTTCATGAAGAAAAATCCCCAATTGTCACTTAAAGCAAGGAGGAGAGCCATGAACAAATGGAACTTTTTCCTTTTGTAAATGTGACGTATGAGAATGTGATTTTTGAGATTGTTCTATAAGATGCTACAATGCCACTATTTTGTGAGAAATTATTCCATTTTCTTGTGTGGTATTATATTCAATAGAATTCTCTAGAAAAATGAAACCAGGAGAATATACACATATTACTGAAGGAGATTCTCCCAATTAGCTTATACTATCAGGGTTCAGAAGTCCAATAATTCCCTCCACATGATAGAATGCCTTAGAACTTAATAACTACTCACTCTAGAAACCTAAATAACACATCATTTCCATCTGATAGCAAATCATTAGAGGATTAGAATTCTCTAGTCTTAAGGTATGTTGGAAGGCTGAGTAAGCTGTAGTCTATTATCATTGGAAAATGTCAGTCATAACACTATTAAAAGTACCAGAAGAAACAGACTACCTACTGAAAGAATCTAAAACTAAATGATTTGTTTTTTCCTAGGCCTTCGTTATACATGGGTCTGCCACTGGAAGATGCTAGCCACTATGAAAGATAATCATTTTTCCTTAGTTAACACTTTCTGAAAATTCTGCTATAGACCTGCCCAGAGCTCAGAGCTGTGTATCTTATCTTAATTCATTCTAGAAATAATAAAGTCAACAAACATAAATATCTATAGTAGGTATGTATATGTATTTATGTAAAAGAATATTCTTCATCCTAAATAAAACCAGAAAGTTATTAGGAAAAATGTAAACTTTCCTCTTTCCAGAAACCTTTTTGTTTTTTAAGTAACACACAATCTAAACTTTACACTGAAAGACATGCACTGTGTTCTTATATCAAACCATGATTTGTACTTTAATATATTTGATAGTTGTAATATGCAAAAGTGTTGATATTTTTGGCTTCTTAAACATTTGTGATGCAAACATGTGGTTATATACCTGGTACTGAAAACTAAAAATAGCTATAGTTATTAGAGGAGAATCTGCAACCACTAATTTACTAAACCAGCAAAATCCCTAACAATGATCTATAAACATTTATCTTATACCTACAGATAAATGTAGTCTTCCCTCTCATCAAGGAAACTTCTCTTTGCAACTAATGGATACCACTACCAATCAAAATCATAGTTGTGGTCCCTAGTCCCAGTGAATAAATCTAGAAAATACTGACACACCTCAGTTCAGGGAACATTAGGAAAAGGGAGTGGAATGATGTAGAAGCCAGAGGACCAAGGAGTTTGCTGAGATTTATGTCTCCCTGTAACATCAGAAGCTATACTCATTAAGTCTACAAACATCACTGGCCAAATGTAAGCTGAACAAGGATGACCCCAATAAATATGCTTAACTGCTTAGGAAAAAGCTTGAGTCCACAGTTCTTCCCAAAGAGCTACAGGCAACTAAAGCTATGAACAGAAGACATGGTCTTCACCAAGGAAGACCACATCAAGTGGTTGTCCAGAGCCAAATGACAAGTCTTGAAGACACACATACATGTAGCATTGTACAGACTAGACAAGACATTTTTAGGAACATATATGTATATACACATATTTAAAATTATGAAAATAACAATTACAAAATACAAAGGCCATGAATTTGAAGGAGAGTTGAGAGGAGTATATGGGAGGGTTTTGAGGGAGAAAAGAGAAGGGAAAGATGTTGCAATTAATTTAAGATCTAGAAACATTTGAAGAAGCTGACATTTAATAAAATCATCAGAAATAATATGTATTTTTATAATTGACACAATCAAATATACAATTTTAACATGAAAATTTCATTTTTTTCTGTCAATTTACTGACATACTCCGTAAAGATGTTCAAGATCAGATGGTAGAAATATTTTTTCACACGACTCCTCAAGTATATTATGGATTAACTGCATAAATATTGACATAAACCATGGAATTCATTCTGTGTTTTAACATAGTAGACAATTATATTCTCTCTTAATTAATCATTTTAACAAACAACTTTCATAGTTAGTTGTGATGCAAATCAATCCACACATACTAGAACCTCAAAGAATTACACTCTATCGCATATGAAGGCTTTAATCCTGTGTTATGACTTAGTGTTCTCTTTTCTTAAAGATGCATGTCTATAGGTGCAGGATATATCTGTTTTCTTCTCATCTTTGTCTTTTTGGGTGCTTTGGTTTTGAACCATTATAATGCATGTTTTCAGTGAGTAAAAGCTAACTATATTTTTTAAGATCTCCCGTCTTAACAATTATCAGTAACATATTCTTAAACAGGACTTTTCACATATGCATCTTTGAGCTCCTGCCATTTTCCACAGAGAAGCGATATCTTAGTGTGATCACTTTCTCCACTGTCATTGATGAGACTGCAAATCTTGAAAGCTTACCCATTTTCAAAATCCTGTGGTTTCCCTGGGAATCTGACTGACATACAAAATTGCCTCAGAAAATAAAAATATATACTATAACCAGATAAATTTTAATGTAGGCTAAATGATTAATAATTTTTATTATATTTTTTCTCGCAACCTTAAAGGTGGAACATAGAAATTTGGAGCTGTGGTTTATCTCTAGGTTAGAGCACTTCCCTGGAAGGATAGAAATCTAGAGATGTTGATTAGGCAGCATGGGTCATTTGAAAATAACACCTCCTCAGCACCTGGATCAAATAAACCAGCTCCCCTGCCTGACAGGCCTTGGGGAAAGGAGACAATGTTGGTTAGTTCCAGACCCATCATGGCAGCCTCTGGCAGTCAGCTCCATGAAGGACTTAAGACACCCCTAGGTCCCACATGGGAGCTCACAAATGCAATCATGTGGAGATCAAAGCCCACCCACAGTGCTACTCAAAAGGAAAACCATATGATTAGAAGGAATAATTTGCAATGCTGTTTAGATCCTGTGGAGTGTAAACTTCCTCCCAGTTGACTGATTGATAGAGTCAGGAGCATTAACATTTTTTTATTTGTTTGTTTTTCTCTTTTATTAGAGTAAGAAAATAAAGAAAAATTCTAATTTCTCAAGACAGAAAGAACAACAGGGTTGACAAGAACATTACTTTTTTCTCATTCATTTCATACCTCACATTAATATAACTATGAAATTACTATAATGAAAAAATATTGACTTGTGGGGCAATGCACTTGTAGCTAAGTAATAACTAGCTACACTCAAACATCTCATAATGAAAGCCTTGATATATTATATTGTACATGAAAAATAAAATGTTATTTGTAAAAATTAAATAATAATGATAATCAATGTGTCTTCTAGACACTCACTAAGTAACTATCCGGTCTGAGTTACCTTTTGAGAACACATCTTGTTTACACAGCAAGAAGTGAAAGGTAGAAGGGTAATTTTAGCTGCCCACATCAACTTAAGGAAATTGATTACCTTACTGTGATTTATTGTAGACATATAAATCTGTAAACTAACATTTGGGAATGCTTCAGAATCAATTCTTGCTGGATTAAATGGACAACATCAGCACATGTCTGCATGTTATATTCAGAGTAAGAAGTCAGCACATTTTATGAAAATTGATGATTAGTATCAGCTTAGAGAGATATCAGGATTAACTTTGAGTTGTCTGAAAGCATCTATCTCCCCAAATACCTTATTGTCCTTTTTATATAGTTGAAGATAACTTTAATGGAGTTATTTTTCTTAATCCACAAACTGTTCAGAAAAAGAGGTGATACTCATAGTATTCTTTTCTGTTTGTTTTTGAGATTGTAATTTCATTACAATGTTTCCCTTTCCTCCCTTCAAACTTTCCCAGATGCCCCTCTTCACTCTCCTTCAAATTCATGGCCTCATCATAAATTGTTATTACATATTTATTTGTATTTGTATATACATATAATTCTAGATATAACATGTTGATTTCATACAATCTTAATTGTATGTGTGTATTCAGGAGTGACCATTGGACATTAGACAATCAATTGTTGATCCTCTTCCTCTCCTATCTTTCCTCAACTGCCTATAGTTGCTTGCATAGGGTTGAAGCTCTTGGGTTTTTCCCCATGTAGTATGCCATGTTCATTGGTGTCATCCTTGGTCAGCTCACAGTTGGGCAGTCATGTTGGTGAGATTTTTATGGATATAGCTTTTGATGTTACCATGAACACAATTTCACAATAAATTCCCTGATCCTCTTGCTCTTATAGTCTTTCTGCTATCTCTTCCACAATGTTTCCTGAACCTTAGATACAGGAGTGTTGTGTAGTTGTATCCAGTGAGACTGGGATCCATAACTACACATTTAGATTGGTAGTGGTTTTCTGTAGTATTCTCTGTTTGTTGCAAAGAGGATTTTCCTTGATAGGGAACTGTTTTTCCTATTTATAGAACCATTTTTAAAACAGGAGAAAAAGACTATGTCAAAGTCAGAAGAATTCTAGGAATCAAGTGTTCAGTGCCTACCTGAATACTGTGGACAAGTTCTAGTATCATTATAATTTGAATATTCATGCCTATTAATAATATCTAGAAATTCTATTTATTAGGATCCTGAAAAAATACCACTACTGACTGATCATAAATGCAATTTGAATCTTTAGTCAATATTTATTATTAAATATATCTGATGTTTTGAGACATTTTCCCAAAAAGACAGATATACCCACATGTATCCATGCTATGAAGGGCAAGCCTCTCCTCAGTATGTTTCCTAAAATATTTTCTGTTTATGGCTTGCTCTTTTCAATTTTTGCTTTTGTGTTGTTACTTACTTGATTGTGATTACCATTTTCACACCTCTTTGGATATAAGCGTGTTGTGATTCTTTATATAACTTAGTGCCAAATCAATAAGCTTATCATTTTGAATATTCATTTTTTTATCATTTAGCAGAATATGTTTGATTTGTAATATTTGTCATCACTACTGCTGAAGCATGAAAAGGTCTTTATCTTGATATCCTAACATTAGTGAGCTCAGAAACAATAGACAAATAGTATCTACAGGTTCAGATGAAGATATAGTCGCAAATAAAATGAGAATTTGAGGTAGAGTATCTGGACATGGAACTTTAAAAATGGAGATTGTGAGGGGCTCCACTGAAAGCAGAACATTCAAGCAATGTCAGGAGCAGCTGCAACATAGAAAGGACAGATACAAAGATGTTTAGTAGGAAATAGTCCAGCTGGAAGAATTCAGAGGATGTTAACATGGTTGGAGAGGTGTGAGCCAAGAGAAAACAGCCAACTGAACTGAAGTTGTACAAATGAATAGGGCAGAAAAAGGGGAGCCTGGAAATCACAAGGCTTTGATTTTAGTCTGCTTTGAATAAGAGGGTATAGTACTGTGAAGTTTGAAGAAAGGCATGCTAGGATTTGACTGATGATTTAAAAAGGATGATTTTTCATATAGTATTGCCATATGAATAATATTAGGAGAAAAGTATAAACAAAGAGGTGAGTTATAATACAAGGAAATGATAATTGTATTTCAGAAATTAATGAATCAAAATGTGGTTAAAACTGGCTTGACTCGGACACATTCAAAAGAAGAATCCAACAGCTTGTCTGGTGCATTCAGTGAGGTAAGAACGAAAGTAAACAATAAAGAGCACTGTAAAATTTTTGTCCTAAAGATTTGAAAAGATAAATTAGATACTAAGATTGATTGCATAATTAGAAGGCATTATAAGAGAAATTGTGGGAGTTTAAGACAGTAAGCTTATTTTATGCCCAGTGGTAATATTTAAGTACACTATTACATATGTAGATCTGGACATCATAAAGTCTCAGACAGGAGACACACATGTGGTAGTCATTAGCACACTGAAAATAAATAAAGGCAAGAAAACTGTTTGAGACCAATGATGTCTTTACCATAAGTGAATGGAAGAAAAGAAGATTGTACATTATCAAGGATGGGCCATAGTAATTTGGGAGTTGAGAAAATGAGGTTGATATCATAAATGAAAGCCCAAGGAATTCATCAAAAGGAAAAGTGTGAGGATATGGCATCTGTAAATTAACCATGTATGTCAAATACTTATGATGAGCAAGGAGCATGTAACTGAAAGATTATACTATCTATACTATTAGTCACAGTTCAGAAGACAGAGGTGGTGCACACTTTAATCTCAGTACTTGGGAGACAGAGGCAGAGCTCAGAATGAGTAGCAGAAAGTAGAGGCAGATTTCAGAGTTCAGAAAAGGAAGCAAGTTAAAAGCAGAATGTGGAAGCACTGAAGAAACAGGGCAAAGCTCAGAGAGAAGCAAAGTGGAAGCAGACAGGAAGCAGACAAGAGCCAGAGTTCAGAGAGAAGTAGAGAATTAGTTGAGTCAGGCAGTTTGAAGGCAGTTAGCTCATACTTCAGTTCAGAAGGAGAAGCTGAGAAGAACAGAGTCAATCCAGTATAAGCTGAGAAAGCTGAGAGTTAGAAGTAGAAGGTATATAGTTTACAATTTGGTAGTTCAGAAGACAGCTAGTCAGAGTGAGCTCAATCAGCAATAAGTCTCAGAGGTTGAAACATTCCAGGTTTAGGTTTGATGATTAGATTGTATGGTGGCTGAAACCCTCTAAGGAACAGGAATTGAATTAGTGAACAATAAACTGTCCTCTGTCATGAATCCACTAGAACAGAATAATTAATAAAAACCAACCTGTACATCTAAGGCCTATAAATCTACAAATAGCTTAGAAGCAGAGAATTAACTTTCATGATTTTCTATACCTACTTCTATAAACAATGACTAAGAATGTAAGAATTTCTGATTTATAGAACAGACATAATAAAACTTCTGCAGTTAGTAGACATTATATATGGTAAAAAGCAGAGATTTTCAAGTACAATATCTGTATAGAAATAGGCCTATGTGATAGCTAGAAAAGGCTCAAATCCAAGAGTCTATATAAAGGGATCATTTCTAGGGGTCTATACAAAGGAATCACATCCAGGGGTCTATACAAAGGAATCACATCCAGGGGTCAATATTAAGGGATCACATAGAGGCCTGTGTGGTCCAGACGAAATGCAGACAGAAAGTTAAGAATGTTGGTACATAACTTTAATCCCTGTATTCAGAAGGAAGTGGTAGCATATGCATTTAATTACCCAAGAAAAAAGCAAGACAGGAAGCAGAACTCAGAAAGAGCCAGTGTCAGAGAGGAAGTGACATCTCAGATGAGTCAGAGTGAAGGGCAGGCAAAGTGACAAATCAGAGTAAAAGTTAGCAGAATGATTCGGAAGGAGGACACACCCAACTCTCACTATAGGAAAACAGACTTTCAGAGAGTCAGAGCAAGACACAGAGACAATGAAACAGTCAGATGGAGACGCTATGAGGGTAAAGCAGAGAAGCAGAGAGGCTGACTAAGGCAATATGAGGCAGTGAGAGCTCACACAGACACAGAAGCAGTCTGAGGAGTCTGAGGCAGAGGCACAGAGGCAACTTGAGAGAAGAGGTCAGTATCAGATGAGATGAGTGAGTCAGTTTGAAACTGAGCAGAGCAGTTCTGTGTGAGGCTGTCAAAGAGTCAGCCAGAGTCTGCCAGAGTCAGGAGAGTTAAGTCAGAAGCAGTCATCTGGCTCAAAAGATCAGTTTGAACCAGTTGGCTTGGAGAACAATTTAGGCAGAATAGCAAGTGGTTGAACAAGAAGAATCAGAGTTCAGAAGGGCTAGCCAGGGTGGCTCAGTCAGCAGTAAGTCTTGTAAGACTTGTAAGGTTGATTAGATTGTACTGGGATTTAAACATTCTAGACTGTATGGAAGCTGAAGCCTTCCAGGTCCAGACTGAAAACTAGATTGTACGGAGGCCAAAAAGCTCCAGGGCTCCAGGACAAGGGCCAGAGATTGAATTAGCAAAGAATAAATGACTCTTTGTCCCAAATGTATGTCTACAAATACCACAATAAAAATTTAAGAATGACAATCTTCACATTCACAATTAATTTTCTACCATGAAAAATGAGTAATCCTTACTTCAGTCTATTTTCATTTAAAGTTTCTATTGAACTCTCAAAGTTTTCTGTATCTTACTCAAGTGCCTTACTGCTAATTTCAGCTCCAAAATGAAAGATGTATGTTTAGAATTTTAGAAACACATTAGGTTAAATTTAAAATTCAAATCATAACATGCATTTTTCTTAAAGCCAGTTATTGAGATGAGCGTATTCTTTATCTGGGCCAAGAGTTAATATTTTAAATAGATGCTGAACATAGTTTCCTTAATACTATCACTCTTCATAAAAAGTTTTGGCATTAAAGCAGAAAGTCTCTAATTTTTAGTCCATACATGGTACATATTTCTTGTGTATAGAAGGACAACATGGCTAAGCAGCAAATGATATACTGTGGTTCACATGTTCCCTTTACCTCTCAGAGGAAAGACTTTTATATATAAAGGACACAGAGACCAGGAAGTACAGAATGCCTAGAACTGTTTTTTTCTGTCTGTGCAGTGACATAGGGTGAAATTTTGTTTAAGTCCTATTCTCTTGATCTGCCTTCTATTACTTGGGTTTCTCTTGCTGTGTTAAAATACTGTCCAAAGTCAACTTAGACAGGAAGGAACAGTTTTCTATGGCATACATTTCCAAGACACAGTCCATTATTGAGGGTTGTTAGTCCAAAATCTCGAGTAGGAACCTGGAAGCATGAAATCAAGGAAAGACCACGAAAAAGCACTACTCTCTGACTTGCTTTCTCCTTTATGCTCAGCATTCGTATACAACACACTGTGACAGAGATACTATCAAACATAACTTTCTTATCAGACTGAACCACAAGTAGTAATTCTTCTAAACCTACAGTTCTTAAATGTTGTTGAAGAGAATAAGAAGTTATATCTAAAACATTAATCCCCATACCTGTTTCTAATATTCTAATGTAACTAAATATATGACCATCAATATCAGAATTTCAAGAAATGTCTTTCAGTATTATTTGTAGATGATCTTTCTCACAGGTAGGATTGATTAAGAACAAAAGGACTCCCAAGATACAAGCCTGAATGACAAAGCCAGAGGGACACAGCCTCAAAGGAATGAGCCCCATGCTTTTTCACTGCAGGTTTATTGATGAAAGTTGCCTCCCCACTGACACAAAGGCCTTTTCTGCATAACAAGCAGAACCCTCTAGCCTACAACCCCAGCCAGCCAGATCTGGCACCAAAGATGCCAAGGATACAAAAGCCAAGAGTTAGAAATGTTCTTCTGTCTCAGCAACATCATAAACAAATGCCTTTAACATGTAATATTCTAGGGGTCAGGGTGTTTAAAACATCTACTGTTTTTGCCAAGAGTTGCTAAGAGACAGGCTACCTCTCAGGAACCAAAGATTAACAGTTGCTGGAATTACAGGTTTTACCAAATGATCACTTAAAAAAGTGAAGCTGTCGCTCACAGACATAGGAAGTAACCTCCCATCCCAACCCCCCAAAGCAGCACACGTTGCAGCACAAAAATTGTTTCAAAATTAAGGGAGCATACATCAAAGAAATCACTGGATATTAACAAAGATTTCCTCAAAGTCAAAGTATGATTCATTACCAACTCATTCTACTAATTTCTGAAATGCAACTATATTAAAATCAGCTGTTATACTTCTAAAGTGTAATTTATCATTTAGTTATCTACTGCACAGATAGTGCATGCAATTTTACAATTTCTGAGGATCAGTTCAATATCTCACTACAATTATTCTCCAATTCACTTTAATATTCAGATAACATAATGTAGTCTAGGTCTGTGTGTATGGACCCTGTCATTTCCCTTTAAAACATAAATACTCAATTACTCTGTGTTGGTTCTAGACAGTATCAACTATTCTATCTGTCCTGTTCTAAGACTGTATCATGTGCTTGGATGGTTTGTTCTTTGTTCTGACCCAGAGAAAGAAGAAATATTAAATATAATTGATCTTTCCATTATATCTTAATTAAGCTTCATGCTTCAAATTTAGATATTATAATTTAATAGAATGTAATTCATTATTTCAAAAGTTATCTGTATTAATCACTTTTCACAGAAAGCTAAAATCCTATATAAGCATATGTTCACACACAAATCAAACAAAACAAAATACAGAAAAGAACTATGAAATTAATTTTAATGTTTCTGTCAAGGAATTACCTTAGACAGAGAAAGTAAATCATAACTTGTCTAACAGGCAAATTCATGTGATTATCTGTTCACTCAATGAAATGAAGCAAAGTATAACTGAATTGTAAAGATGTCAGCAAAATGATGGCCTGAGAAGCTCCCATAGAAACACTGGCCAAGGAGTAATAGATAAGATAACTGTTAGTTTTCTAGAGACTAGTAAAAAGACTCATGTACTCAAGCTGATATAATACAAATAAGGAATTCCAGAAAAACGATAGCCAATATTTTACAACTATGTTCATGTCTCTCCTCCTCTGCAGTATAATACATACAACAAGGAAATGTCAGCTACCAAGATTTATCCTCCGTGGCAGAAACACTGGAGCTCACTGTAAGAGTTTCTCAGGAGAATGCTTCAGTTGTCCTGATGTTGGATACTCTACAACTTGGGCCAAAATATGGAAGCAGCACAAAAACAGGGGTGATCTGTAGTTTCCCTGACAGATCTGAAAAAAAAAATTATATTTATGCAAATGAATAAAGGATGAGTCCCCTAATTGTTCATCAAGTACAAAGTTGTCAGCCGTGAAACTGTATTCATAAAGACAATGCCAAATGATCTCAATGTGTCATATTTATATATTTATGTATATATGTATAATCAGAATGATCAAATAAAAAGAGGTCATCAATTTGAGAGAAAGTGGAAAGAATATGGGAGGTTAAGAAAAGTCACATGAGAGAAGTTGGGAGGACACATGAGAGGGGCTGGAGGGATAAAAAAGAAGGGTGAAAGTGTTGTAATTATATATTAATTAAAATAATAAATAAATAAAAATAGACTTGTCCTGTGATCAGTAATCCCACTTCTCAGTATATGCAAGGACAATGGAAGTAGTGTAGTAGATAGGTGTTTCACCCTCATTCTTGGTGTAGTGTGACCTATAAAGGGTAAGAAATGGAAAGGCCTAAGAGCTATTGAACTGACAAATGATTGAAAAGCATTAAATATTATTCATCCATGAAGGATAAAACACACAT
This sequence comes from Cricetomys ansorgei, assembly GCA_026225945.1. Lineage (NCBI taxonomy): Eukaryota > Metazoa > Chordata > Mammalia > Rodentia > Nesomyidae > Cricetomys > Cricetomys ansorgei. The sequence goes on from JAMJFZ010000056.1 coordinate 21,235,767, forward strand.
TTACCTCAAAATGGATGAAATTAAGAAGTCATTATAGCAAGGGAAATAAGCCAAATGCAAAATGACCAATGACCTGACTCATGTAGAATTTAAAGACTTATCTCAGAAATTCAGAGCAGAAGGATGACTTACAAAATCTTGGGAGAGTAGGAGTCAGTAAAGCCTAGAGAACTGTTGCCATAAAAAATACCAAGTTATGGTTAGAGAGGAGAAATTATGTTTCCATGTTCCACTGAACTATACATTACAAACAATGATACTAAAAATGTTCTTGAATATTTCCTACATAAAAAAGGCAAATATTTCAAGAAACATTTGTTTATCATGTTTACCCATATTTGAAATTATAAGGTATATACGTGCATCAAAGCATTACAAATTACTCTATAAGTACATACAAGTTTACATGTTAATATCTTAAAATGATATAAATTATCAAATAGGATATTTTTTTTTTAAAATATAACTCAATACTTGATCTATACAAAACTAATTATACATATAAAGATAAATACATACTAAAATACTCACCCAAATAGGAGTGACTATACAAATTTCAAACAAAAGTGAAAGTAATAAAAACATTTACAGAAGAAAAACAAAGACATTATTGATAAAAAGAGAAATATAATCAAGTGATTTAATAGCATAAATATTTGCACATGAATTTCCAGAGTTACTAAGTTTATAAGAATAAAACTTTGACAGCATTAAAGAAATACTAATATACTATTAGTAAAGAGACTCAGTATTCTGCTATAGTAATGAGTAAAAAAAAAAAAAAAACAAAAAAAAAAAGCAGTGAAATAAGGAATACAGAAAGAAATAGGAGAATTCACAGTGTAGACAAATTAAACCTACCAGAATATACAGATCACACTACCAAGCAACAGCAAATACAGATTGTGCTGAAACTTGGGGTGTTCTCCAGAACTGAATTAATTCTAGGCTACTGTAGTTTAAAAATTTTCCCCTTTAAGTTGACTTTTGAATTTTAATTGTGATTGCAGCAATACTAAAAGTCAAGATCATTAAAAATTTATTAATTTGTATGAGCTACATTCCTTTGGGTACAATTATTCTTTATGAAGCAGAGGAAGTGTTCAACCACATTTTCCCGACTTTTAAGATCCACTTGCCTGCTGTAAGGTCCATAATACAACACAAAGAACCTAACTAGAGGTTCTTGACATGTTATGCTATTAAGCCTTCAAAAATACAGCCCAGTATACTTCTGCTTATATAGTTTTAAATTTTTCTTCTCTCATATAATGCATCCTGACCCCTTCCTCCCCTCCTTCTACTCCTCCCAGAACCCTCACTTCTCTCATCTCCCTCAGATCCAACATCCACCCCACCCCCAGTTTCCCCTCAGAAAAGAGCAGGTTTTCAGGATTACCACTCAAACAGGGCATAACAAGATGAAACAACTCTGGACATGCGTCCCTACATCAAGGCTAGAGAAGGCAACTCAGCAAGGAGAAAGGGGACCCAGGGAAAGGGCAAGTAAAAGGGTCAGAGACCCTCGTCCACACAGGCCAACTTGTAGGAGTTCCATAAATACACCACCTCAGACAACCATAGGATATAATTAGGGGATGATAAGGGCTCCAGGTCAGCTACTTCAGTCTCTGTGAGGCTCCAAGAGTGCTTGCCAGTTGATTCCTTGGGGCTTGTTTTCCTGGTCTTTTTGACCCTTTTGCTCCCCACAATCTCTCCTTTCCCTGTTCTGCAGGATTCCCAGAGCTTTACATGATGTGTGAGCCTAGGCCTTTGTATCTTCTCCCATCAGCTACCAGAGGAAGCCTCTCTGTCAGAGATTGGGTTCGGATATGAATCTTTGAATAGAGCAGGATATCATTAGGAATCATCTCTGGGCTACCTAGTCTCTAGTTCCTGGCCAACCCTTCATTGTCAGGCATGGGGTCCCTCCCTCAGAATGAGGTTCTGTCCTTCCATTGTCCCAGTTGATCCTACAGGCAGGATAGGTTATAGGTATAAGATGGCTGGGATGTTGTCCAGGTTCCATCACTGGAAGCCTTGGCTGATTATAGGAGATGGCCTGTTAAGGCTCCCTATCCCCCATTACTAGGGGTCCTTGGAAAGGTCATTCTCGTAGATTCCAGAGAATTTCCACTGTACCAGGTCTCCAGATCACCCCCTAAATGTCCTACAATTCCAGTTGTCTCTCCTTCATCCTTCTCCCCTGACTTGGTCCCTACTCTTCTCATCCTCCTCCAGATACCCTGTGACATTTGTTCTATTTCCCCTTTCCAGGTAGATCTATGTGTCCCCACTGGGGCCCTCCTTCTTGCATAATTTCTCTGGATCCATGGATTGTAGTACCTTTGTCCAATGTTTAACAGCTAATATCTACTTATAAGTGAATACATGTTTGTCTTTCTATCTTACTCATGATGGTTTCTTCTAGTTCCATCCTTTGGCCTATAAACTTCATGAGGTCATTTTTAAATAGCTGAGTAATACTCCATTGAGTAGATATAACACATTTTCTTTATCAATTCTTCAGTTGAGGGGCATCTAGGTTGTTTCCAGTTTCTGGCTATTATGAATAAAGCTGCTATATACATAATTGAGCAAGTGTCCTTGTAGAAGGATCGGGGGAGTCCTTTGGGTATATGCAATGAGTGGTATAGCTGGGTCTTTAAGTAGGTTGATTCCCAATTTCCTGTGGAATAGCCATATGAATTTCTATAGTGGATATACAAGTTTGAACTCCCACCAGCAATAAACAGGTGTTCTTCTTGCTCTGAATCCTCTGGAGAGATGGCTCAGCTATTAAAAGCTATCACAACCAAAAAGATGAGACTTCTGCTTATTTTATGAGCCAAAATTGTGATATTATATTATAGCATAAAACAGTTCAAAATAATTCTTAGAATTACAAGAGCATTGATTCATACAAATGATATTTATACCTGGATGTGATGCTACTGCATATCAACATCAGAATGAAACAAAACATCAAAGCTTATGGAAATTATCACAAACTGAAATATCAGTAGATCAGTGATGGCACAAGTAAATTGAGAATATCAACACAATTATAACACAGAACACAACCTACTAGAAGTAAAGGATACAGAGAAAAATGGTATTGAGGAAGGTTTATAATTTTACATAAAAGAGAATTATAGAGGAATGTTTAATCTTTTCATTCATCAGCATAGCTACTCTAAAATAGAAAGAATGTTGCTATACATCTTTAATCCCAGGATTCAGAAAGCAGTCATAGCACATACTTGTAATCCCAGTATTCAGGAGGTTGTTGTGGTGCACGTCTTTAATCTCAGAACATAGGAGAAAGGAAGTAGAGGAGGAAAAAGAACTCAGAAGGATTCTGTGTCAGAGAGGAAATGACATCTAAGATGAGTCAGAGTGAAGAGCAAACAAAGTAATGAATCAGAAGAAGAGTTGGCAAAGTGAGTCAGAGTGAGGACATGCCCAACTCTCATGATAGAAAAGCAAGTTCTCAGCTCAGAGACACAGAATTAGGGAGGCAGCAAAGAGGATGAAAGGACAAAAAACAGAGACAGTGAAGCAGTCTGATTGAGGATAAGGCAGAGAAACAGAGAGGCTAACTGAAGCAGTATAGAGCAGTGAGTGAGAGCTCACAGAGACACAGAAGCAATCTGAGGAATCTGAGGCAGAGACACAGAGGCAGTGAGGCAGAAGTCAGTATCAGATGGGAAGCATGAGTCAGTTTGAAGTTAAGCAGAGTAGTTCCATCTGAGGCAGTCAGAGAATTGGTCAGAATCTGCCAGAGTCAGAAGAGTTCAGTCAGAAGCAGTCAGCCAGCTCATAAGATCAGTTTGAACCAGTCAACTTGGAACCAGAACAACTAGTGTGTTGTGTGGAACCACAAGAGTCAGTTGAGTTCAGTACAGCTCTGAGTTCATAAGGAGCTAGTCGGAGTGGCTCAGTCAGCAGTAAGTCTCAGAGGTTGATTAGACTGTACGGAGGCTTAAACATTCTAGATTGTATGGATCCTGAGGCTGAAGCCTTCCATTTCTAGGCTTAAGAATAGATTTTACAAAGGCCAAAACACTCTAGCATTCTGGGACTAGGACAGGGGATTGAATTAGGTAAAAAGATAAAAAGCCTTTGAACCTGAATCTATGACTATAGAGAATTAATTATCTCAATAAACATTCTAACATTATAGTTCAAGAAACTATAAAATGAAGTGTAAATAAAGTAAAATCAATAAACAGTAATCAGTAAAGATTGAAACAATAAAGTTAATTAAAATTTTATTTTAAGAATCTACAAACTCCATATTAGTTCATTATGCATTATTATTGGGAAAAAAAACTCAAAACTAAGTTCTTATAAAGTATAGATATTTATCTAACCTACCATTATAGAAGTCGAAAATATTAACAGCTGAACACCAGCTCTTATGAGTCCATCTGGCTGATAATCTTTTGGCAGGTCACAGCATAGCAGGAATACATGCAAGAACAAGAGATAAATAAAAAGGGAAAAAGCAGAGAGACCTGAGGGGAGAAAATCCTGGGCATTTTGTAACTTTCTCTCTACATGAGATATAATATGACCTATATCCATTCCTTCCCAGGGAAGTGTGTCATTCCTATAATGTCAAAAATGAATAGAACATTTTTGTAGAATACAGAGCCCAAAATAAATTTGAATGTAGAAATCAAATGATCATTGGCAAGAGCACCAAGACCATAAGGACAAAATAATGATCTCTTTGCCCATTAATGTTGGGAAACTGGGTATGTAATGCCAAAGAATGATGTTGTCCTTTTATTTTACAACACAATAAATAAATAAAAAAAAGTTGAAAAAATAATTGGAAGATACAACAGCCTATAATTCTTATGCAAAAACAGAGAAAGACCCTTTAAAATACTAACTATGGCAACAAATTTTAAAACAGAGCAAGAATACAGAAAAGAGAAGCAAAAAAATCCAAACTAGCATATACCATAATGATGAGATTAAAAGGTCACTTAAACAAAGTGAGAAAATAGTTGTAAAGCATATATCATGTGTGCAGATAATGTCAAGATATATAAGGAACTCCTTTAACTTAGCACTATGTATGAGAACATGAGCTCATTCTGTTATTGTACAAAATACCTGGAATGATCAACTTTAAAAGGAAATGTTTCAATTTTGTTCATGGTTTCAGAGATCTCAGTCCATAGTTGTGTGACTCTGAGTCTCTTGAGCCTAGGACAAGGTAACACATTAAGGTCACGATGAAAGATAGAACAAAGTTGTAACCTCATGATGAACAGGAAGTGAAGGTAAGTGTACAATGCCCTTAAAAGATATAACCCAATCATCTAAAACTTGTATCAAGACTAACTTCATAAAGTGTTCTACAATGCTGTAATAATGCCAAGATGAAGGACAATATAAGCACCTGTCTTGAGGGATTCCCAGAGCCAATTAGCTGTCTGTTTAATTTTTTACCTTTCAGCAATAATGAACAGAAGAATCGAATAGAAATTTCTCCAAAATTGTGTACAAAATATCAATGAATATTCAGAAACGCTTATTATTACAAAATACATATATATCTGATCATTAAGAGATAAAAGATACCTATGCTCTTAATAGCAGAATTTATAATTACAGTAGAGGCAACCTAAACATCCAGCAACAGATTAATGAATAAAAGAATGTGGTATATATATATATATATATATATAGTGAACTATTATCCTTAAGCAAAAGGCAGAGGTCATGGACCACAATTTACTTAAATAAGTCATAAAAGAAAAAAACCTGCATGTTTCCAATATATAAAGCACTTAAGGTAGTCTGATCTACAGAATCAACAACAACAACAAAGGTTGCTAAAAGGGACTTATGGGAGGGGTAAAATTAACTTATGGATTAATAGTTAAGTAATTTGAAATGTTGCATATACACACACTATCAACTTGTGAAAAAATTATAAAAAGAAATCATTTGTGTTAATGCACAAATATGATACCACAATGCCACAAAGATTAATTTGAACTAGAGGCCTTTGAGAGTCAGATGATACAGAAAAAAATTTTGTTTAACTAGATAAAATATCAAAAACAAAGACATATTTATGGTTACAAAAATATAAAGTATTTTTTAAATGGGAACATAAAAATGAAAGAGAAAAGAGATTGTTCAGAACACTTGAACATAAGACAGACCATGCCTTCCATTAGTTTCAGTTATATGTTCTCTCTTCCACAGACTGCTTCCGTTTTACTTTGTAATATTACAACTCTAAAACATGGTGTTTTTGTTTAAAATGAGCTGCAAACTGTAAAAGGTATTGTCCTCTTTGTGTCTTAACATTTTTCTTTAAGCACAAATATGTCATGTAAAATAAATAAAAAAGGCTCCTGAGTTATGAAAATTTTCACCTGTAACTGTCTGCCTTTTGTCAGTTTAATTTGAAAATTCAAGTTAAAACACATAAAAAGTCAGTAGGGTAAATTATGCTACTACATAAATATATAAACATTTGCAAGAAAATAAAATATTTAAATTTCAATTATAAATAAAATCATATTTAATTAAATTGTATATTTCACAACAAAACCTTTTGTTCTTAGCATACTATAATTGAAGTTGACAGATAAAAGTATGCTATCCTAGACACTCATCATCTTCTATGGAAGATCTCTTTTATCATCGGCTAGCTGCCGCTTCCATCCAAGAAGCACCGGTTTTTAAATTGAATAGAAATATTCAATGTGTTACATTAATATTTTTAAAAGAAAATATAACATTTGTTAGAAAATAAAAAGACACCCATGTTCATGTGCCAGACAAATTGTTACGACTACATGACAACCAATGTTAACTAAATTCAATATAATCCCCCCAAATTCTAATGCCACCCATATAGAGAATATCAATCCTTAACGCATATGCAAATGCTAAGGATCCAAAGCAGATAAAATAATCCTGAAGGAAAAAGGAACATGCTGGGCCTCTCATAGAATATGATTTCAAAGTAAACTAGAGCCACGGTAACATAAGAGAATGGTCCTGACATGAAACACTTTCAGAACTCTATAAAAGAACAAAATACTCGTAAATAAGCCCACACTTCTACAGCCGTATGATTCTTCACAAGAAATGCCAAGAACAAATGCTAGAAAATAGGCATACAGCATCTGCAGCAAATGGTGTTTGAGAAATAGGACATAAACATGCAGAAACCTAACGCCAGAATTTTGCTTGTATCTATACAAAAAATTAATTAATTAATATATTTTAAATAGATCAAAGTACTTGAAACTTCTATAGCAACATATTGTAGAGACATGTCATGTTGTAATGAGCAAAGTTTTCTGGGATACACTCCAATAGTTTAGGAAATAATGATAAATAATAAATAGAATCAAGTGATAAAAATGCCTCTGCACAGAAAAGACACATTACAGAATGGAAGAAAAATCTTTTCTAGCTCTATTTATCATCAAAGGAATTAATTCTAGAATGCAAAAGGAGCTCAAAAATCAACACCAAAAGAAGAGGTAACCTAATAAATAACAGGGTATTTATTTATTTATTTATTTATTTTGTTTGTTTGTTTGTTTGTTTGTTTGTTTTTTCGAGACAGGGTTTCTCTGTTGTAACTCTGGCTGTCCTGGAACTCATTTGGAAGACCAGGCTGGCCTCAGTCTCACAGATATTCGCCTCCCTCTGCCTCTCAGAGCACTGAAATTAAAGGTGTGTGCTACCACCACCCCTCTGGAACATGCAAATTATACACAAACTCATGAAAATTTTAAACCTTTGTTAGCCATCAGGAAAAAGAAAATAAATCCACATTGTGATCCCTTCACACGTAAGCACAATTGCTACCAAGAAAAACAAAAGCTGAAAAAGCTTGCAAAGATGCACTGGGAATACTCATACCCAACTGTTGGGAATGTGAGCTAGGACAGCTGCTTGTCAAGGACAAATTTCTCAAAACATTAAATGTAGAGTTACCATGTGATTAGCTACACCATTTGAATTAGTTGCTTTTCTCTATGCTGTGATAGAATCTCTGACAAAAATGTCTATAGTGGTTCATGGTTTAAAGAGACATAGTTCACTATGGAGGGAAAGGCTCTGCAGTGGGCAGATGAGGCAGATGGCTGGTGAACTATGTACATTGTTGGGAAGCAGAAAGAGGCAAAAGATGATGCTTAACTGCTTTCAGATTTTTGTTACTTTCTTCTGTCCAGGACCTCAGCCCTGCATTCAGGGCAGATCTGTTCCTCAGTTAATTTTCCCTGAAAATGCCATCACAAACACACAGAATGCTATTTCTTAGTGATGCTCTAGGTATTTATTAATTCAGCCAAGTTGAAAATCAAAATAAACAATCATATCACTCCTGAAACTATACTCAAAAGATGCTAAGCCAACATGTAACAAAAAATGACACACCCATGTTTGTTTCAGGACTACCCACAAAAGCCAAGTTACAGAATTAGATTACATACTGTTGAATGAATGACCAGTATGGTATACATACTCAGAGTTCTATTTAGTCACAAAGAACAATGAAATTATGTTTTTTTGGAGAAAATAAATTGAATTAGATATCATCAAGTTAAGCAAAATAAGCTGGTTTCATCACAAAGGCAAACTTTATTTTTTCTTTCATATATGCCGTTTAGGAATTAAATGACTTGAGGAAAAGATTTATTATTATGGGTGTGAAAAAGGAAAATGGAGCAGTGAAATGAAGCATGAGGGAGAGGATAAAATGACAAAGAATATTATTATTTGAACATATGGTAGTGTCACAGTGAAACCCATTACTTTGTGCCATTAATACAAGCTAATTAAATAGCAGATTAAAATTTTTTTCAAATGCACAGCAACAATCCTTAAAACTAATTTTCCCATTTAGTTCACTTGAGCAGGACTGATATACTGTGCATCAATACATATGAATGCCCACATTGCTTTTGGGTATAATTTTAAGATTACTTAAATAAGATATCTGTCCATCACTGGACTGAATTAAGTTCTTTTGGTTATCATTGTAGGGTGGTACATTTTGCTTCTGCTTTCCCCAGCTCAAATAACAAATATTTTTTGTTCAATTATCATTCAGTGATCTTTATCTTTAACTATGAACTCAATTTCTTCCATGTCCTTCCACCAAAGATTAATGATATAGGCCTTCTTTTTCCTACATTTTGTATAGGATTATAACAATAACCAAACCTCACACTGAAATCAAGGTTAATTCTCTGAAGCCAAGTTTATTCATAAGAAACATTTCCTTTATTCTCACCATTGTACTCCTTTATATATATATGTTTTCTTTGAGAGTACTTTTTTTACTATTAAAAAAAAAACAAAGTAAAACCAAAATACCACCTCCTAATTATGCAATCTGTAAATTTTTAGTGTTAATACTGTTAATAGCATCGAGTGTTTATCTTTTAAGGGTAACACAGTTTGTTAATAAAATGTATATGAAAAACATGAATGTGTAAGACTTCTCTGGATATGATTTATTTCAAATGTAAATGGCATAAAGCTGAGATAGAAGAATCCAATTAAAATAAATACACATGAGGTGGTTCACTGGTTAAGAGCACAGGTTCTTCTACCAATGGATCCTAGCTGAATTCCCTGCATCCACATGGCAGCTCACAGGAGCCTATAATTCTAGGTTCGGGGGTTCCAACTCCTTCTTCTGGCCTCTGTGGATATCAGGAACACATGTGGCACACAGACACATATCGGGGCAAAACTCACTCATATAAAATAAATTTAAAAAACAAAACAATTGTGTGTGTGTGTGTGTGTGTGTGTATTCAACTTCTCCATATAAAATAATGCAGTTGCCCTCCACACTAAAAATCAAATAACATAAAAGCAAGCATAACTATACTCAGTAAAATTTAATCTCTATCATTGAAATTGATGGTACCTGAACATTCTGAAACAGCAGATGTTCTGATTAATGGACAAAATAGTGTGCATATCTCATGCTTTAAAGCTGTATTGCTGTCATTAGACAAGAAAACAATGATGCTTAAAGTTGAAGTGGAGTCTTCCTGATTTCATGGACAAGAATAGAATTCTTTTTCTTCTAACTGAAACTTTGCTTTTGGTTCAGCAGTACCAAGCACAGATATGTCTCTCATGTCACTATTTATGAGGATGTTACATTTCCCACATGGCATCTACTGTATATGTCAATTCTTTTCAATTTTTTGGTTAATTCTACATAACATTTTGCTTTATTTCAGGAAAGGATGAATGCCTATTTTGCTTATTTAAATTTCTTTTAATTCTTTTATTTTTTTGATATTATAATATAATTACATAATTTTCTCCTTGTGTTTCCTCCCTCTACAATCCTTCCCATATGCCTGTCGTTGCTCTCTTTCATATTCATATTCATGGCTTCTTCTTTCACTAATTGTTGTTATATGCACATATGTATATATATACATATATATATGAAGAATATACATCTACATATGATTTATAACTTTCCTTCTGTGTATGTATTCTTTATTTTTGTTTTTGTTTTGTGAGGCAGAACTTCTCTGTTGTAACTGTGACTGTCCTAGAACTCACTCTGTAGACCAGGTGGCCTCAAACTCCCAGAGTTCTGCCTGCCTCTGCCTCCTGAGTGCTGGGATTAAATGTGTGTGTCCCACCATTGTCCGGCTACCTTTCTTAAACCTTGAACACCTTGATAATATAAAGTATAGTTGAAAGTAGAGCAATAAGCAGGCTTAGATATGTGATAGGAAATGTTTTAGTAGCTTTCCTGCCTCACCGCCCCCCCCAAAAAAGAGCAATTGTTCCCTCTAATTAACTTCTTTAAAAAAAAAATTATTAAAGCTCACAAGTTTATCTGTTTAAACAATATTTTACCATCTGAAATAACTACCCTCATCTTGCCTCAGATCTAATCTGTGAATACTGATCCACTGAGTTACAGGACTTTAAAATGTAACTCTCTTAAAAATTTTCCTCTTTAAAGGGCAAACTCTTTACTAAATATGGAATGTTTGTTGACTACTCTCAAGAGTTGATCAATGTGATTTTAATAAAATTACATTGTCTTTAAACATAGTTTGAATTTTATTTTGGAAGCATGTCATCCTCAGGACAATAAAATACTTATGTGCTTGTAGACAAGTCAAATTTTAACAACCACCTATTTACAAAAATACTTTTGATAAAGTTAAGTAATACAGAAGCGAAACAGTAACACATGAGGGAACCAAAAAAATAATAAAGGACAGTTTCACGTTATTATTTCCCCATGTTTGTTCTGTTGCAGCCATGCTCTATAGTCCCATGTACCATGGTAGCTTGACAAAACCTTTGAATAACAAGCCAACTGTGATCTGTACCAAGCAACCTATCAGAAATGCTTTGCAGGGGTTGTTTAGATAACATTTTCCTGATAATACCAAGTTGAAAAAGTTGAAAGAAGATTGAAAGAAGTCACTTTAGTGTTAAAAATTCAGGGACTAAAGAGATGGTTCAGTGGTTAAGAGCTCTGTCTGTTCTTCCAGAGAACCCAGGTTCAATTCCCAGCTCCCACATTGCAACTTACCACTGTCTGTACCTCCAGTTCCAAGAGATCTGACACCCTCAAGCAGACATACATGTAGAAACACCAATGAACATAAAATAAAAACAAATGCATTTTTTAAAATTCATACACCAATAGTTATTTATTTATTCATTAAATTTATTATTTATTTATTTTGGATTTTTGAGATAGAATTTCTCTGTGTATCCCTGGCTGTCCTTTAACTCACTCTGTAGATCAAGCCAGTCTAAAACTCACAAAGATCTGCCTTGCTAGGATTAAAGTTTTGTGCCACCGATATGCAGTTTTTTGGGGATTTTTTTGTTTGTTTGTATTGTTTTTCTGATTGTCAGATACTAATTGTAAAGACAGCAAAATTAAAAATAGTCAATAAAAGGTAGCAATACACAAAGAGCAAAATCAAACAGCATTACTCATTCCACACAAGTATATATCTACAAATTGCCTGAAAAACATTTCAAAAGAGCTATCTTAAAGAAGCCCAATTGATAAATAAAATTATTTAACTTGAGAGAAACATGAAAACAAATGAAAGCTTACAAGCCTTTATAAAGAAAACAATGGTCAAATCAAAATATTTTAGTATTATATAAACTTTTAAAAAAATCTTTCAATTCTAGTACAATGGATAGAGAAGAACAAGTAGGAATAAATCAAAAGGAACTATAGCCATAATTATTTAATGATTACCTAATATACAATATATAAATGATGATATCACTAGATTAAAATATAAAGAAAAGCTAATATATAGATTATTTTATATGTGATAGTTGTGGTTAATAGCCATTATCAATTTGATTGGATTAAAAACTGCCTAGAGTGTTAGAAAGGCATTCCTTTGGCTTTCTGTGAGAATATTTTTGTACATGACTAACTGGGGAAATAAAGTATATGCTGAATGTGTTGACATCATCCCATGAGGAGAGATTCCAAACAGAATTTTTGAACAGAATCAGGAGAAAACCCTCAGAGCTCTAGAATTTTCCCTCTTTGCTGCCTTTAAAATTCAAACTTATTGCTGTGACAGAACACTCTGACTAAAAACAACTTTGCAGAAGACAAGTTTCATTTCGGCCTACACGTTACAGTCTATCATTGAATGAAGTCAGGGCAGGAAACACATACAGTAACGTAAAGCAGAAAACATAGAGAAAGATTGCTTGCTAGCTGACTGTCTCCTTCAGGCTTTGGGAGTGTTTTGATAGAGCCCAGGATCACCTAACCAGGAATGGCATAGCCTATGATGGGCTGGTCCTTCTACATCAACCAATAAGGACACAAACTCTCCTTAACATACCCAAAGGTTAATCGGATCTGGGCAATGCTTCAATCAAGACTCGCATCTCAGATGGTTCTACTCTGTGGATCAAGTTGATAATGAAAGCTGAGGAGGACCCTTGGTCCTCGTTGACTAAGATTGGATCAGGTAGCCTCTCACTGTCATGCCTTTTCTCATTTCTATGGCCAAGTACCATGACAGACCACGAATCAGAATAAACCTTTCCCCTTTTAAGTTTCCATCTGTCAAGTGCTTCTCCATAGAAATGAGAAAAGAAATAACACAGAATATTGACATGAGGTCATTGCTTTGATAAGAAGACCTTTGGGAATAGCTTTTGGGAGGACTGTGAAAGAGTTTGACATTTTGTGATACATAAAGCCACAGGAGGTAACATCCTAGTGGGAATTCAGAAGGTCATAATGCCATTAGAAACATGAGCAATAAGACAGTGCTCAAGTGATTACAGAAAAAAAAGGGGGGCTTTATTGGTGTTAGGAGCATAAGAGAAACCATTTTGTGTAACTTAAACACTATTTTGTGTAACTTAAAAGCCAATTTGTCTGACTTAGAATAATGCAGTGTCTGTAAAGTAGGCGCCCGTCACAAAGCATCTCATATAGGAGTTAGGCTCCAAAGCAAGCTCTAAAATTTAATGAACTGGCCACAAGGGAGCTGAAATATGAGCCAAACCCACAACGTGCCTTGATACGCTAATGAACTAACACCAAGGTAGCATTAATATGTTAGTGAACCAGACATAAACTGTGAGCCCAGACAGCCCTAACCTACCACCCAATGAAATGAGACAAAAATTAGAACTTTGGAACTGGCCTCTATGATCATAGCACCTGGACCTGAAAACAAGGGTCAAACATCTGGGCGGATTTCCATCCAACTTTGAGACTAACCTTTGTATATGACCCTGACTATTGAATTTCTGGAACTATTGCTGAGCTCACATACGCTGACTTGTCAGTGATAGGTGGCTGTCTGCGACTCTCATGGACCTTGAAGATTTCTACCAAGGCAATCCTCCTGGCCTGTCACAGTTGTAGGACATCAGGGTAGGGTTTGGACTGAGCCTACAAAGCTTCCGCAGAACCCTCATGGAGAAGATTCTGTAGTGGAGTCATGCAGCAGCATTTTCTGCCCAACTAACTGTTCTCTGCTTGAAGAGATGTCTGTTTAATTTTTTGGGGGGAAGGGATATGATGTTTTTAATTGAAAATAGATTCTCTCACGCAGTACATCACAACCACAGTCCTCCTTCTACTTCTACCATCTCTCCACACCATCTTCCCTCTCCTCCAGATCCACTCGCCCTCCATTTCTCTTCGGAAAAGAGCAGTCCTACAAGAGACAACAACCAAACACAACAAAACAAGATACAATAAGAGAAGGTAAAAGCACTCATTTCAAGGCTAGATAAGGCAACACAGTAGGAAGAAAAAAGTCAGAAAAACCCCTGCTCCCACTGTTAGGAGTCCCACAAAAACAACCAGCTAGGAGTGTATAAATAGGAGCTGTGTATATAACATATGTACAGAAGACCTGGTGTTGTAGAAGTTTATTTTTAGTTATGAATAAAATAATTGTTTTGTGCACTGTAGGATGAGGGGCTGCCTAGGTCTTGGTGTTTTTTATTGTCTGCAAGTGTTAGATTTATGTGGGGGAAGTCTGATTGCATATGATCTGTGCATGCTACCAGTTGAACACCTCAGGATATCTGTATCAATAAAAACACATTAGCTTTGATGCTTTCCACTCCCCAGAATGGGACTTGCCAAGATGGTGGTTCCCTCTGAAGAAGTCTGGAAGAGTTTGCACCAATGAAAAGTGCCTTCTTGTCTCTCTTGGTGAGCTGCCACATCAGTGTGCAACTACAGACAAGGTGCAGACTCATGCACACACCATCCCTGAAATGTCCCCAATATCAATCATCTCTCACCACACTCCCTCCATCTCTTCCCCCAAAACCTAATCCCTCTCATTCCTATCCCCATCTGCCCCTGGTCCACCGGAAAAATATATTATATTTCTCTTTTCTTAGGAAGATCAATGCATTACCCTGGAGCCTTTCTCTTTACCTAAACTCTCTGCATCTGTGGATTGTAGCCTGATTATCATTTACTTAAAGCTAATATCCATTTATAAGTGAATAGACATTATATTTGTATTTCTGGGTCTGGATTATCTCACTCAGGATGATTTTTTTCTAGTTCCATCGATTTGCCTGCAAAGATCATGATGTCATATCTTTTAACAGCTGAGTAATACTCTATTGTGTATGTAAATGTACCATAATTTCTTACCCATTCTTCAGTTGAGGGACATCTAGGTTGTTTCCAGTCTTTGGCTATTTTGAATAAAGTCTCAATGAAGATAGTTGAACAAGTGTCTTTGTGATAGGATGGAGCATCCTTTGGACATATCCTCAAGTAAGGTATAGCTGGGTCTTGAGGTAGGTCAATTCTCAATTTTCTAAGAAACTGTCACATTGATTCCATTAGTGGCTATACAAGTTTTCACTTGCACCAGCATTGAAGAAGGTTGATCTATATCCTCTCCAGTGTTGTCTGTCATTTGTATTATTGATCTTAGCCATTCTGACACGTAAAAAATATCATCTCAATGTAGTTTTGATTTGAATTTTCCAGGTGGCTAAGCTTGTTGAACATATCTTTGGTATACCTCAGTCATTTGAGATTCCTTTATTCAGAATTCCCTGTTTAGATCTGTACCCCATTTTTATTGGACCCACTGACCTGCTTTCCAGCCCATAGAGGCAGTGGCAGTGTTTTGATATTTAGTTTTTTGAGTTCTTTATATATTTTGCGTATTTTGTCCTCTATCAGATGTGGAGTTGGTAAAAATCTTTTCTTATTCTGTAAGCTAATGATTTCTATGATTCATGGTGTTTTTGGTTTTACAGAAGTTTTTTCAGTTTCATGAGGTCCCATTTTTTAACTGTTAACCTTAGTGCCTACATTATTAGTGTCCTGTGCAGAAAGATGTCTTCAGTGCCAATATGGCCAATATGTTTAAGGTTGTTCACCACTTTCTCTTCTATCAAATTCAGTGTAATGACTTTTATTTTGAGGTCTTTTCTCCACTTAGATGTGAGTTTTGTGCAGGGTGATACATAATGGATCCTTTTGCATTCTTCTACATGCAGACATTCAATTTGATGACCACAATTTGTTGAAGATGGTTTCTTTTTTCCACTGTGTATTTCCGGAATCTTTATCAGAAATAAGGTATTCACAGGTATGTGGATTTATGTCTGAATCTTCAGTTTGATTTCATTGACAAATGTGTCTGTTTTTATGGCAATACCATGTGGTGTATGTTACTGTAGCTCTGTAGAACAACTTGAAATCAGAGATGGTAATAACTCTAGCACTTCTTGGTTCAGGGATGGTTCAACATATGAAAATGAGATGTAATCCATAAACAAACTGAAAGAAAAGGAGCACATGATCACCTCAATAGATGCCAAAAAAAAAAAAAGAAAAGAAAGCCTTTGACAAAATCCAACACCCCATACATGATAAAAGTCCTGGAGAGATTAGGGATATAATGCTTGTAACTAAACACAATAAAGATAATTTATAGCAGCCCTATAGCCAACATCAAATTAAATGGAGAGAAACTCAAAACAATTCCACTAAAATCAGGAACAAGACAAGATTGTCTACTCTCTCCATATCTATTTAATATAATACTTGAAGTTTTAGCTAAAGCAGTAAGACAACTGAAGGCAATCAACAGAATACAAATCAGAAAGGAATAATTCAAATAATCTTTATTTGTATATGAATTAATAGTATACATAAGTGACCCTAAAAGTTCCATGAGGGACTCTTACATCTGATAAACACTTCCTGCAAGGTGGCCAGATACAAGATTAACTCAAATAAATCAATAGGCATCTTATATATGAATTACAAAATAAATCAGGGAAACAGCACCTTTCACAATAGCATCAAATAATATATTTTGGAGTAATCCTGTGGTAAGTGGTCCCTCCGGATACACTGGCTTGAAATACAAGGCACCCCACTTTTTAAAAGCCCTGTTTCTCTCTGGCCTTAATGGACAGAACTTGGACTAAGGTCAGATAGTCCGAAGCTGCCCAGTTCTGGGAAACTGCCTGTCTAACTAACCCATCCTTATTGCTTCCTCATTCCACATTTCCACCCTTATAGATTACACAGGAAGCCCCTAGAGAAAATCTCACAACTCCACACACTTCCTTATTGCTCACTCTGGGACATCTTAACACTACCTAGGAATACCGGATAGACCAGACCAATCCGAATGCCAGATAAGGTTACCATAGCAACCTGCTTACGCATTCCCTGCTCTTCTCCCCACTTCAAAAATTGCATAAATACTGGTACTATGTATTCAATAAATTGAAGGCTTGACCGGACAAATCATCTGCCTTTCACTTCTCGCGTCCCTGTCCCATACTCCATTCCCATGCCCTCTCCTAGGGTCCCAGTTGAAGATCCCACTGGTTGGGACATAACCCTATCCAAGCATGTGAAAGACCTGTATGACAAAAAAATTTAAGTCTTTGAAGAAAGAAATTGAAGAAGACCTCCAAAGATGGAATGATCTCCCATAGTAAAAATGGCCATCCTACCAAAAGCAATCCTGAACAATAAAAGAATTATTAGAAGCATCACTATACTTGATTTCAAGTTGTTCTACAGAACTATAGTAACAAAAGTCACATTGTATTCACATAAAATTAAGCATGTTTAACTTATATATTGACATGACATCATAAGGAATTAGGAATTTCAATAAAGGTCATCTGTTTCAAGTTCTGATGGAGTAGATTGAATAGACATAACTTTCAAACTGTAACATGATTCCTATTCATTGTCTCTACTCAGATGTATGATAAGAAATGGTAGAAAGTTATGGAAACTCTACAGTTTAGTAAAGAAAAAGCTTCAGATAATGCAGCTTATGTGGAAACAACTGTAACTGCTTCAGAAGGTACACTGTTGCCAGGATCTCACCAACCGAAGGTTGCAAATTTTAAAATTTCGAAACAATTTGAAAGGAGAGAATCTGAACCCAGAATGGCCCTTAGGAGACTCTACTTCATTCAAGATGCAATGGTAAGGTGGTCACAGGCACTTGGGCTATGGTTCCAGAAATACTGTGCCCAGATAATGTGCAACAAATCTGTATTCTATGAGAGGGGATCCTGGGAGATCATTGCATGGAGCTGTAAAGTTGAAGTCTCAGGCCATTGGAAATCATAGAATATTGTACATGGCAGAAACATAGAATACTCACCTGAGAAAGTTTCAGGCACCAAATAATATCAGAACAAAAGAAAGATCACATGTACCACAGTCACTAGAGCTGAGGTGGCAGAACTGCCAAAGAACAAGATGCTTAGATAACATCATCAAGAAGCTCAAATGCCAGACACAGGCCTGTTGGATTTGATATTGGCACTGAGGGTTTAAGGCTTGTCTTGGCCTGATATTTGCTTGCTATACTCAATTTCAGCCTTTTATAATGGGAATGCTTTCTGTGTATGCATCCAATTGTATATGGGATATATTTAACAAACTGTGTTTTAAATTTATAAAGACTCATCGTTAAATGATTGTCTTCTATCTTAGAAGAATCTTTGGGCTACAGATTTGTTTTTAATATTGTTAAAATTATTTTGGACTCTAAGAAAGGAACCAAATAAACCTTGTATTGTAAGGTGATCATAAGACTTTAGGGGTCATAGATTGAACATAATTATCATATAAAGTGATATATTTTCATGGAAAATTCAAAGGAGCCAAGCACTGGGCTGTGCGTGCAAATAAATCTTTCATTCAGTAAAATTCTTCTGGTCACATGTTATGTCACTGTGATAAGAAAAGTTTCAAATACTTCAAATACAGTATGATAGTTCATATAATCCCTACGTCTATACAGAAAAGAAAATAAAGACTGAAATAGATTCTCAAAAGATAAATGGAAAGGAAGAATATGAGAGCATAAAAAGGTATTAAATCACAAATCAATGACAAGAAAGTATTGCAGAAACTCCCAAACACTCAGAAACAGTTAACAAAATGTCAGTATTAAGTTTCTAACAGCACATGATTACTTTATGTGTAAACGGATGGAAAGAAATTCTCTAATCAAAAGACAACACTTCTGAATGTGTTATAAAACAAGTAAATAGACTTTAAGTATTTGTTTCCTTCTAGACTTACTTTAGCTTTGCAGACTACATATGGAATGAGTAAGAACTGGAGGAATGTATTTCACATATGTGGAAAACAAAAGAACAAAGATAGCATAATTAAGGAGAAAAAATACGTTTTTAGTCAAAAAAAAAGTCACATAAGAAAAATGAATTGATTCTGAAATGATTACATGATTAATGCATCAAAAGACATGGTAATAGAGCTTACTGTGTGTAATACACAATGATATGCATACAGGTAGGGAAAGTAGTGATGAAATACAATATTTATCTTCTACAAATTAATCTAAGTTAATATAACAACTGCAATATATATATATATATATATATATATATATATATATATATATGACATTGAGGAAGACACCTACTGCAAATGGGAGACAGCAATTGAATTAAAGTGAGGCATGGATGACAATAGATCAGGCATAGGAAACTGTATTTTTAATTTTTGTTTGTTTTTTTAACATAATATTTTCACTAAACACTTGAGAATTTCATACAATGTATCCTGACCATACCCACTTCCTATTCTCCCAAGTCCACTCTTCTACCCCTGTGCCTTCAAAATAAAAGAAAAAGAGGGTGGAGGGGATCACAAAACAAAAACAAACAAACAAAAGAAAGTCCAGTCTGTGTAGCAGGAGCATGTATGATGGACATCAACATGACTTTTGGCAGCAGCATGAATCAGAGACATTAATGCAGTTTTTGGCAGCAGAAAGGATCATAGCCATCAACATGGTCTCTGGGAGTAGCACGGATCACGGACATCCACATGGTTTCTGTCAGTAGCACAGATCATGGACATCCACATGGCCTCCAGCAGCAGCACAAATCACCATAATATCTTTGTTTCAGCAGTAGATGAGGTAACCGAATAGAAATCAATATGAGAACAGCACTCTGAGATAAAAGCACACAGAACATTCCACCCAAAGGCAACAGAATGAACAATATCTTCAAATGGATTACACGAAAGTCCATCTTGTATGTAATGCCAAGCAAAAGTCTAATTTGTGTTCCTGAAAGATGTCAAAATGTTTCTTTACTACTCTTCGCACCTACTTCGGGCATTCTCTCACTATACTGACTTACTATACTGACTGACATGAGGATTCTGTGATTATCAAAATTATCATGGCTTTTTTCAGATCATGTATGTTATGTATGTCATAATTTAAAACACAGTACAAGAACATGTCCTGTCAAAATGATGGTCTTTCCATGTCTTGACATCAACAGAAGAGAATGGATATTGAACTATAAGATCAGAGAACTCGTGAACAATTGAGAGGGGACACAAAGGAAGCCTCACTGTCCCAGTAGTAAGTCCTGACTGGAGTAGTATATATACTAAATATTACAGTGTAATGCAAGAGTGGTGCATGAAGAGACACAGAGATTAGTGGATAAAATTCTTTGGATAATTCCTAATTTATGTCTACAGACATTACAAATTTATGCATTCAGTGTTCCTTATTATGCTTGTTAGGTTTTTGTTGTTGTTGTTGTTTTCTTTCTTTCTTTTTTTTTTTACTTTAGTGTATTTCTCTTAGGACTAATATTGGATTCTTTGGTATTCCAGACACCATCACCTGGCTCTAACCAGGAAGAGGAACATCCCTCATGCCTCCCTTCTATGGAGTCTCTCATGGATGAGAAGTAGGATCAATAGATACCAGTACACTAAAGTTTCTCTGAGCCACTCCAAAGGATGGACAGCACTACCAAATAAGTCAAGATAATGTAGAACATGATCTCCCTTCCTAGACTCAACCACTAAGACTTTTGTGTCAAGCAGAAAGAAAAGCAAATGTCATCAGATGTCATGCCTGGACTAGGGCAGACACCCAAGGGTGCTGTTCCAATTTAGCCTAATCCCTATTCTATATCTAGAACTCTAGACAGTCCTGAAATGGGTAATTCCTAAATTCTTGACACAGTTCCAGGGACAGACCTGACTGAGGCAGTAGTAAATGAAAAACATACAGACAGAGGCAGACACACAGAAACAGAAAAGTAGGGATCAGGTGGTCTGGGCTCTCTGATGGAGAAACTGCAGTATCCTGGAAGTTCATGTGTTTACTATGTACAGTTGAACAAAGAGTCAGGGTTACTACATACAACTGAGCAAAAAGATGGGATTATTACCTACAGCTAAAGAAGAAGCCAGGGTTTACGGCATACAGTTGGATCAAACATATAGGTTTAGATAAGCTCTACAGAAGCAGTCTCTGTAGGGGAGCAGTTTTCAGGCCAAAAATATCTGGGAGGAGAAAGTAAATGGCCATTTTATGCACATACTGTCAACATTCAGACTCAAAATCCACACCCAAATCAATTCAGGAAAGAAGGCTTTGCAATTTCCTTGAGCCTAACCCAAGGAAGACTTTGCCATTTTCCTGCAGGTCTGAGGCTAGGGTCCTTAACATGGCTGTGCCCAAATCAAACAGTACATGTTCTTTCCAAACTTCACTGACTCAGGGCTTTCTTCACTCTCTATAGGTAATTAGCCTGTCAATTCACTTTCTCCAATATTAGCAGAGTTCTCTGAGCAAAATGGCCTCTCTGAGGCCTTTGTTGGCCTCTGCAATATTGTGCATTCTATAGGAATCATAGCAAAGTAGATCTGCCTCATCAGACAGGAATCTATGAACCTTCTTATCCTCCCATGTTCATGGCTTGCCTTTGTGAGATTTGTTACCTATCCTAAGTGAACAAGCCGGAGAAGCCCTATTTAAACTAACAACTAACTAAAATGTTTGGACAAATGCTATAGTCCCAATTTAGCAAGAAGTTTACCAGGGCAACAAAGAAAACGAGAGCCAGATCTTGCCATCCCACTTAGCAACAATACTGCATGCGGGAAATTGAATTCATGTCAACTGCAAAGCTAAAGCTAATAAACATCAGTGCTTCACACCCATGAATTAGTCACTGAACAACAAAATGGAGGGTATTCTGCTCATTTGAGGGCTATAGCTCAGGGATGGAAAATTTAATTCTTAGGAAACTGGAGACCTGCAAGATGGATATGCTTGTTATGTTTTTGGATTCCACTTCTGGGAAAGAAATGAACACTTAAGCTAAGTCTTCAAGTATATAAGAACCAACAAGGTGGGATAACTTGATGTAAGTGTTTTATGAGCTCTTTGATACTGTATGTAAAAGGTCGTGCTTATGGGGGTAAAAAAAGTGATGCAGCACCGTGATAACAGATCATAAAAGATATTACCTTCTATATTCTCGATGTTCTTGACAACTCAGCTGACTTCTTTCGACTCCTTTGGCAACACAATCTCCCTTCCCGCTCCCTCTTTCTTTGTGTGTGTGTCTGTGTGTGCCTGTATGTAAATGGTGACCAGAAGTTGATATCTTGTGCCTTGCTCAGTAGCTCACCATCTTCAATTTTGAGACAGCCTCTTTTAGTGAACACAGGGCTCATTTATTAGTTAGACTAACTGGCCAGAAAGTGTCAGGAGCCCACCTATCTTAGCTGCCTGGTAGGAAGGATTGCAGACATGCTGGACCATACCTGGCTTTACCAGAGTGCTGGGAATCTGAACTCAGGTTCTCATGCTTTCATGGGAGGTCCTTAAAATCTGCTGCACCATCTCCCCAACTCCAGGACTATATTATAAACAACAGAAATGCTCTAGTTTTTTGTCATTGTCCAACTTGGTGGGCTCTTTGGTGTTTCCAATACCTCCTGTTGTACCTGTATTAATTAGTAATAGAGAAACCCAAAGAGAAGAGACCCAGAAGCAGAACACTGGTAGACAACAACAGAATTCTCTGAAGGATCTTTCATCCACCTCTTGTGCAGTGTATATGAATCTCTGAAATTGATCAAGACTCGTGTCACTGGGATTCAAACAGGCCTATCTTGCATCATATATTAATGATCTTTCTAGATTTAGCAAAATGTTTCCTGTCATAATGCTATACTCAGATCACATTAGTTGCACTGCTCCATCAATTGGAGGAGATATGCCTCTGAACCCAGATCTGGGGTGGTCCATATGAGTAAGAAATGGATAAGCTTTTTGAAGTAGGACTGGTCCTTGAAAGGCCTTAGACAATACATGGCTCTCTCCACACTCTGGTAATCTTCAAGATAACTATAAATGTGCTGAGAAATCACTATCCAGACATGAGGAGACACTAGAACAGCATGATTTCTGTCTGCTTTTCCTAAAACAGGATATTCTATAACCTTGGCTCAGTGATCCAAGCATTCCTGATGTGCCAAACCCAGAGCAGGTGCTTTCAGCTGTGGGTCAAGTAGAGTGTGCACAGATGAGACTCCATCTGCCCTGAGAAGCTTTTCTATGTTGTGCAAAGCTGGCCCTCCATGGATCCAAGGCCTCTGTTGTTTATTGTTGCCTATTTGTGAGTAATAAAGTTGCTCCTCTTGATTGTACATCTGTTCTGTTTCACCAGACTAGCCCTGAAGTATAAGTGGTAGGGGCTGCAGAGTTGACTGTGGCAGTTTATGTCTGATAAAGGGATGATAATTAGGCTAATTGCAGTTATCATTTATCAATATGCATGCAAAAACCTCATGCTACATATAATATATATAATATATATTTAATGTACATATTTATATGTTCAAATATATTTAATATGTATTAAATTATATATTATTTATCAAGTTATACTCTGATAAAGCTGAGGAAATGGGATAATTATTAAAGTTAACAATGAATTAAGCTTTTACATGTTTTAATTAATCTGTATTATATCATATCCTCACTTTTAGCATACTGATAAAGTATTCTATAATAATTTTTCACATGTATTAATACACAAATGTGTAGTCATCAGAAAATACCTGAATATCTTGGATTTTCTATTTCTACAACTTTGTAATGCCTTCTATTATTGCTTCTATGCTAAATCTGATAATTGCTTCCTGGTAGTAATAAATTCAATATTTATATTGCTTACAGAACCAATAATTATTTTTATAAATGCTTTTGTTTTTTCTAGTTATTTAATAAGAAATTGCTAGAATATCTTTTAAAAAGTTTCCTCATTGTTGTAAGATTGCAATCTACTTGCCTGAATTGGTCACTTAAATTATTTTCTGTTATATAAGGCAAGGATCTACACATTTTCAAGTGATAAAGTACAAAAGACATACGTGCAGAGAAATGAAATGAAGCAAGTCAGAATAACCTGCCAGTTCTTATTTTAATTCTGGCCTGCCTGAGTTTAGGAAACAGCTATGTTTCAGTTTACAAGCTCAAAAACATGGGATCATCCCTAGTTTCAAGTTGTTGATGCAGACTTTGCTGTAACTGTTTCTAATCAGCTAGTTGGTGTAAGGTTCAGAGTTCTTGAGTCCACTGATTTGGGTAAGGAAGAGTCTACTTCTTACTCTTTATCTGAATAACTGAGGGAATAGCCCTCCATAAAACTATGGTACAGGGAGAAAATATCCTGGAAAATTTCTTATCTTGAGTGTTTTTATTCTCTGGTCCTACGTCATAGGACATGTCACAGTTATCTTTAGCAAAGCTGGAGTTGACTAAGGACATTTTTCAGTAATGCTTTCAATTGTGCAAATAACTTTCCAAGCTTACCCGCTTAGAGTTTAATAATGGAAACACTCAATCACCCAAGATTCTAATCATCTGCAGTAGAAATTGATCCATGTCTTTAGTGTCCCACAATATCACTAACAAGTTTACTTCTTTCTCATTCTGATCATTCATCTCCTTGTTCATTCATATTTAATAAAGATATTACTATAGGTACATTTGAGGACACTATGGGAAAAATAGAAGAGGTACTGTTTTCCCCAGTAATTTATATTTTATTGGATATTTGGGATAGTTTTGCATGCTATAAGCATAGCTTTCCAATGTTAGTTAATGTCCTTAAGGACACCTTAAGATATAAATATAACAGAAATATAAACTGTAAGAAGCACTTATTTTAAATAAACACTGTATCTGAGCTCCTTTTTCTTTTTCTTTTTTTTTTTTTCTTTTTGGTTTTGATTTTGGTTTTAGTTTATCGAGACATGGTTTCTCTCTTGTAACTCTGGCTGGCCTGGAACTCACTCTAGAGACTAGACTTGGCCTGAAACTCATAGAGACCCACCTTCTTCTTCCTCCCAAGTTTTGGAAGTAAAGGCATGCACCACCACCACCTGGCAACAACAAACATTTCTAACAGGCTCTGAGGCCAGAAATTCAAGATTCAGGTATGCATAGTTGCATTTTTGGTTAGCATCCTGTTGCAGATTTAATGTGGTGATCTCTTGACTATTCATATTGAGGAATGAAATTATCTCTCTTATATTTCTTCTAATAAGGGCACTACTATCCTCATGAGGGCTCTACTTTCATGATATGATTACCTTGAAAGAGCCCACTTCCTAACAGGATCCATCTCCAATGTGTGAGGATTTTCAGCAGGTGAAAAAGGGATGGAACACAGACATTTCATCCAGAACATCCCTTAAGCAGTGTTAAAATAATGTTATGTCACTTAACGGAGAGTCTATCATTGAATTTTCCAATGTTCTTTATTAATCACAAACCATGTCAAATCTCAGGGAATTCTATACACGGGTAGCTAGGCAGAGTCTTCATCTTTCTTCCCCCAAAAAGACCTTTCCTTCCTCCTGCCTTAGCCCTTTTTACTTTTCTCCCACCCCCTCTATCTTTTAGGCCTTCATTTCAACACAATGAAACTAGGCTGGGTGTGATCAGAGTCTTTGCTCGTGATTTCCTTGTGACCTGCTCGTGATCGGTCACCTTCATTTGTCTCTCTGTTCAGATCTCAAGGCTAGCACAAGGGTGTGACTAGGTAGGAAGCAAGGCCTGTACTGCTGCAAGGCATCTGGCTTCCCAGCTACAAGGTATCAAAACCAAAACAGCACACAATAGTAAAATATCCCACAACACAGCTGCAACAATGTATTTCCTGTTTCTTACTCTGAGTTTCTATATAATATACTATTAATGAAGAAACTCTGAACCAGTAAAGTGTGTTCCTTTACCCCAAAAGAAGACTGTGAAAGAATGTTTGCTAACTGAAAGGAGAGAAATAAAGTGTCACTTATTTTCTTATTACTATGAATTTATTTGGTTTTTGAGAAAGGTACCTTACTATGTAGGTTTTGTTCCTAAAACTCACTATATAGAACAGATTGGCCTCAAATCTGTGACAGTCTTCCTACTCCAGAGTGTTAGACTTACAAGTCTGCCCCACCTATCCTGAACTGTATTTCCTTTAATCATTGGCTTTCATAGAACATGGTTCGTTCAAGCAGCTACACCATGATTATTCATGATTTTCCTGGCATCATGTAGAACATAAAGGTTATTTATAGTCTCAGTGTGAGAGGACTGTGTATCGGTGCTGTTGTCCTTACTTCATCGGTTTCTTTCACCCAACTGGTGCTGAGAATTTTGCTGCTTCCTCTTCAGCAGAGTACCTGAGGGGAAGGGTTTGTTGGAGATATCTCATTTAGGACTGAGTGTTCCAAGGTTTCTTAGAACTTCACATTTTCCATTTTTGGGTCCCTGTATTTGTTCTAATCTACTGAAGGAAGAAGTATCTGATGATTGCTGAGCAAGACACTGATAAGAATATAGAATAATGCCTTTGGGGTCCTTTTAGTGCTATGTTTCTTTAGCTGACAAAACTTTTTCTGTAGCTCTATTAAGAAACCATGTTGTCATACCTTTGAAACAAAGAAAAAATAAGAAAGAGAAGCAAGATGTTGAGTATATTAAAGGTTCTTTAGTGCAACTAAAAAATGAGCCTTAAGGAGGTCAAAAACATGGCTCAGCAACAAAGCCATTTGCTGCCAAAGCCTGGTGACTCAAGTTTCATCTCTCACACCCACATAATGTAATGAGAGAATCCACTCCTGCAACGGTGATTGCCTTTGCAGTATTGTGTTATATTCTAAAATATATAAACCTATTTAACATACTGGAATCAACCTAACTTGAACACAGCTATTAGCATTCCTTTTCTCCATTATTATAACTGGCCTATCCCTCATACTCCAAAGAATGAGAGAGGAGAATAGGACTCAGGTTCAAGTTGTTGCTATCACTATGGTTACCAAGTTAACCTGAAATGTCCTCCTAAGGATGAAAAAGTAGCCCATTCTCATCCAAAGGACTTAAATTCACATTCTCATAATCCAGAAGAAGGAAATACAGCATTAAAAAAAAAATCTGCAGCTCCCTATCATTTGCAGAGTTGATTATAAGCCAGCCCCAGAGGAAGTAAAGTATATTTGCAAATAATTTGTACTTATTAAATAACATAGACAATATTACAATACAGCCTTTGTTTTGTATTTCTTCCTTCAATACCCAAATTGTCATCCATTACTTCTTTGGGGTCATATTTCCCCATCCTAGATACATCAACATGATAAACATTTTCAAGATTCAGTTTTTATTTTGTTATATGGGATAGAATGGCTCCTTTAGTCTACCTGAATCTTATTTGTAAATTAACTCTAATGCAATTATGTCCCAGGGAAGTGGTAACCTTAGCCTCCAATTCAAGGTAAGACTTATGCCTCTGCAGAGGTAAGAAGTAAAATGATTCATCTCTCCTTATTTTGAGCTAATAATTTTGGAACTTTTTTTTTAAAGGAAAGACTCTGTTAGTTATCTACTTATGGAAAAAATAAGATCTCATTCCAAATTTACCAAACCTATTATTTTTGAATATTTTAACATAAGCATAATATTTAAAAAATAAGCATAAATAACAGAAATACTATAAGAAATTATCTCAATACTGCTTTCAAATTGAATTGTATCATCTTATTACAGAATATTTCTTCCTATAAGTATTTAAGTATTGAATTAATGTTTCAGTAAAGGTACTGACAAATATCAGCAAGTTCATCTAAGTCATGGTTTTAAGATTTTGTATCAAATAATCTATATTTCTGCACATATATTTTGTATTAATACATGTCATTATACTGTCTTATGTGATCAGCACATTTTTCTGAATATAACATCTCTATAGAAAGATTTCTTTTCTCTAAAATGAAAATCTCATATGTAATTTAAAAATAAACTTACTTTAGTTTTTATTCAGTGTTCCCATATCTGTTATTCTTTATAGTGTTTGCTAAAATGAAAATGTTATACCATGTGGTTCTTTTGCTTCTAGTCTAGGCTAAAAAGCATACTGAGGAAAATATTTTTAATCTCAAAGTTTCCAGTTTTATTTTCCATACCAGTGAAACTCCTAAAAACTAACACTATTAAAATATAAACTGAGTAGAAAAAATGAGCACCAAAGTACATGAAAGGAGAAGTTAATGGTCTTTTCAAGGAAAGCAGATTTGCGACCTTTTCAGGCATGAGTGATTTCCTCCCCCTTCCAAGCTATTCTTTAAAATGCAACCTTATTGTTTAAAGTCTAGACTTTTCCTAAGGCCTTCCTTAACGTTCAAACAAAATTGTTCCTTCATCTTGTTCATCTTGCTGTAATTCCTTCATTTTTTTTAATCTCATGCTTTTTTTGTTCTATTCTGTTATTTTTTTTCTCTCTCCTTTCTTTCTTTTTCTTTTTAATGTTCTGCAGATAGAAACCAGGGCCATGCAGATTCTCTACAAGTGCTCTATCAGAAAATTGCAACCTCAACTTCATTTCTGGCATTTTCTCTTTGAGAAGGGGTCTCCATCTGTACCCCAGGGTACATGTGAGAGGGGTTCTCCATCTGTATCCCCGGGTACATGTGAGAGAGGGTCTCCTGCAGCCCAAGGTGCATGTGAGAGGGGTTCTCCATCTGCAGCCCAGTGTGCATGTGAAAGGGGGTCTCCGTCTGTATCCCTGAGTGCATGTGAAGCCACCATCCTTCCAGGAGCTTGGATTATGCACTGTAAATGAAATAGTCCCCACCAATTTCAAGTTTTTATAATTTAAGACTTTTATCAGAGTAAAATTTTGAACAGGCTAAAACCAGACAAAATTGTATGTGGTACATATTTTCCATATTCTTTATCAGTGTGCTTATTTTCTTTCTCCTAACAATTCTCATATTATCCTCTTGGCTTTAACGATCAACCTGAGAGAACTAGAATTATCTGTGAAGAGAATCTCAATTGAGGAATTGCCTAGATCAGATTAACCTAAGGACAACTCTGTAGGAAATTGTCTTGGTTGGTTTCTCCAGCAGTGTCTAGCCTACTGAGGGCAGCATCATTCTCTAGGCAGGCAGATGATTCTAAACAATAGGAAAAGTTACTATATTATGAACCTGCCTACTAGGCAAGAAACAGCATCCTCCATGGTTCATGTCACATTTTTTGTTTGTGAATTGAATTTCTTAGCTGGAGGTAATGCTACAATGCTGTGTGTAATAGCAGGGTTAGGGTTAGGAATGCCTTCATGTTCTTGCCTTAACTTCCCTCAATGACAGCCCATGACCTTGAATTATAAGGCAAATGAACTCTTTTCTATCTAAGTTGTTTTTAGTCATTGTATTTTATCATAGCAACAGTCACTGAAGAAGACTACAAATATCCTGAATTACAGAAAGATATCATAGTATTTCATGTTAACCAATGTCAATCATTTTAATTTTTAGCTTAATACAAATTCAATCCCACTTACTAAAATATGTTACATAATGAATATATTTAACAAATTGCTTCTCTTTTAAATATGTATTTAGTAGAATATCTCCCTGAGGCAAGAATGCTACCACATTGTTCATTGAGAAATAAAATTCAACTTCAATTTATTTTATCTTGATTGTTCTATACAAAGTCATTCTCTGAGCAGCAAAGACAATTACACAGAGAGAGAGAGAGAGAGAGAGAGAGAGATAGAGGGAGACATGCAATAGCTTCATCTTATAATAAGCTTCCCAGTGTGCTCCCAACATGAGTTTGGTAAAGAAGGTCACTACGGAAGCATAGTACTGGCCTCTCAGAGTAATGTACTCTTCCGGCCTCAAGCAACTTCTATTTCTTCCTAACATGTCTGGCAGAACTTGTTATCTGACTTTTCCAACAGATAAAGCCATTAAATCCCAAGATTTTGTCTGTCAGTTTTTATCTCTTTCTAATCTATTCACGGCCCTGGCCAGAGATCATATGCTTCTCAAACAATCTATTTGTCGGTGCCAGGGTAGAATAGGTAGAAGACATGGACATATACACAAGACTTCAAAAGGTGTTAGGAAGCTCAGGAGGGGCCTACCTTTTCAGTTTCAGTGATATTTGTCAGGAAACAAAAGAATATTAGTTCCATATTCAATCTTACATGGAAATTTATACAAAATGCATTTTTTAAAATTTTTATAGAAATGTGATCCTGATAAAGCTAAGCAGTGTCTATTTTGATATATCTACTTATCTATCTACATGTATATATATATAAATATCTGTTAGGGTTTAAATTTGGAATGTTTTTTAAACTCATGTTTTTAATCATGATGGTGGTATTGCTTGTGGTGAAGCCTAATTTGCTGAAGAATTTTATCCTGTGGTTCTTCTCTTCCTCCTTTTGTAGCCCTTGATGTTATCAACATCCACACACTTCTGCTTCCATAGACAGAAAATGGTCCTGTCATAATGCCGTGCCCCCATGTTGAATGGATACCCTCAAAACTTTGAGACAAAATAATTCTCTCTTCTCTTAACTTACTGTTGCCAGAAATTTTTCACAAAAAAGCAGCTAATACTCTGCATTTGTGTGATTTCTCTCATGAGCAAAATTTATAGTCTGATTTTTATGTTTAATAGTGAGATTTTTATTTTTGCGAAGGATTAGTTAACACTTAGGTATTGAGTGCAGAATTGACTTGGGGACTTTGAGGTAGGGGTCAGTTGTGGTTTTCTTGTGCCTCTGAGGAAATCCTATATGATGCCAGAAGACAATGTATCGGAAAAGCTCACTGGATTTAACAGCAATTGGGATATTCCTATACCTTCTTCACACAGTGAGGAGGAACGTCACTATAGCCTCAGATTTCCATACCTTGAGTGTTCTCAATTCTTTCTCTGTTTCTACCCTATCACTCAATTTTTGCTTTACTCAGTGACTTCAGTGAGGAAGGGTTCCTTTACAATATAGAACAGGTTATCACATATAGTTATCCACCAGGCGTCTGGCTAGTTAAGGCCTAAGAATCCAAGCTATCCTGAACAGCAAGTTCTAATGTTCACATTTGAGGAGACACTACACAGCGCTCAGATCTTGGGGCCAAAAATGTTTTAAAATACAGTTTTATGAGCAATGAAGTGCTTGGGATATCTTAATTCTCATTTAGCTCTTTAATATATTTTCAACTGTTCAGTCTCTGGAGTGCAGGGTGAATAAATGGGCTCCTCCAGAATTTCTATCACTAATATGAATAAATTAGTTTCATACAAGCATGACAATTATTTAAATTGGAGATCTGTGTGGTTCTTTGTATTTGAAAAATTGAAATAGCACCTTAACTGATGAACTAATGCAGTTTTAAGTTATATTGTTAATAAATAATTAGTATTATATCATGATATTACACTTAAATAGTATATTCTATTCAAACATGTAAATCAGGCTATGATAATTTTATTCAAATAAATGTCAGTATAGCCAATGTTTAGGATAAAAATCCTGAGGGATTTCATCATTAATTGAAAGACTGCCATTCATCACAAGATATAAGTATTAGATTAGAATTTAAATACTTATTAGCTGAACTCCTTTCTCAGACTGATGAAGTAATTGAGGGCATGGTTACACTTACCTGAAGTCATCTAGAAAATTTGGTAAATGTGAGAAAAGCAAAGCCAGGACTGAAAAGTTGAGCAAACTATACAGCTGCCACCTAGCTCTGGGAATATTTGGAAGATTGATCAACTAGGAAACCTAATTGAAAATTAAAATAGAATCCTTCTTTCTAACTAGTGCAATAGCATTTTTATGATATATATTTAGTAATAACGATTTCAGCTTTAGGAAATATAATTTAAACATACGTCCATAGTTCAAACCAAAAGATGTAATGTAGATGGTTTCTGTAGTTTGAGACGTCTAACTCTGCTGATTTATCTGGTTTAGGGATGATCATATCTGATGTACACTGCAGTTATTCCTCAGAAGTAAGACCTTTAAATTCAGAGGATAACAGTTTAAAACATTTGAAACTACACATTTTATTTCTAAGCCCTAATGCTGTAGAGGATACTTGAGACAACATCGAGACCAATATTCAGGCCACATAAGATTAATCAGTACAAAAGTCAGAAAGATGTGGCAAAGTATGAAGTGTCTCCTGCTCCTGGAGATGGCTGAGCAATCTGAGGTTTTCATCATACACAGAATCATGGAAGGTGAAGAAACAACTCAGACCCTAAAACTTCTTGTTTCTAGTTCAGCTGGAAACTAATCTCATGCACTAAAAAAAAAAAAAAAAAAGGATAAAAATATAGCTTCTACTGACAGCCTTTAAAACGTGAAATATCAGGGGAGAGATGTACATTTTGACCATCATTTAAAAAAACTTAGCCTACATACTAGTTACATTACAGAATCCATCAACCCTATTACTTCTCCAATTTAAACAGAGGTAAGGGTCATGTACAAAGGCAGCACACTATTCCAAGTAGCACCTCAGATTAATTTAACAGTAAGGTAACAGCTGTTTAACCAGTTTAATGGTTGTGTTGACCTTAAACTGTCTTAGAAATTAACTTTTAATAAAAGGCCATAATGTCAGTGTGATATCTTTAATGATAAAGCTTGAATATTTTCTAAATGCACAAGAATAATTAGAAACAATTTATCATATATAATGACAAAAATAAGATAAAAGACTTGAGATTTATTAATGATTAGGTTAAAAGAAATTGAAGAGACTCACCCTTTAAATTCACCATTAAATTCTTTATGTATACCTTAGGAAAATGGTCATCTTGAGACATTCAGACTGTTTTTGTGAATTCAATCAATTATGGACACATCTCCCCAGTCTTACATGTATACACATGTAGTGGTCATATAGCCTTCTATGAAGCATTTAGGAAGTATGGCTCAGTTAACACAGGAACTTTGTAAGTGTAGTATTTTGTGCTGGATAGAATGTACTGATACATGTAAAAAATGTATCCATGACATTTCATAGCATGAACCTCTTGTGTACCTTCCCTTTCTTAACTCTTTGGTTATGTGGGAAAATGAATTTTTCCCTTCATAATAACACATCTTGCTGTATGGTTCATACCTGATATTAAAGTTGTAATCTCTTTCTGTATACTTCCAGAGCTTATGTGTCCCTTGAGGTAGGAATAGGAACTATTCTTACTCCTTTACTGCTTTCTGCTTTTTTTTCATCTAATGCTGAGTTAGCATACTAGCTAAAAGAGTAAATATACAGAGACATTTTAAAAATCAATAAATTAACGTTGGATTTTCTTATGCATATGACTTTTGAATATCTACAAGGTTTCCAACTCTCCCTACTTCTAGAATTCAGATAAATGCTGTTTCTGCTTTCATTTCCTACATGTGGGAGACAACCTAATTTCTCATTCCTCTTGCTTCATGCTAAATTAGCTTCCTCAATAAACAGTATTAAATAGATATGATAAGAGTCTTGCTATTTTCCAGAGATCATGAGGTCACACTTAAGAATGATTTTCTTAATTATGTATTTCCTTTATGTTGTAATCTACCTAGAATTGAACTGAAGCTTTGAAACCATCTTTCTCACATGGCTGTGATAGATAGGAAAAGCACAAGAAAACAGACAGAGTAGGCTCAGAGGAAAACAGCTGTGTCTAGCCTGGAGTACTTTACCTATCCAAATGGGATTTTCCTTATTTCTTTATTCCTCTGTATCCCAATATTTTATAAGGAGGATATAGCAGTATTGAAATTAATATTGATAATCTTGAGATATGCAATTAGTTCCAAACATTCCTATTTTGGATAGGGTGTCTATAAAGAATTAGAGCAGACTTTTCATGTAGAATCTTCAACTATTTAATTACCTCAGGTTTAACTTTCACACCATCAAATATGCATCACCATATTCCTCTGATATTACATTATATTCATATTTAAAGGTATTTAACACTCATTTTTAATATTCTTCATCATATGTTTTCTCATAGTATGGTTCTTATAGTGATGAGTTTTAAGCTGTTTTTGAAAGTGTCCATATTTTAGATCAGACACTTAATTTAAAATGAAAGTTCATTACTTTAGAAAATATTCTCTCTGCATCTCTGCTTCCCAGATAGCCAAGTGCAAAAAAAATTGATATGAAATGATAACTCTGTGGCCTCCAAGAATTTGGAACACAGGGGAGATAAGAGTCCTTTAAAGGCTATGGCACAAAGCATGAAGGAGAATATATCTGTAGAATCTGACTAGACAAAACTTGGAAGGAACATCAGAAAAACCTTTCACAAAACACCATTTTGTCCTAGATTCTTTAAGACTCAAAGTGAAAGAGGGGAACTAAAGTTCACACCATGATGCATGCCAAAAGAACTGCTTTATTTCTTTGTTTACTCTGTTTGGTGGCCGTTGGGAGAAAAAGTTGAAAAAGTTAATAATATCACTAGGAAATTCAGACCATGAGAAGCCTTTAGCTTCCATCCTGTTTCCCAGCAAGGGATGCATTTAGACATCTCAGGGAAGCATTCAGTATTTCAACCCCAGGCAGAGCTTCTGGACAGCAAACAGAGAAGGGAGCAGTAGCACAGCAGGGGTAGCTATTTCTTCCACTTGTTCAGACATGACAGTGTTTATTTTTAAAGCCATCGGACACTATGTGACAGTATCTCTGGCACCTTAAGCAAATTTGAACTTCACAGTCCCAGGTAATAGCCATGTTGCTTTGCCCTAACTAATGAATAGGAAACTTCCTGAGAAAGGTCAAAAGAGTTGTTTTAAGTCTAATTCTATTCTGAATAGAAAAGACAAAAAAATGATAAAGATACAAAACATAATGTTTTGTGTAACTTCCAGTAATTCTCAGATTCCAATTAACCTTAATTTTCAGAGTTTTAGAACATACTACGTGTTTTCTATATACTAAGTAGACTATGTAACAAATCAGTACTGGAAAAGATTTTAATGATAAACAGGATGTTCCATGGTCAAAGACCATATACAACAATTAACCAATATTCCACAAAGGTTCTGTAACCGTTTTTAAAAATCCTTAAAAAAAGAGAGTTGAAAGCTGTATCTCTTCTTATCAAGCATGGAATTTGGAACATTGAAATGTTCAAATGTAACTCATACTATTTATTTCTATCTCAAACTACAATCATGCAATTCTCTAGTTATAATCACAAATGCAGTATGACTTCCTTTTGAGTCCTACACTTTTCCTGTTCCAGCTCTTGCTTCAGATACCAAGAAACTTGAGTTACATTTTTAAAATCAGTTTAGAATTTTCAACTTTAAGGATTCCTAATCCCTGCCCATCATTGTTCTTACTTGTTTAAAATTTGCTCACTATGTGGAGTAAAATAAGATGACATGTAGAACATGAGCAGAAGACCCACCTTCTGTTCACAGAACCTCTGTCACAGCTGCCTCCAACATCGCATGCACTCAGTTGTATACATCTGTACTCCATCATACAAATATGCATAATTGAAAATATTTTTTAATTTTTTTATTTCACTTACTCTAAACATTCAAAGAGGTCACTCACTTGGGAAGAATATTTTATTTGTACAGTATTTTACCTAACATTGGTACATTTTCAGTTTATTTTTTAAATAATTTTCAATACAAATATAAGCAAAAATTACTCAAATATAATCAATAAATTTTCATTGATGGGTTGTCACGAATGCCTGGTACAAATTGTGTTACATAAGGAAAAGCAACAATGAATGACCTGAATGATTCACAGCTCTCCCAGTGGCTTTCTGGCAGGTTTATGCTGTCTTGGCCAGATACTTTTCAGTACATTCTAGAAAACCTTAATCTCTCAATTTCTCATTCTTTTGCCAGATGTCTAAAGAACAAGAACAGGTCACAAATCCATAGCAATGTCAGCCAAAGCTACAAAGTCATATACTGAAGTTAGTACCTTTAATATGAATATGTACTCTGACTCTGTGCATAAAGACATAGTGTTGGTCCCTTCAACTTGAGTAGAGGCTAGCTAGTGACTGTATAGAATGATAATTTTTTCTTAAAAATTAAGTTTTTAGCCCAAACCTTGAACAACAGGTAATGTGTTGAAAGGCTAGTGTTCTTTATGTAGGGTTAAGGCCTTCTAGGCTTTCCTTATTCATGTTAGCATGTCTGTTGTTGTCCTTGTTTAGCTCATATTTAGTCAGTAGTGTTGGTGAGACCTTATGAGTAAAGCTTCTGTCATTCTCAGTATACACAATTTTCTGTCAATCTCCTTATTGCTCTGGCTCCTACAAGCAACTATGGAAAGCTGAGAGAAGGTGAAATCATCTTCCCCAGAGAGAAGACCATCAATTAATTATCCAATACCAAATGGTCAGCACTGAAAACATACATACAAGCAACTTTATAAAAATTAAACAGGTTGTATTTATAAAATTATGAATATATATGTATGTATACTACATATACACACGCTCACATGTGTGTGTGTGTGTGTGTGTGTGTGTGTGTGTGAATGTTTAACAACGATTAATGAAAAAGAGGCTATGAATTTGACAGAGAACATGTGAAGATTTATTGGGGTCAGAAGGAGGAATCAGAAGGTGAGGTGTTATAATTATACTATTATCTCAAAAAATGAAATAATTTTAAAGAGAGCTAGTAAATGTATGGTTAATATTCAAAAAGAAAATGTCAGGGAATCTTGAGAGCCAAGATATGTGTGTGTGTGTGTGTGTGTGTGTGTGTATACATATATGTATATATATGTGTGTGTGTGTGTGTGTGTGTGTGTGTGTGTGTGTATATATATATGTATATATATATATATATATATATATATGGAGAGAGAGAGAGAGAGAGAATCATTCTATAGAATCCTTGTACCTGAGCTGAACAGAAATATTGCTCCTGCTGTGATACATGGAAAGTATCAACAATCTTGTTCATAAATATTAATATTATATCAGATTTTTCTTTTATTTTAAGACATTAGGTTTGTTTATCAGATACATTTTACAATAAAATCTGTAAGGAGTGGCAGATATACAGTCCCTTTTAGGTGACCAGACAAGTTCTTTCTATATACCTGGAAGAATGGACTGCAATTATTTTCAAAGCAACTGACAGTAAAGCAGGAAGTTCATACATCTAGCAGTCTTCAGAAGGTAGACTGGTGACATGGCAAAGACAATGAAGTGGTCTGACTGAGGAGCAGAGACACTGACTGAGGCAGTATGGAGCAATGGGAACTCAGGGAGAAACACAAAAACACAGAGGCAGAAGTCAATATCAGATGGGAAGAGTGAGTCAGTTTGAAGCTGAGCAGAATGGATCAGTCTGAGGCAGTTAGAGAATCAATCAGAGTAAGCTAGAGTCAGAAGAGTTAGGCAGAAACAGTCAACCAACTCAAGAGGTCAATTTAAACCAAGCAGTTTATAGACGAGTTTGAGCCAAAACAGTGAACTGGAAGAGTCAGTTTCCTTCAACCAGCTCTGAGTTCAGAGGGAACTATTCAGGGTGGCTCAGTCAGCAGTGAAGGCTTACATGTTTTAGATTGTATGGAGATTTAAATGTCCTAGATTGTGTGAAGGCTGAAGCCTTCCAGTTCAAGGATTAAGAGTAGATTATAGGGAGGATGAAACACTAGGGTTTCAGGACCAAGGACCAGTGATTTAATTAGGCAAAGGAATAAACTCCTTGTTACCTTGAATCAATGTCTACATTTCATGTGAATCAATGTCTACAATTTAGATTTAGGGGACATCATAATATATTGAAATTATTTCCTTACTAAGAGTGTCAACTTATTATGTAAAAGCCAGAAAGTTACCTATCACGTACATGGATGAAGACATGACAGCAAACTTTATAAATGTGTACACATATTTTGTTTCAGTCCAAAAACACACATGGAGTTGAGCCACATGAAATTACTGGTTTCCTGTTTCATAAATGTTCAAATAATGGATATTTCTTATAGCTGGATCAAATAGATGTCTATTAATCTGACACATAACATATGCTCTCTTCTAGTTCATAGTCTTTAATAGACAGTAATAGCAGGGATGTGAATGTAACACACAAGGTGTTCTTCAGTTCCAAGGCAGGAGACTTGAAAATGTTGTGGAGAGAACGTGTGCTTAGCAGGTAATCAAGGAGCAGGAGGGCTTAATAATAAGTGTGTGCTCATTAACCTGGTCTCTGTATTTTATGGTTATTTTGTAAAGGGAAAGCTATTAGAACATGAAAATATTTACTTATCAGGTGACACCTGATAAATGTTTTGAAGAATGATTATTTTTTTCCATTACATAATCATTTTTTACTAAATTTTAACTCTTTCATGAGCAGTCTTATGCTATTGCAGTGAAGGGAAAGGGCACTTTGCTTTAACCACTTTTAAACATTATTTTCCACTTCAATACGTGATGCTTGATTTAGTCCAATTAAAATAATTGAAAAGCAAGTAGTCACCACATATCATAATCAACTCTAAATCCTTCCTTTCTCCCTTTCCTTCAGATACTACTATTAAAATCTTGACCTGGAGCTGGATATGTTGACATTGGACCTGTAATCTGAACATTTGACAGGTAGACCCTAAAGGTTTTAGAAGTTCAAGCCCAGCCTAAGTTGCACAACTAAACCATCTCTAAATAAATAAATAAGTAGTTAGATGAATAAATAAATAAGTAAATAAACAAATTTTAAAAAAGAAGCATATATTGAAGGATGTGAAATCATCTTGCATTTGTCTGTGAAAAAAAGCAATGTTAAAATTCTTATTCTTCAATTGACCTTACAGTTATGAAAAGGTAGGCATTAGAAAACATGGCCCCAAGCAGTAGAAACATCACTTTCTTTCTAACCATCACTTTCAAATGATGGGTAGTGGAATATTATGAGCCATGTAGCTTCTCTCTGTCCTTTGAAAACTCTTTCCAAACAAATATGAAAAACAATTTACCTACTTGCTCAGCTGACAGAATATTGAAACTACTGAACTGTGAAAAAAAAATGCTACTATATCTGTTATTCCGTGCTGTTGAAATGTGAGATTCACTAGAGACACAGAATCATGTTAGTAAAACTAATGAGATATTAAACAATAAGGAATGAGAATAACTTATAGGGCAGGGTATTTGGGCTACTCTGTGCTTGTGTCTACTGATTTGCTGTCTGAACAGGAGATCTTCCCCCTGTTTTGGAATTATGTCTCCCATTTGTGAAGTCCTACTGTGGACTGTTAACCAGTCATAGTAATATCTTCTCCATGGTACAAATATGATCATCTGACACAAGTGTAGAAGTTATGATGTCTTAGTCTGCTGATGATTGTTAATAGTTTGCTGGGAAATAACCCCAAAACATTTAAACATATGACTCTCATATATAGTTAATATACTTATTAAAATGAAAATGACCTTTTCCTCCTCAGATGATTTTTCTGACTGATAAAAAGTCAAATCTTCTAATTATGTTATCTCTGCCATACGGCTAGAGTCTGCATTCAAAAATGATGTGAGTAAAGACAAGAAAATGAAAATTTCTGGTGTCTTGGAGACCCTGCTTCTAAATTGTGAGGTATTTGTCTATTTTTAGCTACTATATAATTAATCCAACTTCATGAATCAAAACATTTCCTTTCTCTACAAATGTTTCTCCATTGAGTCATAATAAAAATTGCATCATTAAAGGAGTAATCATATAGAAGTGCCTACAAAAGCTATTAGCATCCACCCAATGGGATTTTATACCTTTAATGAAAACACAATGGCTGGCCACATACCTCCCTGGCTGTTTCTAACAGTAACCATAGAAACCACCATTGGGAAACAGAATAAAGATTCACATGCAGTCAAGATACAAGACCTGAATTGTTACACTAGGAAACACAGGACTTCAGAAAGCAA
The DNA here is from genome assembly GCA_026225945.1 of Cricetomys ansorgei. Lineage (NCBI taxonomy): Eukaryota > Metazoa > Chordata > Mammalia > Rodentia > Nesomyidae > Cricetomys > Cricetomys ansorgei. The sequence continues at coordinate 21,275,906 of JAMJFZ010000056.1, forward strand.
GAATGAACAGGTCATCAGTGAGCTTGGCACATGGGTGAAAAGAAAATATGAGAAGTTTCAACTTAAGACATGTATGTGATCAGCTAAAATTGATAACAACGCTAAGCCATGTTTCTGAGACTTTAGGCTATCTATTTTTTTATCCCTCTGAGTGAAATTTTGATGTCTTATAAATTCTGAATAATAAAAGAATACTTTTATTACTAGGTACCATTTTGTTAGATAAAATGGTTATTTCCTTAAAATTAAGCATCCTTCTGAAATATCAGGACCCACAGTTTTGACAAGAAACTTGGTTTTATCAGTATTACTATATCAAAACAACTGGTTTTGCCACAGTGCCAAGAAGTGTTCAACCCTTAGGGATATATAATAGACACATCTATATTAAATTGAAACTGAGTTTCATATACTAAAATTATTATTTCTAATATATAGAAATAAGCATGCTTATTACTGAGATTTCCCAAATGCTTTTAATAACGCAGATATTTTAAGTATTAAATTATTTTAGCATATTAACATTTTACAGCTATGCTGATGTTTATAAGAAGTGAATATTGGGACTGAAAAGATGGCTGAGCAGTTAAGAGCACTTTTTCTTGCAGAGTTAGATTCCCAGCACCAACATTATAATTCACAACTATTCACAACAAAAGTCCAAGATCTCTGATAGCCTCTTCGGACCTGCACGGGTCACACTGTGCATGCACAGTGCACACAGACACACATACAGGCAAAATACTCATATACATAAAATAAAATAAATATTTTTTTAATTAAAAGAAGTGGATCTTCTGTGCAGTGACACAAAAGGTGAACTCAGCCCAAGTTCAAGGCCTGACTGCTATTCATAATGAGCTTCAGGTCAACCAAAGCTCTATAGTAAAATCCTGTCGATTTCTGAGTTCTGTATCTGAAGCAACAGAACAATTAAAACTTTTCTTAACTAATGCGGTATTTAGTTTTGTCAACTTTACACAAATTAGAGTCACGATTGAGGATTTTCTTCCATCATATTGGCCTATGGGCAAGTCTATAAGACCCTCTCTTAATTAATATTGATGTGGAAGGGAACAGCACATCTTAGTTTTACCACCATGACCAGATGCCCCTTCATTTCATAGGAAAGAAAGAACATCATTTAGCAGCTGTCCTTCATGTCTAGGCTTCAGTTCCTGCCTCCCAGTGCCTTCACTTCCTGCTTTAACTCCCCTCAGTCATAGATTATAATCTATAAGCCAAATAAACTCCCTTTTCCCATAAATTGCTTTGGTTATGGTGTTTAGCACAGCAGCAGAAAACAAACTAGTGTAACTGCCTACAGTTCATATTTATCTCAAATTCTTTAACCATCTCTACAAAGGGTTTCAGTTTGCACGCTGGGCACCCAATTTTCCAGAGCTGTATTTCTCGAGATTTACTTCTGACACTGATGTGATACTGTGATTCCTTTACCTGAGTCTTCTTGATTTCCTGAAGTGCATGTACTAAATCGAGTACTGTGAGATGATGACTGTGTTGGACAATTCTATTCCAGTAATCAGGATGGAAAAGGTACCCTAGTCTTCCAAGTTAGTACCTTGTTTCCAACCCTGAGTGATCAGAGACAGCACAGACCAGTAACTATCGCAGCACATTCCTGTGGTATGGTGGATGCTGCTGCTGCTGCTGCTGCTGCTGCTGCTGCTGCTGCTGCTGCTGCTGCTGCTGGCTATGCTCAGTGAGTAACAACCAATTCCAGATTCACCAGCATCACAAAATCTGTAAGATATCAAATATCATCACACAATTCTCTTTCCACTTACATTAGCAAGAGTGAATTTAATTCTTGCAATTAAGGACTAATAATAGTAGGTGTATAGTCTAAAAGGGAGAGAGAGAGAGCCACCTATGAAGTAGGTAAGGCAGAAATCATTATAGCTGTTTTGTAAATGAGAAAAGCAGAGATAACTTTTCCATTAATTAACACTCTTAGCACTTTCGAAAAGGAGAAGATATGCATGGAAATGCTGTGAACCTCTATTCTATATGAATAATGGATGGTCCTCTGCTGTGATTGTTGCATGCTCTATATTGATTCTGCTTTTTGTTTTGACTACATGATGATGTGCTCCTTATGAACAATGAGGTAAATAAGCATACTTTTTGTACAAATGAAATTACTAGAAGATTACCTGTTTGAGTAAAAAAAGTGTATCCTAAAGATATAAAATCCAATGCTGTAAATCATTCAGCATGTGAGGAACAAGGACTGCCACGCCATGGGTCAATAACACTGTCAGCTCAATATGAAAGGGAGACAAGTACGAGGGCCACAGACAATCTCATGCATCTTAAAATTAAAAACCACTCAATGTTCTTTTCCATGAATACATCTTAGTAGCACCAGACATTGGGGATATGCTATAATACGGTGACTGATAGAGAAACTCTCCAGTGCATGGAAATGACAGAAGCCAACTCATAAGCAAGTTGGCTAGAGACAAGTATTGTAGTTGCTTATGAGGTAAACGTCCCCCTAACACACACGCACACACACACACAGCAGAAACAATATACCCAGCAATAGTTCCTAGCTGATAAGGTAACATAATACCTACATTACAATAACATTTTTGGATTTTTAGATTCATAATAAAACATTTTTATTCAAGAAAATGATATTCATAAGAACTATATTAGTTTTAAAATGAAAAACTATATATCTAGAGATGTTTTTATTTATATAGAATACAACAGTAAATTACCTTTTAATTTTCAAATTCATTAAACAAATTTGTCCCCCAACACAGTCATCCCCCCTTTCACCATACTCAAGTTTCTTCTTTGCTGCAAAACTCTCTGCTTTCCTTTACTTTTTCTAGGTCTGATTTCTGCTTTCAGAGACTATTTTCCACTTCCAATGAGAAAGTTTGTTGTGATTAGATCGAGGTTCTGAAGTTAAAGTGTGCCATCTTGTGCCAAAAGAAAGCATCTCACACAGTTTTTTTTAAACAACATGGGCAAATGATAGTGTTCATATAACAGAGCTGTAGCAACTCCACATAACTCTCTGGACATTAAATTGCTTACATATGAACACGACAATAAAATCCATGTTTGGCTATGTTCTGTTTTGGCTTTGCAATGGAAATCACACGCTCTGCATACATAGTTGTTGCAGCACCACCAACAGCACTGCAGTAGATGCTGTCTGTGACCTCATGCTTTCACATAACGATAGAGATTATTTAAGACTTAAGTAATAGTTCTTTCAGGACCAAGGGCAAACCCCAGTCTCTCTAATAAACTTGTTCTGCCTGTACCAATCATGCCACTTGGACCCAATCCATTCTATTTCAAGAATTTAAATGGCAGCAATACTCAAAACATTGTACCCAGGAGGGAAGGCCAGTGCCAGCACACACTGTGCTGCTGGTGCACAGTCAGCGGTTGTAGGAATTCCATGCTGCAAACAAAATAGTTTCCTGCATTTAGCCTGACAGCTTTCCAGAACAATCTCCTGAGAATGTCACGAGGTTTGTAATAGCTGCCATGCTGGCAAGGCAGTGATGCTAGCAGTTAACACATAGCACCATCATTGACTTGGAAGTACAATTCCTTACATTAATGAGGCACAGGTAGAATTGAATAACACCCTAGAATCTGGACCATAATGTTAAAGTATATCAAGTGATATAAAATTGAATACACAAAATATTGTCAATGACATATCATGGTATCATTAACTTCAAACATGTTTAAAAATTTAAAAAAATGAGGCAGTAGAAAAAGAGAATGATGAAATCAAACAGAATTCCAAGGAATTCCAAAGTCTTATTTAGGAGGGTCACTGCTTTCAGTTGAGTCATATAATTAAAAGCTGGTTGATGCACAAACACAACACTAAATATACTCATAAGAATAGCTACATAGTCTTTCCTGTTGGAAAATATCATCTGTGACTTTGATATTTTCCCTTTTCAAATGTTATTATCTGTAAACTCGTTCAAAAGAATGTCATTGGTTTTTGACACAGCCCATAGGGACCATACAAAGAAACCACCTTGTAAAGAAACAAGTACATCCTTAGTGTTATTTTTGTCATTTTTAGTACATCAGAAAACGAATTCATACAGTTTCTAGACAACCTGCCCTTCCATCAGATTCTGATGGCATTGTTGCCTGAGGATTGCTGCTGATATTCCGTCCTCCTAAAACATAGCCAGTCCTTCCTTTAACAGTTTATTGGGAAACCTTTGTTTCCACAATTCACTCTTTTATTTAGTATGCATTGTATGTTCACTATTTTATGTGATATTTTCAATAAATTTCTCAATCGATCCCCACAGCCCCTGGGACTGAGAGGGAGAAAGCATATTTCTAACCCAAATATCTAACTTTTGTGAGTGTATGTACATTTGCGGTGATATACATATACACATATATTCATATTTGCATATGCTTGGGTCAACTTATGTGTGCCAGTACATGTATTTTCCAGTGTGCATGCTTGTGGAAAATGGAAGCTGACATCAGACAGCTTCTTCAATTACTCTCCACATTATTAATGGAGAGGTCAGTGAACCAAGACACCATCAATCCAGTGAGCCTAGCTAGCAGTTTGTCCTGTAGATCACCTCTTTGCATTCCCACTACTAAGATTACTAGCATCCACCACATTATCCAGATTTTACATGGGTTTGGGGATCCCAAACTTTAGTCTTGATACTTGTGTGGCAAGGATCTATGCACTGAATAATTTCCCCAGCTGTCCAAATTCCTAGTTGATTAGACATAGCAAATAGAGTTAATTTAAATTTTACCACTGCTGTAATCATATTTTCCAACCAAATTTCAACAATATCCAACCCCCCCAAAAAGAACAATATGTGTTTCTATTAGATAACCAAAAAGATATTATTTCAGTTAAACGCAATGCTGAATTTAAATAAACTATGCTCACTGATATTCTTCTTCTGTGGTTTAATTTATAGAATATAACCACGTGTAGTATATTTGTTTAACTATTTTATTTGATTTTGATGTTGCTTTCCATTTGGGATGAATGTTTTTTTCTCACACTGTAAAACGTCAAAAGCATAAAGTATGATTGTAGCAGTGATTTGGGTTATTAGCTCCAAATTGAAATATTCCCTCCAGAAGGGAGGATCCCAAGACTCAGGAAGCGAATGAAAGTTGTAAGACTCAAGAAATTACAAGATTCACAAGAGTCTTCTCCAAGATACATAAGCAGTAACAAGTTCTGGGGAGAGGAAACAATCTTTTTAGCTTAGATTCTTATAAAGGGTTCAAGGAATTCCAGGGATTCAGCTTTTGGTAAGAGTTGTCACCTACCTGATACAAGCAGTTGGTGATGCAACTCCCCTTGTTTACCATGCTCTTTTAAACTACTCCTCAACACAGTCTTCTACATGTAACTCCAGGAAATGCATTGGTTTACCAAGCTAGACTTTTCTTGAGTCATTATGTTGCTCTTGTTGGTGGTAATTTTTCCCTATCTGAGATAACAGATGTTTGCTCATGTCTCCCCAGGAAAAGTCACACAACAATACTGGCACTGGGTAAGATTAAAGAGTGTGTACTAGTAACAGTCTCCTGTCATGTAAGCTACAGACCTTATGACCCCCCCCTACACACTCCCTCACCCCCACTTCACAGAATATTGTCACAAAATTTCTGTTCGTTTTCCTCTTTTTTGGGCATGAATTTGTGTAACCTTGGATTTGAAGAGAAATATAATAAGATGGTACATAGTCTTTTTTTTTCCTGTTTTTCTTCTTTCTTTCTTAGTTGATTGGTTGGTTTGTTCTTCCTTTCTTCATGTCCATTATTTTAACTTATTTTTTTAGATTAATTTTTGAAATATAATTAAACATTTCTCCCTTTCCTTTATTGCCTACAAACCCTTCCATATATCTCTCCTTGCTCCCCTCCAAGTGTATGGCCTCTTTTCTTACTAATTGTTATTGCATGTATATGTTTATTCATATATACATATATCACAAATATAATCTGCTCGGGCCATATGATGTCACTTGTATGCATTTTTTCAGGGCCTATTTTCACATAAAAAAAACTATAGGCAACTTAGGTAGATTGAGAGTGGGAAAAGTAGTCTTCGCAGAGAAGAGTACATCAATTGTCTGTGTTCTCTATACTTATCTTAAAGGTAATGCAGTATTGTGATTTATGATCTGAAATCTTCACTGTTGTGTATTCTTATAAAAGACAATTGATCTTCTACAGAATATAAAAAGCTCTGTATGAGACAATTGTGTGAAATTTACATCAGGGCCAGGTCTCTATTCCACATGAGGTCACTGAAACCCATGCAAAATCTGGTAACAGCTCAGTATATTAATGAATAAAAACAATGCCATTTTACAATATCAGTCATCCCTTTCCCTCCCTGTCTCTTGTTCTTTGAATTAATCAGTTTCAACAGTAAAAATGATATATTCCTTGTATGTGGTAGGGTCTATACTAAAATCAACTGAATTACTAAAGACTCTGACCATATAATACGTAATTAATTTGGTCAACTAGACTTTCTTTCTACACACATATATTAAAATATATGAAACACACATATATTGAAATACTTTTCTTTTGCAATGTCTACAGATCAGGGAAAGGGCATGTGATTCAACTTACTTTATTTCTATTCAGACTTTATTCAACCAAATTTACCTATAAGAAAAAGCAAGAAAGGTCTTCCTCTCTTTTTCTTTTTCTCCTCTTACCTATTGATCTATCTTTCTACATAAGCACACACATATAGAAATACATTTCTGTTGCAATGTCTACAAGGTAGGGAAGGAGCCTGTGATTTAAATTAATTCATTTCTATTCAGAAAGACTCACAGTACAATACACTGTATATCTGACTATGACAAAGGCTATGAAATAAAGAAATTGAAAATGAATGACATATCTACCTTGCCCATGCTTAAATGCTAGTATTGATTGGTTAGAATTAGTCTTTACCCGGCCTTACCTACAACAAGGAGAAAAGTGTCTGACCTTCTCCAGCTTTTAACACAAAAGATGAAACCATGTAAACATGCACTTGAAAAACTAGATATGCTTGTCTAGCATTGACTGCTTTGCCTCTGAAGTGATTCTATCAAGGTAAGTGGAAGTCTCTACTAATAATGTCATCTGCCCATCTGTTCTCATTCAAACTGTTAGGAAAAAAACTCAAAGCTGTATAGTGAACTTAACAAAATTACCTAAAACTGGAGGACTATCATGTTGTAAAGAAGTATGAAATTTGATTTGACTTTTGCTGAACTGTTAGAAGGTCATGTGACCAAGAAAGATTGGAGTGGTATTGTGCACATTTAAGGTGCTTGCCAGAGAGCTGCTTACTAGGTGTTTTGTTGTTGTTGTTGTTGTTTTGGTTTTTTTGTTTTGTTTTGTTTTAACAGCATCCTATAGGTTTCCTGTATGATTTTGCATCTGAGTATATTTAGAAAATACAAACACAAGGAAGAAAGACCTTGTTAAAATATAGGCAGGAGATCATAGGAACAGAAGGTGAAAATTGGTTACCAGTCTACAAAAGTTATGAGACAGGCACTTCTGGGAGTTGTAAGTTGTGAGTTGTGAGTTGTGTTATTGTTGTATGTGAGTTGATTCACACAGACAAGTCAGTGTTAAATAGTCCAAAGTGAATGAATATAGAAAATTGTCATACCTGGAGACCCCTAAGTCAGAAATAGCATTGCACATGTATGTAAAAGTAGAGATTTGGGGTTAGTACAGAAATCTTCAATATTAATTTTCACAACATGACTCACTTTTATTTTTCTCATTTAAGAATCTTTTTTAAAAAGTATTTTTATTTATTCTTCAGGCATATCATTCAATTGTACATTTTTCACAATGTGTATTAATAATATCTGTCTAACTTTACCCCCATGCAATTCCTCCTAAGGCCCCCATCCCCATCCCCATCTCCTCCAAAAAATTCATGCCTCTGTTTTTGGTTATTAATAATCCTCTGAGTCATGCTGGTGCAGCCCATACTAACAGGGATGTGGGTCCATATTCTGGCAATGGATAATCTATCAACAGCCATACCCACAAAGGATGTTAATGCTCCCCCTCAGCAGCCATACACTGCCAAAGATCCTTGAATATGTGTTACTCTTAAAGGAAATCGAGGTGTTTTATCTTTTATTGAAAATTCATAAAATATATTCTGATCATGGTTTTACTTCCCCCATTTTCATCCAGACCCCCCAAACCCACCCATACTTTCTTTCTCTCTTTTAGGAAACAAAGGGAAAAATAAAAAACAAACAAACCAGAATAGAAATATCTAATAAATAAATAAACCTTAAAAAAGCACAAGAAACACATGCAGACACAAAAATCTCATTAAAAACACAAAATCTGAAACCCTAATAGACAAGCAAAGGACCAGTGAGACTTTTAAAAAATGCCAAAACAAGTCAACATGAGACAGCAAGTCTACAAAATATTACCGAGTTCCTAGTGTATGTATCATCTAAGGTCTATCCATAGGTATGATTTATATATGCAATGAGATTCCATTGGAGAAAACTGATTTTCCCATTGCCAATTGGCCATAGATGCTTGGGGTGGGGACTTGCATCCACTTCTCCTGCTCAGCATTGGGACCCTGTCTGGCTTGAATATATGCAGGTCCTGTGCATGTTGCCACAGTCTCTGTGAGTTCATAGGAGCATCAGTCCTGTTGTGTCTGGTGACCCTGCTTTCTTGATGCCATGGATATCTTTTGGCTCTTATATTTTTTCTGCCTCCTCTTCTACATAGCTCCCTGAGCCCTGAGAGGAAGAATTTGATAAAGACATCACATTCAGCAATGTGTTTTCCAAAGTCTCACTTTCCACACATTGCCCAGTTGTGGTCCTTTGTGTTAGTTGCAATCTACTGTAGAAGATAGCTTCTCTGATGTTGGCTGAGTGAAACACTGACCTTGGTCAAACTGTATGGATACATGTAGAAGATTCCTAGTAGATTCATATTTATCACCTGTACAAAATTCAACTCCAATTATATCAAATACCTTAACCTAAGGCTAGATAGCCTGGATGTGATAGAAGAGAAAGTGGGGAATTGCCTTGAATTCATTGGCACAGAAAAATACTTTCTGAACAGGGCACTAATAGCATAGGCACTAAGATCAACAAATAATAAATGGAACCTCATGAAACTGAGAAGCTTCTGTGGAGCAAAAGACACCATCATTCAGACAAAACAGCAGGCTCCAGAATGGAAAAAAGATTTTTTACCAACTGCACTTTTGACAGAGGGCTAATATCTAAAATATATAAAGAACTCAACAAGCTGGACATCAAGGAAACAAATTGCCCAATTAATAAACAGGATGCAGAAATAAGTAGAGGATTCTCAAAAGATGAAACACAAATGACTGAAAACACTTGAAGAAATGTTTAATATCCTTAGCCATCAGGGGAATGCTAATCAAAACTATTTTCAGATTTTATCTTACATGAGTCAGAATGACCAAGATCAATAAAACAAATGATAGCTCATGCTGGCAAGGATGTGGGAAATATTCATCCATTTCTGGTGGGAATGCAAACTTGTCCAAAAACTCTGAAATCAATCAGTGTGGCGGATCATCTAGATTCTAGGGCTAGATCTACCTCAAGATCTAACTATACCACTCTCGGATACATATCCCCAAGGACTCTACATCCTACTAAAGTGACACTTGTTCATACATGTTCATCACTGCATTACTCATAACAGCCACAAATTAGAAACAGCCTAGATGTCAATCAACAAAAAAATGGATAATGAGAATGTACATTCACATGATGGAATATTATTCAGCTGTTTTTAAAAAATCATGAAATTCATAAGTAAATCAATGGAACTAGAAAAATATTATTCTGAGTGAGATAATCCAGAAACAAAAAGACAAAATCACATATGTGGATGTCAGCTTTCAGCTTTTAGGACTTTGATAGGCATACTACAATCCATATAATCAGAGAGGTTAGGTATAGAATAAAGGGTTAAGGAAAAGGGGGTAATCTCCCAAGGAAGAGGAAATAAAGAATGTAGTTATAGAATATAGTTATAAAGAATACAGTTATGGAAAGACAGAGGAGACTGGAACAGGAACATTAAATAAGGTGGGATAGAAAATAAGAGGCTAACAAGGGGAATACATGGAGGTACAACTAAAACTAAATGTCATTTGATGGGTGACCCATATTTCATATTTCATACCATGTGACATGAAACCCTACTACTGTAAAAGATTCTTAAAATCTATAAATATAAGTCACTGAATAATAGGAGAGACAAATACTCAACTAGACATCTTTTGCCTCCAGTTTCTATGCCAAGGATATGTTACACCTAATTGAGTTGCTGGACAGAGGGTCCCCATGCAAACCCCCAAACAACTCTTTTGCTTTCCTCAAACTGATGGTAAGGTCCTATTTATGAAGATAACACTTTCATATCTCATTGAACATTGAGAAGTCTAGCCTACCTTTACCCATGCAGACTAGCATTCTCAGTATTGGAAGTTATTCTGCATGTTATTAGAGGAGAAAATTAATCACCAGGCCAGCTACAAACTCTTTGATATATAAGTAAACAGTCACTGTTTGCTTGGATTAAAGAACTATTCCTTGAGATAGAACCCATGCTGGACTTTCCTCAATTGGTTATGAGCCTGAGACTAGATCAGCAATGGGCCTAGGGTGGAAAAATATTATTGTTATGCTAAACAAATGAAGCCATAAAATGAATCCTAATTACATTCTGCTATACCCATAGAACAGTACTTTCTTATCATTGATCTTTATATATGAGAGACTAATAATGCTTCTTAGTTGAGCTTTCTTATATCAAAAAGCTTGGCACTCTGCATATAAAGATATGTCTTTATTGCCTGCCTCTGTCTTCCATCCTCAAAATGCCAGTCATTTCTTCCATATTGGCTTCATGAAGATGCACTCTACAGTGCACAACGCACCTTTATGTAGATGCTCATGAAATTTTCATGACCTTATTTGCATCAAGTTGAGTATAGAGGTGACAATTCCTTTATAATGAGTTTTTTTTTTTTTTTAAACTCAGAAGTACCTGGACGATATTCTTTCTGGTTTTTTAAAAAATATCTAGGTGCGGAGCACTTCTGAAAATAAAAACATCAGAACACATTTCTGATGGAGATGTTGGGGTAGACTTGTGTTAACAAGGTCACTCTTAACACAGTAGTCATAGTTTTATGTCATTTTGTAAAAGGTATATAGCTGCTGGTTCTAGAAACTATTAGATTTCACATAGCATGCAGATTTTCATAAAAATTATCTTCAAATTTTTAATAAAATCAGAGCTGATAAATTGATGGGCAGATGTGGTGTTTCCTTTACTTTATCTCCCTTAAAAGGTTAAGAAAGTGACTGTTTCCCTTAAACTATCTGTCAGATGGTGTTTCCATGAATTTCAGCTCTACTGAGTGTAAGACCCACCAAAAAAGTCCACCATTCTTTAAGAAAATGAATTTAATTATTGAAATTCTATTTTATTGCCATTATATGAACTGGTATGCAGTCAATTACTAATCCCTAACAGATGCACATTCATTTTTCTTCTGAAGTTCTATTAGGAAGTATTTTCAACTTACATTTTTGTTTCATTGTTTGCTTCAGTACTTTGTCTTTTCTGGAATCTGTTGTCACTCACATCTATGTATTTAAAATAATAATAAAGTTTGTATTTTCCTCTGGGATGAAAATAATTTCCAAGAGAACTAGACCTCAAGGGGTACAATAGAAATGGTGTCCAGAAATACAGAATCATGAAAAAACAAATGTTTATTTGCCAAAATACAATACTCTAAAATTCATACTTAATGAAAACAAACACAAATCCTTTCTTTCCATGTTTTCTGCAGCTTCCTTCAAGTTTTATATGTGATCTAGTTTTTACCCTAGATTATTATAAATTGCCATTTTAGCATGAATCCACTGAAATAAGATCTGATGTGCACTGAATCTTCATTCAGTAACCTGACATTCTGACTACATGTCACTAAAATAAATGGAAAGAAAAAAGAAAACTTTAGATCCTTGTTCTATGTAACTGATAATGTTAAGCTGAATAGGTCTAGCTTGTATGTTCTGTCCGTATCCTATCAAATCCTAAGTATAATTGTCATCCCATTGCCAAGGAAAATGGGCAACCATTGTCTCATCACATACTACTATGGAAGCCTCATTTAATTTAAAATTCTTTTAAATATTTCTCACAATTTTAAGGGAGAAAGCCCAGTATGCCCTATCACTTCTCCATGACTCAGACAAAGAATAGATTTCTATTCAGGAATCATATCAAGACTGAAATACTTGTGCTTATTGCATGCATGCAAGTGAATGTAGATGTTTTGGTGTGACAGCCATCTATCATGTGCTAGTTTGACTGGAATGAAAGCATCTCAAACTACAAATAAGAGACTATAAAACTACAAACGTAAAGCATTTTTATCTTTGTGATCATGCTCTTATTTATAAATAATAAAAATATACTCTATCAAGATTGAAATCTCTTTTTACTGAATAAATAGAATATGTTCCTATTTAGAGATAAGCAATAGCAGAATTTTTTTTTAACTGTATGAAAATCTTCACTCTTAGACATGTCTTTTTCTTAGAATTCTTTAACTTTCTGTATTAGGTCATTATTTTTTCTAAAATTTGTTTCCACACTCATACATTTTTACATTTCCTACCAATATTTGAAAATCCACCATGATTTCTACCATCACTATTCAGTATTTATGGCAAAACCATTCTAATCTTAACTCCCTAAGCAGATGCCCAAATTTATTTTCAGATAAAAACGGTTGGATTATTCCCTTTGTGAGAATAATTATCTTGGATGTGTTTCTTCCCATTTGCTGTCTAATTATGTCAAGTGACGCCCTACAGTATCTCTCTGTGAAGTGGAGTGACAGGCTGACGGGTGTTGTCAGCGAGAAGTCTGATGACTGAGATGTGTTTGTCTTCTAATAGATTCAATAATGCACAGAGGAAAGGCAAAGCTGCCACACACAGCTTGGGAAGCCTTTGGCAAACCCCTGTGAAAGATGTGAACCCTCTGAATATTCTAATTCAGGCACTGATACTTGCAGTCTGCACTGTTGTATTCTTAAAACATTCCACCAAGACGCCTCCTGGCATATTCTTATCTAGAAACCGTGATACGTATCATAATGCAGCACAAATCCAGCAGGTTTTCTTGCTTCCAAAAAAGCTGTGGCTGAGTGTAGTTAGAAAGTGACATAAAAATGTATCTTAAAGGGCTGTTATCTCTTATTTCTTCTGCAACTGTAAAACTGTGCTATGAGCATCTTCTCAGCAGCACACATCCCAAACCTGCTGTGAGTCTTTACACCCTCAGCAAGGCTTCTGCCCCTCTTCCTCCCACTTCCATTTAGTTCCCCTAAGAAAACACCATGTGCTGTGTATTAATTTTCCACAGCCCTTGGATCCTGGATAGAGTCAAACGGAAACTGAACAATTCTGTAATAAGCAACCTCTTCAATTAACCACACTGTCACCTACACTAATACAAGTGTGTCTGTGTGTGTGTGTGTGTGTGTGTGTGTGTGTGTGTGTGTGTGTGTGAAGAGAGAGAGAGAGAGAGAGGGGGGGGAAGGAGAGGGAGAGAGGGAGAGGGAGAGGGAGAGAGGGAGAAAGAGAGAGAGAGGGAGGGAAGGAGGGAGATTATAATCATCGACTGTCATTCAAATAAGGCCAGGTGCTTGGCAACGGGACACTGTGGAATTTTTCATCCATCTGTCCAGTATTAGAAATGACCTTTCATCCTTCCCTTTGCATACATGTTATTTAAATAGGGCATATTTACAAATGTAAAACAGAGGATTCTGGATATACTAGGTAGATATATAGTTGGAACAGTGGGCACATATTCAGAAAACCATATGGTGTTTTTTATATTATTTATTAGTGCTTTGAGAATCACATACTATGCTTTGATCACAGCCACCTCTCCCCTCAACTAGTCTCAGATATACCCCCCCTTCCTTATCCACGCAACTTTGTGTCCTTTTCTGTTTTCTAAACTATCAAGTATAGTGTATGCTGCAACTACACTCTAGGATATGTGGCCTTCATCGGAGAGTGGTTTGTCTCTCAGGTGCCACACCCGAACGAAAACTGATTTTTCTCTCCCCAAAGCTATCATCTACAAACAATTTCCTCAAATAAGGGTCAGATTTTATGACCACCACCCCTCCCTATGATGGAGTGCTTTTTTTTTTTTGAAGGGGTACTGAGTTACAGAGACCTTGTGCATGCTGTCTCAATTTATATGTGCAAACACTCTGCTGTACCCAGAAAATAATGTTTTCTTTAGTCATCTACTACCCATGGGTCATAAAATTCTCCTTTCTTCTCTTCCACCATAACCCTGAGTCTTGGATGAAGGGGTGTGATGCAGATGATTCCTCTAGAGCTGAGCATCCCACAGTTCGGCTTCTTGATCGGAGGTAGGTCTGTGTACTAATCACCACTAATACATAGGTATAGTGATTCGTCATTAGGAGTCAGGTTAACATAATGTCCATTTAATGGAGTCATAGTAGTAACTTTGTTATTAGGGCTTAAGACATTCTAGCCACAGGATCTTGACTCCTGTAATAATGCAAGTTATAGGTATCTTGGGAGTGGGGCACTGAAACTCAACTGGAAAGTAGCTGTTTATTAACACAACATTTGTACCACTATTGCATCAATTGGCAAATCTTTTCAGGCCTGTTCCTATAGCTCTTGGCTTTCACAAGATTGTTAATTACATTTTTTCTCTGGTAACATGGATATCTTCTAGCACTCTGAAAGCTAGCCAATAGGGATGAAGTTTCTAGGTGTGTTCAGATTGTTTTCTTCACGTTATTTGACTCAAGTTCATGGTGTTTATGCCATTAAGGTCATACTCTTAACTTCTGGATGGGGGATAACCAAGAGCATTAGTGGCAGCCTTTACTATTTAGGAGTTGATGGGGCCCCTCACTTGCCAACGACTCCGTTCTTGACACTAATCTTCTTATTTATTACCCTATGTTGTCTAGTAGGAGCACTATTGCCTTATGATAAGATAACTATTTAATTTATTTATCTATGTACATTTTAATGAGCTTCTACAGTAGTAGATTTTCATACAATATTTTTGAGAAAATCTTTAGTGTTGGTTATCCCTTAGTGTCTCGTCTACCTTGCTTCCTTTCCCCTCCCCATTAGACATGTACTATATAATTATTCACCTTTTATCCTTTATAGCACTTCATTGTGTCTCTGGGTATGTGCTTTAGAACTGTAGCATTTTTAGTAAATCCACCAAAGGAGATGGAACTAAACAGCAAGACGTTGAGGGATCTGTTTACTCACGCAGTTCCCAACCTACATGGTTTTATATGAAAACACTTACGCACTAAAAGGAATGATCTACAGACAAATGCAAAGGAATAAACAAATAACCTCCCAAGTAGATATATTTTCACTAGACTGTTCCTATAATTAATCCTTAGCACTAGAACATTTATGAAGATAAACAAGGCTGCTATTAATAATGTTATAACACAGACAAAGCTAAACTGTCAGCAAAGAGCTGCAACCTGCATTTCTATGCTTACTGATCCTCAACCTTAAATGAAAAGATGCATGACTCACTATTACATTTGCTTCAGATAGTTTCAAAATGTGTCTCTAAATCAGCATTTAGTTTTTAAAATCACACCATTCTACTAAAAGTGTACTTTCTAAGTTTATCAGCTATCATGTATCAGGTGACCATGCCCTTCAGAAAGATTTGGTTGATAGGAGCTTCAGTTTCTCCTCAGAACAAGATCTATTCATCAAATTAATCTATTTAAAACAGTTTATCTTACAGTAGTCAAATTTAGCTTATATCTTTTGATGGTAAATATGAGAAAGGCTTTAGATAATTATTTCATGGGATAAAACAAAGGCTGCTATTAGCAAATGAGATCACATGAATAGATCTGACCATGTTCATTTGAAATTTTGCTTATAAATAGTGCTTGTCACCAACTCTTTTTATTATTGGTAATTCAGCTTTCTCAACACTATGAGGACTCAATCTGAGAGACACATTATGTGGACTTAGCTGATGACCATTTTTGCCTGGAATCGGTACTTCCATTCCACATCACTTGACTCTGGAAAACATCAGCTATACCATGAACTTAATCAAGGAAGAAATTATCCCTATGACCACTATTCTCAGCAGGCCATCCTGCTTTGAACATGTGTGTGATGAGGGTGGCATATAGGGTAGTTCCAACCTTACCATTGTCTTCATGGACTCTTCCCGGATGTTTCAGAAGAAACTGGAGTTTCCATTTAAGTTTTTATGGAAGTTTTTATTGCTACTTATTGGCCAACTGTATCTGTTTAATCATAATATTTAAGCCTGAATTTCTATCACCGGATCACAGACCTTTGAACTGCTACAGTCTTGTCTTATTTAACTTGCTGCTACTCATGGTTGAGTAACATGGCAAGTAGAAAATGCTCAAAAACCTTTATTATACCGAAAGGGCAAGGTAGAAGCTGTAGTAGAACATCAATACAATGATGTAAGTGTGATTTAAACAAAAGAAGTCAAAAGTACTTTAGAACATATGAAAAATAATGCTATTCACAGTGTAGGGATGAAGACACTAGATAGGAATGTGAAATGTGCATTGCATTCCCAATTAATTACAACATTAACATAAAATGTATTCTACTTCAAAGATGTTGTTTGTTTCATTCAAATTGAAACATTACTTTCAGTAAGCTCATGAGACCTAGGAGATAAACAAAAGGTCACATGTGTAGGAGAATAGAAACCTGGCATATTCTATAAGGTCCCTCCTTGACAGTATAAATAAAAAGAAAATCCTGCTGGAGGAGGAGACTGACTAGAGTGAGCTGAAGAAAAGATGTTTGTAAGACTGTTCAGGTACCTACAAGCTGTGCAGAGAGCACTGGGGTTGCAGCTTTGGCAAGTCCTATGCAGAGAACACCAGAGTTGTAGCTATGGCAAGTCTTTACTCAGGTTGGTGTGGGCTTTTCAGAGCTGCAGCTGCTTGTGGATCATCCTTATTAGTGTGTGTATCCTCTTGGTAACATTCCTGTTTGAAATCCCAATAAGAAATCCACCAGTTCACCAAATTGAACTTTGGTATGACCATTAATTTGAACTGGCCAGGGTTCCCTTTCTGAGGTGAATAAACATGTATGTTGCATGTCAAAAAGTCTGTCATAGATTTTTTTGGAGAAAATCTTTTGAGTTTAGAATTTTGAAATCTTTTGAATCTTATACAAAAACATTTTAGCATAATGATAACACTGGGAGACTCTAAGAAAAGCTCAATAGAATTTTAAATCAGTAAAATAGAGAACAGTAAAGAACAAAAACAAATACCTGATCCTTTACGGATCCAAATGAAATTCTAATTGTTTGTTTCAGGACATTATTTGATCATATAAATTCCTATTAAGAAATGAAATCTTGAAACAGAAAAATGGGAGCATATTACTATTATAAATGATTTAGATGGGGATAAAGTTAGGCAGAAAAAGTGACACACTGAGTAAAGGAACAATTCCATTTTATGATGTTTTCCTCAAAGATTTATTTTCATGCATATTAGTGTTTTGCCTGCATATATGTATGTGCACCATATGAACTTGGCTCCTGAAAAGACAGATGACAGTATTAGACTGCTAAAACTGGAGTCACCGAATCTGATGGACCACTATGTGTATGCTAGTAACTGAATCCAGGCCGGATCCTCTGCATAAGCAGCAAATGCTTTTAATCACTGAGCTACCTTTCTCGTCCCCGGAACACTTAAATACTAACACATAACATTATTTAAACAATTTAAGTTTTAATAAAGCTAAATATAATTGGTATAAATATTACATGAACAATTCACATGTATAAATGGTATACATACATATGATATACAAATATAAATGTTATGGTCAATGTTATTCAAAAATTTGAATATATAAATCAAAGTATCATTAAATAACCCTCTTAGGGTCAAAAATGAGTTATTATGGAAATTTAGTTGCATTAAATACCTGACTCATGATAAAAAAGTATGTGATGAATTCATTGAACCTTCTGTCCTTCTCTAAGCTGGGAAAAGAAACACACCAGTAAGGCAGAGCTGGAAGGACCGGTTGTAGTGGCATGATAACCACAGTAAAGTGTTTATTCCAATGCACTGCAGATATTGTTCAGCTCTTTATCTGCAGAAAAGTAGAATGTGACCGCATATAAAACAGCCAAGGTCAGGCAGAACTGGCCATGCAAGTTAACGTTCCCCAAGGCCTATTCAACCTTTTATAAGATTTTTTTTTCTTATTCTTCCTGAGAGCAATAAGACTTTTACAGAGGGTTGGAGAATTCTTTTGAATCATTCATTCAACTATGTAGCTTTTGTTACATGCATTTTTTAGAAACTATTATTAAAGGCATTTTAATTCTGTGAGCATATTTGGTGGTACCTTGTAAAAAATTCATTTGTTACAAGTTTTATATTGAAGATTGTACTAACATCACAAGTGCATTTTGTGTGTCTGGCAGACATATATTTAGTTCTCATTTTCTTACATTCTAAATCCCTTCAAAGAGTAAAGCACTACCTACATTAGGCATATTTACACTTTTAGAAAGTCTTCCTTTCTTAAAATGTATAGTTATCAGTATATAAAAATTCAAAATTTACATTTTCCCAAATTAATAGTCATTCAGCTTGACAAGACAGTATAGGTAGGAAGTAAGGACATTATGAAATTTTGCTAAACAAGACATAAAATATTTTAAGGATACAAGTTTTAAAATGCATGATTCTTTTGATATTTGTTTAGTCACTGAACATGTAGAACATCTTTGTTTATCTTAGGTCCCCAATTAATATCTTCTAATATGTGAAAAACAGAATGAGTGACTGATGCTCTATATACCAAAACTTAGTATGAATAGATTTAAACTGATGTGTGTGTGTGTGTGTGTGTGTGTGTGTGTGTGTGTGTGTATGTGGTTTTTTG
The DNA here is from genome assembly GCA_026225945.1 of Cricetomys ansorgei. NCBI lineage: Eukaryota > Metazoa > Chordata > Mammalia > Rodentia > Nesomyidae > Cricetomys > Cricetomys ansorgei. The sequence goes on from JAMJFZ010000056.1 coordinate 21,295,042, forward strand.
AGATAAGGTTTCTCTATGTAGCCTGGATGATCTGGAACTCACTCTGTAGGCCAAACTGGCCTCAAACTCACATATCCACCTACTTCTGCCTCCTGAATGCTAGGATTAAAGGCATGTGCAAGGTATATATTGACAAAATATGAGTAAAAGATAATGAGAGGCTTTGAGACTGATCTGCACCCATTTGGCTCCTGTTCCATTCCAGATCACTGGAAAATGATCTTATCATGCTTTGGAAGGGAATATGAAACTTTTTACTTGTGTTCTGGAAATTAACCCTCTGGTCCAATATAAAGAAGCAAATGCTCTTAGCTGCTGAATCGTCTCCCAGATCATGTTTGGTATTTTCATATAAATAGTTGTATTTATGGTGCTGTGCATCATTTCCCTGTGAGAATATCAATTCATATAAAAGCTAGAGTTAGCTTGAGATTCCTGCAAGTACGAACAATCCATTTATAAATACTCTGAAGAGTACTGGCTTAACATATATGAGAAAAGTCTGAAATCACAAGTAAATGATTCTCCATTGCTTTTTCAATCAGCAGACATAAATAACTTCATCATTAATATAAAATATGTATGTGTGTTGCAGAATTAAGGGAGAAACCTGTACTCAGTTGTATTTCAACGAACACTAAAAAAACCTTATGCATTTATTATTCTTTCCTACTATTTTTTAATAAACTAAACTGTGTATTATTGTGCATTTTCCTTTTCTGAGCATGATCATTTGATGATAACTACATGTAATGGCTCTTTTGACTCCTGTTCATGAATGTGAGCATTTTCAGTGGCAGATAAGCTATATTGGGTTTCCTCTTTTCTGAAGTATAACTGACACCATTAGAATCCAGAATGCCTTGATTTTCATTGACAATCATTTCTTCACAGGCACAGAAGCAGTTTTCTGGTTGCATTCCACTTGGTCCACCACAGTGACTACAAATGAAGAGGCTGATCACAAGGCTTTTGGCTAATTATAGAAATGGCATTCTCTTTTTAGTTTATTTTTCTTCTCTCATACAACTTATTCAATACATCCTAACCTCTCTTGTCCCTCCACCTATCCCAGTTCCCCCTCATGTACCCTCTCCCTCAGATCTACCCCTGATCCCTAACCACAAATCCTCCCCCACTTCTCCTCAGAAAAGAACAGCCCCCCACCCCCCGTGGGTTAACACTCAATCTGGATATGGCATAGTAAGATGGAACAAGGCGAGGAACTAGTCCCTACATCAAAGGTGTGCTAGGCAACTGACAGGAGCAAAAAGGTCCCAAGCACAGGTAAGAGTCAGAGACATCCTCATTCCATTCTGTAGGAGTTTTGTAAGAACACCAATCCAGACAGCCATAAGATATATTTAGGGGACCCTGCAGGTTCTGTGTCTGCTCCTTCAGTCTCTGTGAAAACCTAAGAGTGCTAGTCAGTTGAGACAGTGGGGCTTGTTCTCCTGATGTCCTCGACCCCTTCGTCTCTGCCATCCTTCGTTCCCTCTTCCATGGGTTCCCCAATCTCTGTATTATGTTTTTCCCTGTGCCTCTCCATAAACTCCTCTCAGCTACTGGAGGGTGCCTCTCTGATGAAGACTGGACTAGGCATGGATCTATGTGCAGAACATAACATCATTAGAAATCATCTCCGGGTTGTCCAGTCTCTAGTTCCTGACCTTCCCTACAGTTTCAGGCAGAGATTCCCTCCTTTGACATGGAATCCTGCCCTTCCATTGTCAAAGAGGATCTTGAAAGGAGGATAGGCCATAGGTTGGGGGTTTTGTGGCTGGGATGGTGTCCCAGTCCCACCACTGGAAGCCTTTCCTGGCCACAGAAGATGGCTTATTCAGGCTCTCTATCCATAATTAATAGAGATCCTTGAAGGTACTCCCTCAAAGATTCCAGTAAGATTCCACTCACTAGGTCTCCGGATCATCCCTAATTTTCTCCCAGTTGTGGTTGTCTCTCCATACATTTTCTCCATCAATCCCTCTTCTCCTGGTCCCCTCTGATCCCTATCCCATCCTCCACCAACCCACCTGCACTATTTATTCTGTTTTCACTTTACCAGGGAAATCCCTGTGTTCAAACATGATATGTACTCACTTACATGTGGATATTAGCTGTTAAGCAAAAGAGAAATGTACTAGTATGCACAGATCCAGAGGAACTATGTAACAAGGAGGGCCCCAGTTGGAACACAGAGAACTGGTATTCTTAAAGTAGATCAGAACACTCATCTCTCCCCATGATATTGGATATGAGTTAAACACTATAATGTAAAATGATATTAAGTCCTGCTATAGGCTATTAGTATTGAGAATTCTTCATTGAGCTATCTTTAACTCTATAGCTTACACATTTTGAGTCTCTCTATGAAATACTAAAAACCATCATGAGTTGGCTAATCTCTGATGAAGTAGACGTTATCAGCCAAGTGGCCCTTTACTAGTAATCAGCTGGACTGTGTTCATGGCAGCCTAACTGTTTAGGACATTTTACAATTGCTGAGGATACTCTAAGTGCAGAAGAGGATCACTACAAGCACAGCTGAATATATGCACTAGTTATGAGCATTCAAAAGAGCCAATATTATCCTTGGAAAGTACCACCCCAACAGGAAAACCTTGGTGAACATTATAGATATTTTCACCAGGGTTGACAGAGAGCACTGCTCTTGGTGGCATAAAATAAGACTTGTAATTAGTGCAGAAAAATTTCTTTCTTTAAATGATAATTTGCTGTCATTAATCCAAATAGCTTTGCCTTTCCTGGCTGGATAAACAGGTTGTTCTCAGTTTTTGAATATTGACCTGGGGTGGTCTAAATTTGGCTCAATAAAATTCTTCCCCTAAATGATCTCTAAGCTTTGGTAGTTTGTTTTAAGACAAGATCTCCTGTAATCCGGAATGGCCTTGGACATAATACAACTTAGAACAATCTTGAACTTCTTTTTTTTAGCCTCTTTCTCCCCATTGTTGATATATGATCATCCAAACTATGTCATCCCAAATGTCACCTGTTATATGCCTTTGCCTCTACTGGGGTTACGCCAACAGTATCTCACCTCTGACCTCGCAGTGACCCTATGTTTCTTTCACTCCACATCTTTCTAATCTCTTAGAAACTGCCTGCCTCCTCTGCCTAAAAGCACCTTCAATTAGAATAACTATAGATTGGTAGTACAGAGTCTTTTATCTACATATAACTGCATTAGTCTCCAAAAAATATCAAAAATTTGAATAACATTAGATAAGCAGGTAGAGAAAAATTTCTTTGTAGTATTTTGTAAAGACCACACCACTAGAGCCTATTTTTTTCAAATCATTTTTTATGGAACATATATTCCAATGCAGACAGTCTTCATTCTATTTCAACCCAAGAAATTTTTTTACCTGTTATTTTCTGTATAATTTACAGTAAAAATTATATTTTAGTTTTCTTAAAGTACATGCTTGAAAATCAGGCTCTCTAAATTAATTTAATTATTTATTTTATCTTGAACTCCCAAACTCTCCACAAAACTAAAGCTCAATTTTGATGTGCACACACATACATAAATATTTACTGAGGGAATGTGTTACACTTCTGTTGATTTATAGCTATTATACTACATTGCTAAATATGAAAAATGTGAAAATCATACAATGATTTCCATATGTGTCGCTGTTTTTCTCTGTTATTAGATTTTACAATGTTTATTTTAAGTCTGTTTTATAACTAAACTTTTGATGTCCAACTTTTCTGTCATTGCCATAAATACATTTCTTCCAAATTATTGTATTAGGTGGCGTCTACATTTTATCTATTCTTTTCAGCACAAATCCTGAAAAGCAGAATCCTCATCTGTATTGTTCATATTTGTTACTCTTTCACTTATCAGTAGATATTAATATTAATGATAGTGCTTAAAACATAAGTATTTAAGAGGAAATGAAGATAATGTTCTGTTTAAGAAGCATGACTACATAAACACAAGCTTTCATACTGATATGGCCACATCGTACTTATTAACTAACAGGGAAACAGAGATGTAGGAGACAAAAAGAAGAAATTTTGGATCTCAAATTAAAGATATTAGTAGATTGACAGCAGATTTATCAGATGAATAAAGACCAAAATCAATGGAGTATCTTCAGAATCTTGAGGAATATATAAGTGGAAACCAAAATATTTTATCCAAGTAAGTTAACATTTAATAATTGTATCAAGAACTTTTTCAAACAGAGTCAAGAGAATCCCAGCTCCATTTTGAACATATTGCTATAGGCTGAAGATGATCACATGTGCCTATGATTTCAGCACTTGGCAAGCATAAACAGTTTATAGCTTGTCTCCATAACAAGTTCCAAGTCGGTCATGGCTTCAAAGCAATACTTTGCCTAAGAACAGAAAAGGAAGAAATAAAAATTTAAAAAGAAAGAAATGGCTGTGAAAGAGATTGAAATAACTTAATTCTGATGAATAGCACAGAGTGAAGTAGAATGATGATAAAAGAAGTTGAAAATAGAAACCCAAACAAGTATTCTTCAAGCAAACCACAATGATCATAACCATGGTGGTAACACTGAATAATCCTATGGTATCAGGTCATGGACTAAATTATCCAGAGGCAGTGGTGATGTTGCCATTTATTCCTTGAGCACTGAGCATGGATAATCTTAAGGCTCTATCTGGGGCAGAGACAAGATCAGCCTTTTCATACCACAGAAGCTGTGAGATATCAGAGCTGCTGTGAGACAGGTTAGGCAGAAAGATTTCAAAAAGGCAAGCCCCTTTGTTTCCAGAGAGCAATGTGTCTGCCATGAGGGGCTTTACCTGTTTCTGCCACATGCAGGAAGAATCTGGAGACTGAACAATCCCTGACATAATCCTTGCAGAAGAAATATATGTAGTATAAAAGTGCAATGTTTGCTAACCAATTCCTTTTTCTCCATTTATCTGTAATGTGGCTTCATACCTCTGCTAATTTAAACCTATTGCAAGTGAAAGAGAAGCAAAAATATGTGAAAGGAATGAGATTTAAAACAGTTTTGACATGTATGGATGGTAACACACAAAATAATCTGCCATTTTAAAATAATTTTAAATTTACAGAAGGAAATTAAAATATTTCTGTCCATCTAAGCCATAATATTGAATTTACTAAAACATACATGATGTGCTATGATTTGTTGTATAATACTACACTGAAACTTTTTAGGCATTAATAAAGAAAACAGGATAATGCAAAGAAATAGAGGAAAAATATTGAACATGGTCAGAAGTTGTGGGTTTATTGCTCCAAAGTCCCTCATATTGTAAGTTTCTTTTCATTGTTAAATACTTCATAGCTCATTGACAATACTACATAAAATAAATTTATTCTCATAGGAAAATAACAATAATTAGTCCACATCACTATAGGATCATTCACGTTTTGCTCAGTTACTCGTTCTAACATTACTGTCGAATCTGTAATACCATCAAATGAGTCTATTGTTCTCTTTCCTTCTATAATTAACTGTACATGTTAGATTCATACTTCTAAATTTAAATTCAAATTCATGTGGCTTCTAGACTAACACTAATCAATGGAAATATAGCTTCCACTAAATACACACATTTAAAATTTCTATCATCTACATTATGAAAAAAAGAGATAAAGCAAGTGATAATGACTTTAGTAAGGTGTTATACAACTTACTGTACCCAAATATTTACACATGTGATCAATTGTATATTAAAATAACTACTTCTGAACAATTGCAGTTTTGCATGCAAAATATTTGAGGCTTAGAATGTCTTTTACAGTTAGCTCACATTTAATTTCAGATTAGCTATATTTCAGTGGGTTGTCAGTGGGTTGGTAGCCACACGTTGTTAGTATTCGTTGATTGAATAGTATAGAAATGAACAATTAAATAGGAAAGAAAAGTGACCCAAGTCTGAACAAAGAATATTTTCCAGAGAGATATAATAAATAGCCATATGAGAAAAATTTTGCTTAAAACCTTTCAAATCAGCAACCTTTATGATAAAATCCAAATTCTTGGCAGAGGCCAATAGCACCCAACAGAGGGGGGTCCACGCCTCCTCTTACCCAACGGGCTACCTCTCCCTCTCTCTCCTTCTCATTCTGCTCTGGACAAGCTGGCCTTATTGTTTCTCAAACACAGCACCTGAAACATCTTCCATCTAAGTGTACTTACTTGAATTACAAATGCATGGCTCTCATGAACCTTCCCTGACTTGAATATACATTCTTCAATGAATTTAATGTATGCAAGTTATTTATTTAAAACTGTACTTACACTTCTAGCCACAACTTATTCTTCTTGTTTTTCTTATTTTTCTCCTTCATATTTAGTCAGTTTTGACATTATTTCTGTGTTTGTCTGTTGTTTCTGCTCATCTACAATGGCATCTCATTGAGCATATTTCAAAATTTCTCCATTTTGTGTTTTATCTTTAACATCTAGAAATATCCCTACAGCATACTACATGAAACAAATATTTGTTGAATTAATAAACACATTTAAATAAATACGTTTAAAATTATGTGGCAAAAAATCTGCCTCTGTTATGATGGATATCTTTATTGTAAGGTTATCTTATTATAATGTATTTATCTGTTTTGATTTTTCCATTTGGTGTGTGTGTGTGTATATATGTGTGTGTATGTATGTTACTGAATGCGGACACATTTCCATAGGGGTGGACACACATTCGTATGAGTGGATGTGTACATGTCTGCACATGAATACAGAGGACCAAGATTGATACCAAGAATCATCCTCTTACATCTTAGTCATTAGTCAAGATTCTCAATCAAAGCCAGAGCCCACTGAGTCTGGGAGTCTGAATTTGAGAACTTACTCTTGGCCAGCAAGTGTTTTAACCACTAGGCTTTCTCACCCACACCTGTAATGTATTTATTTTGATGTTCAAACCATACAAGAGTGGCTTTTGCATATTTATAGATACTATTTTCAGACTTGAGAGCAAATAACTAACTCTATAACATAATATAAACATGATTGCATTTAAGATTTGCAGTCTCTTAATCCTTACAGTGCTTCATTGGTGGATGACAGTGATCACTTGAAAAAATAGTATTAGCATATCGTGTCCATTCACTCATACAGGAAGGAGTAAGTAAAAGATCACGTGCGTTAGAAAGAGCTTTATGGTGGTGTTAAGGTAGCCTGAAACTAAATTGTAAGTTTCTCTTCACCTTGTTATAAAGTAAATGTTAAAAGTATCAACCTAATTTAGACTGAGTGGGATTTCTCAAAGAATGATTTCATTATTTTCTTAGCAAAAAGTTGTTCTTATTTTTGTCAAACATGAATACACTCATCCTTCAAAGATCCGTTGATGTCTTAGTGAAATCTGAAACTCTACCAACTAAATTCCATAGATGATTAGCCTAGCATTTCCTCAAAAGATGATAAAAAATATAAGCTTGAAAAAAAATCCTTTATTAGAATATTTATAAGGTGATAGTAATATTTAAATTTTTTAAATGATTGAATTAAATGTAGTTTTACAGCTAATCTGAGGAAGAGAATATTTGCGTAAGTGGGGTCTGTAATGAATTTTCTGCAGATTGCTAATCATATATGACATACAACTAATTAATAAGGAATTATAGTTTTTTTTTGAAATTTTCTATTTGCTACATTAAACATCTACTTTTCAATACTCCCAAAACTTGGTTTTCTTTGCAGCCATCTTCATTTTATTAAACGGAAAAACTGCACTTCCAGTTAATTGATCCAAACCAATATAATTTCTTAAAAGAGGGAAAATAGTCACTGCAAGATATTTTATTTTAAATAATCACTGTTACCTTATTAAGAAAGAGCCTTTTCAGGGAGGTTTGAATTAAAAATCTTGAGATGGAGATATTAAACAGGATTTCCCATGCTGGCCCAATCACAAGTGTCTTCATTAAGAAGGGGAGCATTGGACTCTCAGAAAGGTGGAATCAGTAAGATGAAGATCAAGGGTAAAAAAGACAAGGTGCTGAAAGGATACAAGGAACAGAAATGGGATTATTTTATAACTGTCTGCAGTATGCCTTCTGCTTGTGATATGTCAAGGGAATCTCAAGTTTGGGAAAAGAGCATGCCAGCACCAGTGGTGAACTCGAACTGAAGAGAACAGGAATATGACAAAGAGAACAATGTCAAACTGCTACAATTTCAAAGATGGGAAACAAACTGCAACCACCTCCGTGAGGAAAGAGTATTTAAAAACATGGCTATGAATTCAGAAGGAGACATCACCCCATCAGCAGATACTTTCTTAGCATAGAAAGCAGAGCCATGCATTCAAGAGAGAACCACCGAAAACCATAGAGGATTATTGTCAATCCTGGAAAAAACCATTGTTTTCATCTGCTGTATTTAGAATTACTTGGAGCCAGCAATAGCAACATTGCTCACATATTGTTCCCTTGGGTATGGGACAGTACATACCTATCACCTGTTCGTCCCATTACACTTAATGAGTAGGTACTTTTCTCCTTCCACAATTCAAAAGATTGAAAGAAAAATTCTCCAAGACAATATTCTCCACATATGTAATTTGGATAATTTAGTTGTACAGTTCTCAAAAATGCTATGGGAATACTTAGCACATTAGACTTAATTTGTTACAATAATGGAATAACAAGGGAAGTATGTCTAGGATAAATGTATTAAACATGTGAGATGAACATAAATTTTATGATCTAGACACTAGATGCTGAACTTTAGAAAAATATCACTACAGAATAACCATGTGCAAAATTCTTATCCTATGTCCTTCTGCTTGTGATATTCAACATAACCATAAAGAAAGTGCAATTTCATGTACTGATGAAATACTGATTCACACCATTAGCACTGGAGAAGAGGAAAAGGGAAAGGCGAGGAAGAGAGAATGAATAATAGAGAGGACAATTATGATTAAAATGATTGACATGCATTAAGAAGATACAGTAAATAATTTTGTTTGCACAATTAGTATATGCTAATGAATCATAATTATGAATATAGGCTAATAACTACTGCTTTATAAATAAATAAGCTAAGGTATGCATGCATATATAACATGCTACATTTTCTTAAAAATAATATTGTTTTATGAAAGATCAAATGCATTTTTGGCACACATAAGATACAGAAATATTTAAATACATATACCCTGATGTTTCTATCATGAGTTACTTACCTTAAAAGAAGTTAAACTATTTTTCTATACATACCCTTGAATATTACAGTGATGCCAATAATAGTTGGGACCCAATAAACCCAAACTGAGAATACTCCAAATTTCTATTACATGAAGGAGTAAACAAATTATATTCCATTTTCTTAGTGAGATGTGCTCGCAAATGAAATGAAAATCACAAGTCTCAAACTCACCATTACGTTATTAAGAAGCCAAGAACCAAAGACTCAGAAGTTAAAGCATTGTTTGCATATAGCTCTAGAAAAGTGAATTTGGTAGTTAGTTGCAGAAACATTTGGTTGTCCGACAGCTAATGGAAGGATTGACTGGAGATAAAAACTAACACATTGTTAACAGTTGGAGAGGAGTTTGTTTGTACTATTGGTACTGACAGGTATGTGTATTTATTTACATCACACTGTGTATTTAAAATAGATGCATCCTATTTTCTGTGAATAATGGATTGTATGAAAACAGTACTACACACACATGTACATACCTACAGAGGCATAAGCACATAAGCAAATGGAAAACAAAATAAAGCTGTCCTGAGCACCTGTAAATAAATAATGTAGCATGCATTGTGGGGAGGTTAAATGTATAAAAAACCATGTATCTTTTATTGAAAGTGTTTAGTGTAGTAGCTGTAGTTACCTATATAAGAAGCATTTATTTCTGTTTGTTATTTCATATTATTTTAAGAGTTTTAAATTTCTAACATAAAATAGTACTAGGAATTGTCTTAGAGATTTATTGTGAGGTTCATAGAATTTGGAAATGATATAAAAAAAAACAAAAACACAAACAAGTCTACCCCTAGGAACAACAAATCTAGAGAAAAAATGGGGCACAGGGCAGAATGTTTTGCTTTTCTCTGGCATCAATCATGTAGCTATATGTAGCTATTTTACTTTGAGACAAAAACCTCTTTCCAAAACAATGATCCCCGCCCCTCTCTCTCCTCTCTCTCTGTTATATAGTTAGAAGAGTGGAATGAATTGTATTTTTTCTTTCTAGCTTTAACCTTATGTGGATTAGAAATATAGGAGAAGGCAATCTAAAATGTAATCTGTGATTTCCCCATTTACCATTTCACAGATTTGTGACTCATATAAATCTCCATCATAAAGAATCTGTAGCATATAGTAGTATGCACATTTCTTTCTGTAAAACATTTATATGTAAGATTTAATGTGCTCAGAAATTCATGAAATTTTAGCAGTTTCTAAAAGTGATGGCCAATGCACAATTGAACCTCTTAATGAAATTATAAGTTGTATATTATTAGTTCTAAGGAGTCTAAGAAACTCACTAGTTTTTTCTTTAAAGTTCTTCTAATTAGAAGGCTCCTAATAGAGATTTTAAAAATTATAGTCAATATATTACAAGAATTTTTAGTATTTGGAGGTGAAAGAACGTTGAATATCAGTTATCACATTCTACTTGTTTGTGACAGGCTCTCCTTTTTGCCACTATGTAAGTCAGGCTTGTTGGCCTGTGAGTTTGTGGGGATTCTCTGTCTCTATCTTGCATTTCAACATTGGAGAACAATGTGATTACAGATATGCCTACTATGTCTGATTTTATGTAGGTTCTGGGAATCTGGGTTCAGGATCCTATATTTGCAGAACAAGTGATTTTGTAATTTCTACCATACAGCATTAAAATATGAGAAATTGGTATTTCATAATATTTTAAGGGCCAGGGGAAAGCTCCCTCAGCAGAGTGCTTGCAGTGTAACTATGAGGACACAAATTCAAAACCTGGGCACCCTTGTAAAGAGCCATTTATAGCAGGATGAACATGCACACCATTTCTGCGGTTATAGAGACAAGAGGATGCCAAGTGTTTCTTTGCTGGCTAGTCTAGCTGCATCAGGAAGCTAAAATTGAAAAAGAAATACTGCATCAAAAAAGAATGCAGAAATCAGTTGGGGAAGACACATAATGGTGATTTCTGCCTTTACATGTCCCTGTACACACAGAAACATGAATAAAATCACACACAACTAAATTAATTAATTGGAAAAAATAATACCATGAAGTTAAAACAATGCTTCTAAATTCTCACGCAAATTATGTAACAATTCACCTTTAAAAAATGCCAAATCTGGCTCAGTCTTTGGAGATGCAGAGAGCAGGAGTTCGAGGCAGGGAACAGGAAGCAGAGACTATGGGGGGGTGTCACTTGCCAGCATGTTCTGTTAAAAGACTTTCGTTAGCATGGTCATGTTCTTCATTATCTTCTCTGCCCTCACTCTGATCTGGGAGAAGCACTATGGGTAAGACCCCATTCCACCCACATACCTTTGATTGCAATTGTGTGGAGATACAGATCAAGTGGATGCTGAGCATGAAAGTCAGTCCCATTCCGGGTTTCTCCAACAAGTGAGACTACAAGAACAGGTGAAAGAGTTAAGAACCTGCTACTCATCAGCTCTCCCGCACGACATTCAGCATGCTGAAAACTGGTTTGCCTAAAATTTCAGTGCTAGCAAATGACCAGCTTACATGGAAAAAATCCAATTCCTTATTCTTTTCATTATTTTAGTTTCTGTTACTTATTTTCATTTTTGTATAAAATAGAAGCAGTGATGATTAATATTAATAAAACCATTAATAAACTAAACCTTGAATTTATTTTATAACATTTAATTAGATTCATACTTATCATTTGAGAATAAGTGCCAGTCACAGCACAAGTGTTTCTATTATTAGGACTGCCCAGAACTGAAAACGTATCAAACAAAAGTTGTGGTAAACAGTGAAACTATTCTCATGCATATATATCACTATAGTCTCTCTTTAATTCTTTAATTATCCTTTTCCAACTCTTGTCTCTTATTCATGCTCTAAGTTTGTATGTGCTTTCCAAGTATACACCTGTATTAGTCAGGATACTCTAAAGTTACAGAATTTACAAAACGAATGGGTGTGTGTGATTGTGTAATTATTATGTATAATACACCAATGGCTGCCTACGTTCAGGAGGTCCAAGAATCCAGTAATTGTTCAGTCCACGGGGCTGGCTATCTCAGGTAGTCTTTACTATGCACAGGAATCCCAAAGAAGTAAGCTCTAATGTCAGTGAAGGAATGAACTTGCTGGGAAGAGTAACAGCAAGCAGGGGGGGAGAGAAAGAGAGAGGGGGAAGAGACAGAAGAGGGAGAGAGAAATTCCTTCTTGTAGGTCCTTTATATAGAGTTCCAGTAGAATGTGTGGCCCAGATTAGAGGTGAGTGTTCCCATCTCAAAAGATCTGGATTAAAGGTGTGTCATCTGACCTCCAAGATTCGAATTAGAAGTGGATCGTCCCACTTCAAAGGATCCAGTTGAGCCCAAAGTTCCTCACAGGTGTGCCCAGCCACTTTTGGGTTTTAGTTAATTTCAGATGTAGTAAAGTAGACAGCCAAGAATATCCATCACAGCACCCTCTACTTTCATGACACATTTTTTATTAACTTCCTTTATCTCCTCCTCTCCCTATGCACACAAACACACACACACACACACACACACACACACACACACACACACACACACATTCACACACACATTTTATAAATTTAAAATTAGTAAATTTAGATTCTCTCCGTGAATGAAAATGTTACAGTCTTTCTGAGCCTTATTTATTTCACTTAATATGATTTCTAGTTTTATCTTTCCTATAAACATCATAGTTTCATTATTCTTTATAGGTGAAAATATTCCATGGAATACATTTACCACTCAGAAAACATAATTTTCATATGAAACAAAAACCTTCTAAGGTGAACAATAAAAGTACATTGACAATCTTCATAGGAACAGCAATAATGAATATAAACTCACAAATTAAAATCAACCTTTGTAATGGCATTTGAAACTGTGAAATATCTCTGCATTCTCTCAACACTAAATCTATGTTGATATGATGATATACCAAACTAAAGAATGTTTGCCATTTGAATCAATTCATTTCCAAAAACCAGATATTTGCATTTCACGTAAGAAAAGGCATTTATGTAGCCCAGTAATTAATAATTCAACGTTTTCTTTTCAATATATACTATTCAAAAGTAAGAATTATTTCTAATTATCAATAATTAACTTGTAAATTATTGTATTTAAAATATCAAAATAATGTCATTTTTATATGTGTTCCAGTTAAGAAGGAAGATGGACTGGGGAAATACCGTAGGATTAAGGACAAAGGTCTTAGATTTGAGCCATATATATGCCCTTTATTAATGCCCCTTCTTCTGGGGAGTGTTATCTCCCTCTTCTGTGATAATGAGTGTACCCAAGACTAACTTGGAAGCTGCAATCACCAGGCACACAGTGGTCATTATTTAACCAGTACTGTCTAATTGACCAGTTGATCTAAACAATTTACTCTAGTTCAGCCTCTATCCTTGAGTTAGTTAAGGATAAGTCAACTTAATGGAAGGGTTTATTATCAGTAAATACTTGAAGAAAATAGAAAAGAAGAAACACCATCCTTGTTGTATCTCCCATCATTAAGAAGAACTCTCTGAGGAGAGATGGAACCAAAGAGTAAGTGCTCCTACCAGCGAATAACTGTTCCAAGTCAGAAAGAAGGAAATGAAGCTGGACAGGGATATTACCAGATAAGGGCAACTTCAAAAAAATGTGCATAGTTAGTATGTGATGTGAGAGCTCTGTCTGTAGCCTTTTCCCATGTGGATTTCATTATCTAAATCCCAGTTCATAGAGGGATTTGTTAGGGGAAGGAACTTGGCTTCTGTGAGCTCTATAAAAGGAGAAAAATTTCAGAAAGGATGGTTAGTAGCAACATCTATGGGTGCTTCACAGTAGCTAGAGGGTCAATGATAAACGAAAATACTAAATATAGTATAGAAGAATTTTTCCTCCAAATGTAATAACATTCACCACAGTTTAAGGTCATCACTATAAAGATACAAATCAAGCATGCCTTAATATGTCTAAAAACTGAAGGAAGAAAATTATCTTTCTTTGGTTGAACTTCAGCTTCCTCTTTATTTTGTTGTTGTCTTGTTTTGTTTTACAATGACACTATTTCAACCAGAACTATATTTGGGAGGGATTACAGGAAAAATTCAGATTGAATGTCAAATGCAGTTCAAAATTTCGTAAGATGCTGAAGATGTGACACAGAAGGCCTTGGGTTAGATCCTTACAACTACATAAAAGAAAATACATCATAAATTCAACAGATTAGCCAAGATATCTTTTTCAGAATCTAATAAGACTATATAATAAGACACACATATATGTTTAGAATAGTGTAATCCTGCAGCCTGTATGTCTAGGAAAGTAAAGGATAGAAAGATCATATAATGCACCCTGACAATATCTTACTTTTTTCAGTGACTTAATATCTTCTCTCCTGATTACTTGGGAGGAATTCATTGTTGTCAACAGAAAGCAAACACTAACGTCAGATTTTTTCTGCTGTGTAAAGCCCCATCAAGACTTGACATAACCTTGACAAGTATAATTAAATAGCACATTTGATCCATCCAATAGATAATAGGTCATATTTAGTGATAATTTTCTCCCTCTGTACAAACTATAAATTAGTCCTAATAAATGACTGGAGTCATAGTAGGTGGGAATTGGTAGATGCCATCATCAGACCAACTGCTCTGTAATTCATTTTTTGGCAGTTTTTTAAAATAATAATCTTCATAATGATGAAGTAATGGGGGATTTCTAAAAGTCTCTTCATTTATGAGTTTACATGTATATACTTGTACATGTGTATTTCTGGTGACACTTTAATAGACATATCTCCTAGTTAAGTTATAGATGCTTTGTCATTATCGTGATCAATCATGATTGTCAACTTAATTTATTTGAGACGTGCATAAGCATTTAATTAAATATATCACTGGGTGTACCTGAGAGTACTTCTAAAGTAGTTGATTAATTGAGAGGGTGATCTCCATCCTGGATAGGCAGCACTATCCCATAGGCTAGAATAAAATAGGGAAAAAGAGAAAACGAGCCTCACAGTTTTTTCTCCTCACTTTGTACACCTTGTCTAACATTAGGTGAGTAGCCTTTTCTATATAATTCTGACACCACAGTATTCTATTCACTATAGACCCATCGGTGTAGCAATGGGTGGAACTATGGTATTTTGGTTAAAAGCTCTGAAATTGTAAAACAAAGCAAATATTTCTTCCTTTTAGTTGTTATATGCAGGTATTTGTCACAGCAATAAAATTCAAGCTAATATGAAGAAGTGATAGCAGAGAAGAAAGGTGAGATCATCGTTTTTTAAAAACTGGCCATGCAGTTCTTAAGCCTTTTGAAATTCCTCAATTTGAGAGGAATTTAGAGGCTTCAGGATACAGACCAGAAAACTGATGTTAACAAGCTTAGTGGGTGATTGTGGTGGAATGTCAGAAAACCAAGGTGCCAATTGACAATGAATAGGGGAAAATGTGTAGATGAGGCTGGAGATAGATACACAAAGTGTACTGAGAAGTGGCAAAAGAGCCACATGTCATATGTTCCAGCAAAGGATTCATAAACACTTTTTTCTGTGTCCTAAGGCTAAGCTTGAATGTGAAAGAATAATTAATCAGGCAGAGAAAAATGTGAAGGTAGAGGAGCCTTCAGGCTGTGCCATGGTTTATTTCTAGCTTATTTACCTGGGCTTATGGTATGAACTGGATACAAAAACAGAGTTAAAAAAAAAAAAAACCTTAGAAAAAACTTTCAATTTTCTCAAAAAATCTGGAATAATATTAAGATAATGGTAGAATGGCTTCTGTAGAGAAGACAGGAAGAGATAACAAACAATAAAGACAGTTTGAAAACCTCATATGGAAACCCACTTTCAGAGAAATTTCCTAAAATAAATATATACACACATATAAAAAGGTTTTGAATGGTGTGATCCTATAATGTAGCAATAATAACCCTACTAGCCAGCATAGGATAACAGAAAGTCCAGTGTCAGGAGTGAGTTACTTCCTTTGGAGTGGTTGGCAAGTTAGTTCCTATATACAAACAAATATTATAGGCTTTAGCCAATGCTTTTGGTTATTCCCTCTCCAGAAGCTGAGAGTCAGACAATATTGATGAAGACATCATCACATATTTGAGTCATAGACCATACAGAAATCAAGCTGGTACTCAACTAGATGCCTCATCTCTTCTGACTAGCTTTCATGTTATTGGAAGGTGCTACATGTACCATCAGAGAAGAAAAGTCATCACCAATCCTCCACAGCTGTGAACCTAGTGAGCTACAACAATAACAAGACTGGCAAGTCATGCCCATGTATGTGATGCTGCCAGGCACATCATGAAAGTAACCAACCACTTTCTGATTGGATTTAGGACTTGCCTCAAATGTGGAAACACATACCTGTTACCATTACTGGAGCCAAGAACCTTCAATAGGACAGGTCATAGGCTACAAGCAAAAATCTACTACTATGTTGCTTGTAAACACAGTATTGAATCGACTCCTCTGACTTATTATTAGACCCATAGATTAGTGCATCTGTCAGCTCTCATTAGATTAGCTTCTTTGGGAAGAAACTGAGGATTAACAGAGAGAACAACATGTGATCAAGCTATAGAGAATAAGTGACTGTGGAATATTCAGTTATAAATGAGACCATTGTTTCAGTTTCCCCAACCCAAGGCTCAGGGATCAAGACAGAGGGATGGAAAGATTGTAAGTCAATCCAAGGTGAATCCAAGTGGTCTGAAAAGAGCACACAAATATGCATATGTGTGCATGCGTGTACATGTGCACACATACACATACACAAATAATAGTTTAATAATCATATGTCTGTACTAGAAAAATGCTTAATGTAGTCATCCTTAGGTTTAAAGTCTGCCATCAACTAGATTGGAAGTGCCTAGAAAACAATGAAGCATATCTCTGGGAATGCCTGTTAAGTAATGTTCAGAGAGGAAGTACTGAAGAGTGAAGACCTGCCTGTAATTGGATCCAGGTCTCACATAGAATAAATGAAGAAAACTAGAAAGCCAGCTTGTACAGGTAGTCTCTCTCTTTACTTTCTGTTCCCTGCTAGATGTGTATCTTCTGCTGCACATTCCTTTCACCAGGATGTTTTACCTTACCATAGGCCTGAAACAATAGAACCAAAGAATGAAAACTCTAAAACCATGTGTCAAAATCACTGAATCTGGGCAGTTCAAGTCCATGAGAACTGGAGGCTACACATGCAGCTGTAGTATTTTGTTGAGTTTTGGTCTTGAGTTACAGCACTTCCTTTCTATATCCCCATTTATAACTCTTGGAATGTTTATTCTGCTGAATGGGATTGTACATTATAAATTTGTGATTTTTCTCTTTTTTATTTAGCAGGGACTTAAAAGTCAAGTGTGTCGTGTGTCTCAGATGAGATTTTACAATAGAAATTAAAGAGTAAGTTAAAGCTGTAGAGACCATTGACAATAGATTGAATGCATTTTTTCACTATGAAATGTACACAAGCCTGTGAAGATCAGGGCTGCATATTTTGATTTAAGGAGAGGTGCTTGAGTATCAACTTGGCAACAAATGGACTTACTGTAGTTAATCTTGATTTTTTCACATGATTGAATCTTTAAGTCCCTTGGAAACTATCAAAGTACATTTGTGGACATGCTTGTGAAATTATTTTAAGAGGTTTAGCTAAGGAGAGGGAGAGCTCACCTGAACACATAGGTAGCATCACCCCATAGGATAGGGCTTCAGGATGGAATAAAATGGACAAAAAATAGCCCTAACATATCCTCCCCCCTCTCTCTTCGAACAAAAAAATAGCCCTAATGTATTCTCTCTCTCTCCTATCTCTCTCCCCCCTCTCTCTCCTCTCTCTCCCCCTCTCCTCTCTCTCCTCTTTCTCATGCTCTCTCTTCAACTCTCCCTTCACTTTGCTACCATGAAGTGAGCAACTAGCAACACATACCCCTGATACCTCATAACTGGTCCAGAAGCAACTAAGTAAAGATACATGTACTGAAAATTCTGCAAATAAATAATTCCTCCCTTTGAGTTGGATTACTTAGATTGCTAAAGAATTTATCATTGAGAAGGAAAATCTGACTGATACAGTAACCTTTATAAAAGTAAATAAAATATATGGAATGAAATGTAATTTAACATGCTCTGGAAAGGAAAAAGCTGGTACAAATGCAAACTTAATCTTAATTTTTAGTTACCAAGCAATTACTGAAAAGAAAACATTATTATTACCATGTAAACAAAAGAAATTCCAGTAATACATCAATATTTTCATTTAGAGAAAGAAGTAAAATTGAGGGCTTGAGAGATGGGTCAGTGGTGAAGAGTTCTTACTACACTTTCAGCTGAGCTTCTTTCTATTCCCAAGTCCCCATGTCAGGCAGCTCACAACAACCTGCAACTCCAGGTCTAGGGAATCCTATTCTTCTGGCCTCCAAGGATTTAAGTATACATACTCACATGCAGACACACAGACATGTATATAATCAAAAATAAAAAGTAAATCTTAAACAAAAAGAAGAGAAAAACAATTAAAAATGTAACAGAAGAAATACTCTATCCCAGGTCAACACTGGTTCCCTGCATTCAGTACACTATTGGTTTTCTTTGCAGTCTAGCTTTCATTGATCTATGTATGATTTGTAAGAGCACAGAATAGTCACACATTTTATTGTTATTAAATAAATTCAGCATTCTTATGAAGCACTTAAGCTTCAAAGATTCATGTCTAGGTGTAGAGTTAAAACAGTGTTAGGATGTCTTAGTTGATTGGAAAGTATAACAAAGATCAGAATGGACCTGTATGGGTAATAATGTGTCAAAAATAATAAGAAGGGAGAGTTACTAGATGCCTGTTCATCCTCCAAAACACACATAATTCTCCGAAACTCTCGTATTGTGTAATTACTCTATGGTGAAAATTTAGCAGTCATTCAAGTCACCATTATGAAAGAGATGAAGTTTTTGATTTTAAATACCTTAATCACTATCATTCATGGAGACAGTCCCTGAGCCTGGATAGAAACAGTTTTGCAATAACATTTTCAAGGACCTGAATTAGCATTAGTGAGCCAGAGAAAGTGATGTGGGATAAGGGGAGCTTTGAAAATACTGGCAGCCTAATCCAGAGAGCTCAGAAGTAACTGAGTTTTTGTTGGAGTGGCCAAAACAGTTGAATCACAACCAAGATTTTCTCACTAACCCTCTTCATAGTTCCTGCATTGAATCATTGTAGGAAATGAAACTTGACTGCCTAATATAACTACATTCAAATTATTAATGGCATAAGAATTTAAATTTCTTTTTATTGTATATGACTTTAGAACACTATATTATAGTGATATATTTTTGACCAGTTCTGATAAAAAGCAGCTGTATTTAAGAAAACATGATGTAGTCCCCATTGCTACAGATTACTTCAAATGACTTCTCCTAGTAATATTTTTAATCCACTGCAAGATTGTTTATTCATAGACTAGTTACCACAGAAAATAATCATATTGAAATTTTCCAAAATTAATTAAATCAAAGACTTTAAGTGTTTTAAGTTCATTATAGAGTAGTTGAAATGCATATTTTTATTATTTTTGTCAGTGTTTTTACTTAATATACTCAATGAATTTCATTATGACGTCTTCAGATTTTATTAAAGCACCTTGCTCTTATTCACTTGCTTCCCTTCATACAGCTGATGTTGGGTCCTCTATGTGAGATTTTGGAAGCTTCCCGTGGCACTTCAGCTATTTGATTATCTTTGGCTTCAGTTATTGAAGAGATGGCATAAGAGCTTATTTTCTCATATCTTCTGTTTGTTTCTTTGCTGTATTTTATGTATCTATCGGGTTAGTTGTGCTTTGCAGTTTTCTTTTCTCACTTTAGTGACTGCTTGCTTTATCTTTTATGGCTCTTCTTTGTTTATAACTTTTGCTTAGGGTTATGAGTCCAACTAATATTTAGAGGTGAGAAGCAGGTAACTGTGAGAGAAAACTGATCTTACAAACCTGCTAAACAGTAAAATGCTTACCTGTATTTCACTTTACCTCAAGAAGGTTCAGAAATAGAAAAGTTAAATTAGTTAGGCAAAATGTGTTTAAAGATGTTTTTTAAGCTATGGGGCTGGACAGATGGCTCAGCAGCTAAGAGCATTTACTACTCTAGCAGAGGACCCTATTTCAGTTCCTAGTACCAATACAGTGTTTCACAACCATCTAGGACTTCAGTTCCAGGGATTCTGACACTCTCTTCTGGCTCTAACCTGCCCCTGTATACATGTGGTACATATAAACTCATGCAGTCACACATACATACACACACACTTAATTGATTAACTTATTAATGCTAAAATTTATTTGAAGATAGGCAATTAGTAAATATGGCATAAAAAGTAGAAAGAATAGAAAGTAAAGTAAGAATGAAATGATGGCGCATGAGGAGCAGTGGAGCGTTTGCCATGTAATAGATTCAGGAGAAAAAAAAATGAATACTGATAAAAGAATGCTCCAGCACGGTAAAGCTAAAATGAAACAAAAATCAAAATATAAAAATAAAAACAAAGAGACATTAAAATATAAAAAATGTGGAATAAGAGTTTTGTGAGACAGTGAGTTCAGTGAGACAGTACTTCATGTTTGCCATGATGACAATGCTTTCTCTCTACCCAGGCTGTCTTTTGCAGATAACTCTGCAAGAAGACATGTAATTCAAAATGATTTAATTTCCTGCACAAGGAGAAACTCTCTGTAGAAGTTTTATAAGAGCAAAAGTTAATAGCAAAAGTTATATTTAAATTTTAATATCTGTGTCTAAAATATCTATAAAACAAAAAAAGACAGCTTCTTGGAATGCTGGGTGGGTTTGTTCATGTGAGATAAGAAAAGAATCTCACTTGCCCAAGGACAGATAATCTCCAGGAATGTTGGGTGAGGGATTCTGTAGACTCCATTTGGTTAATCCAACTTCAAGATGTGCTCCAAATGCACCAGATATACTTGGTCACTTGTAGATGGGAGACAATCCAGACAGCAGATACATCAGGATATATGTTGTCCTTGATTGAATCTGGTAGGAAGTAGGTAGCCTTATGGGTTCTGCTTTTATAAGCATCTGTTCCACTTGACTCGAAACCATTTTGTGGGAACTCCAGTGTGGCAGGACCACTCTGTGGGAACCTCAAAGTGGCTGAAGCAGAAGCATGACATCATCTAGAACAGTTCACTGTCTCTTTGCACATATCCCATGCAATAAAGATATCTGAAATGCTTATGTAGTTGAAATTAAAATGGAAGAAAATAATTTATAAGTGAACATTTTCTGATACTTGAATTTCAATATTCATTAAAAATGTATTATTGAATACCCCATGCCTATTTATTCTATATTTTCTGTGGCTTCAGTTGATTTCATGTCTCAGTACTGAGTTGAGTAACTATGATGAAGACTATAGTCACTAAAACCTACATCGTTTACTAAAAACAGCAGTTTTGCTAACTACTGTTACAGACGGCTGTCCCAAATACAAGAGAGTGCACTACATAATTTTATACAATCCTTCTCCCTTCTTTCCTCCGCATCCCCCCTTCCCCTTTGTGTCTCTTTCAATGTTTTTCATAACCTCAATGACTCACTAATTACATCAGAGAACCATTTAAGCTTCCAGAATGGAACTCCACAGCCATAAGTCTAATGCTAATCTACCTCCCCACTTGTAATTCCTATGGTATTAATCCCTTCCTTATTTGACTCTCCTTCTTCTTCATCTTCTCTTTGTCTTCATGTTTCTGGGTCTCTTCATTCTCAAAAATCTATTGGGATTCTCAGTTGCTCCAACTCACAAGAAGCCTGCCCTATCTTCTCCATTCCTTATGCAAATTCATAAATTTCTCAGGAGTCCATGTTTTGCTCTAGGCCAAAATAAAGAAGTGACATCTCTGTTCCTCTTTTTATTTTAAAAATCTCTGCATTGTAATAAAATCACAAATAAAGACTTCATGTATCCAGTTTACCGTAGTCACTCAAACAAACACTTGGCCAGTCCTAAACATCTCAATGAACTTCTATACCATTAGAATAACCATCCTGAAGCCCTGGAACTCTGGACTCTTATTTACCACTTTCCTTAAATGTTTGCTCGTTCCCTCTCTTGCTCTTGATTTCTTTCCTCTTGTTCTCACTCTTCCCATCTCCTCTCTCATTGTTCTTTCCCTTCTACTCTATCTGTCTTCCTTCCTGTTTTATTCCTCAAAATTCTTACAAACTTAGTATCTTTTACAATGATTTCAATACTTTCTAAATGTGTATCCCTAATCTGCAAAGTGTTGTATGTTCTTTCAATAATTAATAGTCATCTTCATTTCACTGTGGAATTTTGACAAATGTTTTAAATTTGTAATTACTCCATTTACTGTATTTTAACTCCAAAACTTTAAAACTGAAGCACAATAACACAGAAACCAGTGCATATTTGAAATATTGCTTAATATACAAAGCATTCAAAACTTATATTTTTAATTTAGAAGGATTTATTAGACTATGACAGAGGGAGAGAGAGAGATGGGGGAGGAGAGAAGATGATATGTGAAAGCAATACTAGCAAACACCAACAAAGTTCTGCTCTGACATCTGTGTTCTAGCCCCAATCTCCAGATCTCTGCTGAATGTAATGGTAAAATCAGTGCTTTGGCCATCTGTACCAATTAACGGAATGCTCATGTTCTTGCTGCAGCTGATGGTTGGACTCTCTGCAGCACAATAAAGTGCCTGAAAATTCTATTTGCCATTTTGTAAAAAGGGGTAGGAAATATTGATCAAGGCTATAACATATGAACTGCATTCAATTCAAAGCAACTGAGAGAAATTAAAACAACAAATATTTTCAACTAAAAGATAAAGGGGTTGATGGCCTATCAGTTATGCATAACTGTAGCCAGTTGTTAGTTTCTTAATTGGGTGACTGGGGAAATATTTTTACTGTGGGCATCCAACAGCAGGGTCAAAAACATTCGTTGTCTACATTGATGTATGATTACAGGTGTTTTACCCACAATTCTGTGTTATATCTGAAAGGATTAACCTTAATCTTTGCATCAGTAAAGTTCCATTACAGTGAAAGGTGGGGAAAGGCTTGTTTGTAGCAAGTGGAGGAGTTAAGTTCCCTAAGCATGTGTGACAAACTCCTGCCAGCTAATTAGGGCACTACAAATTTTACCTTAGGTTGTTGCCTGAAGCAATATATTTCTGAGATTATATTGGCAAGAATAATATTTTTTTTCTTATGGAGACTCTTTTAAATTGGTGTTAAAAATACTTCATTTCACTTGGGTGTGCAGGGCTATCAAAGATTATAGAAGCTGATAAAACAAACTTTAACATGAATGATGTGCCACAGCCAATGAAAACAGTTCCTTTAGATATTAGACTGCTCCTAGTGACCAGGGAGAGCACGGATACTTTATTGTCTTTTAGAACTGTTCTCCAATTCCTGAGAAGTTATGTGGAGACCCCTTAGCCGTTTCACTCAGTCTACAGTCTAGTAGATGCTTTCCAGTATCTGCAATTCCACATGGTTGCTTTTTCAATGAAAACTTTCTGTACCAAAGTAAGTAGACTGTATCCATCAAAAACCTGTCAAACAGTAGGAGGAAAAAAGGCAACTTTCAGAAGATGGAGAGAGCATTCCTGCCAACACATTGCTACATTGAAGAAAAATAATCTAGGTTAGGATTTAGCTTGCTTCTCAGATAAAACATTGCAGTGAAATCAGCAGGGAATTTTTGCCTGCCAGAATGCAGTTATAGTGACAGATACAGATACTGCAATCTGGTTTCTTTCTAATTGTTCTGTCATTCAAAACATTTGTGGGAAGATTAATAAAGAAAGGAAAAAAACAAAACCTCACGATACTTAAGAATGGGTAAGGCAGAAATACAAAGTGAAAAACAACCTATCCTCCAGTCGCCCATTTCCTACAGTACTGCCTTTGTGTCAGCGAATTTCAATATTGTGGTAAGTACAACTCTGTTGCACTATAATAATAGAGTCTTTCAAAACACCACACACTAGAACATGAGTTGGGTCTCCATGCTTTATGATGCTATTTCCCCAGGCAGTCTGGCTTACTGCACCTCATCTCACTCAGCTTTAGCTATGGGAGGAAATATTAAGAGTTCCATCACTGGCTGAGAGGACAAATACATCTCTCAAGGCTCCATAATGCCAGTAATGAAAATATTATAAAGATTTCACACGGGAATTAAAATCACATTCCATGCCTGTTCTTCAGGTTGAAGAGCAAATGCTGGGGAGTCTCTTTAGAGAGTAAGTTTCAACAAAATTTTGTCATAAGATGACTTTAAATACAATCTAGAAAATCATATAAGTTTCCCTGATTTCAGTTAATGTAGCCAGAAATGTGATATTCAAACATAAAACCAAAGAAAAAGGATCAAATATAAAAGTAACCTGGAGAATAATTTCTTTGTCATTGGATATCCTACCAGTAATTTTCTCTTTAACAGCATATATGCTAAATAAAACTGTTGGAGATACTTTAAGTAGTGAGGGTGGGGGGGAGTCTTTGATTGTCTACAACAAGCCCTAAAGCCATTAAAACCGGTACATATTTTAAAATTTCAATCAAAACATCAAAGTTTCAAGTTTAGAATAAACTATATTCTGTATTCTATGTATGGCAATATGAAAACATATTGCATTTCCCACTTACAAAGAAAAGACATATGCCAGTAAGTAGCGTATGTACACTTAGAACATGTTTCAAATAAATGGATTAGAAATAATTTTCAGAAATAAAAATAATACCATTTTTACAAGTCTATGCTTGCAAACCTTTCGTTTCTCTTTTTTCTATGAATTTTAATTTTATTACAAACCTGATTTATATTAATTCACATTTTATCAAAGTTCACATAAATATATCAGAAAATTATTTACAGTTTTTTTTTCAAGATCTCATATAATTTTGGCTTTTAAACTAGGTACTTAATAAAGCACATTCATGTCACTTCTTTTCAGCCATTTTCCGATTGGTTATTTCTAAAATGTTAATTTCCCTTTAGTTGGTGATCTAATGTTACAGGTTGAACTGTACCCCCAGAATTCATATTCTGAAATTCTAACTCATAGGATCAAAGAATGAGATCTTAATAAGAGATAAGATCTTTATAGGAATCAGGTTAAAGTGATTTTACTAGAACATACACTAATGCAATTTGAGACTTTTTAAAAACAGAAATTCGGAGGCAGATAGACACACAGGGAGAAAGCATGTAAAGATGTAGAGATCACATATTCCTTGGTCTCTGCCAACCAAGGGATGTATTTGTTTGTTTAAACCACCCACAACCTGGTGTTCTGTTATATCAGTCTTAAAAATAGTATTTCCAAGCACATAAAATTATCATTTATAACATTCTATGATTGTTGTCATTTTATCTAAGAAAATGACATTTTCATTTAGAACAATTTTTCTTACCAAAGTTAAAATCCAAAATTTTTCCCATGTACATTGGAAGTTTGTCAACAGAAGACTGTTCCCCACTAAATTTTGGAGAGCTTTAATGAAAAGCAATAATATTTGTCAGCTTTCAGCTCACAGAAGCTTATATGCCAAAATTTACTTTGTGAGAGAGGCTGTTTCAAAGACACTTAAAATTGTCTGCTGGACAGTTTTTTTACAGACACGCAGAAGTTTATTTTTATTTTTGAGAAATCATAAAATGCTTTTGTATCATAATCTTTCCTCTCTGTGAACTCCCACATGCTCTCCCACCTCCCTCCTACCAAACTCCATGTCCTTTCTCTCTGCTTTGTGGCTACAGTATTTCTGATGCCTGATGGTGCCTACCCTGGACTGTGGTTGATATACCCAGTGTTACTTCATTGAAGAAAATTAAATTTTCCCCCTCCCAGAAGTTATCAGTTGCAAATGGATTCTTGATTAGAGGTGGGACTTTGTACCCATTTCCCCCCATGCTGGGATTTTTGAAGACTAACTTATGGTGTAAATTTGTTTTCAATTACAGTAAACTAACTGAGCCAAATATTAATTGAAAATTCTTATAAAATGGCAAATAAATAACCCCATAATATATATAATGTGTTATATTATACATAATATAGATTATATGTATGTATATGTAATATATACATATACATTTTATGTTTTATATTATATTTGTATATTTGAATAGCTATCAGATTATTATATCTTACATTTATAAAGTACCTTGTAACTTTAAAGACTTTGTTATTTGTGTGTGTGTGTGTGTGTGTGTGTGTGTGTGTGTGTGTGTGTGTGTGTTTGTGTAGGTGCAGCTGCTGTTTCTCTTCTTCTACTATTTAGGCCCCTGCAGATCAATTCAGGTCTTAGAAATAGGCACATTTACCTGCTGAGCCATCTTGCTGGACCACACAACACTCCATACGTTGTCATTATTACATTCACTTGACATAATATCTTAGGCAATGTTTTTGTCGCCTAGACAACACACCAAAAGGGTTGGTGTGCTAAAGAGATTAACTGATGATTACGCAAGAAAAATTTGCAAACAGATGAAGTAAAATGAAATTTTTCATCTTGTTATGACTTTGTTTATCATAGTCTCCACACCACTGTTGTCTGTTTTTACCATATGAAAATAAGCATCCTAGTACTTTAAATAAAACTCCACCCTAAAGTCTTTGAATAAGACTTTGCAGTAGTCCTTATCTTCAACTCAAATTCTGATTAAATTTTAAAGTCTTTAAATTAACTACATTTGTAAATGTTTGCCTATCATGTTCTGAGGTCTTGCCAGTTCAGCACAATAATAATCTTAATCTTATTTCTTAATTAATTAATTAATTTCTGCCCCGCTTTCTGTCTCTACTGCAAAATGCTCCAATAATTTTGTTTAACCTTTTTAAATGTATTTTTCAAAACTACCCATCTTTGTGGGTAAATGTACTATCTGTAGCTGTGGTTAAGATAATAATGACTTAAATGTCAAATCTAATACACAAAACTTAACTGAATTAAAATGTTTAAAATAAGTGATTGTCCATTCAAACAATTGAAGAAGTCCTATTTTATATTTAGTTTATCATTGCTGCAATTACTGTTTTAGCATTGTTAATTTTCAGGTATATGTGGACACCCATTTCAGATTGCCTATCAAATGAGCAATACGTGTCATTAACATCTTTTCCTTCTATATTTCTATTTCAAAATTTTATTCAAAAAATTTGAAATCATTGCTCAGACACCTATATTTTTATGCAGTATTTTCAAACATTTGGTACTAAACTGTGTGAAAACAATAAGAATGCAGTATTTTGGGTGATGCTTACTAAAATAAAAATCTCTTAACAATGAAATTGTATCTTGTCTCCTCTCAATTAAGATGAAAATTAACTTTCTAAGGTAGATATGAGAAGTGTGTGAATTTTACTACTTTCAATATTGAATTTACCAATAAAAATTCAAACCAACAGAACCCACAGAAATTATTTCTTTATAATTTTGAAATCATTTTTTCTCCTCAACAGAAAATTCACCAGTAACCTTGGTAGTTGTTACTGGTGCTGGTAAATTCTGTTTGTCACACAGACTTCCAGGCACAAGTGTACTTTGGGGGAACCTAGAACATGACAGTATTATTCTTATTGCAAGGACTGCTAAATACACCAATCAGTTATCTAGTGAAGACTTTGATAATCATGAATTTCTTTGTAATGGGGAAGATTTCCATACTGCCCCATTCCATTGTAGGTTTTGGCCGCTATAGCTGGCTTCCTCATTAACAGAATCTGCATAACTGTCTCGATTATTCTGGTGATTTTGTGCCCTGTTTTCATTTTCCATGAAACAGTTTAACAACCCATCCCAGCAAAGAAAAAAGGAAAAGAAGACTTTAAACTACAAATTTCACGTTTTCCCCTCTTTTCCTTCTTGGTATTACTTATGGCTTGTATGTACCAAAAAACAAACAAACAAACAAAAAAACACTTTTAATGTACTATTAGTGGTGAATGTATACATAAACTTATTATAGACCAGCATGAGAAGAAATCAAAATGATAAAACAAAAATATGAGGTCAAAAAAATCAGTTATGTACCACACAACCAAGGCAGTTTTTTCCTTCCAGTATTTGAGTATGAATTCACATTCCTAAACTTTTAGATGGCAAAGAAAAAGCTCTGTGCTCTGGGTAGCTAATTTCTTGCAGTTTTAGCAATAATCAAAAGCTTATCACAGTAGATGAAGAGATGACATTTAGTAAACAATAATGTTTAATTGGGAATCCTTTGCTGTGGAAACATTCCCAATTCACTGTGAAAGGAATTTCCTGCCTTCAGAAAGTAATAATGCTTTGATTTTTTTTTTTAGCAAGCCAGTTTGTCTCATATTAATGTTAATGAATTTGAGATAAGTTTTGCACCTGGAAAATCAATAAGCAGCAGAAATTATTTTCAATGGGAAACCAACAAGAAGCTTATAAAACGATCTAAAGATACAGTCAAAAGATTAAAATGTCAACTGTTAATTTTTGTATTGCATAAATGATACATTCAGCATCTTTTGTTGTTGCTGCTAATAGTTTTCCTAATTATAATATTAGACTTTCTTATTAACACTACAAATCTCTATACAAAGTTAAAAGAGGTGATAAATTACAAGTGGCCTTTCAAAGATTAAACTTACTCTAAAGAAAAGAAAAGGTAAAAGTACTATTTTCAGATAAAAATCAAGGTCAGTTTTGCCACTTCTGATAACTTTCTTATTGGTCTTTCTTGGCACAAAAATTTTTACTGCCCTTGTATGTTTGTTAAACTATGTATCTATATGTCTTAGTCCCCGGTTAACTTAGGTCTTGTTGATAATATACTTATATTTTGAACTACATCATATGAAATTGGTCAGAACATGAAAAAAGTTTGAAAAAACAAATGATTTTTAAATTGGTCAGAAAGTCCAACACTGATTTATCTCAGGACCATTAGTGTCTTTAATGTCACCTTAATTATGCAAAATGAATTGTAATTGAGTAAAATTGCAAGATACCAATCTTAATGTCAAACATTAATTTTAAGGTACACTGAATATATTTGAGAAATAAATACTAAATGTTATTATCAACATGCTAAGTATCTCAGTTGACAAAAATAACATTTAATGTGAATAACAAATTTCTAGCATCTTGGCACTTAATATTTTCCAGGAAAAAAAGTAAAAGTATACCAGCTGTAAGTAAACGGGACAGAGATAACATGTAAATTTGAATTTTATCTAAATTTTGATAGTAATGTTAAAGTAGCCTAGATATTGGTGAGGTATTTTTTTAAGTAAACAAAATATTATTTAAAATAGAATATTAAACTTATTAAGGTCAGTATTTATAGAGCACTAAACTAAAAGGCGGTAAAATGTGATAGTAAATGTTTTACTAATATAATGATCTGTAGATCATTAGTAGATCATATATATACATATATATGTATATATGTATTATAAGCTTTTTCAGGGCTGGTGAGATAGCTCAGTGAGTAAAGATGTTTGCTTACAAGACTCACACCCTGAGGTCAATCTCTGGAACCCACAAGATGGAAGAAGACAAAGACTCCCACAAGTTTTCCTCTGACTTTCACACATGTACCTTGCTATCTGAGCTCTCACACTCATTAAAAGCTAATATATAAATGTGTGGGTTTTTTATTAAAGAATTCTAAGGCACTAAAAGATTAGATAGGGTCTATGTAGATATATAGATCTATATTAGATATGTGGATATGTAAGAATTGAAAATCGGTTCATACATACTTAGTTGGACAAATAGACACATAAAATTGCTGAGATACAATAAGATTATCAAAATTTATCAAAGAAGTTTGCTTAAAATATTCATTTCACAGAAGATAAGTTATTTGGAAGCTACCTTCCAGAAAGTTTATTATGGTTTCAAATTGTCAAAACCAGTTATGATATGAAAGAACAATTTACAGAAAAATAACCTAAAAAGTGCTTTATGTATAATGTATTTGGTCACTATGAACTGCAATTTTTCTCACGTGTGTGAAACTTGAGGAATGTACTCTTCAGTGCAAAAACAATCATGAAATGTTCCATTGTCAAAATTAGTTTAATTTTGAATTTTATTTTAAATTATGCTTTATTTGTTCTCAGTTTTAGAATATTTCATTCATTTATTCCATATATTCTCTTTATCTGGATATCATGCTACAAACAGCAGCTAAAAAAGTTATTAATATAATAAAATGATAATTGAAAAGGCTAAAGGCTTCAGTTTTGACAAAAAGCTGGTAAGTCTAAGTTTCATGTTCCTAACAGAGGCCTAAGTTTCATGTCCCTGACAGTTAAGTACAGCCCATTCCCAGAAATACGAACTGAAAAACAATACTGAGAAGAACCACAGGTACAGGGTTCCCAGCCAATCACCCTCAGCTGGGAATTCCCCCACCCCAACAGGGATGTACCCCCCTTGCCAGCACCAATCAATTTAAAGGTTCACAACTGCTTATGCTCTAAACCAACAGAAAAACGCCAAATATTTTGTACTGGACTTTACCTCCAAAATTGCTATAAAAACCCTGTAAAAGCTGTATTCGGGGGTCTCACTCCTTCTCTTGCCTCATAGGGCAGTGAGTGTTGACCCCAGCAAGCTAGCAATAAAGCCTCTTGCGTTTGCATCGATCTCCAGTGCTGGTGATTTTTCAGGAGTTTTCTCGCAGTGGATACCTCAATAACAATGATACATCGTAAATTCTAATCATATAATAACATAGAGGACATTCATATTTAAATGTATAATGAGGTAAGATTATTATCAAAGTCCTGATGAAATGATCAGAAGAATTCTAAGTTTCCTCAAAATATAAAATTAATCCTAATTGTCTTAAAAGATATAATATATATAATACATATATATATTATTCACTTAATAACTTCAAAATTTTAAAGATGTAAATATCTCTTATAAGAAAGAATTTTATGATATATCAATTCCAGATAAAAAATGTGATCAAAATGAGGTTGAAAGAATTGTCTTGCTACAATGTTACAGAAATGTAGCAATTTGTCAATAATAAGAATTTTGTGGTGTTTCTTACTATTCTGTAACCCATTAAAACCACATACCTTATAAATATTAAAACTATATTTAAAATATTATTTTCAACAGATGACAGTACAAAGACTGATTATTCTGAAAAAATGATGTTTTCTATGATTACAGTGAAAATTCTCTTATAAGACACATTATTGGAATCAGGTAGAGCCCATAATAAAGATAATGGATTGATGATACATTTTCCTTACCTTTTATAAATATAGCATTATTAATCTGGGACTAAGCTTTTAATAAGTATTTTTATTAATTAATATTTTCAAATAATTTTTGATCATACTCACTCCCAACTTCCCCAAATTCACCCCTAGCTCCTTACACCCCTGTTGTTTCCTCTTTCTCTCTCTGCCTGTGGAGTCCTGCTTCCATTTCCAACATATGACTGAGCTATCTCCTGCCAGCTCAGCCCTGGGTAAGAAAAGCATAGGGCATGAATACATCTAGGCAAATCCCAGATTGGAGGACTAATCAGACTCTTGGGAGAGGCTATCAGAGGAACACATCTCTCTTTTATTAAAGCAAGGGTGGTTACATTTATAGGGTACAGGAAGGGGAGGGTATTTGGTACCCAGGAATGGAAGCCATTGGTTAAGACAAGGATACTGGAGTAGCCTCATTTGCATGTGGAGCTCAAGTCTAAGAATCAAGGTCTTGCAAGGTGTGGACCCACAAGGAAAAGAGGAAGACATTATCAGTAAATGGGCCCTGCCTTAGGCATCCAGCTACAGTGCATATAAGCACCAACCAGGTCATATTTCTTTGCTAGTGACTGTGCAGGCAGTATTTAATATTTAGCTGGCCAGGGCTAAGAGAAATGTGGAACAACCGAGCTCATACAGCTCTTAGGGTGAGAAAATCTGGGATCCAAGCCACACTTTGACCCACTCTTAGCTTTAGGATAGCCCCACACACCCACAACTTGGTATGCCCTCATTTTTTGTTTTAATTTAAAGACCTATTGAGTACAATTGTACTGTCTTTGTACTTGTGGGAGTGGTGGAATTACCAGGAGCCACACTGTTAAGGGAAACTGATTCTTCCTCCCCAGAGACCTTCAACTTTCAATATTTCCTCATTTAGGGGCAGGGGCTCCTACTCATGAGCCCCCTCCCACTCCATTCTACAGTGTTGACTGGCTTGATTTTGTGCAAATCTTGTGTAGGCATCCACAGCTGCCATAAGTTCATAGTACAGTGGTCCTGTCGTGTTCAGAAGACACTCTTACTCTATTTCCCCTGCAATGTTGGTTCTGACAACTCTTCTGCCCCTTCCCCGTGATGGCCCTGAACTTTGGTGTGCACTGTGATGTAGATGTCTCATTTGTCACTGAGCACTCCACAGTCAGTTATTCTCTGCTCCTTACCTAGAGTTTCTGTAGAGATGGTTTTTTTTTAATTAATGACTTTCTACAACAAGCAACCTCTTCTTGAGAGCAAAATGGCAAAGTCCCCTTTATCAGGCTATGCTCGAGGAAGACATACGGTATGAATTAATCTCAGATTTGTTGAGCTGTTTATAAAAACATTAGGATTTGATAAATATATCTACCAAGGATGGAGCAAGAGGCCCATTCATCATTAACTACTTCAGTTGACAAAAGATGATCATTAAAGATTGGCTGAATTTGAAGTCTTCAAAAAAAAAAAAACTTGAGAATCAGCATTTTGAATAGAAATATCAGGACCATTACAGGCATGTATTTCTGATAAAAATAACTCACAAAAAAGTAGGCATTTGGCTTCATAGATATACTTTAATATTGACTGAGAAATAAAGAAAGGACAAAATATTCTCTCCCTGGTAGCAGCCTGCTAAGTAAAATGCACCTCAATCTCAAGTTTGAGTTTGCTTATTTATTTATTTAGTTATTTGTATATTTAGACTGACTCTACCTTGTGAGCTTAATTCAGTTGCTTCCTTATTCCAGATAAGCAATGGAGTTCCTCTCCCTTGCATCAGTGAGTTTCAGAAATTTCAAGTTCCTATTTGATTGCTTATTAGATGTTTGTCAAAGGAGGAGCTGACTCAGATCTGTTAATTGGTATGGCATTCCATATCCTGTCACATTGACTTGGACAGAAACAGCAAAATAAAGATCTGCTAATTAGTTCTGTGAGTCTGTTGCATGTGATCTCACAGTGCAGATGTGCACAGAAAATCCTGGAAATACTCTTCCTTTATTTCTCCCCTTTCCAATTTAAACACGGTTTTTAAGACCTGTTTTTTATAAATATTAGTAGTAAAAGGAATGCATAGTGATTTACAAAGTTTTGCTAACTGTCAAATGAGATTCAACACACAGGAGAAATGTTAAGTGACTCATACAATCTAGAAATAATAGTAGTGTCAAATAGAATTATAAAGAAATAATACAACCATCTAAACATAATACCTGTATTAGGTGAACTTCAGAGTACTTAATTGTGTTAAAAGAAGTGAATTATCACTCCTGTACAACTACAAATAAAAACAATAAAATGTCCATCATGTAATCAGTTTCTAATAATTTCCTTCAGTTATGGTAGAAGTAATGTTAATGTATTTAAATACCACGTGACCCTGAATTTTCTAATTTTTTTCTCCCTGGCAAAGGTTTACACTTTCTTCTAAACAGAGGTTCAAAATTTTGGCAAAATCCTAGTATCTAAAAGCTGGAGAAGCAGTTATCATGGGCATCATTGTGGTAAAGAATCTAATTTTTTAATAAAAATTTTTATTTTATTAAAAAGAGCAATATCGTCTGTAATTTCTAATTGGTTAAAAAATGCAGATCATCTGTGATGCCTTTCTACAATTAGAACCTAAAAAGTAAAAATAAAACAAGACCAATCACTTGGCAATTATGTAACAATAAGCAGTTCTTGAATATTACTGTATATTTTATTACTTTTATTTATTGGGATGGTTGTTGAAGTACACAGAGGATAAGTAACTTATTCAAGGTCACACAGGGTGTGAGTGATACTTGAATCTGGGCTGCCTATCAGCAATCATGAGCATTGCACTGATGTTTTCTGAGTGTTTGCCATATGTTAGGTGGCTTACTAAGAACTTTAGATAAATAAACATAATATGTCCAATTTATGTTTATGGAGCAGGAATGTTTGAAAAAATCTTTCATAATTATGAAGGAATGATCCTCTCAGGTTTTTATTTCTGTTTCAAATGTATTGCCTGGTAGCATTGCTATTTAATTGTCATTTAATTATTTAATTGTTGTATTCATTTTCTTACCATTTCTCTCTTTACTTTCACAAAAGCTTTATAAAATTACAGTGTCCTACTTAGTAATTTTACAAATTGTCTATGCAAAGAAACTTCTATGTATGCATGCTGCCATGGATTTGTGCCACATGTATGTATGCATTCACATAATGTAATCATGCTGATGTATATTTGCATCACACGTGCATATTCATTCATATAATGTATGCATGCAGAGTGGATTTGTTTCACACGTGTCTATACATTCATCAGAAATTCAGAAAAACTAGAGCCAGGATTTATGTAGTTTATTGTTTATGAATTTTAATTTCAAAGGAAGAAAAACTACCTTTAAAAGTATGACGCTATAATCAATGATACGTATGTAGAAGAACTTAAGGAAAAGTGTGTTTAAGTTGCAATTTGCTGTATCCTGAATTGATGAATGCATATAAAGTAGATAGATGGTAAGAATAACAATAAAGCAAATATAGGAAAATAACACTGGTAAATACCACATGATAGACATGTGGATAAAGACAAACAATTTTAACTTTGCTATGTATTTGAAAATATTCATAAAAAAATGTGAGAGGGTATCAATCTTTAATGTAAGCATATTTGGAAAGAAAGTCCTCAACTAAATATCAACAAAATTTATCCTTAAATCTTCTCAAAGTTTCTATTTCTAAGGCAAACTTTCCTCTAGGTCCTGGGTCCTCCCCTGGCTTTACTGTACAACAAGCACTGTTGATCTATACTGTTGTTGAAGCACTATTCAATGTGTCAGAGGTAAAGGATAATATACCAGTCATGGTCTCTTTCCCTCTTGGAGTTGGAAATACAGTGTGATGATGAAGATCTAGTCCATAATCCCTCACCTGGGTAAGAAAGCCTGTTGAGGACTCTACAGGTGCATGAAGTGTAGTATAAGTAGGGGCCAGTAAGGAAAAGCATATCTGTGTAAATAATACTGGGTCAGAGTATTTGCAACTCTAAAAGAAATGTCAGAGATATTGGACATGGAGAGCAAGTGGAACGGAGATGTGCCCCATGAGCCTGGCACTTAAACCATACATGCTAGGTAACAGACACTTTGCTATATGGACTTTGCTATGTTGACACACAAAACAAATAGCTTTTGAGAATGTAAGTTCCAAAGAGATTTTCTGGGATTCTGGTCAAATAGCATCCCAAACAAATCTGTGTTGCCAATATCCTCCAATTTCATGTTAATAGCTGGCTGATTCTGAGACTTCCTGTCTCTAGAAGTCTGAGTGAGAGACCTTGACTCACCAGGATACAGGATGGTGATCCACTCATTTTCCCTAGACCCAGAAATAAGCCAGAAGATTTGCAGTTAAGAAAACTGAGATAAAAAATTGGCCATGGTATTCAGGTTTGCTGAAGCAGGAGAACTGAGTTCAAGAATAGCCTGAGTTACATAGTGGAGGCACTGTCTCAGAATTCATAGGAAGGAGTAGGAGAAACACCCGTGTGTGTGTGTGTGTGTGTGTGTGTGTGTGTGTGTATGTGTGTAATGGTGCCCACATTTAATGGCAATTCAAAATTAACTTCTCTGGGCCAACAGCTTGGTAAATGAAAAGAAATCCTTTAGTAAAAATCTAGGTGCTCCTCTGTCCAGTGTCAGCTCAATGTGTAGCATGAGTTAGAATTTGGTCTATTTCTTTTTCCTTGATTCCTTCTTTCCTTCCTACAGACTCTAATGTGTGTCTTTTCCTAAGTGGAAGAACAGCTAAAGCCACATGAGTGCCAGTAGGTGATCTGGCTATGGAGTGTAGCAGAGGGCCAAAAAAAATCAGCAGCTTCTGAGGCATCTCAATGGGTAGCTACAGGGCAACAGCATCTATATCCAATGAGTTGATAGAGGAATGACAATTTGCAAGTCTGACACAGTTGACTCAGGGGAAGGTGCTAGTCAAACCTTTACCACAAGCTCCTTCTAGCAGAACTAGGCACTAACCCACACCTTCAAGGAGGAAATTCATGTGATAGAAGTAAGTAGAAACAGGAAAGTCAGTAGGGAACTCTCTACAAGTATAGTGCAACTACAAGAAGCAACCATTGACCCTGTGGACTGTGAAGAACTGCAGGAGCATTTATCTAAGTGTAATATACACATTCCTTCTAAAGATCTAAAAATTCGTGAGCAGAAAGAGAGGGGTCTCATGGCTGACTCTCTTGATGGTTGTTGAGAAGACAACTTGGGAAATCAGGAAAGTAAGACTATAGGAACTCAAAGGGGCCAAAGCTTTTGTTTTGTTTTTTCTTGGTTTGGTTTGGTTTTTTAGGAAGGACCAAAAAACAAATATACAAATTCAAAGAACCAAAGAGTGGCTAAGGGAGAAAACAGTTACCAGTAAGAGAGAACAGAGAAAAGACAAACAATGGTGAAAGGACAAATACTGTGCTACAGTGCTAAAGACAGATAAAAACATGCTTTCAGCCTTCCCCAGAGTTAAGGCTCCTAATAAGTTATTTTATCATAGAGGCCAGCCCTAGACATCTATATATGAACAAAATAAAATAGGCTCAATAAACTTGCTCCTCTCTCTCTCTCTCTCTTTTTCTCTCTCTTGCCCTCTTTCTCCCTTCTTTCTATAAACGTCTATAAAATATGCAATAATACATTAAATAAATTTTATTAAATTACAAATAAATACATTTAATTGTAATTGAAGACAATGATAATTTAAAAAGAGGAGGTTAAGAATTCTAGAGAGAGTGTAGGGACATGAAGAGGGAAAAGAAGGGGTTGAACAGATATAATCACAATACTTATACATTAAATTTTCAAAAATTAAAAAATAATACTTAAGCAAAGAGATAGTAAATAAAGATTATGTTTCTCAAATTTAATTTTTTAAACAAAATACAATGATCAAAGAGAGAAAAAAATAGGAAGGGCCAGTAGTACATGTCTGTAACCACTCAGGAGGCTGAGACAGACAGTCTAAGTCCATGACCAGCCTGAACTCTATGGTAAGACAGGTCAATGAATATAATTGATTTATAATGACTTGCCTGGAGCTCATTCAGGAAGTCTTACAAGCATGCTAAAAAGCAGCAAGAAATTGACCTGGGCCATAGGAAGAATTACTCCATTTGGAAGTCTTTATATTAAGAAGCTGCCTACATTTGTTTTATTAGAAAATTTTAATTTAATCAATTATTTTTGTTGTATGTATGATAGATGTGTGGGCACATGCATGCAAGAACATGCCTGTGGATGTAAGGAAACAAATTTATAGCGCTATTTCTCTCTTTCTACCTTTCTATAGGTTCTGGGGATTGAGCTCAGATTCACAGACTTGCAAATAGTCATGTTTATCTACTACTAACTGATCAGCCTCAGGCCCATGTTTTAAATATTCCTGGATTTTTACCAAGCACTTCCAAGCTCAGAAACCACTCTTATACTCTAAAAACTGGGTAGCATTCATGGTCTTTAATTTTGAGAATCAGAATGTTATCTTTTAATACCTTTTACTATGGCAAGTGCAATGCATTTTGAAAGGATCTGCCTAATACCTTAATCTATCTAAAATGTATTAATTTTTTAATGCAGTTAAAAGTTAGGAATACTTGGATGAGAGAACAAACTTTAAAAAAAAATCTGGGCAGAAGATTAAAAGAAAGCTCAGATAATGATGAAAAATATCAGGAAGATTTAGGAGTTAAAAGGAAGAATCTACTTGCACTGAAGGAAACAGATTTAATGAGAAATCACTCCTAGTAGTTAAGGCAGAAATGATAGATCATAAAGAGGTTTCAGATGTTATGAAGTAACACATCAGCAGGGCTTGACAAAATTGGAAAATCCTTTATGAAGATCACTTAAGTAGAACTGTGCATGGTAGACTAGAGGGATGAGACGAATGGGAAGCTGGTTATGAAGTTACTGTGATAATGAAGCTGGGGGTTAATGAGGCCAGAATCTAGGGCAATTGCCATAAGACTGGAAAGACAAAGATAAGTATGAGAAACATGCAGGAGATGGATCCCAGTGGTTTTGCAGCAACTCCAAACAATTATAATAAAAAGTCCTTGAATTACAAAAGAAAGAACCTTACTTTCCTATCTAAAGAGTTGATAAAAAATCTATCAATATTAAAGAACTGTCAGTATCAGTGCTATCCACCTTCTAAATTCAGCAAGACCCATTACTTAATACCATTCAGGTAGTCATTAAAGAATTTGCCAACTAACTCCAAGAATGTTTATTAAATTTTATTGAGTTCTAATCACACTTCTAGGCTTTGGGGATATAACATGAATGAATAATATAGGCATTAATTCATTCTCTATGTAATTTACAATATAGGAGAGAGAGATATGCAATGCATTAATATGTAAATGCAACATTATACATTTAATACTAAAAGATAGAGCCTATGGAAAAGTAAACCAATGAGAAATAGTGAAGACTAGATATATAAGAAGTTGTAATTTCATATGAAGTATGTAAGTAAGGGCTCATAGATTCCAACATATAGGGCTGAGTAATTGAAGCACGTGAGTAGAGAAGAAGTCAAGAGATTTTAAAATATAGAAAGCAGGCATTGCAAAAGCCCTGAGGCAGAAGTAGTCCTGAGACCTTCAGCTAAATGCATAGAAAGAAGCATGTTTGAAACAGGGAAGGTTTAAAACTTTCAGTAGTCTCCATTTAGATATATCTGAGTCTAATAGTGTAGGGCAATATGGAGCACTGTAATGACCTGTGGTTCATATTTTACTTTGTAAAAGAAAGATTTTAAATGAAGGGTTTTCCACAGAGGAATGACAAAGACTGACTTGTGTCCTACAGGGATGGACCAATCTCCTGTGAGCAATAAATAGCATGGTACAGAGAGCAGCTATGAGATCAGTAAGATGTAATAACAATAGCAAATGGTATTCGGAAGAGTCAGAGTCTGTGTGTTAAATAAGAAAGAGAGATAAAAAACCAAAATCAAAGTTCTCCTAGTTATCATTGTTCATGAAGAAAGCTGTACAAGAACAAATAATTGAGCATTAGCTTGACATCAAATCATAAGATAATTTTAAACCACACATTCCCAGCCACTGGTCAGTGGTTCAGTATCTAACCAAGACTAAACTATGCCAGTCAATTTGGGCATGATGATGCTAGCCATCATTTTTCCCAAGGGATGCCACAGCATTTGTGATGTGCATCATATTCCCAGCTAATCATCCTATACCTTTAAAACTCACCTGCTCATTTTTCATGTTTGCTGCAGGCACATCTAATTGAATTATATGAATAACATGACAGACTATCTGGCATAATAGAATAGTGTCTGTTCTAAGGCTTTTTAAAATTCAATGTTAACTTTTAAATATAAAATTAAAGTTGCCAGTTTCATGACATGATATGTTGTAATGAATGGACTGCATGTAAGAATATTTAAAGAGACAACCAGTATTGAACCACTCAGTAATCCAAGGGAAAGTTGGAGAAAAATGAGTATTCACAAGGCAAATTGAAAAGTGCAACAACACACACACACACACACACACACACATACACACATGCCACATGTAACAATGTGTAAATTTTTATTGACTACAATCATATACTCAAAGCAATAGTTAAAGATTATTTCGTGGTTGATAGAAAATATCTTCAGGAGATTTACTACTACAAAGATATTTATTTGGAGTCCAGGTAGGTCAGATATTAATATAAGTACCTTCCACCATGTTTTACTCAGAATGCAGTTCAGAAATCTGGACAGAGACCATGGACTTGCTATTTGCAAATGCTGAATATTAAACAGAGCAGATTAATGGGGCAAGAATAGCAATGCCAAGGATCAAAAATGAGTCTAACACAATTTATATGCAATATTCAAAGTCTAAAGTTAATGTAGCTTAAGCCCAAGGAGAAGACAGAGGAGTGCAAGCACAGAGTTCTAGAAGGCTTACTCTGGTCTCAGAAATGAGCCATCCTGGATTTGTGGTGATAGCCCTTGCATGGCAGGAGTTAAATT
Organism: Cricetomys ansorgei; assembly: GCA_026225945.1. NCBI lineage: Eukaryota > Metazoa > Chordata > Mammalia > Rodentia > Nesomyidae > Cricetomys > Cricetomys ansorgei. The sequence goes on from JAMJFZ010000056.1 coordinate 21,335,577, forward strand.
ATTAGGAATAAAACTTTTGTAGTCAGTCAATGGAACTCTGGTTTTAAAAATATAAGCAGAACTGTCTTTGCAATTTGTCCTATATTTTGGGGTATGAGGTTAGTCCCTGATGAAGCCACAGCCATGAAGGCATGTAAGAAAAACCATAGCTTTATGACCAATAGAGCAAAAATTAATGTCCAAGAGAGCAGAAAATATGTGCATAATTATAGATAAGGAACAGAAATGGTTTGTGTGTCTCTGAGGCATATTAGTACAACTTTGAACTCAAATGATAAAAACACTGGTAGATATTTTAAGACAAAACTGACAATAAAAACATGGACCTAACATGATCATCTCATTAGATGCAGGAAATCCCTTTGATAAAATACTATGCTCCTCATGATAAAAGTCCTGGAGAGACTAGAGATAAGAGGAACATATTTCAGCATAATAAACAGTTTACAGAAAGGCCACACCTAATATCAGCCTGAATGAAAAGAAATTCAAAGCATTTCCACTGAAATCAGGAACAAGACAAGGTGGTTCACTTTCTCCATATCTATTCAAAATAGTATTTATAGTACAATGAAGTCTTAGCTAGAGCAATAAGACAACAGAAGAAGATCAAGGGGATGAAAATAAGAAATGGAGAAACCAATTTATATTTATTTGCAGATGATATAGCTATATATACAAATGACCCTTAAATCTCTACCAGGGAACTTCTACAGCTAATAAACACTTTGAGCAACATATCAGGATACAAAATTAATATACAAAAATCAGTAGCCTTCCTGTATACAAATGACAAACAGACTGAGTATGAAATCAGGGAAATTATACTTTTCACAATAGCCTAAAAAATATATGTCTTGGGATAACTCTAACCAAACTAGCAAAAGAGTTGTATCATAAGAATGTCCAGACATTGAAGAAGATATCAGAAGATAGAAACATCACTCAGGATCTTGGATTGGTAGAGAGCTAATATAGTGAAAATGATCATCTTGCTGTTAGGTCTCAAACTCAGGACAAGTCTCATTGGGTACCTGTGGCTCCTCCAGCACTTCCCACCCAGCCCCTACCCTAAACCTCTCCCCCTCAGGAGATGAGCTTCTTCTTTCCTTCTCCCAGCCTAATCCCTGTATAACTCAGCCATTTTGGCTACACCAGTCTCTTGATCTCTTAGCCCACACTGCTTCTCTGGGTTGGTGACTCTTCTCTTGCTCTCCCTTCCCATCTCTCCTCTCATGTTCCAGTTCAGTCTATTAGCCATGTTCAGTCTGGACTCTTCCCTGCCTGCTTTCTCCCTTGTATATGTTGTGAATTGGCCAGAGCTCTCGCCCCAGAGCTCAACCATCCGCCATGCTCCTGACACTTCCCCACCCTCTGGCCAGGTACAGCCCCTGTGCCTGCCCCCAGATAGGTATCTGTCCTGTTTCATCAATCCCATATAATCCCAGTGAGCTTCAAGCTCCTCCTTGTCCTCCTCGTCCTCGTCCTCGTCCTCGTCCTCCTCCTCCTCCTCCTCCTCCTCCTCCTCTCTCCTCCTCTCTCTCTCTCTCTCTCTCTCTGGCCTTTCTCTCTCCTCTTTGGACCTCTCTCTCTGGTGTGTCACCCCACCCCAATAAACCTCTTCCCTGAGACCCTACTGCCTATTGCTTGGTGTTGTGTATTTTTCTTTCTACCTCTCTGAGGTAGGCTCTCTTCATGTCTGATCCCTTTGGGGATCTGAGCTACACTGGGAACCTAGCACCTGCCCAGGCTCACTTTTCACCTGACAGATCACTGGGCCCCACATGCAACACCAATCAATTGGTAAGTTCTCCTCTTGGTCAGTGTAAACTGGCCCCCTGAGTCCAAGGAAGTGACTGTTGATCATCAGGCACCACTCTGATACTCTTGGGGATGGAGGTACCCCCAACCATGGCATTTAAGACTATGGCTGGCCCTTCTCACTGTCCATTCTCCCAAGCTCCTTCACTTGGGCAGGAGACCTCTCTCAGCCCACTTTCCTCTTTCTCGTTGTCCTGGTGCCAGGTGAACTGGGCCTCCTCTTGACCTCATGCCTAGCTGTGACGACAACTAGGACATCATAGGTCTCTCTCTCATGGTTCATCCTAAGCTTGGGGGACTCCCCACTTGTGACCTGAGCTGAACTGTCCCCCAACCATGGGAACAAGCTGTCTATACCTTCTGACACCCTCTTGGGATATCACTTAATCAGACTTTCCACAAAAATCTGGCCTTAATATTCCTTAGAAAATCAGTCCAAATGTCCATGTATTGGATCTTTGGATCTCAGTATTATTTGGGTTCTGCCAGCAGTCCAGCAAGTGGAAAGATGTTCTGTATGTACAAGTATTTTCTTACCTATGTTCTAACTCCTCCCTCTGATCTTCTTATTCCCCTACCCATCTTCCTAGCTATTAAGTCCAAACAAGATGACTTTCACTCTCTTTGACCCCACTCCTGAGCTGCCCCCTTACCAGATTCAATCTTGGGAATGCCCCATCCCCTATTTTCTACCCACAGTAATGAGGCTATACTCTAACCTCTAGCCAGCTGCTCTAAACCTCTTCCTCCTGTCACTATTCAGCCAGCTGGCCCTCAGATAATAATCCTCTAAAATAAACTAAAAACCCATTTGATTCTGTTTTTCTCTCTCCTTTAAAATCTTTCTCTTTCCTTTTGTTCAAGTCTAACTCTAAAGCTTTTCCTAAACTATATTTGTGTTTCTAACACCACCCACGTGTAACAACGCCATCTCGGCTTTTCCAACCTTAAAAAAAAAAAAATAAAAAAGACCATGTGCTCTTAATGAAGAATCAACAGAAGGTTTGGGTTGATTGTGATTACTGTTTCTCTCTTTAAGTAAAAGGGTATTTTACTTTTGATATTGTAGGAACACAGCTGAGAGATTTTAGATTTTAAGAGTAAATGGTGAAATTAATATTCTTAAGATTGACAACTTAAATTTATAAAACTATGGGACATTTTTAATCTATAAACTGTTTTAAACTGTTTAATATTATGATGCATTTATTATTCCTCTTCCCATTTTTAAGGTCAGACTTAAAAATATGTTTATAACCACCTATGCTTTTACTAACTCTTTCCAACATCAAATAAGGTTTACAAATTCCTGGGGTCTACTCAGATTATAATCTGAGTTATAAAATAATGACAACTGATACTCTATTATTGCACACTGTATTAACTGGTGATGTTAAATTGACATTATTATCTGTAACATTCTAATTGGTAATAATATGTTATTTAATATGGTACTTAGTAATGATTATTATTGATTAATAGTGATTATTAATATCATTTATAATTGGTTATATATACTTACACTAATACAGAATACTAAGATCCTTTAATGTGTTCAGACATAGACATACCTATAATACAGAGTGCTAAGATTCTTCAGTGTGTTCAAATATATACTTATAATTATGGAGAATACTGATAGATACAATTAATTCCAAAAATAAGTTTTATTTGGCCTCCTGTGGTAGATATATGCATATATATTCTAATCATGCTGAGTAATAATTAATTCCAAAAGTGAGTTTCATTTGGCTCCCTATGTATGTTTTTAGTTTTAAGTCCAAAATAAGCAACTAAAAGCCACTATATGCTTAATATTATAGATATACTCAAGAGATAGATTGTAGTCCTCAAATCTTCCAGAGATCTGCTGAATATGGCATTTAAATGTTTAAACTTTTCACAATAAACAGTGGCCATTCCTAATGGTAAACCTCAAGGTCTCCAAGAAGTTAACAGGACTCTATAATGAAGAATCCACCTGGGTCGTGGTAAAGCTAACCATTAGGCAAAACTTCCCTATGTCTCACCTGCCACCGGCTCTGCACTAACTGTGGACACATTTGGGTTAGCTGCTTTACTCTGCCAAGCCAGGGTAAGACCAGTTTCCCCTAGTTTCTTCCCACAGGAAAAAACATATCAGACCTGGGCAGCACGAGGCCTATACCATTCTGACAGCTGAAGATCAAATATTATTCTGCTCCTGCATATCAGATGACGTCTGCTTTCAGCAGAGGAGCCTCAGGGAACTGCTAGGTAATGGATCTCTGTCATTTTTATTAATACACAGATCATCTAGATGCTATAATTTATCCTTCCTCAGATCTCTGACGACTTGATGACTAACTATAGTTTTAGGAGTAACAAACATTTACCAGCTCCATGATTAAAGTCTATACAAGTTGTAAAGGTCAAAAAAAAGGATATATTGATATTATTTATAAAGATATTAAGATACATGAATGATTGATTATATTTTGATATCAAAGGCTCAGAAGTTTAAAGTAACAAAACTCTGTACAAGTGTTCTTAATCTTTCTGATAAACTGGTACCACTATTACAGGATTTTAAATTTCCTTTGGTTGTTTGTCTTCAACATATAGACTTGGGGATGCTTCTCACCAGGCTGTAATGTTTCTGTCCAGTTTGTATACCCAACACTCTAAATGTACAAAATGCTCATGATTCTGTCCCAGGGTCATGGCTTTTGATGACTCAAAGGTATGAATCTGCTCCAACTGTTTTATAAGCTGCTTTCACTATAATATGTATTTCAGTACATGACATTAGCTATGACTTGAAGTTATGTGTCAACACTTCAATACAAATGATAATGGCAACCTAAAGTATCTCTCTTTTTAAAAATTTAAATTTCTTGTGAGCTTCAGGAAGTCGACTTGGATCCATCTCCTACAGGTCAGACTCCAGACTTAAGTCTCTGTCTGCTCACTCATGAGGGTATGATTTATCTCTCTTCCCTGGACTTAGGAACACTTCCCCTCCCCACTACCAAGACTACGGACATAAAGTCCAAATGTAAGATTTTCCTTTAAGTCTCCTGAACATAACCTCTGTTCCAAGCATATGTTTAAACAAATTTCTATTTGGGTGACTAACGCTGCCCAAAATCAGCTGTGCATTCCAAACAGCTACAATTGCTGGACTTGCTAAGAATTGATACAGACTGGACCAGTTCAGCAGATGCCACACCTACTCCTGTCTACTCAGCTGGATCAGTAAACCAGATGCTTCTGAGGAACACCCCATTGCCTGACCCAACTTTTGACTAAATTACCAGCCTTCTGGGACCCTGACTCTACTACAACCCAATTTCAGCTGGAAGCAATCTAAGAGAATGACATCCAATTCCCTCATGCTGGAAATTTTAGTCAAAAGAAAACTCCCTGACATTGGGGGGATATAATTTGTGTGATGCCTATTGGCGTACCAAAAGGAGTACTTATTTAAAAGCCAAATAGATCTAGATCTATCAACAGATAGATCCATTAGCTCAGATGGTTCTGTCTAATGTCAGCCATCAAAGGGCTACATCACTATTGCCCTAATTGGATACAATAAATTGCCCACTCCTGATTTTTTTGTCCAGCCTCAGAGCCTGGACAAATGAAACAACTTGCCCCCATTCCTAACTTACCAGTCAGGCTCCTTGCCTTTTTAATAACAAAAAGGGGGGAATGTTGTGAATTGGCCAGAGCTCCCTCCCTGGAGCTTGCCCATCCCCCATGCTCCTGGCACTCTCCACTCTCTGGCCAGGTACCGCCCCCTGTGCCTGCCCCCACACCAGTACCTGTCCTGTACCTGTCCTGCATCATTAGTCCCATATAATCCCAGTGAGCTTTGGCCTCCTCCTCTCTTTGGATCTTTCTCTCTCTCTCTGTCTCTCTCTGTCCCTCTCTTTGGCCTTTCTCTCTCCTCTTGGGACCCCTCTCTCTGGTTCTCTCTCTCTCTCTCTCTCTCTCTCTCTCTCTCTCTCTCTCTCTATTTCCCCTCTTCTTCTGTTGTCTCTCTCCCTCTCCCCCTCTTCTCTCTCTCTTTCTTCTTCACTCCACTCGGAAGCCGACACTTCATGTCTCACCTCACCCCAATAAACTTCTTCCCTGAGACCCTACTACCTGTTGTGTGGTGGTGTGCACTTTTCTTTCAATATCCACAATAAAAATCTTCATACTTTGGGAGAATTATGTCCACCTCCTTTTATTTAGTTTTTCTTTTTCATGCTCTGGTCCCAGGTTTTGGCACCAATTGACTGAAAATGAAATAAAAAGGAAGACATGACTGAAATAATATGAGGCAGAATTCTATGGCAGAGGTTTATTTGGTAAGGGGGAGGGGAGGAAAAATGCTGAGTCCCGAAAGAGATCAGGACACTGCAGAGGGAGAGATGCTGCATGGCAGAAGAGAAGGGAGAGGAAACAGAGATTGTGGCAAGGAGGGTTAAGAAGAGAAGAGAGAGAGACAGAGAGAGAGAGAGAGGGAGAGAGAGAGAAAGAGAAGAGAGAGGACTACGGCAGAAGGTATGTTATGTAGGAATGGGTCCTCATACACACCAGCCCCTTGCTGATGACTCAAGACATCGAGCTGATGACTCAAGACATCGAGCTGATGCGGGGCACATGTTGGGCAGTCCAGGGGACAGGTTAGGAGGTGATTCCACAACAATGACTCCCCTAAGTGTGGTGGAGAGGAAGGTTTATTGTAGATAAGACGGAGAACATAGCCAGAGGGATTTGGAAGGATCCAGACTGAACGTGACCCTGAGCCAGGCCCTGTGAGGAGAGGGAAGAAGGAAAAGGAAAATGGAGAGAGCCAAGAGCCAAGAGGCCAACGGGCAAAGAGACCAAAAAGATAAAAAAGGGCTAAAAAGACCAGCTTAATCAAAGTGGCTGGATTATGTAGGGAGAAGCAGCTGGGAGAAGGACAGGCCACTCCAATCCCTGAGCTAGAAAAGTTCAGAGCACCAGACAGGAAGAGCCTGTAACTGGTAGGGACTGTGGGAAGCTGAGAGAAACTGGCCCTCAGCATCTGCTTTGATATGTTAATGGGTACCTCACTTTTGTCACTGGCTTGACTAATATCTATCAAAAGCAATCTACAGATTCAATGCAATCTACAGATTTAATGTAATCCCCATTAGAATCCCAACACAATTCTTCACAGATCTTGAAAAGATAACTTTTAGCTTTTTATGGAAAGATTCACACACACTAAAAAGAAACAAACAAAAACAACAAACAGAAAACAAGGTAACTAAAATACTCTTAAGTACTAAAAGAACTGCTGGAGGTATCACCACCCCCCATCTCAAACTGTACTATTGAGCTAAAGTAATAAAAATGGCATGGTATTGGCACAAAAACAGACATGCTGATCAACAGAATCAAATTGAAGATCTAGACTTATGTCCACATGCCTTTGGACAGCTGTTTTGTTGTTGTTGTTGTTGTGTGTTTGTTTGTTTGTTTAGAAAGAAGCCAGAAATAAAACTGGAAAAAAGAATATATCTTCAACAATTGGTACTTGTGAAATAGGATGGCTGTGTATAAAAGAATACAAATAGATTCATATGTATCACCCTATGCAAAATTTAACTCCAAATGTATCAAGGATCTGTAATTAAGGCCAGATAGCCTGCATCTGTCAGAAGAAACTGTGGAGAATAGCCTTGAACTAGTTGGTACAGGAAAAGACTTTCCAAACACCAAAACCACTGGTACTAAGAACAATAAGTAACAAATGGGACTTCATGAAACTGAAAAGCTTCTGTATGCCAATGGAAGCTATCATTTGTACAAAACAACCAGTTATAGAAGGAAAAAGTATTTTACCAACTACATGTCTGATAGAAGACTAATATCTAAAATAGATAAAGAACAACAACAAACCCAAAAAAACTGGACATCAAGAAATCAAATAACACAACTAAAAATGTGTTATAGATCTAATCAGAGTTCTCAAAACCATAAATGGCTGAGAAACACTTAAAGAAATATACAATGCCCTTAGTCATCAGTAAAATGCAAATTGAGATTTCATCTTACAGCAGTTAGAATGGCCAAGATCAATAAAACAAATGACAGTTTATGCTGGCTAGGATGTGGGGTAAAGGAAATATTCATCTATAACTAGTGGGAGTGTAAACTTATATAGCCACTACGGAAATCAGTGTGGCAGTTCTACAGGAAGTTGGAAATATCTCTACTTTAAGATCCAACTATAGCACTCTGTCATACTACAGAGACCCTTGCACATCCATGTTCATTGTTGCTCTACTCATAACAGCCAGAAATTGGAAACGGCCTCGATGTTCATTAGGATATGAATGAATAAAGAAATTGTAGTACGTTTATACAACAGAATATTACTCAGGTATTTTTTAAAATTATGAAATCTTCAAGTAAATAAATGGTGCTAGAAAATCATCTTGAGTGAGGTAACCCAGATCCAAATAGAGTCTCTGATAAGCAGACAACTATCCACATAACCACAGACTTAGGTATGGAGTAAGTGGTTAGGGCAAGAGAAAGATCTTTCCAGGGAGGGAGAGAAGAGAGAAAATACAAAAAGGGGCAGCTAACACCACACCACGTACCCATTTGATGGGTTCTGTGGAAACCTAGTAGAGCAGAAGCTTCTTAAAATATATTCATAACTATTTAAAATAAACCTGAATGGAATCACCAAATAACAGGGGAGAGAAAGCCCCAGCTAAACATCTTTCACCACCAAATGAAACCTTCATTGCCAAGGATGGATTACATCTAATTAAGCTGTTGGCCAGACGGTCCCCATGGAATCTGCCCAACAGCTCTGGCTATTGCCAAAGCTATAAGTTGCTCTCTGAAAATTGATGGTAAGGCCTTATTGCTGAAGACAATACCCTCAAAACACACTGAGCACAAAGAAGTGGAAAAGGTGTGAATTTGGATAGGTGTGCAGGTGGGGAGGGTCAGGGAGGAGTTTGGGAAGAAAAAATTGTAATCAGAGTACTATGTATGGGGAAAATATTTTTAATTTTAAAAAAGCAAAAGAAAATATGGGTCTACCAAAATGTATCAACCTATCATCTACTGCCCCCCAATATGTAATTAGCCCTTTATTATACATTTTCAGTAAAATGCTTTCCCATTACATCATAGCATAATGTAACAGCTTAGTCAATTATAACACAAATTATTTACTATGGTTTCCAGTTAATACCATCAATCAGACTCTATCTTATATTTACATGCTAAAATTCTTAAACTAGTTTTTAATAAAGTGTAAATTGTCTAAATTTTTTTTTCTCTTTGCTTCATGTCCATTCTTTCTGTAGTGTGTGTGTGTGTGTGTGTGTGTGTATGTGTGTGTGTGTGTGTTAACATCTAAGTCAAAGTTAGGTATTTTACTCTTTGGTGTTTTTAGAGATATATGAAGAAGATCTTTCACAGCTTATTGCTATTTCAAATGATAATGTACAGGATGCTTTTTTAGCAAATATTTTTTTCATATTTATGCAACTGGATATTTTTATTAGCCAGTGAGTTATAATTGACACATGATGAAGTACTTGTACTTTCATAAGCATGTATAACATCATTTCCTGTGCTGTGACGCCCTATACCTATTATTACAGTCAGCAGACTAGACAAGCATCTCAAATCTCTGGATTGTTTTGCAATGCAAACTCCCTCCTTTGCCTCAATTTTCAGGTAGCCAGTGAGCAGTAGTGGGATTAGTTGCCCTTTAATGGTGGTGGAGGAGGATCTCATAATAAATTTCTAATTTTAAACACTAGGACAGATATTACCAAACTGCCCATTGGAGTGCAGATATTTCCAATTTGTTTACAAAAGTCTAAGGAAACACACTCCTTGAAGGAGTACGAGAAGGTTTTTTATATACCCTTCCTAACTAGGTTTTATTAAACTTTTTGATCTTTCCCAGGACAAGTTTGCTGTTGTTTTCACATACTGTTATGAAGCATTGGAGAAAACATATTTTCATCCTTATTGGTAATATGTTTTTATCATTTTTGTAAAATTCTGTTTATTGAATTTGCTGACTTTTGAATTGTGCTGAATTTGTTAGTAATAGGAACATTTTTAATTTTCAGAATGAAGTCCCTATCTGTCATGAGTGATTGAACTACTTTTTAACATTGTGGTCTTTCTTTCTGATATGATGAAGTGTTTAAAATCAGACCAAAGACTACAGAAATACAGCAATCAGTGAAGGTATCATATCAAGTCATTGGGAACAGAAGGGTATTATTTTCTATTTTAAAATACTTTGAAGTAAATACACTAAATAGAGAAGATTCATATCAGAACTTTATGATGACCATCGTACTAAAACACAGATAAGTCAACAGTTGAAAATAAAATCATAGAGTACTGGAGAGATATCAAAATATGTGATTATAATCATAGAACATAAATTGTCCCAAGAAAAATGAAAATGCATAAGTCATAGGGTAATACATGGGCTTACATAAATAGTGAACATTTCTATTTTCAAAATACTTATAAATTGGTGGTAAAACATTACATATAAATTTGTCAAGGTCTGAATATACAAAAATTTACATATATATGGCTTTTTATTTATGATTTTTAGGTCCTACTTCTTAGGCTTCTATATATTATATAATAGGTTTTATAAGCAATATGTTGTAGTAATATACTTTGTCAGTAAATTAATAGTTGCAAAATAGTGATACATCTTTTACTAAGAGCAAATTATATGCTGTGTAAAGATCATAATTTTAGTTGGTGTAAAGATGATACGTAATTTATTTTCAAAAATCCTGATGAAGCTTTCTTTTTTGTTCTGTAAAGGCAATTTTCTAAGAAACAAATCATTTAATGAATTAAGAAGTGAGACTCTTTGACTAGCATTTCAATAAACATGATAGACCAGCAAAAATATAGAGCACACTTAAAATGTTCCAACAGTCATTTTACAATGTTGGATTAAGAAGTAACCAGGTGCTGGTGGTGCTCGCTGCATTTAAATCCAGCACTCAGAAGGCAGAGGCAGGCAGATTTCTGTGAGTTCCAGGCCAGCCTGGTCTACAGAGTGAGTTCCAGGACAGCCAGTGTTACAACAGAGAAACTCAGTCTCAAAAAAATAAAATAAAACAAAATACAACAAAAAGAGGATAATAATTTGAATTGAATTTTTCCTTGACTATTTCATATATGTTTTCTTACATGTATATAATGCATGTAATTATTCTAACTCTTTATCTTCTCTTATCTCACTGATTCTCAATCTTCCTAATGCTATGTCCTTTTAATAGTGTTTTTCATGTTGTGGTGACCCCCAACCATAATATTATTTTTGTTAGTACTTCATAAAATGTAATTTTGCTACTGTTATGAATTGCAATGTAAATATCTGATACACAGGTGGTCTTAGGTGACCCCTGTGAAAAGATCATTCAACCCCAAAGGGTTCATAATCCACAGGTTGAAAACAACTGTCTTATCTCCTGAGCACCCCTGTTAGCCCCCTTTCCCTTATTTTACAAGTCTGTTTACACACATTTATATCTTTTTGTTTTGTGTTGTGACTCACAGAGCTTAACAAGAGCTGTTTGTGTGGTCATGGGTTTGAAACCGTTCTTAGGTTCACTGTGGATTCACAGCTAACGATGAGGACTGCCCCCTCCAACCGAGATTGCATTAATAGCCAAAAATTCAACAAGGATGCGAAAGACCCGTAAGTCCCTCAGCAATCTCTGTTTGAAGGCAGACATAGTAAAGGCAAGTGCCTTGGCTCTACTGTTAGATCATGACTACTGATTGTGGCATGCCCAGAAAATTACATTTCACAGTCCTTCTAATTATCCTTTGGATCTGATATTCTTTATGCCTTCTCTTACCAATGTTGTCAATGCCATATAAGTTGGTAAAATGTCTTCTTCCATGTTGAATGATTAATGGTCACTTCAAATCATCTTGAGCTGCAATGAGGCTTTGTATCATTATCATTCATAGCAAAGAGAAGCTTCTATGTTAAAGCTGAGAGAAGTGGTTGCCTATGGAACCAAAGTAATATTTAGAAAGAAATTTGGGGCAGTGTCAGTTTAGCATATAATAGCAGTAAGTTCTCCATTTAGGGCATATTTTTTTGTTTGTTTTTGTTTTTGTTTCTTGTTTCACAGTATGAAGTCCCTACTGTGTGTGGGCTTGAAATCCAAACAGAGAGTAGTTGTTTACTCTCATAGCAATCATGTCACTGTATCACCACTGGGCATGTCTTACATGACAGTTCAAGTTCCCAGTTGGTTAGGACCATGGATAGCCTTTCTCCTCCAACAGCCTGTATAACACCATCCTGGAATGTGAGAGCTATTCAGCACGGAAGAAGCTACCAGCTCAGCTCCTGTGTGATTTCTTTATATCTTTAAGGAAGTTGTGTGATGTCTTTAGCAATAAGATATTATAAACTACTTCTGAAGGGTAACCAAGAGGAATGGCAAGAGACAGTATCAGATTGGGGGTCTTTGCAACTTCCCTCACCTAGAGACCATAACAATATACCTTGAACCTGTGACTAGAGCTTTTATTTCATAACACTTGACGTTTAGAGGCAGCCTCAGGCACTCCGGATATCATCTAACTTTTTTTTTTGATTTGCACTCCTTAATTGGCTTATAATATAATGAAATTCAATATGGCGATTCACATATTTTTGCTTTGGTTAATTCTTCCCCCCATTTTTTCATAATTCCCTTATCCACAGCTTCATCACGATTTAAACTTTTCCACTCCTAATATGCCCTCCTATGTACTTTCATATTGAATATATTCTATTATATATGCATCCTTTAATTCATTCTCATCCCCTCAGCCTTTTCCAATGTCTTCTTTCCTACAGGTACTCTAACTTAAACACACAAACCTAAAGGTTTGCCACTAGATTCACATATGGAAAAGAAGTGATGTTTGTCTTTCTTTGCTTGGATTATCTCTCAGTATAATTTTTTTCTGTTTTATCCATTTACATGCAAAATTTCATGATTTCCCTTTCTATAGCTGAATAAAATTTCATTGTGTATATGTGCCACATTATTAACTCATCAACTGTTAGACATCTATGATGTTGAGCCCAATTCTTAGATAATATGGATAGAGCAGTAGTGAGTGTAAGCTAACAGGTTATCTCTCTTAATTGTGTGACCAGAAGTAATATAGCTGTATTGTGATCTTGTTTATTTTTAGCATTTTTGGAAACTGTCATAATGCTTTATATTCTGACTGCATCAGACTACATTCCCATTATACATGAATAAGTGTTCCTCTTTCTTCACATCTTTAGCAGCATTTGTTCTTATTTTCTTTCTTTTTATTTTCTTTTACCAGAAATATAATTTTTTTCTTATATAATATAACCTGATTACAGTTTTCCCTCTCTCTACTCCTCCCAGTTCCTCCCCAGTCCCCTCCCATCCATATCAACCCCCTTTCAGTCTCTAGAAAACAAACAACATTATAAGGGAAAATCATAGAATAAGATAAAACAAAATAAACATATCAGACAAAACAAACAAATGGAAGGAAAGAGCCCCTTCCCCCCACCCCCCCAATCACAAGGAACAGATATAGAAGCAGAGAGCCACTTATGAGAATAGTCAGGAATTTCATAAAAACCAAAAACCAGAAACCATGATGTATATTCAATGGACTTCTAGGGTGAAAACAAAAAGAGAGAAAAGTAAAAATAAAAAAGATGAAATGTAAAGAAAGAATGGAATAAATAAATAAATAAATAAATAAATAGCCAGCTCTGACATGACACTATGGGATAAGTCACTTCTGAAGAAGCCCTTGAGTTCAATTTATGTTGCCCATCTACTGCTGGACATGCAGCTTACCCTTAAGAATAGTTTATTTTCCCAGTGAGACTCCCCTGAAGAAAACCTTTCATTTGCTTGTGCTTATCAATTGGAGATAGCTCTAAATTTGGAGTTAGATCAAAGGTTTGTAGCTGGTTTATTGTTTATGTTTCTCTTTTATTGGCATACAGAGTACCTTCTGGTACCCAGACACTAGCACAGGGATGAAGGCTTTAGGTAGGCACCAGCTCAACTCTTCTGTGTTCAATGAGTCGTGTAAGTGTTGTTTTCAGTAGTAGGGCCTTCCCATCAGTGTTTGGAAGAGCAACTCAACTGTGGCAACAAACTGAGTTGTTTCAGAGTTCTCATGGGACCTATTTGACCAATTTATTTTCTTGATGGTAGCCATTCAAATTAGAATGAGATGGAATCTCAATATAGTTTTAATTTGCATTTCATTAGTGTCTAAAAATGTTGAACAATATTTAAAAGTATTAGGTATTTATATTTCATATTTCAGGAATTCTCTCTCTCTCTCTCTCTAATTTATTTGATCAAGTTTTTTCCCTTCTTCCAACCCTTCCCAGATCTCTCCTACCTCTTCATCCACCCAACTATACATTCTTTGTCTCACTGTCTCTATCAAAACAAGAAAACAAACAAATAAAACAGAACACATAAAGAAAATAGCTAACACTAAAAGTGTCAAAGAAACAACCAAAAGCAGGGTGCTTGTTTTGTATTGACTAAGTACTCCTCGGAATGGAGCCTACCCTGGCATGTGGTTAGTACACACAGTGACACTCCATTGGAGAAAACTAATTTTTCCTTTGCCATCAGGTATAAATATCTGTTTAGATCCAAGGACTAGTTTTTGGATATTTGTTTTCTTTATTTTTCTTAGCCTTTATGTATCAAATATATAGCAATATTCATTCACTCTATTCACAACAGCTAAGAAATGGAAACAATCTAAATGCACTTCAATAGAGGAATGGATAATTAAAATATAGTATATATATATATGTAATGATATATTATACAACTGTAAAAAATAAAATGGAGAAATTTGTAGGTAAATTGATGGGATGAGAAAATATTGTTTAGTGAGATAACTTAAAACAATTCATATGGTCTCTCTCATCTGTGCTTCCAAGTGTCAAGTCTCTAGATGTGAGTAATCACATAAACAAGGGAAGTTAGAGAGGGGAATAACAGAATACAGAAGATAAGAAGGTGAGTGTGGGAAAAATGGAAGCTTTTAATTAGGGAAGGGGAGGAAGGTCAATATAGGCGAAAAGGGGGGATGTAGGGAATAAAAACAAATGACAAATGATCCAAGGATGTATGATCAAGTCTTAAGGATTCATTCTCTTTTAAATTTCTTAAACATATCTATCTATCTATCTATCTATCTATCTATCTATCTATCTATCTATCTACCTATCTATCTATCTATGTGTGTATGTTCTTAAATAAGTTATGTCCCTTGAGCTGACAATGTTTCCCACAATAGCCATAGTCAATCTAATGAAACCTCCAGTCCCAGTCATGAGAAACCTCCATTTAAGTTTTAGTCATAGTAGTCGAAATGAGCTCCAAAACAATATAGACTCTTGCTTTTCCACTTGGTTGCTTCTCAGAATTGGAAGGTAACTCCTTATTGCTGAAGCCACCATATATTTTAGACATAAGATTACAAAGTTTTCAGCTAGATCTAACCCGAAATCCTCCTGATCTTTCTGTGATCTAGTTTTCATGGTACCAGAAGTTGTTATGTAAACTGCCAAGGGAGGGAAACAATCAATAGACTTACCTACCAGTGATGTCTATGAACTACAACAATGATCACCATGGCAAGATATCTCTTAAAATCCAATGATGAAACTCATATCTTGGTGGTATCAAACAACTGTCTAATTGGATTTAAGGCACACTCAAAAGGAAATTGTGCCTGGCACTAAAAGGCTAGCTGATTACACAGGGTTTGTGTGGTCATGGGTCTTAGAAGAAAACTTACTACTGCTATATTATCCCTCTACCCACAGAATAAGTGAAAGATAGAAGCAACAAAGAAGATTCTTTGGCAGTAGACAAGGTACCAGTATAGAGAACTACAATTGGTATAATTCAAAACTAACTAATCATAGTGAGTCCAAACCTAAAGAATAAATCTATAAGACAACTCCTGCACCTAAAATCTAAGGGAACATCACAGAAAAGGAGGCCTGGTGATTGTAAAAGTAAAAGGACCAGGAAGTCTGCTGTGAAATTGTGTCTCCTAGAAATGGCAGGGAAGCAACACTTGTGATACCTGAAGAATGTAGCTACCTGAACAAGACCCAAATAATAGCAATACTAATAGACATGTTAACACAAAAGGGAGAGATGTCATGGGTCCTACCAGTAGACAAAGAACTGGAAGCAACTAATGGCTGATGAGAGAGGGAGAATTAGAATCCCCTGTTTATACAATATACAACGGTTATGAATTAACTTATATACAAGCAACACCAAATCAATTCAGCAAATTATATTTGTATTTCTATTTGCATGCTTACGTAGCAATAATAATCAAAGAAAAAGAGGTCATTGACTTAAGAGAGAGTAAGATGAGGAGCATTATGGGAGTTAGAGGGAGGGGACATTGGAGGGGTTGCAGGAAGGAAAAGGACCAGAGGAAGTGATATAATTATATTTTAATAAAAAAATGCAAATGTTTACAAATAATTAAGAAAAATACAAAATAAATATTAAAAAATGAGGAGGGGAGTTGGATTGTATAGAGTCAGCAAATTCAGGCCTTTAAATATGTACCCAAAATATTAAAAAACTTTAAGTACAGCTCAACCAGTGAAAATTGTCTTATTTTGTTTTGTTTTAGTAGTTTGCATTAAGAAAATGATCGATTTATTAAAGAAACAAACTTCTTTTATGTTGTGTGTTGTCAGTTATCACTATGAATTCTTCTTGTGGATAAGGTATTTCTCTACATATTCCAAAGTAATGAGTCTCTGCTTTAAGCCTTGGGGAAATCATTATTGGTAGAATAAATGCTTGTCTGTTGTTACTATGTGTCATTTAGCACAGGATTTTTTTACAGGAGGGTGATGGGAACAGATAAGTCACAGGCACATCACTCTTCCACCACCTGGTGGGAAGATATAAAAATAATGAGATCATTATTTATTGTACAGTTGACAGAAACAGAAAGTCTATGAAAAATATCAGTAACACAAATAATATGAGCTCTCGTGGATTAGTCATCTATGACTGAAGATGCCAAACTTGAAAGTCTAACTTTGGCTATGCAAAGTTCCCTACACATAGTTTAATGCTAAATGTAGTGTTGGATTCTCAAGAAAAGAAAAGAAAGATGGGTTTCTGTATACTTCTTTAGTGTGCTTTCTATGTTAGTGCATCACGAACAAGTTCGAGAAACTCACATGCAACATTCATAAAAATGTAGGGTCATGAGTCATGCTAGACAAGGTTTCAAGACAGTTTCCCTTTGACTCTGTACATTAAATAATTGCCTTTTAGATTTAATTTGGAAATTTATCTTCTGGTTTAAATGAATCAAATGCCTTTTAAAACTTCTGCATCAATTCTTTATAAAAGTCTCCTGTTTTTATGTCTTCAAGGATGACTGTGACTTTTTTTTGAAAAAATATTTAATCTTGTGGAAGACGCCAAGCTTCAACAACCTTATTCTTTCGAATCTCCATAAAAACACACTAATTTGTACATTCATACATCTTGTAGAAGAAGCAAAGCTTCAACACATCCTAACCTCACACACACATACATATTGGAAGCTTAACACACACACGTCACTCATACATCTTGTGAGCTTCCTTTTTCCTTATTATTTCCCATATACCTGCTAAACAAACTCTTAATATAAGGAAAAATAATCACATCATAATCACAAGTCCTATTTTTTCCAGTGAATGATTGATTACAAGTTACTTAAAAACAGGTAGGCTCCAAATACCCACACATGGACATCCAGTTCTCCATGTACTTTTTCCCCCACAATATATCTATACATCCAAACAATAATTTTTCTATTATAAATTAACAGAGTTTACCCAAGATAAGTGTTCTCAGAGCCAACTTCTATTGTAGCTGGCAAGTAGTAGTCTCGGGTTATCAGGAAACAGCTGTACATCCTGGTATCCTAGCTTAACACAATTCTTAATTCAGTCAATACAGTGAAGCAAGTTTGTTATCAACTTTGTTTGTTATGAAAGAAAACTTTGAGACAGGGTCTTTTTGGTTTTCTTCGGTGAAAGGAGAATCTGTCCAGTCTACATGCCACATAGCCCTATATCCTCAAGGCACACACAACTTATCTGTAATTTTATAAGTATAAAAGCTAGGAAAATATCAAATTAATTGTGGTCAAGGAAGTTCAAATTTAACAGTGAGCACTTACGATTTTAAGACAACAAACAGACATAAGTATGAAGAAATATCATCACTAGCAAAGCTTAAAGCACATGAAAGAGACATTTATTATAAAACGTATCTACATAAGAAAAATATTTTAGAAACTGAACTATAACCATTTTAGATTGCGTTGCAGAGAATAGTTACCTGTGGCATCTGAAGCTATTTTGAGTAGCGTTTATAGTGAGCCTTCAAATCACAGCACATAAAAATGTTATGGCACATTCAAGGGCAGCTCAATTCTCCTGACATCCTCATAAAGGGACAGAACAGCAGCCTCCTTGTTGGTCATTTAAGCTGGGTGCAGAGAAAATGAAGAGAAAAAAAAAAATCAAGCACAACAAAGCTTGTTGAGCTTTAGAGTCTAGGGTCAATGACCCTATTTTTTTTTTTTCCATAGAGTGTTCTGATTTGAGACCTGCTGAATTTCCAAACATTCAGAAATATCTTTGGCAGTGCCTGTAGATACTCTTCCCTGAAGGTGAGAGGAGACAGAACAGGCCATCCCCCTTTGCAGAGCTCCCCTTGTGGTAGTGCCAGCCCTCAACCACAAGGAAAAGGAAACTAGGCACCTCCCCTCCATACTGCAAGAGTCTCTACTGAGTAAGGAGCTGCAGCCAAGCTTCATTACCTCTATTTTGAGGAGAATACAGGAAAGCCAACCCCTGGCCAGTTCGTTTGTGGGTTTCCTACAGTTTGACTCCATCATGAGATAGTGTGAAAATTAGGACATATATAAGGGACAATTGGCTAACTACAAAAAGGTTTATAAATAGAAAGAACTCTCCATAAAAAAAATAGTATAGAAATTCACAATCCACTTTCAGATAGTGTTGTGGGATATTTTATTCCTGTGTGCTGTTTTGGTTTGTAAAAGGGCTTGGATGCCTTGTAGCTGTGAAGCCTGATGCCTTGCAGTGGATACAGCCCTTGCTTCCTACCTATTCACCCCCTTGCGGTAGCCTTGCTGAGATCTCCACAGATAGGACTAACTGTTTACAGTTGAAGGTGACTCTGATTACCTCCAGCGGAGTATGCTAAGATACCATTGTGTATGGACACATGGAGAAGGGGCTGGGGGAAAAGTTTAAAGGGTCTAAAGCAGAAGCAGGCAGGGATTTCAGCAATTACAGTATATGTTCAGATGGCTATACAGAGTCACTATGATACCCAAAACTCTTTGTGGAAAAGAACATTCCTGTCCTAAAAAAAAAAAAAAAAAAAAAAAAAAAAAATCCCATCATCACTCTTCCTCAAGCATGCACATTGTTCTTTTAACATTTATAGCTTCCTTTGTGTAAAGGGCCAGGTTAGAAGAGATTATTTTTGCTTTCATGTCTGGACTAGACTTTACTGACAGCATGGAGAACACCAGTGTCCAGGGAGTAGTCAGTGCTTAACATTCATCTCGGGAATAAGTTTCATTAAATTTGATGTAGCCTCTATGTCTCTCCACAGATTTCTTTTTGAGCACTCCCTGTTTCACCTCTCTCCACAGCCAGATGCATGTAATAGGGTCTGGCATAACTTACTCTTTTCTAACCAGTCTGGATGTTCTCTGCTTGTCACATGTCTGGCCTTTGACACTCCGAGAATTGAAACACTGACCACATAACATTACTATCTTCCTTCTGGAATGTTGTGGCACAGGCAACCTGCTGGTACAAGGACCATCAAACAGGTTTTAATAAAGTCTACACAGAGTGAGATGGAGGGTGCAGATGAAGGAATGGAAAGAGGAAACATAGTCAACAGTAACTATCTCCATTGCTCATTGCTTTTAAAGTAATCATTTTATAGTTAATGATTTTCAAACAATACATTTGACCTATGCTGAGAATCCTTTGAGTAGAGCAGGAAAAAATAACCTTTCTAAAGCGTTACATCTAAATCTAGAATTTTGTTTCCAATAAATGTGTTCAACCAATATTCCTAGCTCAGACCCAAACTGACATTAGCTTCTTTATTACGTGTTATTTATAAATTTCTATGAGTGGATCTTACCTCTATAGTAAGTAAAATGAAAATGTTTATTAGGGTTATTATATGCGCTACTCTCTAAGAGAATATTGTTTTATCTTTCCAGTTTTTAATATAAGGACATTCCATAATGTATATAATTAGAATAATAAACTCTTACCGTTAAAATATAATTAAAAATGTGTTTCACGGACTACTTGGAATGATGATAAGTGGTTCCTCTGTAGCTCTACTGATACTTTCTATCATGTTCTACAGTTTTGAAAAAAAAGCAGAGTATTTGCAATAAAGTAAATCAGATACAGGTGAATCCTGAGATGATGAACAATGAATGAATTCTGAATTGTGATATATGACAACGTGAGGGGCAGGCTAAGAATTGATTTTAGATGAATAAGATGTGACTAGGAGTCTCCAGTTTAACATATATTAAATAATGAAATATACACAAACACAAGCATGTATCTGTGTTTAAGTGTGCGTATGTGCGTGTGTGTGCATATTTAATACACGTGTGTGTGTGTGTGCGTATTTAATACACATGCTGCAGCACATGAATGGAGCTCAGAGAACTATCTGTAGAATTGGCTCTCTTCTTCCTTATTTTGGGTCACAGGGATCAATCTCAGGATATAAGGGACAAGCTCCTGTATCACATGAGCCATCCTACCAGCCTGAGTCTCTGTTAACTGTGTGTCTATTATCCATTCTTGTGCAAATACTTGTTTTCTACACAGGGACCACTTTTTTCCTAATCCTCATTGAAGGGCTCAAGTCAGTTTAGAGATCAGGTAAGGCTGATGATGATAAAAGCTGAATCCTTCCTAGTTTCTTTTATAAGCCATGTTAGAAACAGCCTTGCATCTAAGTTTAACATCAAATGACATGCCAGATACTTGTGATATCAAAATAACTCTGTCAAAGAAGTCGTATAGGTCAAAATAATCCTATTAAAATGTCATGTACTCATCAAACTCTTCAAAATCCAATCACAAAATGAGACCTAGACTTCTTAAGATGAATGAGAATCTCAGTTGGCACCAAGTGGGACCAGAGAAAATTACAGAGTTATATAGATACTGTGTGGGATAGGAAGGAAGATAGAAGATTCAAAACAAGCTGAACAATTCCTTAATCACTTTGTTTGGCCTACAGCTGACAGGGAACCAACTACAAATATGTTTAAGCATCCCTTTTATCAAAATTTCTGTGTTAGCTATTACAAAGAGTTGTATTAGTCACTAGCTAGAATGCAAGGTGATTTCTAAGTAACTTGAAATGTATCTTGACCCCAAAGTGGCAATTCAAATGCATATCAAGCAGAGATAAAGCACTTAGAAGGGATGATATGTAATACAATTTTCTTCTAAAGATGAAATACCACTTTAAGAAATCTTAATGGTCATAGAGATAATTTACTTTTTAAAAATAATAATATATTTTCAACTGTTCAATTTGAAACAAGGATAACCAAGGACATTGTTGCCTTTCAGATACAAGATATAGTAGAACAGATAATGGTTCCTTTTATTTATCATTACATTCACCCCCATTTACTAGGTGAAGGCTAAATGGTGCTCAGAGATGCAAGATTGCATACAGCTTTGCAGTGGGGGCTGGGGATGGTTGTGAACTTTTAGTATTTCATGATGCTTGTGATAATTGGAATCCTTGCGTGAAGTGTTTCAAAAATATTTTGCCAATACATTAGCACCAACAAGTGAGAATTCTTTATCAATATGTGAATGTAGTCTTATGATGTGTGTAAGGTACCATTTATCTTTTACAATGATTAAGTAATTTTCTCCTAACTTACATCTTCAGTAGACTCTGCCTTCATCTTTCAGGGACATCTAAGTCCCCTTTCTATAACACTGGTAGCAACATCCTTAAAGTAAGACAATAGTTAAATGTCTAGTTTGCATGTCTACTTTACATTTCCTATGTATTTTCTTAATTCATTGATAGTGCTTACTCATTTTTAACATTGATTCTGGCTATTCCAGGACAATAGCTTATAATCATTTTTATGTGAAGGATAAATATAATCACCTTTGGTGACAGAATGGTTGGGAATACTTTGGGTTGCTCCTCACTCTAACTATCATTAATTTCTGAGAATACCTTCTCTGATATGTCATGTTTGCTAAGAAATAGGTCTCTAGTGTGACATCTTAGCTAAAGCACACTTGTATGTAGAGCAAATGAACAGATGCAGAGGAATAGAGCTGTGTGAAAGCTGTGGTCTACATTCCAAGGACCACATTCAGAGGCCTGTGTGGTCTGAATGGAATGTAGACACACCTTTAATCCAGTAAGAAGGCAGTGGTAGCAAACACCCTTAGTGCCAGTATTCAAAAGGCAATGGTAGTCCACACCTTTAATCCCTAGAAAAAAACAGTGGAAGCAGACACAGGAAGCAGAACTCAGAAGGAGTCAGTGTCACACAAGAAGTGACCTCTGAGAGGAGTCAGAGTTAATGGCAAACAAAGTGACTAATCAGAGGAAGAGTTAGCAGAGTTAGGATTTGCCCAACTCTCAAGAGAAAGGGCATGCTCTCAGCTCAGTAAAAAAGAGTTACATAGGAGTTAGAATCATAGACACAGAAGCAGACAGAAGAGTCAGTCTGTTGAGATGCAGGTTGAAGAGTCAGTAAAACGAGAGTCAGTTGAGGAGCAGTTACAGTGGAGTTTAAGCAGTCAGTTACAGAGGTAGGATGGAGCAATGAGAACTCAGAAAGAGATACAGATACAGCAGAGCTTGGCAGAAGCCCAGAACAGAGAGTGAGTTGAACCAGAGGAGTCAAGAGTTCAGAAGGAGCTAGTCAGAGTGGATCCGTCAATAGTAGGTCTCAAAGGCTGAGGCTGAAGTCTTCTAGGTCCAAGCTAGCAGTTTAAATATTCTAGATTGTGCAAAGGCTGAAGCCTTCCAGCTCAAGGATTAAAAATAGATTGTAAAGAGGCCAAAATGCTCCTGGGCTCCAGGGCTCCAGACAAGAAATGGTAATTTAACTAGACAAAAGAATAAACTGTCTTCTGTCCTGAATCAATGTCTACATCTTGTGACTCTACATATACATCCACATCTACATCAACAAACAGAAATATGTACCTGGATGCTGAAAGCTAGAAAAGACTGCTGCCAAATCAAACTGAGGACTTAGCTAATCATGCTTAATTACTATCAGAAAAAAAGTATATGATAATTTTTATACTAATTTTTAATTTTTTGTTTTGGATTTTAGGTTTACTTGTTTCTTTTTCTTTTGTTTGTTTGTTTGGTTGGTTGGTTTTTGAGACAGGTTTCTCTGTTGTAATCTGGCTGTCCTGGAACTTACTCTATAGATCAGACTGGCTTCAAACTAACAGAGATGTGTCTGCCTCTGCTTCACGGGTACTGAGATCAAAAGTGTATGCCATCACTACACAGCTTTATGCTCATTTTTTCAATCTTAAGTCATATAGACAACATTTCTACAAGGAAAGTACCCTGTTATTATAGACCAAGATTATTGAAAAAATGGGAAAATTGTCTAGTAGTCAAGGTATTGAAATACATGAGGCCCTAGAGTCAAACTCAAGTCTAAGAAAAAAAGAAAGCTGTAATGTCATTAGTTGTATTCTATTTTAAAAACTAATGATAGATTCTCTGTCACTTTTATAGTCCTCTGTATTTTATTTGTTCTCTCTCTCTCTTTTTTTCCAGTCAGGAATTTTCATTTGAACAACAGAAGCTGTGGTAGAAGGATAAAATATATTCTTCATAAAAAATAGGTACTACCAACATAAATAAAGGATATATGGCTGTTCTATAGCAACCAGAGAAAGATTTAGGAAACAATGAGAAGATAATTCCCTTCTGTACCTCTAAAAAATACATGTAAATAAAAAAGATAAACTTCCTTTATATTGGCCTCAAATGAGACATTCACTATTAAATAAAATTATGGAACTTTACATTCTATATATTTTTCTTTAGAAACAAGCATTTTCTTTGCAATATTTAATTGAGTAAGACAGACACATTACGAAACATAAGGTATTTATGATGCTGGATTAAATGTTTCTTATACTGAAGAGGTTGGGAACATGCAATAAAATCTAAAAGTAAATAAAGCTAAATAAAAAAAAAAAGGAACGATCTCCAGATATGCACTCCCCTAACAAACAACACATAGATAAATGGATGTGTTCATACACATGTACATACACATATCCAGATAGACACACCTATTCATACTGTGACAAACTTATATCAGAATACATCATAGAATAATAAAGGTGCCCAATGCAGTTCTCTTATGATAGAAAATAAGTTAATTATTAATTATTTGGGGGAGGGGATTTACTTTTGAAAATCTTTTAAAGACAGAGTGTAAGTCTGTTAACCAGACTGGCCTGAAACTCATTATGTCACCCCAGGTGGTAAATATCCTACTTCAGCTTCCCAAATGTTGACTGGTCTCTTCTCTCATTAAAGCAAGTTTATATTTATATTTATCACATCACAGATACTTAAATTAATTTCACTTGTCATGTGACCTGGTTAAGGTTAGTTCTTATTTTATAGAAGTTAAAAGTAAACACAGAGAGTAGCTCACTACTGTAGCAAGCAAAAGGGTCACAGTAAGTGGAGAATAATACATATCATTCATCTCTACTCCAGATTTCTTCTGCATCCAACACTCTTTCCTTGGTTCATGCATCTAATTAATCAATTATGACATAGTTTAGTAAAAATATGAGTCTCTCTTCTTAGTATCTCTTTCTAAACATTTTGATTAATTAGTGATACAGTTTATGCTAAGAATAGCAAGCATATCAGTCTTATTCCCTTCTCTAGTCAATCTGATAAGTTTATTTTTCTAATTATTTTTGATATTATACTATAATTACATTATTTTCCACTTCCACCCATTTTGTCCAAACCCTCGGTACACCCCTCCTTGCTCTCTGTAAAATTAGTGACCTCTCTTTTTCATTAATTTCATTAATTTCCTTTCATTTCATTGTTGTTACATACCCATTTATATATGTATATACATACATATTCCTAATATTTGAGCTTCAAGTTCACTTGGAACTTAAGATATAGAAAAGAATCTTTTATAAACATTTTTCTATTCTGTTCATAACTTTGCTCCTGAAGTTGGTTGTACAGCGGTTTTGCACACACTTTCTTTATCCAACCATGATGTACCCTGGCTTTTTGAAAGATTATCAGAGCCCATTATGTGAAGTTTAAAATTCTGAACTTTAAATAGTTCTTAAGATTTCATCCTACTCTGCTTAATTCTATTACATTACAAATTGAGTCAAAATAATATTCATTTTGCTCACCTTCTTGTATTAAGAAGGTGTTTTCATCTTTGTAAACTTGGTTGTGAAGTAGAATTCAAACTCAGAACCCTAGCAACAAAACCTATGCACTTTCCACATGAATGTAAAGAGAATGTTATACATATATCAAAGTGATTTGTTCACTATATAACTGTATCAATTTGAAGTATCTTCATATCAAGCGGGGCTCTGTCTTACTCCTTTTCATCTTTGAATTTTCATATAGTTGGGAGGCAGTACTGACTGAGAAAAATATTCAAGAAACTGAAAAAAACAAATGAAAATAGGTCTCTATCTCTTAACACTGACATAGAAAACACTATACTATCCTTCAGCTACTTCATAGATTCTATGGTTTTTCAACCTGACAAATATGGTGAAACTAAGCTACTCTACTGCCCTGATCCACCTGCTGTTGCTATTCACACATAGCATGTGCTGTAGAAGCAAATTGCTTCTACAGCCTGAACATTAATGCCATATATACCCGGGTTCTATTTTTTTTTTCTAATTTATCAATGGCATTAGCTGTTTCTACGGAATGGGATATCAGTTTCTTCACAATGGTTTGAAAATTTCACAATAATTGTTAACCCAAATTTAGTAAAGTTGATAATATTAAACATACATAATAAAGTCAGAAAAAAATACAATATAGAAATAATGAGTTACTGTTATCAGAAAAATATGAAATTTAAGAATATATCAGAGACCTTGCTAAGACCTTATTTTTAAAATTTAACAAAATACATGCACTGAAGAGATTACTCAGTATAATAACATTAAGCTAGTATTCAGTGGGACGTGACTATAATTATTATTTAGATTTCAGATACTATGACAGTGCCACTTTGGTTGTCATAGTGACAGGATGGGAAAATCAAATGCAAAGTCAATAAGTACTAGAAGTGTGGTCTATACCTATTCGGGGAAGACAAAGATCAGAGATAGACTTTTTCACAAAAAATATTGAAAGTATGAGGTATTAGAATTACTTATGAATGTTATATGTGAATAGGTTCATCCTCCAACTAAGGCACAATTTGTTGTTTTTTTGAATTTCAGTGGTCAAGATAAGTGTGGGTAACTTATATATAGTGATATGTCCAGAATGGGTGTCACATCTTACCCCAAACCATCAATGTTCAGAGAGAAACAAGAATTGTACCACAGAAATACAGTGCTAGTGTTTATCTATTGGTGGGAAACTAGAGCCACATTTCTAGACCTTTACTAAAGCTTATTTCCCTAATTATCACTGAAGAGAGTCATATACATCAGAGGAGACTAAGTGTGAAGTGTATAGTGGGCTATCTGTATCTAATATTTGTGCAAATTTAGAATGTCTTCACTGTCCATCAACTGGTGAATGGATAATAAAGATATAGTATATTTACACAATAGAATATAATTCTATTGCTAAAAATTAAATTATGACATTCGCAGGTGAATGAATAGAGCTAAAAAAATCATTCTGAGTGAGATCACAAGATTATAAAATGCAACAATTATGTGTTTTCAATTATATACAGATGTTAGCTTTCAAGCCTTTGATGTGTGTGCTACAAGCCATATAACCACAAAGGTAAGGTACCTACAAAGGGGCTAGCAGGTAGAAAAGATCTTTCAAGGAAAGGAAGAAAATTATAAATAAAGAATAAGCAATGAAGTCATGATATTTTCTGTTGTTTATTGGATTGACCATCTTATTGTTCAGTATTATAAAGCATTATGTTTAAATCCTTTCATTAAATTAAATATCAAAAAATTAAAATCACTAAAAGTCATTCAAGTATTTCATAATATGGACAGACAGAGGGGAACTACTGTAAGCCATTTGCAAAGCAAGAGAACTAAGCACTGACTGTGAACTCAGAGGGGGATCACTTGTGAAAATTGCTTTACTCTTTAATCATTGCAGTGATTCTTACTTTTTCTTTAATACGTGATAAGATGCCATCACTGCCTAACTTCTCTAAAAGTTCAGTTTTCAAAACATCAATAAATACTGTACATCTTTGCAGTTTGGAAATATTCTGTGAGAAGTTTTCCCTACAACCCATGTATCATGTGGTATAGTTTTCTTCTTTCTTCTTGTGAGGGGATATCAGAAATTGGGAGACAGACATGTTTAACAGGGATCTAGAGTCAACAATAAGGATTGTGTCATCACTGTGTTTATGTTTGTTTGTATTTGTTTGTTTCAGACTCTCCCATAACACAGGCTGGCACAGAAATTGATATACAGCTCATAAGAACATTGAGCTGATTCTCCTGCCTCTGTCACTTGAGTGCTGGAATTACAAGTGTTATTAATATTTTGACACTATTTTATATGCAAATAAAGCTTCTAGCCAACAATATGAGTGTGCCACATGTGTGTGCTTGGTATGTGTATGTGTGAGTTTGTGCACTAACAGAGCAACTGAGAAAACTCACTGGATCAAAAAAAAAAAAGTACTTCAATAGTATTTTAATAGTTCCTAATATAGCTGAAGATCTCAGGTAAGAAAAAAGATCATAGTAACTCCATATTAATCTCCCCTTCCACCCATATGCAAGATGAAAGCAATTGTGAATACAATTCTAAATCACAGAGCAGAGCCTCTATACAATGAGGTCATCATTGGAATACAGAATGCTTCATTAATAAACATTTCTATTAAAAAAATTTAAAGGCACTGGAGATATTTCAGTGGTTAGGAGTGCATTCTGCTCTTGTAGAAGACCAGAGTTCAGGTCTTCTACATGATAAGGTTGTAACTGTCTATATACCGCCAGGTCCAGGATAGTTGAAGGCCTCTTTAGCCTCCATGGGCACTTAGACCTGCATGCACATATCCACATAGTGACACACACACACACACACACACACACACACACATGATTAAAATTAAAAAATAAAACATAATTAAACCTTAGCAATAATTCTGAGGTATTTCAAAACAGAACCAATGTATGATGTTATGATGCATCAATTTACTTTAACTTTATAAATAAGTATCAGCAACATAAATTAATCTATAAGATCCAAACTTCCATTCCAGTGATATTACCAAGAAAGACCATATCTAAAATATAAAATATAACAGATATTTTTACTAAATCTCGACTTTCTTGATAGAATTGAAAGAAAGAGATATTCAGAGACATAAATATATATATACCTGGTACTTTTATTTTTAGCTTGGCTAGTTTATAGGATTAAACAAACCCAAATTCATTGGGAAATTAGAGAGCTTCAAAGCTGTCCTTTACATAATCCTTGTGTCAGATCTCTCAGCAGTTGCTATTTATTTTATGAAGAAAAGATCATTGATTAGAAACCAAAATTCATTCTAGTCCTAAAATCAAATATTTAGGTTTCCAAAATTAATCAATAACATATTTGTATGAGTGTCATATTGAATAACTATAATTTCAATCTGAAAAAATGCCTTTCTTTGTACAAAATTATAGATGCATGGATCTATATGGATATAGATATATATGGATATAAAGTCTGCAGCACTGCTCTGGCCACATTCCTCTAAGAGCTAAGCTATTTTCCAGGGTTGATTTTGGAAATAAAAAAAAAATAGGAGAGCAGAAATTTACATCCCAGCTTCCAAAGATTTGCTCTTTTATATTAAAGGTTTATTTTATTCTTTTAATTACGTGTATGTGTGTGGACATGTTCATGTTGTAAATGCAGGTGCCTATGAAGTGCAGAAGAGAGTATCAAATCCCCTGAAGTTAGAGTACAGTTATGAACTACACAGAGTGGGGGCTGGTAATTGAACCCAGGTTCTTTGGAAGAGCAGCAAATGCTCTTAACCAGTAGCCATCACCAAAGCCCTTGATTTAATTTAGCTTTGTTTTTCTTAATCATATTTCCGCTGGCTGTAGTTGACCGTTATGATTTTACTCCACAGTGTGTCTAAATTATGTTTATTTCTTTCACTCATCATTGACAAATTTATGAAGTTTTCATCGATATAATGTTGACAGCCTGTGGGATTCTAAAAGTACCTTTTCTGACTGAATTGAATACCCACTTTGGCTTCCTGAAGCTACTCCTATTTTTAAGCTATATTTTGATCATTCTCTCTAGCTTCCCCTTATTTTTAAAGCCCTTGTGTTCATTTCACACCTATACAAATGTATAACATCATTTCTTGTTTTAAGTGTATAAATTTCACAAAATATATCTAAAACAATGGACGATTCAACACAATGGAAAATCAGCACTTTGTTCTTTCATTCACTCACGAGGGTGTAACTGTGTGTGTTTGTTACTGCTGTATGTGTGAAGTGTAGAAGTACAAAATTCTATGTTTATAAAAATGTATATATCATTGAATTCATAGCACATTTTTGCCACTGTGAGTCATTATCCCTGAAACAGATAAGAAAATTAAGGAACAGATGTGTACATTTTGCTCAAGTCATTTCAAATAAATGGCAAAGAAGAGAGTGACCCCAAACTGATGTTTTTTCTACAATTATATTTTGTACTTCAATATGCAATCTCACACAAGTTTACTTGGTTTTTTTTTTACCTTTAATATTGATTTGGGGATATATATATATATATATATATATATATATATATATATATATATATGCCATTATATAGATATACAGATATGCCAATAATGTTGAGTTGATTTCATTTTAGGCTAACTAAAAGAAATGTGTCAATTTGGGATAGTTTTAAGTGAATATATTTTCAGTAAGTGTCACTTCAAGGTTTTATTTATTCTTGTAAACCTTAAATCTTTGATTAACATAGGGAATTGTGAAGTGTATGATTTTAAGGTGATGGGTCTTTTATGCTTAATATATTCTTGGGTTTTATTCTTACATGTACTCAGGTTACTTGGACAGGACTTTGACTCTCTGAAACCTCGTGCCTCATGTAGTGCTCAGTCTACAGCTGTTTCAGGTTGTTAAAATGCTACTCTTGCCAAGTACTTGCATTTGTGTATTTTACTGCTTTCAAGAAAGAAATGGGGTTGGTAAGCCATTAGCCAGCCTAGATAACTTTCAATTCACTGGGAATTGCCTAGAGTTCTCAGAAAAATTGTTTCTTAATGTAAGAGGGAACAGGCTATACACTACATTCTGTTTTGCTCAAACCTTCCTTCCAAGAGTTTGCATGAAAAAGTTTCTACTCCCATACTTGATACTTATTTAATGATTAAACCTAAATTTTTATCTTCCTTACCTTCTTCCAAGAATTTCTTATTTTAATCCTTCATCTAACGTATTGCCTCACTTGTAAAATGAGGAAAAGATGTACGTTGACTTCCACAGCTTGGAAGTGGATTGTCTCCTTGAAGCTCATGTCTTAAGACTTGTACCTAACTTGACACTGTGCAGTGGAACACTTAAGAGGGGGATTCTAGTTTGCAATCAGATTATTCAGGACATGCCCACAAAAGAGAAGAGAACTATAGCCCATTCCTCTTTGTGTTCCTTCAAAGCTACCCAGGAGACGAACACCTTAAATTTCACAACAAACTGATTGTGTACCCACACACTTAAACTTATCCTTCTAAAATACTGGCTTTGGTTTCATGACTACATACAGTCTGTTCATTTTCCATAGTATGCTCATGATTTTTTAAACTGTCTATCACATTTTTCTTATCATCTTAAAATTTGACAACAATATATTTCCGTGTGTATTTCTTCAAAACTACTTCAAGTCATTACCTACAGGTTTCCCTAACCTCACTGATTCCCACTTCTGCGAATCCTTGCAGCACATAGAATCTTAGAGGGGAAGTACACAGATATGATCTAGAAGCATTTTTAGTGCTTATTTTTTACCATTAAGTGTGTGTGTGTATTTAAACAGTATGTTCTTTACTGGTTTTTTAATAAGATTTATCCTACTGATATCACTCTGCCTGTAACAACTAATTGTCAGTAATAAAGTATATTTTCTGATATTTTATAGTAATTTTAAAAATTATTTGTGCGCCTCTACTTTTTTAAGCAAAGATAGGAAAGCTTACAATAAAAACAGAATTTTATACTTGAAAACACTACATTTATATGCTATATTCTTTCATATTTAAAAGGTTATTTTACAACAGGTTTAACAAAATAGTGTAAAGTATATGGGCCTTTAACATATATCATAGTTATTCATAGATTCTAAACTATAAAATCTGTCTACCCAGCTACATTTATTTCCCACTCCAAATTAATGTTCAAGGGAGTCTTGCAATAATTGGCTGACATATGCAGAGAGGAGGTATTTGAGACACTGGATCCAGACTCCCAACTTAGTTTCAGAAGAAGACATTATCTTCTTGCTGTTCACTATAAACAAACTTCTTTATTCATTTATTTGTCACATACTTTGTGTGTGCTTTTAAAAGAATTTTGCCATTAAAGCTGGCTCCTGAGCATGGCATTAGAGTATTATCTAGTATTCCTTTTCAAACTTGAAATATGCCCTATCAGAAAGTAAATATGGTAATATTAGACTTTCTCAAGTATAAGCAAAGTGATGTTGGTCTTAAATTCAATCTAAATTTATATATGTATATGTATATGTATATGAACATAACCTTCAGGTCAACAAGATGTATCCATGGGTAAAGGCAATTGCCTTCAAGCCTGACAATCTGAGTTCAATCTATATCTTCAAATTTATATGATGGAAAGAGAAACTGACTCCTGAAATTATCCTCTGATGGCTATATGTGTCAGTTTCATTTGCATATACACATACACTTGATTAAGTAATTAAAACTATCTTTAAAGAGAAACAAAGAAAAAGTAGGTTATGTGTTGATAGGCTGATGAAAGTGCTATGAGGAGAGACTTGCAGAAACCTATCATGTATTTTTGTTAGAAGAAATGGTTCATTATCTTTGATTCATTGTTAGCAGTCACTTTATAGTATAACCATCATTAATAACAAGAACTTCGAAGTGCAGAGTGCTGTTAAGACTAGAGGAGAAAATTGTCATCAAAAGTCTTAGTTAGATGTGAGTCTCAGGTATTATACTGACAACAAACCAGGCAAATACCCACTGTTGTAATAATAGTGTCAAGTCTGTGATGGTGGTAGCAGACCATTCCCTAATCAGATTTGAAGTCTGTTCCACAATTCATTTCTGGTACTGAAAACCTAATCAAATCCCATGGCTGAGAACGTCATAAACCCTAGTGGAAAAGCTACTGCTACTCAGTTGTTTAGCTAAAGGGATAAGATGTGCTAATCAAATTGCCTTTAAAATAATCGTTTTGTTAATATTAGTATATTAGTGCTCCTACTAGCTTTAGTCACAAACATTACTATTTGCACTGGGTAATGATAACTGCAGAGACTCATAACTGGTCAAAACTGTGAGACTTCTCAGCCAGGAGTGGAATTACTATATTAGCACAAACTCAAAGGAACATCCGAGAATATAAGACAGAAATACTATGAAAGAATGGATGTGGAGAAAAGGGGAACACTTTTTTACTGTTGATGGGGGTAAAAATTGTAAAAGTCAGTGAAGTGGTTCCTTCAAATGATAGAGACAAATCTACCATATACCTAGGCAATATACCTGTTGGACAATGAGCTTGCTAGTTTTATGTCAATTTGACACAAGTTAGAGTCATCAGAGAGGAAGGAACCTCCATAAGATTAGGTTTTAGGCAAATCTATTAGTCATTTTCTTAATTAGTGTTTGATGTGGGAGGGATCTATCCATTATGAGTTGGACCACCACCCTTGGGCTGATGATCCTGAGTTCTATAAGAA
Organism: Cricetomys ansorgei; assembly: GCA_026225945.1. Taxonomy (NCBI): domain Eukaryota; kingdom Metazoa; phylum Chordata; class Mammalia; order Rodentia; family Nesomyidae; genus Cricetomys; species Cricetomys ansorgei. The sequence continues at coordinate 21,368,771 of JAMJFZ010000056.1, forward strand.
AGCAAGCTGAGCATGCCATTATGAACAACCAGTAAGCAATATTCTTCCATGGCCTCTTAATCACCTCCTGCCTCTTGGTTCCTGCCCAGTTTGAGTTCCTACCTTGACTTCCCTCAGTGGATTGTAACTAGGGATATGTATGCCAAATAAAGTCTTTCCTTTTCAAGTTGCTTTTGAACATGTTGTTCTATCACAGTAATTGAAATCCTAACTAAGACAGGTATATTCTCAAAAGACTATATTGTAATAAAGAGACATGGTACTCAACAATATTTGTTGCTGTTCTAATTTCCTTTAAAATGCTAAATGGTTCTCTTTATAAGTAAGTGAAATATCACCTTGACCATCATTAAAACTTCAAAAATACTGCATAATTTATTGTTTTGTCAGAAAATTCAAAATTTGAAATAAATCAAAGAGAAGAGAATCACATTCTCTTTGTTTTCTCAATAATCTTGGATGGTATTTTAACTGTTTATTGTGCTATATTAGTTACTTTTATCATTAATATGACTGGATTTCTGACAGAAAGCAACTTAATGAGAGAAGAATGTATTTTGGCTCAAAAATTTGAGTGACAGTTGTCCATTATGGGAGACCTGACAGCAGGAGTGTGGGGCAGCTAGTGATGTCATATCTGAATAGTGAAACTGAAATAATGTCAGTACTCAGTGACATTTTTCCTTTTCCCTATGTATCCAGTCTAGGACCTTAGTCCATGGGATAGTGTCCCACATACTCTCCTGATTCTTAGTTCCTCATTTAAACTCTTCTGGAAATATCTTCACAGACACTCAAAGATGTGACCATTAATGCCCCAGATGTCTCATTCCTATCAACCTGACAATCGGTAATGACCATGTATAAAGAATTACTATTCACAGGGACAAGAAAGTAAACTGGCTTAAGGATAATGAAGGCAAATGAATAACTATTTGAAAATGGAGATAAACCTCTAGTTCTGCCTGGAAGAAGCAGTAACCAGCTGAGCTGCCTGGAAGTGTTTTAGCCCAACTGAGTCACATGAAAAGACTTTTTCTAATCTATTGAAATGCCCCAGGTTCCCAGTTTTTATGAGTTTTCATCCATTCTGGAGTACACTTTGGTGATGTAGTTGTCTTTGAGTCATTTCTGCTTCTGTAAGTAACCCCCTCACATATTCCTGTAAGGAACCTAGAGTTTTATCTTGGTTCACCAAGATGAACTTTAGTGACATTGTACTTTGGTCTGTTGAGGGCTCCCTGTCTGGAATGAGTAGACATGAGTGTTATGTCTCCCTAGGAATAGTCTTTTCACACAATGCCTAGCTAATGTGAATTGTTCATGGTTCTTAACTAATCACTGTCTAAAGTTCTTAATCATTTCTTCCATCTTCAAGATAATAACTAAGACAGTAATTTTATGTTTAAACTACTTTTTGTCATTAACTCCAAAGCCAATCATCTTTCTTGAACTCATATCTAAATCACATCATATAAACTTCTATCTCATTGTCTCCATAAGACATGTGAACTATTCCTCTGTTATATTTTCCTTGGTGTAAATACAGAAAAACTGAAGAAAATGTTCAAATAAATTCAAAAGATCTCTGGAAATAATGTTGATTTTTCAGAAAAATTAATCTAGCCCACTGTAGATAATGAAGTATATGTTTATAGATAAGTTGAAATATCAGGATGGGTTTGAGTCTGAGTTGGGTGATATTTGGAAGTTTGAAAGTTGAGGTAGAATTTATCATTCTGCATAGCCAGTTTTGAGTTAGAGACACACAGCTGAAAAAAAAAATTATATTTAGCCATGTGTAGTTAATAAACGTCTAATAGAGCAGCAAATAACTCCAATGAGCCTTTGTACCTTGTGACAACCCTACCAAAGAAAGAGCTGACACTAGAGAGGGACAAAGAGTCAGCAACTAAATGTCAAGGGGAAGAACAATGTTTTCAGTGACATGTGACTGAGTAGAGATGTGCTGGGAGTTTGTAGGTGTAGATGAACATGTATGTGTTGATTTATTTAATTAGTCTCATGGATTCATGGCAGAGGACAGTTTATTCTGTGCTAATTCAATCCCTGGTCCTAGAGCATTTTAGCCTCCATACAAACTAACCTTATGTCTAGACCTAGAAGACTTCAGCCTCTGTACAATCTAATCTTCAAGATACTAACTTGGACCTAGAAGACTTTAGCTTCCAAATAATATAATCTTTAAACCTAAACCTAGAACATTTCAACCTCTGAGACTTACTGCTGACTGAGCTTACTCTGACTAGCTGCCTTCTGAACTCTAAGCTGTAAATTGTAAACCACCTGCTTCTGACTTTCTGCTCTCACCTTTCTCTCTCTCTCTTATTCTGGACTGGCTCTGGTCTTCTCTGGCTTTCCTTCTGAATGGAACTGTCTGTGAGCTGACCTCACTGAAACTGTCTGACTGAGCTAACTCTATGCTTCTTGTCTGCTTCTACCTCTGCTTCTGTTGGACCCCCAAAGGCCCAAACTGGAACACCACACCCCCACAGAGACTCACAGACGGGATATCGATGCAAACAGCAAGAGGATTTATTCCAGTGTACTGGGACCGTTCTAACACACAGGATAGAAGCGGCCGTGAGGAGCAAAAAGCAAGCCTTTTTATTTACTGTTCAAGCAGTTGCTAGGCACAAACCAAGTTGGGACAAGTCGATTGGTCCCCAAATTGTTTTCTCATTTTGATAGGTAGGGGCCAGTTAACCTTTAAACTGATTGATATTGCTGGCATATAGCAAGGTTGTGGGCTCCTAGAAAATGTAAACTTTAGGGTCTTAGTCAATGCGGGTGGGGGGAAGACCCTTAGCCCGAGGCCATGGGCTGTCTACGTGGGGAAACTCTTTTAGCCCAAGGCTGTCTTATTTGTCTTAGAAATTGTTTTTCTTTAACTCTGGGAACTGTTTTGGGTCACGGTGCTCCTGGCTTGGCCTACACAATTTTGGTGTTCTTAGAAGCCTGACTAAAGTTTGGCTGCTTCCTTTCACTTCCACCTTGCTTCTTTTTCTGTGAGCTCTCACTGCTTCTTGTCTGCTTCCACCTCTTTCTCAGCTCTGCTTCCATACTCTGCTTCTATCCTCTACTTCTTTTATTTTACTTGTTATTTTATATGTTAATATTATGTTATATAACATATATAATTATACAATTAGAATATAAAATGTCATGGTATGTATACTCTTGCAGCAAATACAAGGAACAAAAATTTACACAAAATTTGTGAAACTCAATTATCTAGAGTTCAAATTTTAATGGCCAAAGTCATTATTTGCTATACATTGAACTTCCTCTCCAAGACTTAAGTTGGAATGTAGTTGCCACTAGCATTCAGAAAATTGGACAAATGATTAGATTTTTGAGGTTCTTTTCCTGCTGGTGGATTAGTTTTACACCCAAAATTTTCTATCATGGGATTGGCTTTGTTATACATGCAAGCTCTCTGTCTAGTATACAAACTCTTGCTCTTCCAATCTCCTAACCACACATTATACCTCATCATGGTATAATGTGAAAGAAGGCTTAATGTTGAATGAAGACTCAGGAAGCATGCTTTGTGGCTTCTCTGACTCCAATAATGTATCGAAAATTTATTTATAAATTATCCAATCTATTATAGCAGAAGAAAGTACAGCAAGGCAGGGCCAAGGAATAAATCAAGAGTACATAACTCAGTGAAAAAACTTTCTTGAAGATATAGATATGTCATATTATTGTTTTATGAATAACTTCTAAAACACGCTTTCCAATGTTCTGTTCTGTTACTTGTAATCCATTTTAATCTCTGGATTTGTAATCGTTATTTTCAAAAATGCTACCAATTCTAGGACCACATCTCATTTTTTTTTTGTAGTAAGCACTAAAAAGGTTTTGGTAAGTTATAAGGAATTTCCTTCTTCTTCTCATCACACTGGAAGTTATTGGCACATTTAAGTTTCTCCCCTACTACTTGAACCCTTCCTCAGTAATGAGACTGCTCAAAGCACCTGATCACTCAGAGAAGCTAATAAAATCCTGGTCCCTAAATGGGTATTAGTTTTATCTGAGCCATTAGGAAGAAGACAATGACAAATACTAATCAGATCCTCTCTGGCACTGTAAACCTGTAAAACTCCTAGTAACAATCTTCTCTCTACTTCCAGAGCACCTCGTCTCATAGATCAGTTATCAGAATCTTTATGTTATGCCTCCAGACTTTCTCTTACAATAATATATAAATTTGTTCTCTCTTCTTGTATTTCAATTTGCCACATTGAAAATACCTTTTCGAATATTTCAAGCTTCACTAACAAAGTAAAAACATTTTCTCCAAGCTTCCATATTTTCTCTAGAATGCTCTCACTTGCTTCATCCTGACAGGGAGCTAGAGCTGCCCTCCAGGGCGTGGCACCCTTAGGGTACCTTTAAACACTCATTAACCTCTATTTGAAGTTCACAATGTCCTGATCCAAGGACAAAGGAAGCACAGTCATGTGAGTCAAAATTAATCTCCTGATATCACCTTTCTACTATAATCTCATGAAGAGCACTTGAACATTTGTTCCAGAATTATCACTCCTTACCTTCCCTTCTTTTCTACTCCCTTCTGTTTTTTCTTGCCTTCCTTTCTCTGTTAGTCCTTCTTTCCATTTCTAACCAACTGAAAACAAAATATTTTGAAGCCACTGTTAATATAAATCCACCAATATGGAATAAAATGGAATGCTTGTAGCAGAACAAAAATAGATGCCAGACCGTAAACAAGAACAGCAGCAGGACAAAAGCTTTTGTTTCAGTAATTGAACTGGGACCAAAATTTGGTTTAAATGCCTAGTGCTGAAAGCAAATGGAGATTAGTGACAATTTTGAACACAATACATTTATTGATCATTTGATTTCCCTCTACCTTGTACTGTCTATTTTGTTTGCAATTTACTGCTATTTTCCTTTATTTTTCCTTATAGAAATTTTGTAATTTCTGAATTACAACCCTCATTTTACACTTTGGAAAACCATTTTTATCTATTTGTATATTGTTCTTATTTGTATGGGCTAGTATAATCACAATCAAATGTTGAATGAATACACATACACACACACACACACACACGTCAGCAGATCAGTCATTTTTATCATTTATAATTTATCTTTCTCTTTATTTGAATCAGCTAAAATTATTTTTACTTCATCAAGTCAACATACTTTACTCTACCTATTTCTTTTAAATATTTTCTTGTTGATCTTTATTTTTAAGTCTCCATTTTTTAGTTATCTTGGCTATAAATATATACTCTGTTGTAGCATATAGCAAATGCCTAAACATTTTCTTAAATTATTTAAATATGAAATACCATTATACGACATTTCTCTCTAAATCTGCATGCATATCCAAAATGAAAGGGGAAGACAGAGGAAGAACAAAGAGAAGTAAAGTGGAGAAATCAAAGGAAGAGGCCGAGCTGGGGGAGAAGGAGAAGGAGAATTAGACTCATAGGATTACCTATAAGTCTTAGGGTTTCTAAATGCATTTATGTTCTGGTAAACTAAATCATAATCCAGTAGTGCAGAAGGACAAGAAAAATAGCTAGAACATTACAGGAAATCAGATAGATACAATTGGGGAGTTTTATAATTCTCATATATGTTTCACAATTTAAGTAAATCTATGTTATTGGGGATTTCATATATGTATACAATGTATATTGATGAATTGCATGCAGATTATAAACTACAAGCCCTTTATGGGAATATATCTAAGAAAGCTCATTTGGTTGAATAATCAGATTTTTTTAAAATTTACCCACAAGGCAAAAATCTAGGTGAGATAACTATGTAACAGCCTAAAATAGCAATTCTATTTAATAAAAAAGATAAAAATAGACAATATATTTTAAATAAAATTTCCCAAATATATAAAAGTTATCAGATTGACATCTAAAATATATCCCCAAACTCTCTCAAAAGTATACAACAAAACTATAGGTAATTCAAAACAAATTAGAAATGAAAAAGATAAATAGAAATTTCAAAGAATAACCTTAAAGATATGTTCAAATTTATCTGACCATAATAAAAAAACCAAGTGAAAAATTGCATCTACATCATAGAAAAGTGTCATCACCCAGTATTGACAACAAATTATATACTTATATCCTTGGAAAATAGTTGATTGACATGGTTCTTCTGTAAGCCAATCTTGAAAATTATATTGGTATTTAATAAATATGTACAACCTAAAATTTGTAGAATGCATCGTAAAAAAGTGCAAATAATCACCTCCACTTGGATGGAAAATATATCATTAATATTTCTCTAGAAAATGTAGATGAACACTGAGGTATTTTATGATAGTTCCATCACAACACTGACCCCTAGTTATACTACACACCATATTTTTAACAACATTGCTCATAACCATGCATGTGCAGATATAAGTTTTAGAAGTTTGTCAGTATTGTTTCTTATGATAATGGCAGTAAATGTTGAAGGATTGACATATAGCCTTCCTCTGAACTACACTAGAGATATGTATTTAATGTTGGTTAGGTAGTTTCCCAATGTATTTTTTTAATGATTTATACATAGTTTATGCCTATGCCATTTCTCTCTGCATGCCTGGGTACTTTGTGTGTATAGTTCCTTCAGAGGTCAGAAGAGGGCAATTAGTTCTCTAAAACTGAGATTACAGTTTGTTAGCCAGGAGGTAGGTGCTGAGAACTGAACCCAGGTCTTTTGCAAGAGCAGCAAATGGTTTTAACCAGTTGAGTCATCTCTCCTGCTCCCAACTTATTTCTTTTTGTTTGTTTTTAACATAATATTTTTATTAATTATTTGAGAATTTCATACAATATGTTCCAATCACACCCATTTCCTACTTCTTTCAGGTCCACCCTTCTGGAAATCCCTGTGCCCCCCCTTTAAAAGAAAAAATAGTCTAATTTGTGCTACTGTATCTTCACTGGAACACGGTTAGACTCCAAGTGGCCAGACCCTTAAAGACCACTGGCTCCTTCCTTACCCTACCCTATTGCCAGAAGCCATTGACTGTGAAGAAGTACACTTCAGCATCGTAATCACAATTTTTAAGAACTCTTTTCAAAAGCTTCATGTCTGGACTATTAATTTTTCTTTCTATTTTATAGGAGTCAATGTTTGTACAGAAGTCATTGATAACACTGCAAAAGAAGTTTTCCTGGCCATAGCTGCTGGTGGCAGCATAGAACACATATATCAACATGGCCTCTGGCAGCAGCACAGATCATACAAGTTTTCCGAGGAGATTTAATCCAGAAATGAAACATTCTTCAGCATGGATATCTTGTGCGTCCAACTCGTCTAGGATGTGTTCCTTTGTCTGCCTCAGCCACTCTCACAGACCTGTCTCCACTGCTGTGTCTTCAGCTCTGCTTTATTTTGGCCATACACCCTATGCCATTCTGCCATTGTTCCTTTCTCTATTCACAGCCAGTCATTTTCTGGATCTGTCACTGCTGCTGTGTTTCTCTGTCATAGAAGTTTTTAGTTCTGTTTTTTTAGTTGTGTTTAAAATATTGTTTTGTGCACTGATGGCTGAGGAGCTGCTTAGGTCTTGGTGTTTTGTATTTTCTGCGGGTGTTGGATTTACATGGGGGATGTTTGATTGCTAATGATCTGCATGAGTTTTCAGTAGAACACCTGAATTCTGTATCGATAAAAACACCTGAGCTTGGATGCTCAGGGTTCCACTGTCCAGCACGGTGCTTGCTGTAACTGTGGTTCCCTCTGCTGAGGTCTGACAGGGATTGCACCTATAAAAAATGCCCCCTTGTCTTCTATGCTGAGTCACCCCCTTAGGCATGCTACTACAAATGGCACCTGCAACATGGGACATGACATCGCACAAGCTAATCCAATGTGAAGACAAGGAAGAACAAGAAAGAAACTGCAGAATTTGCAGAATCCATTTTGTTTTATTTTCTTCAAACCTGTCCATATACTGGTGAGATGAGGCAGTTCTGACAAGACACTTCTGCTATAGTGATGAGAAATTTACTTCATGAGGGAACCTTTCTGGCAGACAAGGTTACCAGTTGTTTTTCCAGAAAACCAGATTCTATCTTAAAAATCTGGTAATTATTTGCTCAGGGTCAGCACATAGAAGCTGTTTTCCAGAACTGACCAATGTTGTATCTTGTGGCAGCAGCCGAACTTGGTACTCTAAGAGTCATTCAGATGATGCTGGTTTTGAAGATATGAGCCGGTCATGGAGAAGCAACTGAAGCTTGGCACTGTGAGAGGTCAGGAGAGACCATGGGTGAAGGTGCATCCTCAGTGGCAATTGAAGGCCCAGATTGAAGGAGTCATGTAAAGAAGTTGAAGCTTGGCACTATGAAGAGAGCCCAAGAGAGGCTATTGGTGAAAGTGCAGCTTAATTGCAGCTTGTTCTAAACTTACTCAGGGGCATGCATTTCTTTTTTTTTTTTTTTTCTTTCCCATTGGTTATGTTTGCTTCCTTCTTGTTTCTTTTCTTGACACTTCTTAAGTTCCTAGCAAGCTGTCTTATGGCTACTGACCAGACTTAAAGACAATGTTTTCTGGTAAGACAGATGAATCAGATAAGAAAGTATGCCATTCTTTTGGCAATCTCTTTCATTGACCGGTGACCCTTATTCAGCCTTATGTGTGAGTCACTGTCACTTGATTATCAATGAGATTTTCTATATTTATAAGTCCCATATACCATAATTTAGCATATGTTTTATATGGATGGAAAATATCATCAACAACAGTACTGATATTTACTTTTTATGAATCACCTTGTCAAGTTGGAACTGTATTGCTTTTTTAATTTGTTTTCTTTCTTTCTTTCTTTCTTTCTTTCTTTCTTTCTTTCTTTCTTTCTTTCTTTCTTCCTTCCTTTCTTTCTTTCTTTCTGTGAAACAGACCTGTTACCTAGTATCTTAGTTAGATTTCTATTGCTGTGATAAAACATCAAGAGTTACTCGAAGAGAAAATGGTTTATTTGATTTACAGGTTATAGTCCATCATCAGCTAAAGGCAATGCAAGAACTTGAGACAGAAACTAAAGCAGAAACCATGGGAGATCATTGGTTACAGACCTTTACCTCATGGTTTGCTCAGTTTACATTCCTATACAAGTCAAAACCATCTGTCCTGCGTTGGCACTACCCATAGTAGGCTAGACCCTCCCACTTTACTCATTAATCAATAAAATGTCCTATAGACCTTCCATCAGACCAATCTGCTAAAAGCATTTTCTCAATTAAGATTTCTTCCTCCAAGATATATCTAGGTTTATGTCAAGTTGACAAAAACTAACCAGAACATGTAGGAAAATGAAACAACTTTTTTCCCCATAGAACGTATCATGATTATTTGAAATCTATCAATGTTGCCTAGTTTTGACTATGACCTCATAAGTTTTTGATGGAAAATACCATTAATTCCTACAAGATTCCTATTGATGGCATCTGTTTGTTCTGGCTGCCTTCTTTGAAGGGCATTGCTGATTGAATTGTGTCCACTAAAATGATAACTAAAGTTCTAATATTCTATACCTATAGATATGATCTTATTTAAATGCCTTTGCAATTGCAACCCAGTTAGGATGTAGTCATATTGGAGGTAGGTCCAAATCCAAATCTGACTGGTCTCCTTATAAGATGAAAACACAAAAACTGAGACATTGGTAAAAAGGCCATAGGACCAAAGAGACAGATATGAAGCAATCTGTCTTCAAAATGAAGAAGGCCACAGATTATTGTCACTATTGAACACTTAGAGAAAGGTATACAACAGGCTTGCCCAGTACCTTCAGAGGGAGATTTTAAACTTTTGGTCTGTAGAACAATGAGAAATAAATTACTGTTGTAAGCTTGTCAAATTTTTATTGATGCTCAAGAGCCAGAGAGGCTGGCAAGACAGTTTTAGAGAACTACCAAACAACTTTACAAATAGTCTGTAGTTAGGTTTTAACAAAGCTATCAGTATGGTATGACTCATAATTCATCAAAATAAGATACTTACTGCATGGATTATATTTTATATAATTATTTTAAATGAACCTATAGTTGTTATAGCACTATCTGAAAATAATTAGCAAATATTTAAAATCAAACCAATCAGGACACAAATTTGAGTTTGGTATTTTGCATCATATATCATATGATATTTTTGTATCATATATCATATATTTCTGCCATTTGCTTGTAATGTTTAAATGAAAACTTCCCTGTAAGATCTACTAAATTTAGAATTATAAATGTGTCTTTCTTAAGTAGCATAATGACACAGAAATCCAGCTCATCTAGAGGGAAATTTGTGCAAAGACCTAAAATGCCCTAGAGAACCCAAGAACCAGAAGTAAAACTGAGTCTAATAAAGAAGAGACCTGAAGACAGTCCATACACCTAGACTGTGCTTCTCTCCTATTTCCCTCTGTGATTGACCAGTCTTTTGTTTCTGCTTTTCTCTGCTGACCTCTGTTGTTTTTATGGAGCAAAGCTCTATGTAGGAGAAATTTATTTCTAGTTATGCTTGTGTAACTTTAACACATTTTTTTTTGTACATTGTTGGGGGAGAGCTTCCTAAGCTTTATCAGTTTGCTTCCATCTGCAGATATTGGCTTGATGCAAATCTGTGATTCAGATGTTTGCTTCCTCCTGACCTGCACCTGTTCATGGCTCTCTGGCACTCTGCCATTGTGGTTCAAATACCTTGCACTCTGAGATCTCCATGTGCAGAGCAAAGTTGCTGTGGAGGAATTCTTGCAGTCCCTCTCCCACAATCTCAGGCAACAAAACAAAAACACTCCCCATAAAGGAAACATAGCTAGGATGAGACTAAGCTACAGGTTTCCTTAATTATTCAAAAAGACTTTCCCAAGGGGGTGGGGGAAGGAGTCTTTCGGGTTTTGATGTTGTTGCTGTTTTGTATCAGTAAATCACCTGAGGAGTGTTTGTGTCAATAAAAGCACCTGAGATTAGGTAATCAGGGTTCAGCTGTCTAGGATGGAATTTGCCATGACATGCTGTTCCCTCTGCTAAGGTCTGGAAAGTTTTGTATGTATAAAAATGTCTCATTGTCTTTCTTGTGGAGCTACACAGTAGCAATTGACTATACTCTGAGCTGACTAAGCCCTTTGCAAGCTATTCGAGGTCATCTCAGAATTGCTAACTCAGCTCTTACCATCTATGCTCAAAATAAAAATATTGGTAAAGAGAAACTTCTAAACTTGGTGTAACATGGGCATGACTCTCTAACCCTATAGATTCAAGGTTTAGTTTATTTGTACAATTTGTAATAGAATGTGTAAAGTCATTAAGAGTGAGACAGCATGGAGACATGGCTTACTGGAAGAGTGCTTTTTGCACAAGCATGAGGACCTGAGTTAGGACTAACCTGAGTTAGTCTCCCAACAAATATAGATAGAGAATTTTGGCCTAATTGGTATCTTTTACTCTGATCAATTGTACTAGTTATTTCCTGGTGATTCCTAGTTTTATTTTTTGTTGATTTTTGTTTGTTTTTTTCTCAATGTAATTTTTTTCTTTTTTCCTTTTCCCTAGAAAGTAGATTTTTTTTTCAGACAATATACTCTGATTATAGTTTCCTTTCCTCAAACTCCTCACAGATCCTAGCATGGCCCTTCAGTATTTGTTGAACCAAATCCTTTGCTTTCTCTGAAACTACATATGCTTATAGAGATACACATACACATATGAATGAGGATATTGAAATTTAGAAAAAGGTAGAAGAACTACAATAGGAGATTTCTAAAATTGTATCCTGTAGGGAATAAAAGTTATGCATATATAGTTAAGTTTAAATGGAGTATGGCAGCAGACTTACTAAGTGCTTTAAATGCCCTCATTCCCCAAGAGATAAGTGGCAGCTTACAATTTATTTTGTATTTACTTTAATGAGTTGTGTAATTATATGAATGTAGGAGATTTCAGGATAATATTTTTAGAGATATAGTTAAAAAAAAACTGTTCTTATTTGGGAAGTCCCTGCTAGTATTAGATTTTTCATTGATAAGCAGGGAAATTGTTTCTCCTTTGGTCATTCTCTTTTGGCCATGTAGTGCTACCTGCTGTGAGGATGTACATACAGTAAAGATGTAACACTGTGAAGAATGGCATAGAGAAAGCATTTCAGTAAGATATTAGACATCTTTGACATTGAAATGTGATAGGGTTTGAGAAACTTTTGGGAAACTGCCCTGCGTCTACAATGTATCCAGATCATCAATATAAAATCATATTGCTTACTTGTTGAAACAAATTTAGAAATACATTTTATGCAGATATTCATAAGGCTAATTTCAGCAGTGAATATTAATCTATTCATTTCCAGTGGAGCTAATATAGCAATTTTATGTGCCTTCCCAAAGAAACAGCATTTCTAGAATTTGTTTTCTTTATATTCACATGACAAAGATTTGGCAGAAAACAAACGTAATAAAATCACTTTGTTACATTTTAATCCTAGAAATTCTGGCCTGCCAAGAGAATTAAAGTGTTCCTAAGGAAAAAAAGCTACCCTACAAGCATAAAATTAGTTTTCCTCCAACATTTGTTAGCTAAAAGTCCTAAGGAACAGTTCAATGTATGAAAGACAGCAGGTCACAGAAAACTGAGGCAGTCTACACATAATCACTGACTAAATTGTTTTGATCCAAACCTTTATTTTTGGAAAACAACCACCTACGCAAGACAGATAAATAACAACCATCCAGAGAGGAAACAAAAAGCTTTTAATATTGGCCTAGAAAAGATGGAGAGTGGAGGAAAAGCTGAAGGAAATTTATCCAGAACAGAGAAAACAGTCATAGAGCCGTGGTCCTTGGGTGATTGAGGAAGCTTTACAGACAATAATGAAGGAGACTGTTCACTTCCATCTATGACAGACAAGGAAAATTCTCATTCTCAGAAACACGCTTTTATAGGGGCCTTTGATGACAGCATTTTTATAGATGGCATCAACAGAAGCATTTTGGGTGGACTTCTAAAGTAGCAATCAAAACTAAGAATGCAAAGCAAGTTACCAGAGCAAAAGTAGATCTCTACCAATCACCTCTGTAAGTACGGAGTAAAAAAAAAAAAATAAAATAAAAAATAAATCTTAAATCTTAAAGATTATTACAAATGATATTGCCACCTAAAATATGTATGGGATTGAGTTTTACATGTTTTTAAATTCATTATTGAGTTCCAACTGATTATTAGTCTCAGTGGGCACGGCAAGGAGCTACAGACATTTCTGCCTTCAGATATGTTGGGCTCTCAAGGGCACCAAATTAACAGATATTAACCCATATGTTAACTGAACTGTAAAGCATATTTTGGAGGATCATAGGATACTCTCACAGTGATACTGACTCTTGATTTAGAAGGAGTGTTTTGGAAGATTTCTACAGAGGGATCATCCCCTCATTAAATGTGTGATCACGTGAGGACAGTTAGTGTTTAAATTTAATTGATGAAATAGAACTGGGTCTGTTTCTATACAATAGACACTGCACAATATCCTTTAAATGAAAAGCAAATTGAAGATGCCAACCACAAGAATTCCAGAGAAAAACACTGAATGACCTGTACCCTTCAGCTTCTGTGTCTATTTGCTAACACTTATTGATTATATTTCATAACAACTTAAGTTGTATTACCATTTTAATAAAACTAATAGTAATCCATGCTACATAATTTCAGCAATGCTTTTAATCCTTATATCATGTTCAGTAAGTTACATGTTAGTACTGCATTAAAATAATGAGTTTAAGGGTAACAGAAGCAATGTTCATGCAAGAGCCTCCATGCAAGATGAGTTGCTACTACACCCAGATTATTCTAAGCCTGAAGTTCATTGTTTTTATTTCAATTTAGGAAAAGTAGAAGTTGATGTCTTGTACACTTCATCTACCGAAATCTGGACATTTTATCTTGGATTTCGACCTTAGACCTTATGTTTGCATTTAAAAGAAAAAATAATGGCTGTAGAGATGTCTCAGCAATTAAGAACAATGGGTGTTCTTCTTTACCACCTGAATTCAATTCCCAGCATGTACCTGGTGGCTAGCAAATGCCTGTAACTCTAGTTCCAGAGATCCTACTCCCTCTTTTGGTCTCTGTGGATGGTGCTTGGGAAATGCCAGTTTTGAATCAATATTGGCAATACATAATGGATAGGTATGAAAACAATCGAGTCTTTAGTTCCCTCATATTTACCTATGTAGCTCATACCTGATAACTTAGCTTCAGATATTGCCACAGTTTCGTTCATAGTATTGATCCTTGTATTTTAGACTGTTGTTTTAGTAAGCACTATATTGCCCAAAGTATTAGAGACTATGCCAATGTTTAAGGAACCATTCTCTTAGTAGGTAGATCCTATCAACTCTTGTTATGTCATCATTGGGCCCCATTGTGCTATCTACTGTGAAGACCTACTTCTGTCCATCTGTTATACCTTACAAGCTGAGAAATATTAGTAATTTCCTAGCATGCCTGTAAATAATAATCATATGTAAAGAAGTTTCAAAAATAGATGTCTCTTATTTCCCATTTTCAAATACTGTGTTTTGTTTAAATCCTGAAAATTTCAGATGCTGTTTTTTTGTTGTTGTTTTGTTTTGTTTTTTTGCCATCCCATGGGGTGTCTTTAATGTATCCAGGATTAAAAGTCCGTGTACTCTGCGGACAGGATAAAATGATAATTTCACCAAATGTGAATATTATTGATCTAAGGGTAACAAAAACATCAGCTTTCTGACATTGCTTGCTGGTCCCAGTAGAGTTCATGCAGGAGAGTTTACTTGTTTATGTGCATGGTTACACATTGAAGGGGTTGCATTAGAAATGCATGGATGTCCTGACTGTAATACTACACTCCGTGGACAAATACGAGGTGCAAATGCATTTCTGCAAGTAAAATAGAAATAAGAAAAAATGAGTCTAGGTGCTGAAGGGATAGCTCAGAGGTTATGAGCACTTTTATCTTGCAGAGGACCCAGGTTTGGACCCAGGTTTGTGTTCTAGAAACCATGTGATGTCTCACAATCATCTGTCCCTCCAATCCAGGGAGGATTGCCTCCTTGAGCACCAGAAATGCACATACATGCATACAGGCAAACTACTCACAGACACAAAACAAATAAATCTAGAAGGAATTCTTTTTAAAAATCAGTGAATCTGAAGGGCGTATGCACAGCAACTATACAAATTCCAGCCAATTAAATCTGAATATAAAACTCAAGGAGCTAATAGAGCAAAGAGTTATCAAAACTCAAGCCAATTAAAGGGACAAGAAAGTAACCTAGTAAAATTGATACATTCTTTGTATTCTGCTTTTATGGAGCATACATTCACAAAAATATTGATGATTTATTGACTAATCAAATTACAAAGAAATTAACATTTGGTGTTTAAAAATATATACTAAAAATTTGTATATAATATATTTTGTCCATTGTCTTTCACTTCTGAAAACTCTTCGCAGATATCTTTATCACTCAGCTTCATGTTTGGTCTCTGTCTGTCTCTGCATGTCTCTTGTCTTTCTGCCTCTCTCTGTCATTCTCTCTTCCCTCCTTCCCTCTGTATCTGTGTCAAAAAAAAATGCAAAAACGCCAACAACAAACTAAGAAAGAAAAAGAAAAAAAAAAGAAAAGAAAATCATCAAGACAAAAATAAAACAACATTCATTTTTCACAGCACTCGAATGGGTGTATTATTTGTCCTTCTTCTCTCAATGCCTGACTGCAATCCTATAAGTAAATATCAACCAAAATATTAGATGATTAAATAATTAATGTAGTAATTCCAGTTAACCTCAAACCTGGTTTCACAGTTGTGAAACTGTTAGCTGAAATCTTGGCATATTCTTTGTTTTTGCTTCTTAATTCACTTCCATGTGCTTCTAAACCAAGACATTATTTGACAATGATTATTTTACCTTGGCCTTAGGTATTATTTGGTCCCCTATAGGACAGATTTTTCACAGCAGAAAATTGAATTCATACAGTACATATCTTTTTCTTCCTTTACTAATCTATAGCTGGAATAGAATACTTATGTGACTTTCCATTCCACAGAAATTTATTTTTAAAAGTTTTAACTTCTTTTGATTTAAGGCAAGTATTTTTGTATTGTTGTCTAAATTAAACAACCAAATAAAGCAAAGTGGCTATTATGCAAATAATAATTATCAGGAATCAAATCTCATGTTCACTAATTCAAACAAATTCAATGATACTAGGCTTCTACTACATGCAGCATGTTATATAATATCAGTGACACTTAAACTATTGTGCACATGAGAATCACTTGGAAAGCTTTTTAACAGAAAAGTACTGGGCCCATTCCCACAGTTTATATCAACATGTGAAAAAATGGGCTTATAAGCTTGCATGAAGTTATTATGTAATAATTGTATACAAATTTCTCAACTCAAATTCAGTAATAACCTTTTCCTACTTTTAAATCCACCCTGGTAGCAGGGAGGATGTTGTACATAGCTTTAATCACAGCACTTGGGAGGCAAAGGCAGGTGGATCTCTGTGAGTTTGAGGCCAGCTGGTCTCCAGAGTGAGTTCCATGACAGCCAGAGTTACAACAGAGAAACCCTGTCTCAAAAAAGATATTCACCATGGAAAAAAAAAAACACACACACACACACACAGACTATATTTGCATCAAAACAGAGGTATATTCTTCCTCTCAGTTATCACTCTTTTAATAAGCTAATTTTTAAATATTTACTACATTTACTAGCATGTCAATTTATTGAATATTGATATTTTTTAAAGATCTTTTATGATTGACTTACCTAATTTTGAAAACCAAATAAGGTAACAGGAATATAAACAATGGATTTGCCTTAGAGGCAATTAGAAAATAACTAATGGGAGAAGTTTGGTAAAGTTTAGAACTGAGTGAACTACTGGACTTAAAATGGGATGAAAGCAAATAATATCTGGACAAAAGGAGTCATATCTGGAGGGACAGTGATAAAAAAGAGGACATGTTGGAGAACACCTAGGTATCAGACTATTCATCAAACCAAATGCAGCACTGTGATTCCAATATCTTGCTGGGCATTTTCCTTATTGAACTGTGGCCTCCATTAGGAGAGAAGCTGCATGCCATGGTATAGAGAGTCCATTTTATAAATCCTAGTATCTAGAAGACACACACAGAGTTGTATATTAATCAACTTCAAAATTCCTTGAAAATTCCTTCAAAATTCCATGAAACTGAACTGAATAAAAGGGAGGCATTATTTACAGAATCCAGGGAATAATACAGACTGAGTGCTTCAATTTGTTTTCAGGTGGGCAACAAGAATATATAGATGTAAGCTGAAGTGCTTTGCTCTAGCTAATTCACTTGAGTTATAGATGCCTGATGACATCATGTTGTAGAGAAAAGTTGCAGGAGTCGAGTCCACCTCTAATCCACATGGGGTTCCTCAGTCTTCACGAAGGAGGATAAACAACGAAGTAATGACAAGTGAATGCAGTACTTCACTCTTTTAAGGGTCCTTTAGTTGGCACTCTTACGCTCTTTAGTTGGCACACTTACGTGCTTTAGTGGGACACATAGAATACACTTTATGATGATTATGACATGCAAGAGCGTTTCTTTAATAATAAAAATAAAAGAATTAGAAGTTGGAAAAGTTAAGAGAGAAAAATTAACAATGTGCACATTGGGGAAAAATTACAAGACTCCCCTCAAGATAGACAGCTGTCCTGACTGAAATAGCAAAACTGTTAACTTCTTATCTAACAGAATGCAGGTGTTCAGGCATACATCAATGCAAGAGTGTTCATCCCCTCCTAGCTGCAGGCTTCTAACCTTCAAGGTTAATTTTAGTGGGTAGTCTTAACACAATAGTCTATTAATGAATAGCTGAATTTTAGGTCTGTACACTTGCTACAATAAAGGGGGGCAGGCATTCAGGGGTAAATTATCTATTTGCTTTTTCAAGCTTGCTGACATACTGTCTAGACTTCATTTCTAACCTTGACTATGGCTTTGTCTCTATGCGAAGGTCAATTCTACCAAGAATAATTTTTTATATATCTATGGAAAGCATTAATAGTATTCACACATGACAAAAACTTGAAGGCCAGTAAAACTGTTATAATTACTTAAAGTTGAAATGACAGTGTTCTTCTCCCAGCCAGCCCAGGAATTGATTTGAGTTTTCACCAATAGGCCAAAATATACAATATTATTGATGAGAGGCTTTTGTCACCATACAGTAAAGATGAGAAAGGGGCAAAGCAGTTGGTGGGCTTCAGACTCCTAGCTAAGGGAAAAACCAGGATCTTTGTCAAGCTGGTTACATCCAGAACCTGGGTATCATTGGCCCCCAACAAAAAGTCTGAAAGAACAATGTGTTGACAGAATATAATAGGCATATTCAAAATTTAAATACTACAGAATTTTATAATTTTGTTAACTGTCATTAAGAAAATTTTGCATATAAATTTGAAAGAAAAATAGACTGTTGGCTAGGGGAAAGAAAACTTCATTATTGAATCATATTTGGGGAAAAGTATCAGGCAACTGGTATAAATTACATGCTGCCCAAATGATAAGAACAGATGTGGTTTGTGTTCTTTCAATAGGAATGGAGAAATGGTCCTCATGACAAAACATTACTAAAGTTAGGCATTATCTGTTGAGTTTGATGAGAATGTGAAATAAAAAAATTAAGGTGCAATTTCATGGTTATAAATAAGAATGACATAAATATTGCTGACATTTCCAACAGAAATTTGGAAGTCATAAGAAGTTTTTTTGGGTTTTTTTTTAAGAATATTATTACTTTCGGCACTGGGCACCAAACCAGAAATCATTTAAATTTTTTTAATCTTTCTCTGTCTCCTGAAAATGCTCACTTGATATGTTTTTAATATAAGATAGGTTTGTGGTATAATATTTATAATATATAGTAGATATTTTGTAAAATGTTTATAGCTTTTTCAAATTCATCTTCAAATATTTACTTCAAGAACTTTTCATCATGACTGTAAGATACTGAATGACAGATGTCTTAACTTGGGAACAACCCTTCGTGTTTTGACAATGACTATCTTAAGCTATCCAGAAAAAACAGGATGTTGAGACACATTTGGAAAGTGAATGCAGAGAGAAATAATAAAGTTATTTGTCCTCAGCATAGCAACATGGTTCTGTCAATGTGTAGAAGTGAGTAACTGCTTGTTGGACAAAGGATCATTCCACACCCAACACAATATACATTGAATATATGTTCAATCACTGTTGAATTTATTATTTAATATTCTACCATTACATTACTAGTGATAATATTAAAAATTTCAAAACCCCAATGTTAATTAGCTCTCACATGGCTTTATATCTTGACATTCTAGTAATATTCTACAGATTTTCGAGCCTTAAGTTTGAGTAGTTCACTTGAAATATATAGTAGGACACTGACAACATTTCAAGTTAAATTTATTCTTTCTTCCTGCAATTGTCAGTTCTAATGATAAAGGATAAAAAAGAAATGTGAGAAATAAAAATGCAGTATTTCCTTTGGTGAATCTCTTTTTGGTTCTAAAAAAAAAAAAAAGATCTTATGGCAAAAATAATAGAGGGACAGAGAGGCAGCAGGTAATCTCTTAGACATTCTGAATTGCTTGTAAATGAGATATCACTATGATTGCTTTAATCTATTATTTTATATGTGTCTGGCCCCTGCAGCAGAAGTGGCATCATTACGGATTAAAGTGTTTTTTCTCAGCAGGGAGAAGAAATCAAAGATGCTCTTTTTCTTAATAATTAATTTCTAGTTTCATTCGGGTGATATTATTTATTTACATTACCATCTGAAAACAGAAAACAACATTGATACTTCAATATTTTTCATTAAATAAGTATTGTCAAACAGATTTTGAGATATGACTCTAACATCAATATTAGTTCTTACTGGAGTACTATTTTAAAACATTAATATGACTGAGTGGACATAAACCTCTTAAAACTTGAGGAGGCAACTTTGGAAAGATATGGATAAGAGTTATAAGTCTGTGCTAAATGGGAACAAGTGAGACTGTTTTCATGAGTAGCTCTTAATTCACTCACTTCAATTCTATATTGAATTTGACAGTGAACAACCATCATTAGATAAGATTTACTGAGGAAAAATAAGATGAAGTCATATTCTACAGATATATTATCAGTTGTGAGTCATTTTAAAGCAGAAATTTTATTCTCAGAACTCACAAAACAATTCCACTTACTTGTAAGTGGGATGAGTTGTTTAACTTCTTATTAGGATGATATTTTCATGAGTCCCAACATGAAAACATGGCATGGCAATTGCCTATAAATTTGTCTGTCTTAAGCCCATGTGTATAATCAAGTTCATCTTCCTGTTGAATTAAGCATGAAGGTATCAACATGAGATGAGGCTCATATGTGCTCAAGATCAGAACGTTAAAGTTATGGCTTAAAACATTTGCTGTTGAAATGACCACTCTGGTTAGTTAGAGTAAAGATTTAAACTGAAAGGTATTTTCACTTTCTAGCAACTAGTAAAGGACATGAAATTACCAATTATACCATGTTAGATAACTTTGAATTTTCATGAAATTATTGTTTAATTTAGAAAAGCCAAGACAGATATATAAAAATTCTTATAATTTTGAAAGACATGTCATTAGCCAGTGAACTTCTACAAATTTTTACTGAAAAAGTAAGATCAGAATTGAATAATTATTAAAAAGTTTTCTAGTCAGTACATAATCAGAGAATAATTAAATATTTAATTCGACCATTCAAATTAAACTAGATTATGTCACATGGATTATTTAGCATATTTTAAGATAAAAACAGTAAGATATATTCATGCATTGATGTATTGATAAACATGTGGAGAGAGACAGAAAAAACAAATATGGATGAATTGTTATATAAATATTTATTAAAATTTTGATAATGTATGGGTGGTAGAAATTGTATAATAAATTCTATCTGTCTATTTTCCTTTGTGTCTATAATTGTAAAAGAATCTTATCAAGAGTACATTTTTCACTTTTATTAAGAAAAAAGTTTATACTAAAAAAAAACAAACAACCACAACAAAAATGTAAAACCTGTGATACCGGAGTGGTAGTAGATGCCTGTAATCCCATATGGGGAAGGTCCATACAAGATGATCAAAATGTTCAAGGCCAGCCTAAGGCCCATGTGACCCTCTTCAGTGCGCACACACACACACACACACCATTCATGCAACAGAAGAGGAACAAACCATTGCCATATTATTATTCTACAAATAAATGTTGAATGTTCTGGAAAATATTTTCATGGTGTTCTATGATAAACTAATAATAATAGTTTGCTTTTTCATAAAGACATGAACTTTGGAGAACCGTTGAATATATAAAAGAAACATCGATTACATCTCAAAGGAATGGAATTCTACAACAAAATAACAGATATGAAAATGTCACAAGTTTGTTCAGAAAAAAAAACAAAAACAAACAAACCATAAACTAGCATAGCAATGCAGAAATTCAACCAGATGATTTAACCAGGTTGTGAACAATAAAGAAATGTAAATGCCAGTAACTGGTGACATTCTTCAACATTCATAACTCTGAAGCTTCAGACTAAAGACTTCTCTCATTGACTCACTGGTCTCTTATGAAGTTGCCTCCTTAGCATTTCCTCAAGCCTGAGCACCCGTTGATTGTGGTACCTGGAATTCCTTTCTTTAATTTTCATGTATAAGGCATCTTTTAGACACTGAAACAATTAGCTTGAAGTTCCCTCTACAAAGAAATCTGATCTGGCAGCCCCTTCAATTCATCACACACAAGTTTACTTCTGTTTTATATACTGCAAAGTGCTTACTATGGATTTTATTATCTATTATCTTTCTTTGACCTGTGACATCCTGTTCACCATTGCATGTCCAAGTCCTAAAGAATTTTCATTGTAGATCTGCTGATTAAAAAATGAATGAGTAAAGAAGTAAATAATAAATAAATAAAGGTCTATTCCTTGACAGAGGGAATTGAGAGTTTGTGTGGCAAGGAGATGAGAATACAGAAAGCGAAACTAAGTTCATTCTGATCTTGTAGATTAGAGGATGTCAACCTGTATTAATAATTCCAAAATTTTCAGGGACAAAAAGATATTAGAATGGTGGAGGTCACTCATATATAACCTACATATGAAATGAAAAGATAGATGTTTTTTAATATTATCTTAATGAAATATTTTTCAATTTCTCAGATTAATTTTTTCAAAGCCAACTCAGAAAGCCAATTGTATCAATAGCTAGCAGATTTTAAATCTTACATGAATTTGTCTTAAAAGTAATTTATAGCTCTAGTTAAGATTAACAATGTCAAGCAATGTCAACAGTATTTTTTATGTTTTAGTACAAAGCATAAGCTTTAGGATCTTGCTAGATGTTCTTGATGTCTGAGCTATAAACCACCAAAGTTATGCTCTTTGTATACCATATTTATTCACTGTCTGACAGAGGCAAAAGTCATACCACTGAAAAATTACACTTTTATAGATGAATTTCCATGAAGCATTCATTCTAACACTATGGCAATATCTTATTTATCTAGTCCTGATTACAATCCTTTCAATTCTAAAGAGAGTTTCTCAAATACATTTGTCTGATGTACTGTTACCCCTAGATTTAAAATATACCTAAGAATAATATACCTAGGAAAATATATAGTTTATTTTAGACACATATCAGATCATAATTTTAATACATGTATATAAATATCTAAGATCATAATGTTTTATAACTTAATTATAAACTCTAGACCTAAATGCATTATTAAAAGCATCTTAACCCCACTCTACGACCTGCAATCATCATATAATCCACTTTCCTGGTACCACATCTATGTGTATGTGGAAATACAATAGCTCAGAAACTGGTAAGTTTGTAAAATGTTAAAATGGAGTTCTATTTTAGAAAATGCACTTTCTGTCACTGTGCATATTTGTAGTATTTTATTTAACCAAATAATAAATTATGGTAAATGTTACCAGAAATAAAGAAGGGAGCAAAAAAGAAATTATTGTATAGTTAGTAAAGAGTTTTTGTTTGTAATCATGGAATCTTCTACAAATGGATTGCTAGATACTGTTATAGTATTTAATCCACTGAACTGTATGCCTATATAGGGAAAATATTAATATTTATGGTAAGTATATTTTGTCACAAAAAGTAAATGAAAATTAACAAAAAAAATGCATTTAGTATTTAGTAAATTCTAGAAAGGTGTAAATGCAAACTTTAAAGAAGAAGAAACACCTTATAGCAATTAAAAAAAATTTAGATAAGCTTTCTGTAACCCAGTCAGCAGCAAATTTAGGTTTATTCAATTATATTTCAATCAAATATATCTAAACAATCAACCAACTAGCTATCTCATTAATACCACAAATGAAACATTAAGAACTGAACAAAAATTCTTCCAGTTGGCTCTTATTTCTGTATTCTCCACTATGACTGAAAGTGCCTGTCTCTCCTTATGTTCAAACAGACAATAAAACACAGGTCAGAGCTCCAAATTCTACCCAAGCTCCTTGAATTTTTGTTAACTTTTTTTTTGGTTTCCTCCTAACTTACTAAAACCACAAGGTGCCATTTATATATTCCCTCCTGATGCTATCAGTTCAAGTGATATTCATGAAGACCTATTATACTTTCATTCCATAGCATATGTCTTTTTTTTTGTATTAGAAAATTATTGTATATTCTCTGAGTTCTAATATTCAATCTAATATTTCTTTTCAAATTTTTCATTGAGATTTTTTTTTTCTTAAAAGTCAAGCATGGTACAATGTGTTGAGTTCAAGTAAATTCCTTGATAGGCCAGAACAAATTCTAATTCTGCCATTACCAAGTTTTTAGACATTTGGAAACCACTAATTATGAAATAGTAATAATCCATTTGAATGCTATTCCTTTCCCAATAAAGCCATAAGTTTGAGATGTTGAGTTTTAAAGCAAAAGTCAAGCATGAGAACACACCTAAAATTCTGAAACTTGAGAGATAAGTAGAAATTGATGTGACTATATAACAGTTTATACTATACTCATTATCACCCAGAAGATGGTAGAGATCATTGACCATCACCTCAAGATGACTAGCAGTGCTTTAATGTAGAGAAACTGAACACATAGTGTGTTGATCTGGTGAAATAAAAAAAAAAGAGATAAAAATATATTATGTATCCAGGTGGTGGTGGCACATGCCCTTAAGTCCAACACTTAGGAGGCAGAGGTAGACAGATCTCGGTGAGTTTGAGTTCAGCCTGGTCTCCACAGTGAGTTTCAGGACAGCCAGAGTTACGAGAGAGAAACCCTGTCTCAAAAAAAAAGTGTTATGTACAAATTTTCCATAAAAATAAAAAAAAACTAATTCATTAAATTGCAGAATGATAACATAAAATCAATATTACTGTCACTAAAATTCTTGAACACTTAAATATGCAAACTAAGAGGGAATACACAATAATGTAATTAGTCTTGATGTAAACTAGCAGAAACTTTGAATTCATATTCTTGAAAATGCTGATAGATTCATTTAATTTGGGTTCCACAAATGAGTAGTTATGTATAGTATGGTTTTTTCCCTTCATTTTGTTGATAAAACAAATTCATTCCTTTACAGGATGTGATGCTACTATTTCATAGGTGTACATATATCATCATATAACTTAGTAGACTTATGGCGATCAAAATCTATTCATTTTCAGAACATAAGGGTGGCATTTCATGTAAAGTGTGAGGATATATTAATTTGAAGATATCACTCAAGTATATTTTAAGCATTTTTATTAATATAATTCTACTATAATTTTAAGGTTTTTTACTTTAATTAATAGTATTTAATTTTATACATTGTCTATAAAATATTTCTATTGCTTTTCCAAGTGAAAGAGAAGAGAAATTGAATCACTAGATGAATAAGAAAACTATCAAAAGATTCTATGCTCTTATAAACAGAGGCCACAGGAAGAAGAAAAACAAGTCAGCTGAAGGTGGATTAATAAAATTAAAATCCATAAACTATAAGAAAAACTTGAGACTTTGAAATTTAAAATAACAAAAAACAAAAAACCTCTCTCATATCTTTACAGGTGCAACAAATTCTAGGATACTTTTCTGAGTAGAGTATTTCAGAGAATTGAAATTAATGAGTGGAAACACTTAGAACTTCTCTTGTCCTTCAAAATTGTGACCCACACATATGATGCAAGTAAGATGACTAGAGATTCAAGAAAGGGTATTAAAAATTGTGGGAACTACAGGTGTTTTATCCATTTCATCATGGGTTTCAAGCTACGCTCCAAGGAATAAAACAGATTGGCATTTAAATGCATAAACTAGCGCAGACTGAATTAGTACAGTCTACAAGAGTGAAGGAAGCTCATATCACTGATGAGAGACTGAGAGAATGCCTGGGAGGATAGCTAAAAGTCAACAACACTGTGTCCCACCGGCTGCCTGCTTTATTATTGGCCTTAACCATGAGCACACTCTCCACAGATAATGCCCCCAAAAGCTACCTTAACAAAACTTGACAAAAGTGATAAGTCTATTTTGTCAAAGCCTCTTGGGTAATATTTAATTTATATTATGACTATTGCCAGCCTATCCATTTCTCCCTGTTTTTTCCTCCAGCTGCATTTAATTTCCTTGAATAAACTCATTGTGGTCACTGTGAAGACAATCCCATGACATTAATGAATGAAAACAGTATAAAAGGACATATGTCTTGTTAGCCTTGTTGTCTCAAAAGACTTCGGGGCCTAAGATAGAACCCAGAGTATTATTTTGATTAAATGAAAATCACTCAGAGGAAAGAAACAATTTTAGAATGTCACTCAAGTCATCCCTGCTGGTTTCAATTGTTCAGAAATTCAGTTATATGAAGCTAAAACATATGGCTTTTGCATTCCATTAGTGGTACTATCTTAAGGATTCAAGGTGTTAGCTTGTTAAATAAAATACACCATGTTTTTTTCAATCACACCAACAAATGCTGTGAAAGAAAAAATTGTATCCATACTATGACATTTAGTTATAATATGGTTTCTGAATTATACCAGATTCTAGATTTTTATTGATTATATTAATACAACTAGATCAAATATAGTCTAAGACTTACAGTAGATCATTTGCTGTTATATTAAAAAAATAAACAAGTTTCCTACTATATTTTCTCAAAATTCCCAGATAATGCAAAAAGAAAATAAAATACATAAAAGAAAACACATATTCAATTGATTACATAAAGCAACTTTCCTAATTGGGCATTGTGGTTCACACTTGTAATCCCAACACTCAGGAGGCTTGACCATGAGATTTACTGTGAATTCCAGGCTGGCCTGAGCTACAGAATAAAATACTGTCTCAAAACAGCAATAAAATTACAGCAACGAAAAAAACAAAAAAAGTGAATACCTTAGAATAGTTGGTGAATAATTCCACCAAGTGTCTGTATCTATATATTATATTATATCTATATATCATGTATATACTAATGCTTCTTGTGTTTGTACTGAAATCTTTGCTTTGTTTGTATTTAAAAGAAACACAAACTATAGAAAACATTCAGACAGTTGAAAATAATGAAAGTTCAATAAAATGTTTAAAGTCACATATATATGTTGACACTTAGGAGGCGGAGACAATAGGATTCTAAGTTTAAAGTCGGTCTAGTCTACATATTAAGACTCATCTAAAAGTTACAAAAGCTAGAACAAGTCTCAGAGGTACTATAATTGCTTAGCATACCCTACCTTTGCTCTCTAGCACTGAAAATATATAAAATTACTAATATATGCATATACCATAATATTCATATATGTATTATGTTATAAACTAAGCCTCAAGTGTCTGCTGAGGATTTCTTATATAATATTGTATGTTATCTTGACAACTCTATGAGGTAAGAATTATTTTTCTATTTGACAACTGATAGGAGTGAATTTAAGAACAATATGTCATCATAGGTAATGTGAGAGAGAAGGAACAGGGAGGCATTGTGTGGAGTGCATGTGACCAGTCCTCCATGTTCATATGGTATGTAACATATCTTAGACACTAAGTTCCTCCTTACACTTTGCTTGAATTCTCATTGTTAAAATCTATTTCTCACTGGGTGGTGATGGCACATGCCTTTATTCCCAGCACTTGGTAGGCAGATGCAGGTGGATCTCTGTAAGTTCAAGGCTAGCCTGGTCTACAAAGTAAGTTCCAGAGTTATATCAGAGAGACCCTGTCTCGAAAAACTACAAGAAAAATCTACTTCTCCATCTTTCCTTTCTTCTGCATCTTCTAAGGTATAAAAGTAAATTGAGTTGACTATCAGAAAACTCACTTTAAGCTGAGCCTGTTGGGAAGTAGGAAACGTCATTATTTAATAAGACATATAATAACATATGCCTTAATCAGAAAGTTGACCAGTTGGAAACATCACAAAGGATGATTTTAAAGGAAGTATTTATTTATCTCTTTTAAAATCACTCTTGTTTTCCTCAGTGGGGTGAAATATAAAATCTCTTGAAAGACTCTAAGGCCTGTGCCACAGGCTTTTAAGTCCAGCTGTTTCAGAGGCAGAGGCAGGAGGATTATAAACTTAGTCCTCACATCCTAACTTCAGAATGAGTTCAAATTCATCCTAGCACCTTAAAAACTCTCTCAAAAATGAAATTTCTCTTAAACAGAGGCAGATGGGTAGAGATATTGTTTAGTAATAAAGCGGTTACTTAGTATGAACAAGGCCCCAGTCTCAACTCCCACCATCACAAGAAACAAGTCTGTCATAAAGATTTTATCACAAGTTATTCCTTAATTATACAATGCACTTAAGATTGTAAAATTCCTGAACTCTATGTATGACACAGGTAGTATTTTCTCCTAGAGTTATACATAACAATGATTAAACCGCTTTCTTATTAGTAGGCTTGCTCAGTGCATCACACTGAGTTTGTAGCTGTGTTATGCACAAGTTGCTATTTCATTGCCTTGATTTCTTTTCTAAAGATGATCTTCACATCAATGATAATAACGAGTGCCATTAGTTCCAAGCAGCACATAATAAATACTCATTACACCTCAGGAGGACCTGACATTACCTTCTCTTAAGGTATCATTAGTAAAGCATCCTTAGTCACCAGAGCATGTGTCTACTGTTCACAATGATGGCAGTTTCAAACTGCATTCTCAGTAGGTGTCGTGATAGCAGAAGCTTCTCCCCTTTGTGGTAAGATGTTTACAGCATTGCGACAGTGAATAAGAGAGTGTTGGTGGGTCCAGGCCTGCCCTTGCTGCTTGTCAGTGATTTGTTCTAACATAAGCGTGTGATCAGGATTAAGAATTGGGTGTCACATGGGGTCGGGCCACATAACTAATGAAGAAAATCAATGACCAATTGTTTTTGAAATGTCAGCGAGAACTAAGAAAATGTCCGAAATGTCAAAATGAACTTGAAATAGGATATAGTGATCCAAAGGCACAGAAGTAATTTAGGATTTCATACACAAAGGCCCTAGGGCAGGATGCTGAAAGTCCTTTAGCAATCTGTAAGTCCATAGTCTGCTAACAACTATATTTGGCTCAATTCCTAAAAGTTCTTAAAGAAATTCAGGGACTTCAAGTTACCATGGCATGATGGGCAGTCCGCAATGAGAAAATGAACTAAAAGGTATCCTATCACTCTTCTCCCCAGCACCCATGTATATAAAGAAATAATGGAAATAGGTTCCTACAGCATGACTAGAGAGCCCATGGAATCCAACTTACATAAATATCTACGAAAGCTACAATTATCATATTAGGATGTGCTATCCAGTAAGACTTTAGAAAGGATTTTTCTGGTGTCTTATTAGAGGATACTACCTTCTGAGAGTGTTGGTTTAGGAAGACAATCAAAGATTATGATGTTCATGCTCAAATGGAAAAAAAAAAAGCATCACTAACTCAAAGAATAGCTTCTGATGGTGAAGTCTTTCATTACTAATCTCACAATACTCTTAATTGTCAGTATATTTATAAAATGATTTCATTCAGTTCTTTTATTATAAATTTAGGACTGCATTACTCATATATTTTTACTATATATTTGTTGTTACCATTCAATATTTAGCTGAATGTGTGTTTGTATATGCACACAAATATACCATATAATTCTCAAATGGACAGTCTATGCTATTCAGTTTGTTTATGTGTGTGCATGTAGATGTATTATTTAATTCTCTAGGAAATATCATCCTTAAAGTGGACATTTGTTGATATTTATTACTACTTAGCAATCATGTTCTTATGGGGAAATTTTTCTTCTCAATTCTTCTCCAATCATTTAATTGACACTCTTCATACTCCCAAATACAACATCTTGGTAAAGGTCATTTAATCGTAAACGGCTTTTGCAACACTGTTCATGTGCACAGGGTGAATCAGTATGGCATTTTAGTTGGGTTAAATGGCTGTGCTTAATCCTGGCTCCCATTATCCTTGTGGGTAGAGAAAAAACCATACATTCTCAATTTATTATAAAGATTTGCAATTTTTTTTATAATGAAAAGATATTGGAGTATATTTGATATATAAATGTTGGTTAAATAAGCATGTTCCAGATAGACATTTATGCACTCTACAGTGGTTGCTAAGGTATGTTGGAAGACTGAGATGGACAAAATAGAGAAGTAACTCTGAGGGAACAGCAAATGTCTTTGTTCCCATATTAAGAATCAGTTTGCAGCACAATCAGAACCAGAACTAAAATCCAGAGAAAGTCAACCAAATTAACATATGGGAGTTGCTCTTATATCTCTGGGTCATAATGTAAACCTGGGCTTTCTAGAGAGAAACAAGTACATGTATGTCTCTTACTGCACTGATTTATTTGCTTAAAATTATTTTAGTTGAATTTCTGTCACAGGCTACTAAAGACCTTCTCCCTAAAAAGGCTTTAAGATTTTGTTCCATCTTTGGACAAACTTTAAGTAGTCTAACACATTTTTCTCATAGTGATTTTTAAAGCTGAATGACATGACCTGCATCTGTAGTCCCGTCTGATTATTAGGGTGGTGTAGGGTGAAAAGTCTGAGCTCATTTCCAGGTTTGAAAACCCAGCAATCCCTGAACTTCCCTGAGCTCAGGACTTGAAAACTCACCAATATCCACTCTAGAAAATTTCACACTGGAAAACTCCTCCCCCACCAAACCCTATATAAGGCATGCCTTCTGCTCAGTTCACTGCTGCTTCTAGCATGAAAAGAGGCAACCACCTCCCTGTGTCTTTTCCCAATAAATCTCTTGCAAAGTTTGTTGTTCCCTGTGACTTTGTGGTATCTCCTGGTCCTGGATTGCCAGGATACCTTTGTTTTCAGAGCTGTAACACTTGCATTGGAGATGGCTTCCCCACCTCAGGGCTGTAACACTTGCATTGGGAACTGGAAAAGGCCTTTCCTGTCAGAGCTGTAACAATTATACCTTGGCTCCTGAATGCAAAGATGCCCTTATGTCAGAAAAACACAGAGAGGGATTAGGCAAACAGAGTACTTGATTCTAGGAGTTCAAGTCCAGCCTGGACAACACAGAAAGTCTCTTTCAAAAATGGAAGGGAAAAGAGGGGAGGAGAGGAAATAGGGGAGAGGGGAAATAGGGGAGACTCACAAAAGAAATGAGGGGAAGGGGAGGGAGGAGAAGGAAAGGGACAGGAGAGGAGAGGAGAGTAGCAAAGAGAGGAGGAGGCAGGGTACATCTTTTCTTCTGACTGACAAAGAAGGAACATTTAGTAATACAAATAAATCTCCCTAGATTTATAAACCATTCAGTATCTCACTGTAGAGAACACAAAGCCCTTTCAGTTTCTTCAAGCTAGTTTTATTTTCTCTTAAATATTTATTGAGCTGGAATCAATTTTGTTCTGTTAATGAGTTTGCCACCATGTCTTCCTGTCACCATTGCTCAGTTCACAATATGTTACAGTAAAGATGTGCTAATTGTCTAAAGCAGCTAGAAGTCTCAATATAGTAAAATTGCAAGAAAATGAGAAGCTTGATTAGGCCATATAAAATATAGTTGAAATAATTTAAAACAGTTGTCAGAACTAGGAACATAATTTTGTTTAACAATATTACGTTAGAAAATAATATGCAATAAGAGTAATGGCAATAACATTAAAGAGAAACAAATGTAAAAAGAAAATTTATCAACTCTAGGTAAAGTTGTTTTTTTAAGAATTATGTTTTATTAAAAGAGTTATAGGTATATGTACACAGTACCCACAGAGATTGAATCAGTTATCCACATTCCCTGGAGTTGGAGTTACAGGTACCTGTGAACCATTAGTTTTAGCAGGAACATGTTCAAATCCTAATTCACTACTTGTTGGTATTAAAAATTCATTTAAAATTTTCATTCATAGATTTCTCATCCCTAAAATTGATGACAATTAAATCCACTTACAAAATCTGAGGTCCATATCCTAAGTATGTATTTTCTTCAGCAATAGAGACCCACCTTCAACCTCTAAAATGCAGCTAGGGTCAATGGCAACAGTCCATATTGTTTTAGAACTCATTTGTAGAAGCACGGGAAATGAGATTTCTCCTGCCTGGTACAGGGCCTTTTACTAGTCTACAGTTATTGTGGCTCATTGGGCTTTTTGGTTAGCTCCTTTTCCTACTGAGCCTTACCCTTCCTTACCCAACTTCCTTACCCAAATAATAATATTTATAGATTTAATTGCTATCTAAAAAATTATGTTGCTATCCAGAGTTAGTGTCATTATCAGCTTTGTTCAGGAAAGTTCCTTTTTAAAGTGGGCGATGGTGACTGCAGAAACACGTAACTGATAAAGTGCTGACAATAAGGATCTTTCGGACGCTCAGCTGTGAACGGGACTCCCAGATCTCCCCCTCTAAGCCTCAGGGAGCGATATGAAAGAGAGGGTGGAAAAAATGTAAGAAGAAGGAATGGAGAGAGGGAAAATGCTGTCTTCAGAATACGGCATCAGTGTTTGCACTCTTGATCCCATAACTGTTGCGATTATCTGTGCAAGACCTGTGCAAGACTGGCCCTGTCGATTTACTACCACAGGAGGGTGCAAAAGAGTCCTTGACACTCCACTATTCTCAGAATCTATAATCAAACAATGGCACCTGGGAGTGATGAGCTCACAAGCCCCAGCCCTCCCCAAGAATCTAAGGCACTACTTAATGGTCAGTACAAAGGGGAGAGATATAATCTTTGTATGAAACAACTGGCATGGAACTCACGCTTTTAAATAATCAGTTACCTTGTAAGCGTTCCAAAGAAACTCAATGTATCATCCAAAATTTTTTTTTGTTTTTAATTAAAATATAATCCCATCATTCCCTTCACTTCTTCCCTCAAACACCTCCCATGTTCTCTCTCTTCAGTTTTATGTCCCTCCCACCTAACTCCTCTCAAAATGCTGGCCTTTTTAAAATTATTGCTTGTATTATTCTTACACATGTAGCTAAATAAAAACATATAAACATCTGAGTTCCGTTTAGTGTTGTTTGTGTGTATGTGGTTCTAGGGCTCACCAGTTTTTAATGGATGATCACTCAGGAGGCTCACCTCTAGGAGAGACAAATTCTTCTACTCTCAGCAGGCTTTAGTTGCCATTTTGTAGAAATGACAGGGAAGCTAGACCCATGGTACCTCAACAACATGGCTGAGTAAACAAGACAAACACTATGGCAAACCAAAAGTAGATTTTAAAAATCATAAATAATAAAGATTTGAAAGCAAAAGAAAGACTGAGTGGGAATCAGAAGGAGAGCAGTAGAAATGAGAGGGTAACAGACGAGAAAGAAGAGAGTAATGGGTGGGTACAATTGCAATATAGTATGTGAATGTATGATGTGTATATATGAAAACGCTCTAATGAAGCCTATCACTAAGTATAATCAGCAAATGCTAATAAAATGGCACCAGGATGAACATAATGAGATGAACATAATGATAGTTTGAAAAATAAGTAATGAAGTTGAGAGAGAGACATGTAGGGAGTATATGAGAGAAGTTGAAAGATGTAGCTGACGATGGATATAAAAATACATGTCATGTATGTATGAAAATCTCAAATGAAAATCACACCTTAAATATTAAAATGTCTTACTTTTTCTGATATTTTATAGAATGCATTAATGATTTGGCTGCCTTCTTGTGCCAATATGATTCTTATATATAAGAAATAATTGCATTTTTGTAGGTCATTTGCAATGAATAACATAAAATAAATTGCAATTAGATAATCTATAATTTGCTCAAACATCCTATTAGCTACTTCTAAACCTTAGTCTAAAGGTCCCTTTTAGACCATATAATTAAATAGTATCTATAATATATATATATAATATATATCCTTTGTTGCTTTGAATTTTGATTGTTAAAATTTGTGCTGCATTAGGTAAGAATTATTTCTATTGCCTGCATGTGAGCAGATTTTATATTTGTAAAAGTCAAACTTCTGTTCATCATAATTAATGTTTTCTCAAAATGATAAGCAGCCAAAAGAACACTCACAGTTACATATTTTCCAAAAACTAATTTTGAAAATTCTTTTGGTAGATTAGAAATTATAAATAGTTCAATGAGCTAATAGCATAATCTATTTTATATAAATATGGTCATATCTGTTCATTTAAAGTCTTTGAGGGACAATATTTTAATTGAAGATTTTCAGATAAAAGGAAATAATTAGCAAATCATGTTTATAAAATTTTCAATATTAATTCGATTATTTATCAACAATCTTCTCCCATCCTTTCAGATGAAAGTAAAATGAATCTATAGTAAAAATCATCTAGCTTCCATATAATACTTCTGTGCAAATGCTGCTTATCATTAAACCCAGCAGCTGACGTATGAAAGCATTTCCTCAGAAAATCTGATGCTATATTTATCAGAGTATATAGATGTCAAGTGTAGTGATGTTCAGCCCAAAAAGGTATTTTAATTCTATTTTCTCTGCTCTATTAACATTATAATGCTACAAGGGGAAAAAATTTGACAGTTACATTATAGATTCGTGGAATTACTCACCACAAAGAAAGCAAATAGCAGACACCTTTATGCAAGAAAAACCTTTTCTAAGCACGTACACTAGAATACTGTCAAAATCCATATCCTGTGAATTTTCTTAAATGAATTTAGAATAATTTTCTTCAAATAGTCTTCATTTAGACTCTCCACGCACAGTGACCTTCCAAATGCCAAGCAAACATCCATTGTAATAGCTCCTATCTGGTAATAAGCAAACAATTAACTGAAAAGAAAGACTTTAAATAGCGTTCCAAGGATTTTAGTGTTAAATATTTTACTAGATTTGAGTATTAATCCTTTTTCTTTACAGTCACTGTTTGGCTCTATCAGACTCTGTGTGCTTAGTAAAATGTTACTATCTACTTCTGATTCATTGTCTTTCTGCCACAGGATGCTCCCTGTCTTCAAGATATGATACAAAATAAATTAGACTCCATTGATTTCCATTATAATTAGTCATTGTATAGTCTTCATTATTATATCTGCCACTTGCTTTCTGTTCTCTCCTAGGTAAATAATGAGAAGATTTCCAATTGTTTTTAAATACATATTAAATTAATAGCACCCTTATGCTGTTTTATAGCTACCATTCAACATCTCAGTTTGTTTAATAAACCCGCTAAAGTAAAGGTAAACGAGTTTAGCTATTAACCCTCTTCCAAGAGATTTCCTATTATCTTCAAGTGCATAACTAGAAGTGTGTGTGTGTGTGTGTGTGTGTGTGTGTAACAGAATAAGAAATTTCCAGGAATGATGGAGGATTAGAAGTTAGCTCTATATGACCCAGTGAAGAAGAGAGTAAGGATAAGAATAGATACTAATATTATAAAATAAATAGTTAAGATAAAAAATAGTTAATCTGAGATAAAAGCTACAGAATACTATTCAGAGACAACTCTGAAAACTAGTGTAAAGACACATAGTGTTGCTCCTGCCTAACCAAGTGTGTACTATCCCCTCCTACACTGTCCAGACCTGCAGGATCTTCAACCAGGACCCTAGGAGAGGGCATGGGAATGGGGTATGTGACAGGGGCACGAGAAGGAAGGCGAGACGATTTGTCCGATCCAGCCTCAAATTTATTGAATACAAGTACCAGCATTTATACAATTTTCAAAGTGGGGAGAAGAGCGGGGAATGCGTAAGCAGGTTGCTATGGTAACCTTATCTGTCAGGTGGACTGGTCTGGTCTATCCAGTATTCCTAGGTACTGTTAAGATGTCCCAGAGCAATAAGGAAGTAATGCAACTGTAAGATTTTCTCTAGGGCCTTCTTATATAATCTATAAGGGTGGAAACGTGGAATGAGGAAGCAATAGGGATGGATTAGTTAGACAGGCAGTTTCCCAGAACTGGGCAGCTTCGGGCTAACTGACCGAGTTCTGTCCATTAAGGCCAGAAAGAAACGGATCTTTAAACAAAAGTGGAGCTACCTAGGCAGTTTGTATTGTCTGCAGGTGTTGGATTTATGTGGGGGATGTTTGATTGCTCATGATCTGCATGTGTATCAGTAGAACACCTGAGGAGTTCTGAATCAATAAAAAAGACCTGAACTCAGATGCTCAGTGTTCCATTGTCGAGTATGGCACCTGCCATGATGGTGGTTTTCTATGCAGGTCTGGAAGATTTTGCACATATGAAAATGCCTCTTTGTCTCTCGGTGAGCCGCCACAGCAGTGTTCAGGAAACTACTACAAAAACAAAAAATATGATCAGCAGGGAGGACAAATATAGCTAACTTGTTTGCATTGCTGAGACTAGCATCTCTCCCCAAGCTGCAGAGCAAGCTGCAGAGTACAGCCAAAAGAGGGGAGAGACCTCATTTATCATTGCTAGAAAAAGTACTGGTTGATGTTATCACATCTACTGGTTATTTTATTTATATTTTTGACCAGAGTTTTCTATTGTTTCATTTTATGTCTTGGATGATTAGACTCTTGACTGTCCTTGTTTGTGTACCTGTTCTATAATACTTGCTCTGTATTCTCTTTCCTAGAAGTGGATGTTTTCCCTTTCATTCACATTTTATTTTCACTTTTCTTTATCCCTATTCCCTCTCATTTTTACGACTTCATGATTAATATCCTTACCTGTAAAAACTATAAGCTATATTTTTTTCCCAGTCAGTACCTAAGTGCTGCTGTTCCTAAACCTCCCTGGGATACAGGTGAAGTACTTGGTGATTTGTACTATAGTCATCTTGTTCCATTTGTTACTGTAGTCAGCTTCCCTCCTAAACGGAGACCAAGGAATAAACCATGATAAGAAGAACTCACCAGGAAACTAAACATTTAAACAACAAACAAACAAACAAAGTAAAAAAAGGGAGGGGGGTTAATAGCATCTACATATCAACAGATAAATAAAACATAATGAAAATTACAAAAAACATGAGAAAACAGGCTAATTTCTAAGCTACTTTGAGACATCTGAATGCTCACATTGCTCAATACCAGAAACCAAAATGAATATAATAACTGAAGTCCAAATCTGGAAGCAAAGTTTCAGAGTCTCAATATTATAAATTGATGACAGTCATATTTAAGACTAATGTAAACAGATGAAGAAATCAACTTAGGATCCAGGATGGATGGGTAGAGAGGTAGGAGAATTCAGGGAGTCATGGAATTGACCTGGTCTAGCTGCCTTGGAAGGAACACACAGAAGATGAGGAACTCTCTCAGGCAGTGAAATATGTAAGTCACCATGGTATGTCTGCATTCCTGAAAAGTCAGTGAAGTATAGAGAAGCTTGACAAAACAATTAGACATTAATTTTGTATAACCTTTATAGATTACAAGCATCATTTTATCCTGGCAACTATCACTGAATTGATCCTGGAATCACCATTGTATTACATTGTTATTATATTATAATACTGTCTAAACAGAACACTGCTTCTGAGAAGGGTATTAAAAGTCTGATTGTTTGCAATAAACTTGTCACACGCTCAGTCTTGCTGGAACCTCTCCAACCCATGCCTGATAGATGATAATCCCTTCTGACCATAATCAGGAGACTGGTTCAGTAAGCAAACACTAGTTCTTACAAAAGGAGGTGGAGAAGAAACAGTGAAGAGTACAAATTGTATGTTCCTATGTCTCTGCTAGAGTCAGCCTCTGTGTCTTATCCCCTCTGTGTCTCTCCTGACTAGAGCCTGCTTTTCTATATGAGAGTTGAGCATGTCCTCACTCTAACTCAATCTGACAACTCTTCCTATGATTCATCATTTTGCCTGCCTTTCATTCTGACTTATCTCAGATGTCACTTCCTGTCTGATATTGACTCCTTCTGAGATCTACTTTCTGTCTCTGCTTCTTTTTCAGATTAAAGGCATGTGCTATCACTGCCTTCTGAATACTGGGATTAAAAGTGTGTACTAACATTCTTTCTATATTCCATCTAGACCACACTACACAGGCCTCTGAATGTGATTCCTTCATATAGACCTCCAGATGTAATCCATTCATATAGACTCTTAGATTTGATCCCTTTCTAGCTATCACACAGGCCTTTTAATGTGATCTTTTGCTAGAGCAGTCATGTTTCTGGATTAAATGATTAAATACTTCTCTACACATATGCTCTATTTTTGAATACGCAAATAATTATTTAAGAACAAATAAGAAAACAGCAACCTACTAAATATCTGAACTATGGATTACAAATATTATCTGCTAAATTTAATTACCAGTATTACTATTCTATTTACAAAGCTTGTGTTTCTTATGTAATAGAAAATAGTTACTTTCATGCTTTTTATTACCTCTTTTTTGCACTTAGATTTAAGAAACAAGTGATATATAAGTATAATGTTTATAAATTGAATAGTATAATTTGAGGTAGGAAAATAGGTGGCAAGCACTAACAGCATGGAAAGTGATGATTTACTCTGATTATTCTGAAAAACCCATAAAATATTATTTTCTTTGTTAGTTTCTAAAATTGTCTTTACTTGTTAAGATATATAAAATTTTACCACTATTACTTTGTTTATTGATGTGGAAACTAAATTACTTAAATTCAGGACAAAAGGAAATACACATTTTATATTTGTCATTATCAATATTTCAATATATGACTAGAATGTTAATACTTTGTGACCTTGACTTTATCATGAAACAAATTTCTTTATTAACAGTTATAAAGTCTTAAGTATCAAAGTTTTCTTATTTATCCTTCACCCATCTTGATATATCTTTGTCAGATACTTGCAAAGTATTATTAAGAAAATGAATCTTTAGACACATGGTTGAAATAAAACCGCAAAGAAAATTACTTTGATAAGGTTTGTGAAAAATATAAAGAAGAGATGAGAAAAGATATAGAAACTGGATGCAATCCCTAAAGTTCAGTAAAAAAAGAAAAAATGAAAATAAATGTAAACAAAGGAATATTAGAAGAGAATTCTAAATTTTATACAATAAGCCATTAACCTACATGTTCATTAGTTTTAAAATCATGTTACATACAACTAAAAACAAGTTTCATTTTTATTTCTCCCACCTTAAGTGAAGAGCTTGCAATAGGAGAGTTTATAGCTTTGTTATTTGGATTATATTGAATTAATTTAATGATTTTTCCAAAATACATGTATATTTGAATTTTACTTTATTAGAAATAGTCAACTGTTGGAGCAGGGCTCAGGAATTAACTCATATAAGGAGAATTCTAAGTATTTGTTAGAACACTCCAAGAAAACAATAGTCCTGTGATCTCAGTTTCTCCAAAACACAGAATTGTTCTTGGAATGTGTTTTCATGATCTTCCCAGGTATAAAGGATAGGTATGAGTTTGCTTCAGATTACTCATTATTGCTTAATGCTGTTATCCTTTATGTGTCTCTATGGAAAAACATGGTTTTGTCACATGCAGTTTGCCCTTGTGATTCTACACAGCTTGAAATGCATGAGAACTTTACTCGTGACCTTTCTTAACCTTAGTGTGTAAATTGCCTGAGGCTCTAAATAAAGTTGGCTACTGCATGAGACTTTAGTCTGCATCATTATTGACTCCATTCTCCCAGGACCTACCACTTCTAGACCTCGAAATTTACATCAGATATGATTTAATTTAATTTAGTTTGGTTCTAGGTATAAATGGGAAAAATGTTGATGTATATGTTTAAAGATATAAAAACAATATATGACTTTTAAAATTGGAGAACCTAAATTTTATAATGTCAACATATTAGTGTAGCTATCATTATTGGCAAAGTACTTATTTTTATTTTTCATGTCATAAAGCAGAATATTAGAAAACAATACCAGTATATACTGTGTATGTTTTCAAATATATTAAATAAATCTGCCCAGATTTGCCTTTTTTTCCAGGAAATTACCTTATTTTTCAAAGATAGATGAATAAACTACAACACATTTCAATGTACAAATATTTGAATGTTAAAATTATTCTTATCTTTTGCAAAACAAGGTGGTTCTCATCACAGTTGTTGGCTACTTGGGATTTTTAAAAGGTTTGTTTTCATTTTGTTGGGGCAGGTTGAGGATAAACTACAGAGAATATTTTCCTTCTATGTTAAAAGCTGCCATTGTGGTTTCTTACCTTCTTTCTCTTAATAGGAAGCCATTCTACTGTTGAAAGTCTCTTGTGAAATCACAGTCTCCTATGGTTGACTGCTTATTGAGTTTGGCTGCCACTGTGGGAACAATTTAGGTTGTTTGAAAATGTGCCCAAAATAATGAGAATGATTGACAGCTGAGTGAGATTAAAAATCCCATAAAAGAAAGATGAAATGTATTTTTTATTGCTTTAGACTTTTCTTCCTTTTTCTAAAAATCATTTTGAACTTTTATATAGTGAATTTTCATTTTGTCTTTAATTAGTTGGATTTCTACCTTACCTTAGTAAATGATGAAACGCAAAGGAAACAAAAGCAAATCTTCTAAGTATTTATGTCTTCTTAACCTTGTTTTAATGCTTTATTTTAATGCTATTGTATTGTATTATTCTTTGCCATATATAAATTTCAAAAGCAAATTTTATTATTTTGATCTCATTTAGACTTTTTCCAATAATATACTTTTTGTTTTCTTTTGTTCTACTGGTAACAAGTATAGAAGGTAAAACACAACTTTCACTGAAGGGAGATAGTTTCTTCTCAAACCATGTGTGAGTTACTTTGTTTCAGGAACACATATTTAAGGTTACCTCTAAGTCCATGTTCCAATGTACTAACAGTCTGATGAATTTTGTACAGTGACAGAACAAAGTTGTAAATCAAGTCACCTTCCAATTAAATTGATGGAAACATTAGGTAGGAAGGTTACAGCTAAGCAGAAAAAAAAAAAGAAGAAAGAAAGAAAGAAAAGGAAAAAAAACACTTAAATAGTCCCCAGATGCTTTCTGATGGCGTTTGTGGACCTTTGGATGGTTAGAACCAGAGGTATATTCACAATTCCCACAAAGATACTAGGTCAGATGCTGAGTAAGGAAATAAATGACTAGTAAGCAGACTGAAGATGCCTAAGATAATGCAGTTATAAACTTGTGACATTCCTGCCTGTCTACATCACTGACATATTAATCAGTCAGTTGCCCTTGCAGAGCTTTCAGTGAAAAATATTCTTTTCAGAACTTTTTTTTACACAAGGAATTTTAGACCTTGGACTTTCAGGATTGAAATAATTCAATGCTTGCTGTCTAAGAAAGAATACAAAAGTTCCTATCTAATTGTAAACTCCCTACAGTCAGTAATGAACCAGAGTAAGGTAGAGAGTGAAGAAATTCCCCAGACTTCAAACAAAAGCAAAAGCAGCACCGAGTCTGGAGAGATGGAAGGACACCTTTAATTAAATTTTAGATAAACTAATAAAATATTCCCTCTGCTTAATCCCGCCTTCTGCGAACATGTTTCCTTTGGGAATCTTATAAGAACCCTGGGCAGCTAATTTTGGGTAATATTCAGCTGATGTTTCCTGAGCTACTTTAATTAATCAGCCTCTCAACTCTCCCTCCATTGCTTTTTGACTTGTCAGTCAGTGACCCCTGCTCAGCAAGAGTGCCATGGATCCTGTGTTGGTTGTAAATTTCTGATGACAGATTACATGGCTATAAACAGTCAGAGCCTAGTGCACTGCTAAGATGGCCCTCAGTTAATATGCCATTCTTTGGAAGAGACCAAATTATATAACCACATAAAAATCCAAAAATGAAGATAATTTTCAGATACAGTATCTTTTCTATGTTGTGAAATAGTAATTGATTCTTTCTAGCTCACAATTTGTAGAAATACTCTGAATCAGTTTTAAGGGATATTGATGCTAGGCTTAGTGAAGAACATACAATTGATTTTAATTTAAGTGCTATAAAATTCTTAAGGACAAAACAAATTTTATGAAAAGATGCTTAAGAATTCTGTCTATACAATAAGTCAGATGTGCCACTCTGACTTGACATGATGATCTCACTTGTCGAACCTAAGGTGTTTTTTTTTTAAGTATTTTTCTGAACCAGATTGTTTTAGACTGTCATATTTATTCCTATACCTTCTAGTATTAGAGAAAATCCTGTAAGATCAGTCTAGTAAGAGTCTTTACTTTGCCATTTGATCACCTTACATAATGATCAGATTCTTCATCTCCCACTGTACATTAGGTAATATTTGCTCACCCTGTCCTGTCTTCAGAAAAAGTCCTATTCTGCCAATTTAGCAAATATCCTCACTTCCCTCTGGTATTTACTTTCATTAAATTTCTATCTAATCTCTCCTAGACTCTCTGGCTACATCATGCCATTCATCCACACTGTTTTTAAAGCTGAACTGGTTCTATACTGAATATCCTCTTAAAGGAAATTGTAGAGGAAAACTGTTTACATTTTAGTGTTTGGCTCATGTTTTCTTGATAGAACGAAACTACATTATCTACATGAAGTTTCAGTTTGTTGCTAGATTTTGGAGAGACAGAGCTTTCCAAATATATGCCAGGACTCCAGTACGAGCTTCCAAGTTAGATCATGGTGTCAAAGTTTGATGTCTTCCAAAAATAAGAAATATAACAGGAAAAGTATCTGAACAGTTTGGATCCTTTTATTTTTTAAAAAGTAACTCACTAGAAGAATCTATAATTAGAAAATATAAATGCTAGGACATACTTGCATTGACAACATAAGAACATGTGTTTGTGATTGAACTGACAGGTTGAGATTATCCTTTGGTTTCAATATATTAATTAAAATAATAACAACATTTGCATTTGAAAAAGAGGAACAGCAGATAAAACAAGAAAAGATACAGTGCCATAAAAATCTCCCTTTATACGTAAATTAGGAAAAAAGAAACCCACAGGAAATTATCCCTAATTAGTTGCGAAGCCATAGCAATTATCTGTCCTAAATCTTTGTTAAATACATGTATTGTACACATTTATCCACTCTTAGTAGTGCTAGTCTGACATATACCACTTTGACACAGTTTACTATATTGGTTTACATGTTCCATGCTGTTATACAAGAAGTAGCTCTCACTAAGAAAATACTACACATTCTTATACTAAAACTTTACCATGTACCTTGGATACCATCATACTACTTCATGAACTTGAACATAATTTTTCTTATTTAATATTTTTCTCATCTTTTAGTTGATCTCTCACAATACTAATCAATGGTTAGGATTATAATCATCACACATCCATGTACCTAGATGCCCAACATAAAAACACAATCAATAACATCCAGAACAACACATCTTTGTTGATAAACAAAGGACCAAAATTTTCTGTATCTAAGTTAGACAAAATACTTTCCAGTCCTACTCAAACTTATGCTCTATAATATATTTGTTCATATAATTTGTTCAAGTCTTTTCCACATTAGTCTTTTATAGTTAATCTCAGTTGTCAATATTATGTT
The DNA here is from genome assembly GCA_026225945.1 of Cricetomys ansorgei. Classification (NCBI taxonomy): domain Eukaryota; kingdom Metazoa; phylum Chordata; class Mammalia; order Rodentia; family Nesomyidae; genus Cricetomys; species Cricetomys ansorgei. The sequence continues at coordinate 21,411,757 of JAMJFZ010000056.1, forward strand.
TACAGATGACTAAGAAGTACAGTTCATAAGGTTTTAGGAAGGTATTACTCAAAACTGATAAGATGTGTAAACTTACCAATGAATTGATTTATTCATTGATTCAAAATTCAAATAAGCTCTGGCAAATGGTAGAAGTATGAAGGGGTCAATCTAGAGGAAGTAGGTCACTGAGAGTATGACTTTTAAAGTAAATTAATTCTGCTCTAGACTGTTACTATCTGCCCTTCCTAGCTACCACGAAGCAACCAGGGCCTGATACATAAATCTGTAACCATAATATTTACATATTTCTAGACCCAAAGCAATGGAGCCAGATGACTACAGATTTAAATCTCTAAAACTATAATCAAAAATAAATATTTCCAGTTTTAAGGGTTTTTTTTTTCAAGAATTTTGTCTCAGCAAAGAAAATCTAATAGAGAAAATTGGTACTAGAAGTGGGGTTATTGTTTTAACTAAATCCTGATTATATAGTTTGGTAGCATTTGGGCGTGATTTCTGGGGAAATTTTGAAATGTTTGGAGACACTGGTTTAAGACAAGAATAAGGATTATATTCGGCATTGAACTAGAAGCTGTTTGTATTAAATTCTGACAGAATTTCTTTACAATTTGTGCATTTCCTAAGACTTTTGTGAAAGATAAAGTTTAAAGATGTAGCATAATTAATCTGATAGAGTAAATTTTATGAAATCAGTCCTTAGGTTATAGCATGAACATTTCTGGTGGCTTTTAGCCATAGTTATAATGAGAATTATAAACAAAAATTCTAGAAATATTTGGAAAGTATTAAGCTTGGTAGGAAAACTCACATATAGTTTATGCTGATAAAGTCATGTAATCTGTGTTTTGAGGGCATGGTTATATGTGTGTGTGTGTGTGTGTTGGTGACCATTCATATGCTTGTACATATGCATGTAAATACTAGAATTCCATGTTGCATACATTCTTCTATCATTCCCCACCTTGTTTGGGGGTTAGTATCTCTCATTCTTACAAACACTCACTGTTGGCTAGGCTGAGTGAACAGGGAGCCCCTGAGATCTGTGTGACTCTGCTGCCCAGTATTGGAGTAGCATGTGTGAACTACTGCAGCCACTTTTCTAGTTGAGTTCTTAAAATCTGAACTATGAGTATTCTTCCTAGTTCAAGGAGGGATGGTTTCTAAAACATTCAATTCCATGGAAAAGATGTTGAGGGCTCTGCACCAGGATATTGGGGAAAGTTCACTAACTACATGTCAGAAATAAACAAATCTCACTCACTGCAACCTGAGATGATTAAAAGTATAAAATGAAACACTTTCCCTTCAAAAAGATCACTACTAAAGTACTGTGGACTAACAGAGCCACCTAGAAATGTGTTCTCCAAGTTCAGTCCTTAGTATATCCAATGAAGCCATGGTCTAAGAGGATTCTTTTAGAGTTCTATAGATCAGTTGACCTTGGTCTTCGTCTATGTGAAACTGTTTTTGGATCAATGTAGAGTATGAAAGTCAAAATGCCATGGAGGATTTCAAAAAATAAATCCTGGTAGGAGCAAGGGACAGGATATGTGTCATATCCTTATGGTCAGTCTCGGAGGAGGTGATGCCTGATGACGTGACAGAAAACACAAAATACAAAGGAGATCCCAGAAGGTTGGAGATGCCAGAAATGGTGATATGGAATTTAGTGATTATATTGGTCACATATATTCTTCCTGTGTCTCCATTCCTCTTTTGTATTAGTAATGCTTACTCTGTCCCATTGTATCTTGACAATTGTGTCTCTCTCCCTCTCCCCACAGGGACCCTCACCTAAGAGTTTCAGTGGCTCATTCTTCAGAAGAAACTTTGTACTTTTATTTTTGACCATCTTTAAAACTGTTAGTGTTTGGGCAAAGAATCCATCTACCTTGGGTAATATTTGTAATAGTTATAACATATGGGCTGAAATTATAACCTTATTGCTGTCTGTATTTGGATAACAAGTATAATATACAGGTATGTTTGGAGGTAAAGTTAGCAAGTGGTGAACTTTCAAAGGTTAACATGACTTGTAGATTTGATAAAACTAACATGTACCTGGGATTTTACTCCAGAAATACTTCTGTGTGTATTTGTGAAAATGCTTCTTTAAACAATTATAAGTGATCTGACCTAATCACTTATTTGGATCATCAATGGATATACATTTTAGTCTGACTAGGTGTAGCTGTAGAATGGGAGACTTGTTTTGAGAAAATTGGTCCCTGGAGATTTGAGGGTGGAGTGCCTCTCTAAGCTGTCACCCCTTCCTATTTACCTTTGTTTTCTTGTCCAACATGGTTTAAGCAGATTCTGCAACATATTAAACTTATGCCATTTATGCTTTGTTCCACACTCAAAGCAGAAGAACTTCATATCAGTAATTTTGGTAAATCAATGAAAGTTTGAGCAATACACTTTATTAAAAGCATATTTTGTAGTAAAAATAAGTTGTATTGTTTTATATAGACAAATAATGACAACTTATATGAGATTGTTAATTGGCAGCTAAATATCATGCAAACATATGTCATTTTCATGAACAGTTATGCTTCCCACAAAAGAATTTTATTTGTAATGAAAATTTATATTACAGAATAGTAGTCAGTGGGATAGGATATATGTCTCATTTCACATATCAGATGTTGTACAAGAAACAAAGCTTATAGGAGGAATATAAAGCATTATAAGCTGGAAGTATAAGTTACACTATTATCTGGAAGAACTGAAATAGCCTGGTTTCATTTAGCACAGTTTTTGAAAACTCAGCAAAACAGTGTAAAGAAAATTATTTTATGAAAATTGTCTCAACAAACTCATGCAGAATGCAGTTACTCCTTTTGAAAAGTTAACAGTGTGTTTGATTATCATTTAGAGATGACATATGTATTACTATAGTTTTATTGTGAAACTAAAATAATAACCAATGCCTGGCAAGAAAGCTTCACTTGCATCAGCCTGTACCTCCACCCTATCGTTCACTGAGGTCAATGCTTAGGGATTCTGTTTTAATGGTACTGTGGATCAGACCTTTTCAGTGTTTCATTTGTAACTAAAATGGTATGGCTGAATCCCAAACTTTTTATGGGGCAAGCACAGCTAGTTGATTTAAAAACATTGATCTTCTTAATACCTTTCTGGCATTTGCTCTACTCCTTGAGTTCTTTTCTATAATAAGACCATGCTTAATTTTATTATTAAATTTCACATTTAGATTATAGCTCAGCGTCGAAGGACTTCTAACATGGCCCTTTTAGAGGTTCTACTTTTAGTGTATAATTTCAACAATATTGTTTCCTTAAAAGACTGTTTGTTTTTTGTATGTTCTTCATATTAATCATAGAGACATTTTTCATGACAAAAGACTTTATACTCTTTTTTAGCAGATATGTGTTTGTTTTTATAGCATACTAGGGACATAAACTGAAAAGACTACTAATTAAAAAAATATGTACTTGTGGGAAATAAGCAAATTCAAATGGTCTATTCCTCTAATTTATATCCAAATTGAATTATCTGAGGACATGTTTTTATCTGGGACAGAAAAAAATTGACAATAATCAAATTATATTCCCATATCAATGAAGTTAAATACTAACTTTAAAGAAGTGACAAGATATTTTAGAAAATTTAAACTTTATAGAATTGTAACAGCATAGTCATCACAATGTTTTACTTTTCTCTTTTTGGTTGGGAGTTATGTACTTTTTTTTTAAACATTTTTATAGGTTGAGAATTTCAAACAATCTTATAATATATGTTGACCAGGTCCACCCTTTTAGATCAGGTCTACCCCTTTACTCCCCCTGTAACACCTCTCTTATGTACACCTCCAGTATTTCCTGCCTATTTCAGTGGTCTTGTTTTTTTTTTTTTTTCTAAACCCTTTAACCCCTTATAGTATGTTCACGAATAAATATGTTCATGAATATAGGGCCATCTCCTGGCACATAGGTAACCTTTCACTGGCCATATCCCTGAAGAAAACTGACTCTCCTCTCAGTAGCTATCAACTTCCCAAAGCTTCTCAGCTAGTAATTGGACTTCCTGACAGTCTCCTTTCTCCATGCTGGAATTTTGCCTGGCTTCATCTTGTTGAGGACTTGTACATAAAATTGTAGGCACAATATGTGCAAATGTCATGTATATACAGAAACCAGAGATTTGCTGTAGCAGTCAACTACCTCAAACTCCTACAAGCTTTCTGTTATAGGACTGAATGAGAAAACAGACGATCTCTTGACACCTGTTCTTCATAACACTACTGCTTTCTGCAGCTTGATTAAATCTACCACCAGGGTTAGCATTTTACAGATATGGCCTTTGAATAAAGTTTTGAATCCCTTACTGAATTAAAGTCTTGGTGATAATGGCAACAGCGCATGTATATGAAACTTCCCCAGCCTTTGTAAAAAGCTTCAGAAAGACAGAAAAGAGCCTCTAAAGAAAACAAAGCCTTTCCTTCTATGCCTAAAGTATTTATTACATCACATAGTACCATCCAGGTGGTGTAGCCTATGAGTCTCATAGCCCACTCCAAACCTCAGAGTAAGCACATCTCATAAATGCCTGCTGATTCAACCACTGATACTTCTTAAAACCAATCACCTATTTAAATTATTATTGTGGATTTTTCTTTTCTTTCTATCTATTTTAATCTTTTGTATTAAAACACAACTATATCATGCACCCTTTACCTTTCCTCCCTCTAACCCCTTCCATGTTCTCTACCTCCAACTCCTTCCACCTTTTAAGTTTATGGCTTCTTTTTCTTTGATCATTATTCATATATACATATAAATACGTAAATATATAAATACAACCTGCTGAGTCCAGTTTTGGTGTTTGTGTGTATTTGATTTCATGGATGACCACTTTGTACTGGATTTTTTTCCTTTATGGGTTTGTGCTCCCTCTTCGCAATTAAAGTATACATTTAGCGTATCCTGACAGATTCTAAAGATTCAGAAATGCTAACAAGTTATTGAGATGATGAGTAGTAACTTAATTAAAAATAAGGGAGGAGAAACGAATGCTAAGGAAACAGTGCCCCACCATCTCTCAGCATCTTGTAACATAATGTGCATCATTGAGAAGTATCTTTATGAAAGCAACAATGCATAGCCTTTGGAAGAGGATAATCCATTTGTACTTCTGCCTAGGACCTTGGCAGCATATCTTTTAGGGAGCAGAAATGAGACTTCCTTATTACTAGCCAAGAGACAGAGAAATTTTGAAGTAATGAAAGAATCTTTGAAAAAACAACTCATTGCTCATGCAATAAAAATGATTAAAAATACTTTTCTTGTAATAGATATAAAATGTAGAGTCCTCTAGATTATTTTTTATTCACTTTTCTATGAGGGAGACTACAAAAGAGTGATAAAAATTCAATCAAGAACAAAAATCTTCCAGCCCAAAACATGGTCCTGTGGCACTAAGGACATAGCTGTCAGTGTGTCTTAAGAATCTTTCTTTGTGGATCAGCTACATGCATCTACTAATTGTACCCAGATGCTGAGAGCCCCAATACCCTGGCAACATGGTTGAAGTCTGTCGACAAGGTTCCAGACTCCCCAGCTAGGAATTTCGGCTTACCAGCCCTTTCTCCCCTTTGCTGTAATGGCAACAAAAGCCTTTCATTATGTCTGTATGGCCTAGTAATACCTTAGCTGGCTGGTGTTAGCTGAGAAGGAGAAGCAGCCATTTTTTACTCAAAAGTAATTGTCATTGTAAAATATCTGGCGGGCTTCCAAGTCCTGGCATATGTAAAGCTACCTATTCATATTGATAGTATATTGTAAAGGATATTCCTGGAATGGGTTTTGGTCCTCCCAGGAAGAGACAAGCCTTTAACAGATAGAAGCAAAAAAGAGCCTAGATAGAGAAAAAATAAATATGCACCAAACAGCTAAAAACCATAAAATAAAAACCTTCTTTGCCTACATGACACTCTGCTCTGCTTGAGGCAGATGGAGATATTATTTAGCTAACAGTAACATTCAACCAATTATGGGTTATTGAGTCAAATGTTCTTTCATAGCAAACTAAATAACCTCGAAATTTGTAAGTTTGCAAGAGGAAAAACACCCGGCTCCTCCACCCTGGGCCTGACTACATCTACATATGAAACCGGTTCCTTTGAAGGCCTGAGCAACATCTACATACCAAAAAAAAAAAACAACAACAAAAAAACTGTACTTGGTTTTTTAAACTTCTTGCCAGAGCAATTCTCTCTCTCTTTCTGGCATGGTTCTTCCCTGGTAATGTACATTGTCAGTCTCTCCCTCCTCTTCTTGACGTCGTTTTTCCATTGACAAGGCATATCGTCAGTCTCTCTCTTGCCCCTCTCTTTTCTTAAAATGTATACTGTTAATTCCCCCATTAAAAACGCTCCTGCGTTTTACTTCTAAAGCGTGTTCCACGTGTCATTTTAGAGTGGGATCATGCGTGTCATTTCCTTGGGTCCCATAAAAGAACGAACTACCCTGTTCGTTTGTCATTTCCTCATTTTTTCTGTGCTCCTGCGTAGAGTTTTCGTGAACCCATTTGTGGAAAAGGCTGGTTCCCTCCACACCCAGACATGCTCACACGCATGCACATATACATATCTTTTACTCTTTTGCATATACACTTAACACATCTTTTCCGTGTGTTGTTCTTCCAGCTTGTCACTTAATTGGCATTGGACCATAGATAACGCCCACGATATACTGTGTCCAGCAGTATGGTTTCAGACACTCTTTAATATTGAGGGTGCAACCAGGTTGGGCCATACCAAAACCATAACAAACATGTATAAATAGACAAAATTGAAAACAATTACAGAATGAATGTTGATAAAATATTGTGATATATAAATTTCGGCTATATTTGTGAGGCCAAATATATTTGACCAAATATAAACAGTATAAAAAAAACTATATTTCACTAATAAATATATAAAGATTGTCTTCTTTCATCTCCTACAATATCATTTTTTAATTTAATTTTCTTTGTTTTTGTTTCCCCTTTGGTTTCTGGAGTGCTGAAAAAATGGAAAAGATTATTTCATTGCTATGTTAAATTACCCCAATTTTAATAGTGCACAATTTAGTGAGAATAACACATCCTTAGATCTGCTTATAAGTTATTCATTTTTCTTCCTCCATGTTCTGATAATTTAATGTTCTGTCTCTTTTCTTCCTTATTTTCTTTACAGTAATTCACTGTTTATCTTACTAGTGTATAAAAATACCTTTACAAATATTACTCTTTTGTTGCAAACAATATAGATTATGTTTAATTCTTTTAGCTCATGTTCTTAATTATTTTAACTTTTTACAATACAATACACTACAAAATTTTACTTTTTATATAATAAAATTTATCATCTTCATATATTTGATATTCAGATATTCTTTGTTCTGTGTTAAAAGATACAAAAAGGTGTTAACTTGACAGGTTGGTATTTTATGTTCCTTTTTCTCCCTGACATGTAGAAGATACTTTCCTCCTCAATAAGAGGCATCTACAATGCAAATAGAAAAGACCTTGTTTTAACAATACAAAAAAAAAGAAAAAGGCATTAAGGTAAATTTAACAACCCTCCAAAATGGGTTCTTTATAATTAAAATGGAAGGAGAAAGAGAAACTAGAGCTAGAAATCATGTCACTTCAAGAGTTGGTTAAGAAGTAAAAAGAAGGTGATTTATACAAGGACTACTGACCGGCTCATAACAGGAAGGTTATGTTTGTTTGTTGTTTTGTTCATGTGTTTGTTAGCTTTGAGACAAGGTTTCAAGCAGTCCAGACTGGCATTGAACTCACAATGAAACTGAGGTTAACCTTGAGCCTCCACCTCCCAAGTACTGTGATTGCAGATGTGCAAAATCATGCCACACTTACTTAGTCCTGGAAATAGAAGGTAGGACTTTGTGCATTCAAGAATATACTCTTCCAACTAAATTAGAAAGTTTCCTGGGAGGAGATAGGTATAAGTGGTTATGAAGCCTGAGTCTGAAGAATATTACAGGAAGAGCTAAGAAAGTCACCTAAATTTCCACTGTAGAGGAGTACAGTGGCTTGCACCAGCTGCTCTCACTGCCAGGGAGCAAGTAGACCTAAGGCGAGTCCCCAGTAGCAGAAGCAAAACCCTCCTGACTTCAGCAAGATTAGCCTTACAAAAAGAAGATACGACAGTCTTTTTTAACAGAAATGAGAACCTTAGCCAAAAAGCTAGCAAGAAGACCTTTCTTTGGGGTTCTTGTCTTGGAGACCCAGCTCACTTGCATATTCCCTGAGAGGTCTTAAACTCATCTTTCCCCTTCAAAGTCATTCAGGCATATGCTATGGAAAATTAGTACTAAGCTTTTACCCTTGGCCATATCAGTTACGATAAAAAACTTAGCAGTCCCTGTCATTTCCAATCCTCTGGACTCTAAGCCCATATTGATCTTTGGTCAAATCTTGTGACACCTTTGCCCAGAATAACTGGATACCTATTCCTCAGACTTTTGGAATTTGAGCCATCAGCAAACTGCCTTTATCCTCAGCTGCTTCAGCAAACATTATCTAAATGACCTTGCTTTAACCAAAGCTTGACTGATGGCCCTTACCTCCTTGGCAGCTCTCTTCAGTGATGGTCCTCTCACACTGCCTGCTGGACATAGGTACCGAGTAGATTCTTATGGTTTGTTCTTTGTGACTCTGGACCATAAACCATCCTCTCCTACTTTGAATGTCATGCCATTACACTGTTACAAAACTGTAGTCATCTACGTACATCTGTTTATTCTCCTCTTTTATTCTCCTCAGTAATTTTAGTTCTTTCCTCCAAAAACACTCCTATAATGTTTTAAATACATAGGATTATGGGCACAAACAATTCTTCAACCTTACCTCTGGCACTAGGAATGTGTCATAGTGTATCATTGTATCAATAAGGATTTTTTGAGGCACAAGAAATGAGGAAAAAAAGCAATTTTCCAATGTAGTTGAGTTACAAGTTAATTGATTTTGAAGTTGATTTTGACATTGAATTTTTAGAATTTCAACATATTTCCATCAAATTCACATGCCTTAATATCTCCCTTTTTTCTTTATTATTAACTTTTAAGTGCTCATTTGGTCTCATCATGCCCAGTTGAGTAACTGCAGATCATATTCATATAATAATCTGAAGTTGAGTTACAAGTTAATTGATTTTTCAGATTTTGATATGAAAATGATCTGCAGTTAGTTAAGAGGTCATGATGAGACCAAATGAACACTCAAAAGTAAATAATAAAGAAAAAAGGGAGATCTTATGGCATGTGAATTTGACTGAAATATTTGGAAGTTTTTGAGATTAAATGTAAAGAGCTGGAGAGATGGCTCAGTTGTTAAGAGCACTTGCTGATCTTGCAGAAGTCCCAGGCTCAACACCCACAGGTAAATAATGAGAAAGTTTATTACACTTGAGCATTTCCTTAGAAATTGTAAAGTATAAGAATGGAGAAATAACAAGTTATCAAATAAACCTGAATATATTATTCTCCTTCATTAAAATGTAATAAATTTGTTTCCTGGGTCAAAAAAGAAAGCAAACTTTAAAGGTTATTAGGCTAAGGAAAAAAAAAAACTCAAAGAAAAGATTCTCCAGAGCTGCTTTACATGAATTCTATTTTTGTACAAGAACAATATAGCCATAAAAATAATATTAAAACTTCAATATTTAGAAGTTTATGTTTGTGCTACATAAACTACATAAAAACAACTAATATCTGTAAAATTTTTAAGTATATATGATGAAATTAAACATTGAAAATGCTAAAGTTTCTGTTCTATAACAAGCATTGAGAGAAATCTGGAGGACTGGACACTGATTATTTAGAATATAATAAGTCCAAAGCAGTAAAGAAGGAAAGGAATCCAAGTAGAGAAAAGGATGAAAAATGAAACAGGCAAGAAAGAATGGAAGTAGGAAAGGACAAATCAGTCCATCAATGTAAAGAAAATTAAATTGACAAAGAAATTATACTCCAGAGATAAGGGCTACAGTATCATCTTCTAGATAAATTAAAAAAAAAAAATCCAAAGCAGAAAGACAGTAATATTTGAAAAGTACAATAAAACAAGATAAAAACTGAAAAATTTTTAGGATAAAATCAAGAATGGAAATTCTGCATTAAAAATTTTAAGAGATATTAGTTTTGTTTTATTGAATGCAAAAATGGTCATGTATTTTATGAATACCTGGTGCTAGGAGAGGCCAGAAGAGGGTGTCAGATCCCCTGGACTTGGAATTCCAGGGTATGTAAAGCTTCCATATGGGTACTGAACCTGGGTCCAGTGTAATATCAGTAAGTGCTTTTAACCACTGAGTCATCTCTCCAGGCATGTATATTAATTTTTTAATTCCAAATATTATAATCAAAATCAAAAAGCAGCTTTAGAAAGGTAATAGAAATTATTTTGTTCTAGAAAACACAGTGCACTAAAGTAAGGGGAATTAAGGTAGAGAGAATAGAGCAAGAAGATGATGCATGGTCACATTTGCTTTAAGAACTAGTTGCAGTGAGCTACTCCCATTGTTGTGTATGTGGTGAAGGATGACAGGGGAGCACAGTCCTGTCTTGACAGTGTCAACATCTATACTGAGAGACATAGAGCTACTCTAGACCACATGTCTTATGGCAAAACATTGTCACTACAGCTAAGTATGATGAAAAATACATTTGAAATAGTAAATTATTATGTCTACTTTGTACATACTATGTCTGCAAAGAAGTGAAATGTTCTGAGGACATGTAACTAAGGAGAAAGATCACAGTTCCAGGTGTAGCCAGAGCATACAAAGGCCTGATATAGAACAATATAAAAATAGGGTGGAAAGTGGAGAACAATTACAAGTATTAGGAAGAACAAACTGAGAGCATTTGATAATTGATTGGAAGATGTCATTAAAGAGCAAAGAGGCATCAAAGATTACTATAGTGCCTCTAGATATGTGCAAGGCAGAGAGAATCAAAAAAAAGTGGGGGGTGTTATGAGAGAATTGAGAGAAAAGCCTAATAAATAAAAATCTGATATTAGAATTCTGTTTATAAAAACTAACGAATGCCTTTCAACACTAAGAAGCTACAGAGTTCCCACTCTATTGACCCATATCCCAACATAAATGCAGAAAACCAACACAAAAGTTCAAGATCTATCTTCATAACATATCTCAAAGGAAAATAACATCAAAATCCCATTTTTTCCCCTGCTGTAAAATGTGATGTCTTTTAAGGTTACCTGTAAGTTATAGAAAAGTAAAAATAAGCAATGGCTTCACAATCAAGTATTTCACTTATTTCTTCTGTAACAAGAGCAGTCTTGTCCTGATTTAGTAATTCCACAATTGACTAGAAACACATTCTTACAATAATCTTAACAGCTCCCACCTCAGGGAGCTAACCCTATCCTGATTCCATGAAACAGGGACCAGGAAATTTAAACAGCTCTTTAAGTAGCCCTTCCGAAATTTGCCCAACCAATTTCCATTACATCTCACTATATCACACAAACACTTAATCCTACTTAAGTCAAAGAGAATCTGGGTGATTTTATTTTCAGCTGGGGCAGCAAGTATTTACATAAACCTATTGTGCTTTAGTGATGGCGATTGGATTTTGGCAGGTAGGCAACACTTAACAATAAGAAAATCTTTGTATTCTAATGAATAGATGAATGATATTGGATGGCAGGTCATGAATTTGAGTTAGAAACTTCTCAGAATGGAATAATTAGGCTGAGATTTCCTGTGTTTGATACCAATCTCTGTTAACATCAATTATTAGATTTTAGCCTTCCTGTCTCAGTTCCATGATGTTTCCACATAAGCATAGTAGTTTGGATTTCATTAGCATCTCTTTAGGTTGCATAAATTGGTAAGAGACATAGTCACTCTTGTTACTCATTGTGTTACACTGAAAATTTAAATGGGACTGGATGAAGTAATTCAAGTTTTAAAAACACAGGCAATCTGTTAGCAAAAATGTAGCAAATGACATAGAACTGTACTTTCAAGGACAAAGTCAGAAGCCAAACAGTACAGAAGAGTATATCAAGTGAGGGAGTAAAACAGTAAATCAAGTTTCACTGAAGAAAAATAAGAAGGATGCTGTATAGAATAAATCAAGAGATAAGAATGTTCCCCCAAAGTCAAACTGGTGAATTTTATGTATCAAGTCCTTTCTAGTCACAAATGGTAGTTGTAATATTAGGTCCTTTAAAATCATAGAAAAATCTCTAGAGATGAAGGGCTATATCTAAAATGTTGCGTCTAAGCATTAAGTCACTTATGTTTATTGGTTTGTTTTATTTCCTGACAACGTGAACACTGGTCTCAGTTGCTGAGGAAGCTTTAGGGGTGGGAACCACAATGGAGGGAGTCAATTGCTGGTGAATATTCACCTTGAGTTTGCAGTCCATTCCTTCTTCCTGTCCAGTTTCTGATTTTCCTCCACAGCTTTCTGTCATTAGCTACAAGCAACTGCACCAAAAACAAACAAACAAAAAAAAAAAAATAAATAAAAACCAAAATCTGTGAGGTAAAATAAACCATTATTCCTTAAGCTGTTTCATCTCATGTAATTACCTGATAAACCTACCAAGAACCTTGGCAGCTAAACAAAAAGGAAAAATCCTAGCCTAGCAGAGAGGAAAAATCCCAAGATCTGTTTTCTTAGTTTAGTCTTAGTTCCTAAACAATGTTCTTGCTCATGGATATCTTTTCATTCCAAATGTGAAATGTAAATATATGTTACTCAATGAATCCTGATCTCCTATGAGATGAAAGGGAGATAGAGAATTGTAATCTACATTTTTTTTGAAGATAGCAATATTGGTTTAATTATATTTTCTTCCTATAAGGATGAGCAAAGTATAACACAAGACATATTTCTTTCCAGAGAAACATGGCAATTTCTTTTCAACATCTAAATGTTGCAATTGAGGAAGAAGTCCCCTCGCATAGACACAATAATTACAATTCCTTCATTCCTTCCTTTGAAAGGAAAATTATAAATAAGAGTGGAAACAACATCTAATTAAAATCAGAGATTGTCTGCAATAAAATTTCCAGGAAGAAGAAAACATGCAATTCTGACACGCATTTTATGAAACAGCTGCGGAAATGAGTTTCAGTGATGAAAGTTCCCAATTGGGGAATAAATAAATAAAACACCACCGAAAGGACATAGATGTCCAACAGGGGTAGTGAGATTTAGATTAAGACAGTCTTCACTTTCTAGGTTGCTTAGTACTCAGTGCTACATCCATTCACCCAGCTTGCTTTATGTAATTCTGTTATTTGATGTTCAGTGAAATCATTTTAACCTTGGCTTGAGCAGACGTGTACTTTGTTCACTGAACTCTAACCAATGTTCAGAGCTCTGTCAGTCCTTCAGTTCTTTGACCTTAAGAGACTTTAGAATGTATGTTTTATAAAACCATATTTTATGCTCACAAAAATAAAGTCATAATTACATGTACATGTTGAAAATGCTTAAGAGTCAGAGAAGTACAATTGTTACTGAGCAGTATACATGACAAAATGTGAACAAGATTAGATTTACAAGTTGGCTTTGAGGTGATACGGAAAATTTATTTTGATCTGAAATAAGATATGAGCTATAATAATTTTAATAGCTGTAATCCTCTTTTAAGCATCGTTTTTTTTTTTAAATGGTCTGTATTTTGATAGACACATGAGGAGGGTATGTGCACTAAATCAAAGTATACTTCTATTTTGTACCTAAAAGTATCTTTTTTATTTTATTCTGGCATAAATTCTAAAAACTGATTATGACTGAATTTGTTCAAAATAAAATATGTTTACAAGTGATTTATAATAAAAACAATTTTTATTCAATCAAAAATGGTTGTTCAGCAGTTTCAGCAAAGGGGCCATATTTGTTTTCACATTTTGGTTAACTACCAGGAAAGAGAGTTCACCAATATTTTCCAATCTCACACAGCAGCAGTCTGATTTTTACAATGGTAGCATTATAATGGATATTATCCAATAACCTTGTTATCCTTTAATTCAATATTTCTAACTTCAGCAATTCCAAAGGGCTCTAGTCATCTACAGACTATAGCTACTTAAAATTTTGCTGATGTATTCATTTAAATGTGCTAATTTTCAGCAAAAGTGGAACTACAGCTAGAAATATCATTGATAAAGACCATAAAGAAAAAATAATTGACTTAAAATTAAAACCTTCAATTTTGTCATTTGATTTAACTCTAGTTCAGTGTCCCACCTTTAAGGGCTAACATGTGGCAATGAATTTAATGATCTTAATTTTCATAACCATTTGGTTTATGCAACTATATTACCTGATTAACATTTACTTATTCCTTCCAGGTATATAACTTAAGTAAGTTAGGTTTATATATGATCAATAAATTGCCAATGTATATGAGACATAATGTTTTAAATATTTCAATAGAATCTGTGCATATTTCCATAGAAAGCTTTGGCCAATTTAAAACATCCAAGCCACACTATACAGACATTTTTTGGTTATATTACTTGTTTATTGAGTATATACATGTAAAAACAATAATAAGAATAGATAGAATGAGGACATTGAAGGGTTTGAGGGGATGAAAGGAAAGTGAAAGTGATGTAATTATATTTAATTTTAAAAATTTGAGTAGAAAAAAATGAAATATTTTAAACTGGATTTTGCTTACATTTTTTACCTAAAAATCAATTCACATTTACTTTATATTTTAGATAAGCCACACATGTGAATTTCAAATGTTTACTATCTGCATGTATTTATTAATAAAATGTTCTGAACTAATGAAAGAAAAATACATCTATTCAAGCCAAATAAGAGATTTTGCCTACCAGTAGCCTCAGAAACCTCCAAAACAAGTAAGATGAAACACCTCTAGACTCTGGGTGCTTGAATGTAAATTTTCATACTCCATATACTCTATGACTGTTAGCAAGATACTAATGCTTCCAGGGTTGTTATATATATATAAAAGCAATGACTTCCCATTATCTACAGTACAGATGGAGACACTATCTAACAGAGTGCTTGTCAGATGCTGGCATTCTTTGTCCAAAGTGTACTTTATAAAAGGAGTTTAGTTGGTTTGTTGACAAGCCTAGTCACTTTGTCCAGACTCTACATCTCAGCATAGCTTTTAATGTCTCCTCTACATGTGCACACACAAACACACACACAAACACACACACACACACACACACACACACACACACACATATATATATATCCTCTGACAGACATTCACTTGTGCCCTTTTACAAACAACTTAAATAAGCAAAGCATTTTTCTGAGACATAAAAATTAGAGATACAGATAGAATGAGGAAGGGAGAGAGACAGAAAAAGAGAAACTGAAATAGAGAAAGACAGTGGCAGAAAACACATTCTTGGGCATAGAGGAAACCACTAATAGTTGAATAGAATGACAAGTAAAGAGATGAGGTAAAAGAATGATCTAGTTTATGGTAAGATTCCAGTCAAGATGTGGCTATTAATATATATTAATATATTATATTATTATATAAATATTAAGATATTTTCTAAGAAAAGTATCTTCAGAATAAAGACTATGTTAAATTAATAAAAAACAGTGTTTATACATTCAAAATTTAGCAAAACCTTAAATGTATATTACAGAACATTGTCCTTCAGAGGTAGAAGAGAAATGTACAAAAAGCCAGTTTAGTTACTAATTTGTAGCACTTTGACCCAGAAGTAACCTAACAGCATCTAAAAAACAGCTTAAACTAATATTGACTGAGGAATGAGGCTCTGCTTCATATTTTACCAGAGCTGTGAATATTCTGCAAAGATTTTAAGCAATGCAGGGTTTTAATTACTAAAACTGGAATTCAATATAAATGTTATACAATAATAAAAATATTTAAGACATAAAATAAAATGTAATCTTGAATTAATGAAAGCAAGTGAACATAAATTTTAAAAAAATAACAATAAACCAAAATTACCCTTCAAAATGTGTAACAAAGGCAAATATAAAGCATTTGAGGAAGCTTTCCAACAGCTTCATTTCTTCCTTTTATAATTTCCTTAGTTACTGCAACAAGCTGGATGATGTGGCAAATCTACTCAACAATAAAGGAAGGCTGCTCCCAGGGCATCTTTGACATTTTGAAACAACAGACTCACTGCTGAACACTGACTGCTACTGAGTGTTCAGGTTCTGTCCACTACCTCCTCCTCCCCATCACATCCTCCTCACCATCACATTCTAAAAGACACTGACTACATCTTATTTGTACCTATAGCTCACATGCCTAGTCTTTGTTTCCCACACAATAGGTGTTCAACATGTCTGTAAGACATAACTGTAGAGGATGGTCACATGGGAAAACCAGGAGATTTCATCTCACAAGTATATAAAACAATTATTGCATTAAGTTGAGAAAAATCTAGAAGTGGGCATTCTTTTGTGGACAAACCAAAATAATTAATATCAGACTTAGTCTATACAAAACAGTTCAACAAACTAGTCAGCTTACCTGTAAGCAATACAGATGAGTGATGTCTATTCAACATGGTTTATACTTTTAGTGCCTATGACAATTTCAGCTACATTAAGCAATTATCTTTCCACTCATCTACATTTATTTGACAAATTTCCATTGAGTGCTAGAGTATCAAACACACATAGTATACACATTTTTTTTTCAAAATGGATTTTCATAGGAACAAAATGCAGCATTTTATACAATTTAGCTACCACTGTTGGTTATATTTCTGTTGTTATATGTACATAGCAAAAATTTTGTGCATGATGTAAAATGATAGTCCTTTCTCCAACTTTACATTCTGACCACATTGTTTGTTTGAGATAGTCACTGTGAAGTGATTAGCATCATGAGACTTGTCAAATGATATAACTCATAGGTTTATTAATTTTATGAACTGCCTTCTAGAATTAAACCTAAAGATTATAATAAAGTTCATCTTAAACATAAGAAACTATTATGTTACAAAGAGCACAAGAAACAGAAAATATTTTCCAGCATTCAAAAGAATTATATGATTCAGTAGAAAGTTGCCTACATTGAAGAACAATGAAGTAGCAACATAAGTTACATTCTTTCACTTTCACCCAATCGATATAATTGAAAGTATCAGCCAATATTTATGTTCACATTCTATTTGTTTGTCATTTACAACCATAGTTTAGATACATATACAAGAGTTCAGCTAAAATCAATAAAAAGCATCTGAAGGAATAAATTGTTTATATAGAATTACAGCAAAGAATATTTTACAGTTATTATTTGTAAGTCACAAATATCATATCCTTATAGCAATTTAATTTATAATAGCTATAAGTGAACAGAAATATTCATATATTCTGCCTACACTCTAAAATAACAAAACTTATCAAATAATACATTCAAGCCTCCAAAAGTTGGTACCTATGTTCCCTAACATTAATTGAATCTAATGAAACTGTTTATAATAAAAACTAGTTTAAAAAAATATTTGCCTGAGATCATCAGTTGCAATTTTGATCCTGTCTTGTTTATTCATTTCTACGGATCCTTTATTATAACATTGTTTTTATTTTATTTTGTTTATTTCTGGGCTAGTATGTGTCTTCCTGCATTCAGGCATGCTGTTGGTCTTTCATGACTTTCACATCTACAGGTTTTCCAAACTGTGAATCAAAAATATTTTTTAAAAAAACCATTGTTACAAACATATGAATACTTTTTCTCTTTAATTATTCTGTAAATAATTCAGTATTGCAACTATCTACATAATACAGTGAATTAGATACTATAATTTAATTAATATAAATACTTTAAAATTCATGGGAGAATGGACATGAATGATATTCAAATACTGTGCATTTTACTAAGTAAGGGCTATTAATATCTACAAGGTCCTGGGAAGAATCTCTTGATTCTAAGGGAAGGTCATATAAGAAATCCGGGTGAGGTCTGTGTCAGTGCTATTCTCTATCAAATACCCAGGGTTCTTTCAATACATCTTAACTTAGTCAGAGTGGGAATACTTCTTAGCAAGATTCACTGAAAATTCCTACTAAATACTTGCCTTATAAACTATTTCATATGGAGAACAATTCATGATATCTATGCTTTTTATTTTAAGTGAATCAGTTTCTGTAGTAATACGCTGCTGTGGCAGCTCAGCAAGGAGGACAAGGAGGCACTTTGATATGTGTAAACTCTGCCAGACATCCTCAGAGGGAACCACTGTCATGGCCAACACCGTGCTGGACAGTGGAACCCTGTGTGTTCCAGCTCAGGTGTTTTTATTGATACAGAACTCCTCAGGTACTCTACTGATAGCACATGCATATCATATGCAAAAACATCCCCCACATAAATCCAACACCTGAAGACAACACAAAACACAAAGATGTTAGTATTGAGGAGTTAAGTCCTTAAGGACTGTAAATATTTTGGCTTTCCAAATCTACATTTCCTTATTTGACCTAAATATCACTAGTAACCTAAAGCAATACAGTAGGATTAGCATACTCATGGTTTCTTACCTGATGGACTAAAGGTCCTGAGTGGATTCAGAGTCTAAGTGATACTCATCAGAGAAGAAGGTTTTAGGACAAATGAAAACACGCTAGAAATATATTTAACTTTAGCAAAGAAGATAAAAGAGGTACAAAGGTTTGACTTCTTTCTTCTCAGGCTTTTTTTTCTGTTTTTTATTCCACTATAGGCAAGCCCAAAATTGAAATTTCTTTATTTTTGTAATTTTATTTTTTTTATTACATTCCAAAATTATGTTTCTTTCTATACATGGTTGACTTTCTCTGGATGAATCATTATTTGTACAATTTTATAGTTGTTTGCCCTCCAACCAGCTACAATTAATCACCTACTTGTGGCATCTGAAAATGCATTTTAAGTTAACAAATTAACACTAAAACTCAACTCCTTAGATCGCAGAAGCCAGGTGAGGTAGATGGTTGACAGAGAAAGTAAGAACTCACTGGGTGGTAGAATCCATCTATGATGAACTTCTACGCATATTGACTTCAATCAGAGACATACGTTTAGTAGGATCATGGAAATGAGAACAGAAAACAGAATGATACAAGAAATGATTTCTCTTTCACAAGTATGGAGGAGAATATAGTTCTAGGACAAACTGAGAGTATGAGACCGGGCTCAAAGACAAAAGTGTAGATGAGAAGATTGCCTATGAACAAATTCTTCCTGGTGCATTAATATAACCAGGCCAAATGTAGAAAATAATCACTTTAATTTTGTCAACAGAGAAATATGGAGTTGTCATTCCACATTTTGAAACAGCTATTAAATTAATGTACATTGGCGCTGATGAGGTTATGAGCAGTGGACACGTGACCTTTGCAAAGTAACAATATATTTACATAGAGAGTAATGGGGTACCATTGAATTGGCCAGACCAGAAGTTAATCAAGATTTCAAATGAAAAACAGAAAATTCAATGTTCCTTCATTAAGCAATTAATATTAACTGAAATTATATTTCTATGGTCCCAAACATTTTTACTGAATGGTTTATGTTTAATTTTATTTGTTTGTTTGTTTGTTTTCAAGACAGGGTTTCTCTGTTGCAACTCTGGCTGTCCTGGAACATACTCTGTATACCAGACTAGCCTCATACTCACAGATATCTATAGTAGTACACCTACTATGGTTGCTCAGCAAGCAGGACAAAGGCATTTTCATAAGTGCATACCCTGCCAGACCTCAGCAGAAGGAACCACTATCTTGACCAGCATCATACTGAACAGTAGAATGCTGAGTAGCTGAGCTCAGGTGTTTTTATTGATCCAGAACTCCTCAGGTGTTCTATTGATAGCACATGCAGATCGTTAGCAATCAAACATCCCCCAAATATATCCAACACCTGCAGACAATGCAAAACGCTAAGACCTAAGCAGCCCCTTGCCCAACAGTGCACAGAAAGATATTTTCAACATAACTAAAAATAAACTTCTACAACAAAGATCTGCCTGCCTCTGCCTCCTGAGTGCTGGGATTAAAGGTGTGAGCCACCACTACCTGCCTCAGTGTTCTATATTTTAAAAGTTAATCAAAATACTGGTTCTTGATTTTCCTGAATTAGAATCAAACATACACACACAAAAAAAAAAAAAAAAAAAAAAATCAAAAGATTAGTACCCTGTGGGGACACACTTCTGTTTTCTTAGCTCTTGGCATACTGAGGCAGGCAGATCAAGAGTTTGAAGTCAGCGTGGACTACATAGTAATTTTCAAGTCAGTCTTGGCTATATTGTGGGATCTTATTACCAAAATAAATTGATAAATATAATAATAAGAAGAATAATAAAAAGACAAATATTGTTCAATGAACAGAGTAGAGTATTGATTGTTCCAGTGTTTGCAGTGCTACATAGGAATTTAGTGATAAATCTCAGTAATATGAAATGCTGTCATGGATAAAATGAAAAATAGCATTATTGAAATCAGAGGCAAACGTTGTTAACAGCCCAATACAGCAATAACTTACACATAATCTTAGACTACTTAGTTCAGTTAAACTTCTAAACCATAAAACACAATGAAGAAATCTGTTTTGTGTGTCTGTGAAGATTTAAAGTATAAACTATCATGCTTCAAACCACTGCTTATACAGGCATACAGTCAATTTTACTGTAAAAGAAAGACTAAGTAACGATAGAACTTCAGGTTTCCATTTTGACAAAAAATTTGATGAAATGCAATTGGTAAATGCAATAACTTTTAATTTCCTTGAAAATTCTTTGAATTAGTAAATAAGACTTGAATTATCAATGCTGCTATCATCACATGTTAAACAAAAACTCTCATAAAATGGTCCAAGCTGGATGTAGTGGCACATGCCATTAATCCGCCACTCAAAAGGCAGAGACAAGTGGATTTCTGGACAAGTGGAATGAGATCTGTCTCAAAATTAAATAAACATTTAAATAAAATAAATAAATAAGCTATGGCTTAGTGACGAAGTAGGCCTAACTCTCCTAAGGTCCTAAGTTTGCTTTTCAGTGCCTCAAAAAAAAAAAAAAAAAAAAGGATTGATTCATGATTCATTTATATAATATCCCTTTATCTATTTTATTTTCTTAGAGTATGATGATCCATAGGTAAGAATAGAGAAAGACTAATTATAGATTACGATGATTACCATGCTGATATTTTTCTTTCCAACTTTTCATGAAAACAACTGACCTTTTTAGAAGCTATTAACATTACTATAGCCTGCACATAAGCTCAATACATTTCATTGGGTTATTACAGAATGCTTGATTTCTTTTTTACATATTAATCTTCTATGAATATCTCTACAACTTTGTGGATAATATGAATAAATTAGTAAGAAGTTACCCAATTGTTTGATGTTAAATGTTAGGAATTTGTGGTTTTACATAAATCTTTCAAAGAGAACTACAGGTAATTTTAAGAAAACTATTGCCCGAATGTTAGTGTTACTATAAATTTAGCAAAATGATGGCACGTGGTTCTTAGCTTCACAAAGTTCTCAGCACGTTTGTCTAAAGCTCCTCATGGACCTGCGCTGTGCATTTCACATGCCAGGTGTTCCGCAAGTGCTGAGTGTGGAATAACTGTGGAGAGGCTTTTCTCTCCCTTTTGAAAACCGGCATTCTGCTGTCTTACCTCCTTCCTTCACTTCACCACGTTTTGCAGAGACACCTACATTTTAAAAGAATTCATAAACTATAAACATGAGAAAATATGCTTTCATGATTTTTATATTTCCCCAAAATTGCTTAAAAATCTTCTCACATGATCATATCTAAATGAGTAAAGAGCAGGTGTGGGGGAGAGTATGCAAAAATTTCACAGAAAAGCCTCCAACCTTTTGTTAGTTTGTTCCTATTAGTTCAGTCTTCTCTTATACAACATGTTCAGACCACAATTTCCATCCTTCCACTCCTTCCAGCTCCCCTTACACACCTCATCTCTTCCCCAGATCCAGTGAATCGCATATCCCTCCATTTCCCTTAAGGAAAGAGCAGACCTTCAAGAAATAACCAGCCAAACAGGACACAAGAAGATATAATAAGACAAAGCACAAACCTTCATAACAGGGCTGAACTAGGCAAACCAGTAGAAAGAAAAGATTCCCAAGAGCAAGCAAAAAAATCAAAGACACTCACAATCCCATTGTTAGGAGTCCCACAAAAACACCACGATAACAGTCCTAACACATACACAGAAAACTTAGTGAAGACCCATGCAGGCTCCATGCTTGCCACTGCAGTCTCTGTGAGCACATTTGAACTCTGCTTAGTTCTCCAGGTCTCCTCGAATCCCTGTACCTCCTACAATCTTTCCTCTGCCTCTTTCACAGGGTTCTCTGAGCTTTGAGAGTAGAGAACAAATGGAGACTTCCAATTTAGATTCTCTGTCTGCATAATATCTGGCTAGGGCGCTGTGAACCTGCTCACTTCTGCTGCCAGAGAAAGCACAGGAAGGAAGGCTCCTTGATGACAGTTGGGCAAGGCATCGATCTATGAGTATAGCAGAATATCATTAGGAATCATTTCATTGATTTCATTGATTTTTTTTTCCAGTCAGTTTGGTTGTACCCTAGAACTCTGGCCTACCCAGTCTCTGGTTCCTGGTCTCTGTTTCCAGTCAGTGTTGGGTATGGACTCCCTCTTGTGACATGGTCCTCAAGTTAAATGAGTCATTGGTTGGCCACTCCCATAAGATCAATGCCCCAGCACATCTTGCAGACAGGATAGATTCTGGGTCAAAGGTCTTGGAGGTGGATTGGTGTGCCGGCACCACCAGTGGGAGCCTTCCTGGTTGTAGAAGACAGCCAGTTCAGGCTCCGTTACTAGGAGTCTTCAGTAGAGTCACCTTTATAGATTGAAGCAAGTTTCCACTGAACTAGGGTTAGGTTCCTCTTCTCCCCCAAATGGCCCCCAATTTCATCTGTCTCTCTCTGTCCTCTCTCCCTCCATCTCCCTGACGCACACTTAATCACTCTTGATCCTGTCACCAATTTCCCCCACTCCACAGTGGGGGGATCCTTAATTTTGAAGCAGAGATTCTCCATTCCTCATCTTATTCTTCAGCCTCAGTGTTCAGTTTAAATGGGAAAGCTATTTTCTGAGTGATTATACTGCAGTTAGGAATTCTAGAATTTGTCTAATCAATTCCCCTGGATCTGTTCCGATTGACAGACCCTCTCATTAATAGTGCATTTCTTATTCAACTAGTGCCGTCTTTCAAGCTCCCCAGTTGTGCACTTGTAGGCTGTGGCTGCAGCTTTATCTTCTTGTTCTCTTTACCAATCTGGTAAAGAGACCATGAAGGAGCAGGCAGCAGGAGCCTAGAATTTTGTATCCTTGGGTAGAGGGATGAAGCTTCCAGCTATGCTGGGCACATTTCCAGAGGAGGCTAGAGAGAAAAGCTAATGAAGTGAAAAACCCTTTCCTGATTCCACACTTACCCAGCATGTTATGTTTTACATTTAAGGTCAGTGATAGTGGCTTTTATGGAGTTCTTTTTGTCTCAGCTAGGAAGTAACATGATCACGAATTTCTGCTTTATTTTCTGTGGGAACTAAAAACATGCATGAATGTGATTTTTAACAGAAGTAGGTTTTCACAGTCAGTGAATCACTTGTAAAATAAGGACATATTGCTTTCTCACCCAGCCAAGAATTTATGAGAGCATTAATTCCTGTCTTAAATTGATTTGCCACTAACAGGATGGATCCATTGGCTGACCCCATTATGTTCCAGGCACAAACAACTTAGTGGGATGTAGGTGGAAGGTAACTACTTACCCATGAGCAAAAAAGCTATGGTCAAGAGTCCAGGAGAATGATGTGCAGGGCAGCAGACCAGGTTATGCTTACAAGTAGTTTTTCAAGTACAAAGCCTGAAATAAATCCTTTTCTATCATTTACCATTTCTTGTTTCAATACTTTATTCCTTTACTTTTCATCTCCAGTAAATGATTAGTACTTAAACACAAAGTCACAGATAACTTCACAGAATAATATAATATATATAGTAATATAAATATACAACTATAAAATAATAATCACAGAAAACACACACAGATAGAAAACATGGTCCAGAGTCCATAAAGTGTTGGATGCAGGCTTCATCTAGCCCTAGCTTCTCCCTGCTATGTCTCAGAGTCTTGGGGTCTTTGTCTTGACAGCACTGAGGAATGCACCAGTCACTTTCTCTGCTGAAGTGTGCTTCCTCTGCCATTTGCTGCTGGAGTTGCTTGTTCTCACTGTGCTTTATACAGAGATTTCTATTCTCTCCATCCTAAGATCTTACTATTTAAGCTGTTTGCAAACAAAGCCTCTCACATAGAAGGATATTAATCATTTGATCCAGCAACATGGCTGCTCTGGGAAAGGATTACATTGAAAGACCTGTGTCTTTAAATCCAAGGGCCTGTAGGAGAATCACATTCAGAGGTGTGTGTTCTCCAGATGGAATATAGAAAGAGTGTTAGTCAGACTAACTCTATCCTCTGTGCTAATTCTAGGTGAAAGGAAATTCTGTGGTTAAGGCTATTTAGCGCACACCTTTAATCCCAACACTAGGGTTCTAAAAGGAAGCAGACAGTTCAGAAGTAGGTCAGGTCTCTCAGTTCATTGTTACAGGATAAGCACAGGCTTTTAATTCCCAACCCTGAGACTGAAATCTGA
Organism: Cricetomys ansorgei; assembly: GCA_026225945.1. NCBI lineage: Eukaryota > Metazoa > Chordata > Mammalia > Rodentia > Nesomyidae > Cricetomys > Cricetomys ansorgei. Next base: position 21,436,477 of record JAMJFZ010000056.1, read on the forward strand.
ATAAGAGCCAGCAGAATCAAGTCTGAGATTGAATCACAGTGAGAACGCACCCAACTCTCAGGATATGAAAGGAGTATCTCAGTACACCGGGAGTTCAAAGAAACACAGAGGTTGTCTGAGGCAGAGACACAGAAGCAGTTTATCAGGAAGCATGAGTCAGTTTGACGTCTAGCAGAACACTTCAGTCAGAGAAGTTAAGGGAGTCAGCCAGAGTCAGTTGGAGTCAGAAGAGTTCAGTCAGAAACAGACAGGTACCTCAGAAGGTCAGTTTGAACCAGCAGCTTGTTTGAGCCAGTGAGTCAGTTGAATCGCCAACCAGAAGAGTCAGTTGAGCTCAGTACAACTCTGAATTCAGAAGCTAGCCAGTGAGTCAGTCTCACTCTGCTTTCAGAACTGTTTCCTTGCAGTTTCAGATATTAACTGGCATACTTTGTAATTTTACCACAGACAAATAGTTGCAAATAAACACTTTTCTCTTTCTTCCCTGAAAGCAAAGAGGAGATAAAAAGCCATTTTTAACCAGTTGCTTAGTTCATCACTGTTAGAAATTCATTTTATTACACTTTATTCTTTTGCTAATTGCTTCAGCCAGATCTTTTCTTTATCATCGTTTTGATGGTAGTTTTGACATTGTCCCTCCCATGACTAGTAATTACCAGAGATGGGAACCAGTGTGAGAATGATTTATATGCGAACTGAAAAACCTGTGTCTGCACCATCACCTATCCCTTTATACTCCAGGCTGCCTGCTCTACCAAGCCCACACCATCTAATCCCTGAGGCTCCTCCAAAGTTATTATTTCTTCCCGAGAAACCAACCTGAAGGCTTATCCAGACTTTCCATTGTTCCTTCCACCTCCTGGTTGGATCCAGTGTTTCCCTTTGAGGGCCCTGCTTGGCAGGTGCTGTTCCTACTTCTGGAGAAGTTTAACTATATATATAAAATCTTTCTTATAGCAGTTTTATCCCTAACTGTATGTGTTATTATAGCTGATCAAAAGAAACTCCAGTTTCCTAATATAAACTAGATGCATTTTCAATTTTTTTTATTATTATCTAAAGGTAATAGTCAATAAATACCAATTTTTTCCCAAGCTTAGTCATCAGGAGTTATACATTATAAGTCTGTAATTTTACTTTTGCTTTGAATGATTCCTTGATCTGTGAACTTTTATTCTTTTACCAATGATGCTTCCATTATATAATCTGTGAAATGCAATTATCCATTCTATCACTTAACACATGTGGATTTTATAGCAGAGAATATATCTCAAGTTCAAAAGATAAATATGCCTTATCTGTGTCTTGCAGAGAATAAGGGTGATCTGTAAAGACAAGAACTCACTGGATAATCACTGAAGATGTACAGACAAGAGGATTTAAGCATCTAGGGAGGAGAACAACAATTATTCAAGACAGAAAGGCATCAAAATCAAAGAAAACAGCCTGAGAAAAATAATGAAACCTCACTCTACTGAGAGTGAAGACTACATAGTACTTAGAATCTTGACGAAAAATGCTGAAAAAACAGGAAATGAAACATTAATAAAGATTCTAGACATGTGAGTCAATGAGCTACTACAGTGGGTGAAGATGCATGCTACCAAGGCTGAAAATCTGAGTTCAACCCATGGGAATTGAAGGATGGATGATAAGAATAAAACCTGTATGCTGTTTTCTGATCATCTATGTGGGTTCAGTGGTGTGTGCATCTCTCCCCTACCCAATACCACTACAAAATAAATAGAATTTAAAACTTGTGAGTTTTTACTTTATTCTGTAAAAAGAAAAGGTCAAAGCAACAGTGCTATAATTAGCTTTCTATTTCAGAATGATAATTAGCACCTAAGATAGATTGAAAGAGGATGGAACTAAATGTTGATGTTAGCTGCTACACTAGCATCATTATAGGAAATGAATATTGAGCTTATACAAGAACAGGGACAGAAAAGATTGTTTTCAAATGGTAATTACAAGTTTGAAATTAATGATAAAGATCAGATTGGTTAAGTATAGAAAGAAGAGGGGAGTGTAAGGTTTCAATGAACTTGCATGAATATATAACCTGTGATATAACTAAAGAATAGAAAAATGTTTAATGTAAAAACCCACAAATTCTATAATTTTCAGGAGGAACAAGACACATGACCCAAAAGATGACATTAAATTCTAAATAGGTTCAAAACTGTGTTAAAGGCCAAAATATTGATGTGAAAAATAACATAAAAATGAGTAATTTTAGGGAAGCAGAAATGTTAGAAAGAAGGGAAATAGAGCCAGAGTTAGCAAAAACTAACAATACATGAAAATATGTTATTTTATAAGACATTCAAAAGTAAAATAAAGAATTTGAAAAGAGGCACACTGTGAGAGTAGATAAAGATATTCTCAGCTATGTGTTGTGTAGTTGTACATTGCTTCTGGGGTGTCTCACCAAAGAAGACAAGGAAAAATTCTCATATGTGGAAGCCCTACCAGACCTCAGCAGACAGAACCACCCTCCTGGCCAGTACCATACCCAATCAAATATGTGGAACCCTGAGCATCTGAGCTCAGGTATTTTATTGATCCAGAACTACTCAGGTGCATATCATAAGTAACCAACTTCCCCCACATAAATCTAACATATAAAGACAAAACAAAATGCCAAGAGCCTAGGCAGATCCTTACCCAACAGTGTATAAAACAATATTTTAAACACAACTAAAAATAAACTTCCACAACAGTGTTGTTAGGTGAAAATTCCATTCCCAGGGCTGTGCTGCCTCTCTATTAACTGTGGCTATGGCAGCCTGTGATGCCCTGAAAACAATGCAGCCATTGGCCACTTCCATTTGGTTGCTTTCTAGAACTAAACAATAGGCTTCATTGCTGAAGACTTGATGATATCACACACTTTGGTCCCAGGGCATGTGGAACCAAGCTGGAACAGGGCTGGAAGATGCCTCCTTAATGGGGAGGTACTATGAAGGCTATTAGAAGATTGTTGCCTTCAACATCTTACTTAGGTGTTGACAAGGTGTGCCAAAATATTGACCAGCCAGGTAGGATGAGCCCACAGACATAATAAAGGCAAATCAGTTATGAGGGTAATCAAATGATTCCTGATTAGATTTGGTGCCTATTCCAAAATAAGGAATTCTCATCTGGAATTGTAAACCTGGCCCAAAAGGCTTCACTGAGAAAGCTACTGCTGTTGTTTAGTTAAATAGACAGGATATGCCTATTAAACTAGCTTCTAAATAGCCACGGTTATGCCACAGATTAGGGATGTTATCAGATTGAATCAGAGAAATTTCTTTTTACAGTTTTCAGTGCAGAACTCAAAACTGGCCACAATAAAGGGAATCAATGAGTTTTGAGTGCCCAGCCATAAATGAAACATTGATAAAATCCTTTTACACAGTTTGGAGGACATTATGGAAGTAAAAGTAAAAAGAATATGAGCAGGAAAGAAGGAAAGAGACCAGATTGAAATGCTGACTTCTATGTCTTCTGGGCACCTCACCCTTTAAGGAGGAATTATATATAGTTAATAGTTGATAGGGAATGAGGAAAGCATTTTCTTCAGGGTTATGGCCATTGATAAGGTACCCATGCTCCTGTAACCAAATCCTCACTCATAAAACTATAAACATTCCCAGTGAAACTCATTGGGTTATGCACACACACACACACACACACATACAATCACAGGTAGGGAGGAATGGCAAAGAGAGGGAGAGAGAGAGGACAGAGAGAACAGAGAGACAGAAAGACATGAAAGTAGAACAGGTGGTTGTTGGGAATAGAAAGTAAATAATATAAATGGGAGGGCACAAGAGAGAGTAAGGGGAAATAAATATGAGAAATATACAAAAAAGTCCTAGTGAAACTCATTATTATGTATATAAGTACATGCTAATAAAACATTAAAGGGAATAATTTCAGAAAATATAGGGTATAAGTATTTTCAATCTTTCAAAAAAGTTATTATACTTCAAAATATTTTGTAGCAGAAGATGAAGCCTATAATCAGTAGTCATTTTTAGATATGTTTATATTTGATCACATTTCTAAACACAAACTTTTAGATTACTCTGATTTACATTTTTACCTACTCAAGTTCCAATAATAAAAGTCATTGTCACAGATTGTGTTATTTTGCTAACACCTCCCACTCCTCAACTACACTTTCAGAAAACAGAATTTAAAGGCAGTTTGAATCTCTCATATAAATGATGAAAATAGTTTTAACCTCTAACTAGTAATTTCATAAAAAATTCTAACCTGCTGTTTTTATTATACCGATAACCATTTTGAACAAAATTTAGAGTAAAATGAATATTTGTGTAAATTGATGTCAAATACCATACCTCTATGATAAAATGGGCAAAGTACATTGCTTCAAATTATGCTTTGCCACAAGAAGCTCTGAGAAACTCTAAATGATAAACAAATGACAGCATAACTATTTTAGTGCATCATTAAATCCTGGAAACAGATAATTTGTTTTAATTCCATGAGGTAGAATTATAGATAACTATCATCAATTGCTTATGCTATAGGTCCAACATATTTTAACAGGTAATGAGCATAGAAAAGGAAATAATTACATATGAAACAAAATCACAATGAGAAAAAATGACCCATAATGTTCAAGCCATCACCTGCTTGGCAGGATCCACTAGATAGGTATAGAGAAAAATTACAGCACATGGCACAGCTATGCAGGCTGGAATTAATGAGAAATGTATGTCAATAATAAAATAATATCAAAAATAAAATATATACCTTTACACTAATTTAGTGTGGAAATTATGCATGGTAATGTTGCAGAAGTTTATTTTTAGTTGTGTAAAATAATTGTTTTATGCACTGTTGGGTAAGGGGCTTCCTAAGTCTTAGCACTTTGTATTGTCTACAAGTGTTGGATTTATGTGGGGAATGTTTGATTGCTAATGATCTGTGTGTGTGCTATCAGTAGAACACCTGAGGAATTCTGTGCCAATAAAAACACCTGAGCTCAGATGCCTAGGGTTCCACTGTCGTGTATTGTGCCTGCCATGACAGTGGTTCCCTCTGCTGAGGTCTGGCAGGGTTTACACCAATGAATATGTCTCTACATGGTGATTTAATAATCTGTGTTATTCTTAATATAATATCAAGAAAAATACACAACACTGAGTGAAAAATATAAAATTTGAAACTGAGGTAAACTCATTACATCTTTACAATGAAAACTGGACACAGTTTAGTTTTTTGTCATTTTGATTGCATTAATGCTGTTTGTTTTGATTGTAGTTTTTGGTAGTGGATATTGAACCAACTGCCTTGCAGGGATTAGGCAAGCACTTTACCATTGTGCTATATCCCCATGTTTTCTTTAAAATTAGTTCTTTGAAAATTCCATATAATGTATTCAGATCATATTAAACCCCCTAATTCCTCCAAGATCCATCCATTCCCTACCCACCAAAACATATATTCTGTTCTCACTTATTTTTCTAGCCTATCAAATTCAATTTGTTTTACCCATATACTTTTTTTTAATTCATATTCTTTACTTATTTCTTTCATTGCCTGATACTTTAATATAATTACAACATTTCTTACCTTTCTTTCTTCCTCAAAACTTTCCCATATACCCTTTTTTGCTCTCTCTCAATCTTAATGGATTCTTTCTCATTAATTGTTGTGGTTTGTAATATATAACATGTTATTATATTACAATCTGTTCAGCCTATATGTTACTTACATGTATGTCCTCATGGCCGACTATTTAATATATGATAACCAATTGATGTTTTCTTTCCTGGGAAAGATTATTTCTCTATCTCTCAGCATTCTTTAGTTGCCTGCCCTTCTGTCTGTAGGATTGGGGTTTCATAGCTTTCCCCTTGTTCACTTCAGAATCACTATTGCTGTTGTCTTTGTTCAGCTGATGTTTATGCAGTCATTTGGGGAAGACTTTGTGGGTAGAACTTCTAATTTTCCTAGGATATACAATTTTACTGCCAACTCTCTGTTCCTCCATATCTTACAATCTTTCAGCCTCCTTTTCCACCGTGTTCCCTGAGCCTTAGATGTAGAATTTGTATTATAGATTGATCCATTGGGACTAAGATGCACAACTCTGTATTTTGATTGGTTCTGTGCTTCGGTAATGGTCTCTGCCTGTTGCAAAGAGTAGTCTCCTTGAGAAGAGTTAAAGACTACACTTATCAATATAGATCCTGGAAAGATTTCTCCCCACATCATCTTGAATGTATGGTCATTCACTAAACTATGATTGACTACTAGAGGCCAAACCCTTAAAGAAAACAGACTCAATTGTTTATAACTCAAAGGTTAATAATGGGATTTCTTGCCTACCTCCATTCATGCTGGCATTTTCTGTGGCTTGAGCTTGTACAGGTTTTGTGCACGCTGTTACAATCCCTGTTGGCTTATATGTGTAGCTGCACTACTGTGTCCAGAATGCACTGTTCCTTTGTAGTCATCTACCACCTCTGACTCTTATGATTTTGGGGGCCCTTCTGTAATGCTCCAGGAGCCTTGGAAGGGGGGGATATGAAATTATTGTCCTATTTAGTGTTGCATATGCCTCAAAAGCACATTATCTACTTGCTGACTAGTTGTTAGATCTGTGTAAATTCATAATGTACTGAAAGAAGCTTCTCTGATGAGGGATATAGAAAGTGTACTCATTTAAGCATGTAATGATAAATCACTAAGAGTTATTTGAAAACTAGGTCTATTTAGCAGAATAATTGTAGAAGGTTCTTCCCTGGAGCCTATGGCCTGTCTACCGACAGGTTCTTGGCCATGTTAGATTTGCCAGGTGTCAGTTTCATCTTTCACTTTACAGAGTACATTTTAAATCAAACTAAAAAGTGGTTGATTACTCCCATGACATTTATACTACTATTGTACCAATAAGCTTATCTTTCTAAGCAAGTCATTATTGTAGCTTACAGTCATTCACAGTTGAATAAGACTGATGATAACTTTTTTTTTACCTCTGTGATTGCAGCTCTTTTTATTTCTTTATTTTGAGACAATGGCCCAAGCTAGCATTAAATTCACCAAGTAGCACAGAAAGCTATCAAACTTATTACTTTTTATCCCTAATCTCCCAAGTACCTGGGATAAGAGACAAGTTTTACTACAAGTGGCTTTTTTGTTTGTTTGGTTTTATTTTTGTTCATTTTTTTTTTGTCCTGCCTTGTTTTGTTTTCATGGTGCTGGGCCCAAATCAATAATCCTCTTGTCTCAACCTCTTAAATGCTGAGATTGTAGAACTATAACATGAATTCTACAATAAAATTCTTGCTGTTGGATAAAATTCTTGCTGTTGTTTTGGTTGGGTATTTGTGAGGACAGAGGTTTCACCCAAAACCTCATGTTACTCAAGTGTGCATGTGTGTTCAAATCTATAATATACCTGGAATTTAGGAAAACATTGCATTCTTTGTTTAATTTCATTTGTCTTTAAGGGAATTATGCATTTGCTTATACTGTTTCAACTAATATCGAATGAGTCGTAAAGTATATATTATTAGTATAGTACAAATAGGATTCTACAAACATCATTCTTTGGTCACATGTTGTGATGTTTACATTTATTAATGGTCAATATGACATAATTTAGAATCACCTAGGAAAGGTTTTTAATAAGCAATTGTGAAGTTGGGCTGGACTGAAAGCATACTTATGAGGATTTTGTTCATGGCATGAAGACTTGTCATGAATGTGGGTGATATCATTTAATGAGCTGAGCCCTGGATTGAAATAAAGGGGGAAAGCAAAGCTGAACAACTACAAGCACAAATATATTTATTCTCTATTCTCTTGTCTGTGGATGTGACTACCTACTTCAACTTCCTGCTTTCCTTGACTTCAGTGATGGACTGTAACCTGGAATTGTAAGGTGAACAAATCTTGTCTCCCTTAAAGGAATAAAGAAATATAGGCTAATGGTTGCCAGGAATAACACCTGGGAGAAATGACCTTAAAACAGTAAATAAAAGCAAATTTAACATATCAGTAACTGTTCTATATTCTGATTGTGATATAAGCTATTTGAATCCATCTATCTATACTCTAGTTGTCTATATCTATCAATTATCTGTCTATATCCATCATTATCTAGCCATCTAGTATCTATCTTTATATCAAGTGTCTATCTATCTATCTACCATCTATCTTAGAGGTTATCCACTTGTGTATCAAAACCACTTTGGGGTCCAATGACCCTTTCACAAGGATTGCATAAGACTATCTACATATCAGATATTATGATCCATAACAGAAGCAAAGTTATAGTTATGAAGTAGCAACAAAAATAATTTTTTGGTTAGAGGACATCATAGCATGAAGAACTGTATTAAAAGGTCACAACAGTAGGAAAGTTAAGAACCACTGATCTATCTAAAATCTATCTATAGATCAGTCATCTATCTGGCATCTATCTAAAAATCTATCTACCTATCATCTATGTATTTACTAACTATCTATCTAGTATCTATTGATCTAGCATCTATCGCACATCATCTGTGTTAAGCTCATAGAATCATATATACAAAATTTTAGTTTTAGTGAATGTTAGTTTTAAATTTTAAATTAAAAATAATAAAGGAAACAAGCATGGTGTACAAAATTTTATGAATCTCCATTATAAACTTTAACTTGTCTCACATTTCAAACATTATCTGAATGAAAAACAATGGGAAAAGAGTAAATAATCTTATTCTTATATATTTACATGTATAAATTACTTTTTCACATGAACATTTCTGATATATATTAGAAATTATTTTTATCATTGCCATTGTGCATTATTAATTGAAATACTAGATATAAAATGGTCCTAGGAGGAATATATTAAATGCAGATAAGGAAATACACATTGTGGTTACTATTAATATGCAACATATCACATGGTAACATTCCAGTCCAGTTCTTGCAGGCTCTAGATTTATGGTGTTGAGCAGATACTTTATATGCAAATATTTTACCAAGATCAATCTTCTGTCGTGTTTCACTCAGTTTGAATCTGGCATATGTTAAAGTATTCCCTGTTGCATTTCTATTATCACAAATAGTTAAACTGTTGAAAGCTCTGAGGAATGGAACCAACAACCTGTTCATGAATTTTCATCAAAACAGTAGAGAACACACATTAGTTAATTCATCAGTTTCATTTGTCTGGGTTGTTGATTCTACTTTTGAACTGTATCATAAGATTTTGAAAGGCTAAGTACAGTGATTTGAGAGAGGTGTGGGAACAGACTATACTATTTTGCTCTATGGAGAATGTTAACATTGATAGAAGAGGTGTTATAACAAATTATAATGCTAAAATTTTAACATGATCAAAAAGCTGAGCTGCCTTGCTTTATGATAACTACTCTAAGTGACAATAAATAAAATTTTAATGTTTTGTATCATTTATTATATTCTTTATTTGTGTAACAAAGGAAGGAATAGCTTAACCAAAATTGATCATCCCTGATTCTGAGAATACCTAGTTCATAGAGCCTCAAACACTGCATTTTGAAAGTTCCATTTTCCCATGGGAAGAAGGAATTTCCTCTTATATTTGGTACATGTGGAAATAGAAATAGTTTTTAAAGAAAGAGGTAAAATTCAAAACTGTGTTCAATAATGAAATTGATAAAAGCAAAAAACAAATATGGAAGTCCCTCTACAGCAGAGAGTAAATGTAGGTAAAGGCATATTACACAGTAGGAAAGCATAGTTGGCCTCCTGTTGTTAGTTTATGTATCATTGAATATTCTAAGAAAATTCTAATGATTGTGAACTATCAAACAGACTCCACAACAAACTTGACTGCACAAAATTTATATTGATCTGTTTCATATTCATTTAAAAAAGAAATTATAGACGAGATGCGATGAATTCAGAGACTCCTATAAACACATTTAGTCATACTGTCTCACGTGTCATTCTGAACATCTTTCACTTTTAACTCCCATGCTTAAAATCTACTTCAAAGTAGGACATAAAACAACACAATACAAAAACACCAAAACAAACAAAGCCAACTCTTCATAAGGACTCGTCCTAAAATTATTTTCTGTTTTGCAGTCATAAGTCTGTTGGGTGTAACTCATGATCCCTCAAAAACTAAGATACCTCCTTGGCTGCCATGAGTCACAGCAGATCTGTAGCTTCTACTTCATTTCCCTTTGTAGCTGCATTCCAGGGTCTTGTCAGCTGATTGCACTGACTTTATGAGAGATGGAATATAGTCTGTTAAGATTAAATACCATAATTAAATCTGTTAGATTTATAAAAAAATAAGTGATGAAGTTAAGTGAACCCAGTTGTAGTAGATGGATTTCCAACAATGTTTTCAGGAGTAACTATTTTCCTAAGCTTACTTCATGGCTTTCCTCTTCTTTCATCAAGCCACTGGGTCCACTTCCCCACCCCCACCCCACCCGACCTCATGGATTGGCCAACCTTGTGGTTTGTTTGGAAAACCAAATATAGCCAAAATGCTACTATTCAACTCCTGGATCTGAGCTTGGAAAGATCTAAAGCTTTCTTTACCATTCATAATATTTATTCCTGTTATCTACTGCATTCATTACACACCTTATCGCTGTAGGAAAATGCACCAACCAAAGCAACAAAAGAGAGAAAACAATTATTTTGGCTTGTAGTTCCTGGGTTCAGTCTGTAACTATTAGGAAGTCCTGGCGTTAGGAGCTCAAGATACCTGGTCACATTGTGTCTGCAGTCAAGAAGCAGAGAGGTTAATTAACATGCTCATATGTTCATTTTATTTCAGGACTCCGGTTCATAAAGTGGTCCTGTCTACATTTTGGATGGGTTTTTCCACCTCTATAACCCAATTTAGATAATGCTCTCAGGCATAGCCATGGGCTTTTCTCCTAGATAATTCGAATCCCTTTTAAATTGACAATATTAACTATCATACCAACCCAGAGAAAGGAACCTAGGCTGGCCATGTGTAGACAGCCACATGGATCATGAGGCAGATTTTCTATTATCAGTACATTCTCTGCACATTACTAAACAATTGAATGAAGCTGTACTGCTCCTCTGTCTTTGCTTCCATCTTTCTAGAGTAACTGCTACACATGGGACATAAAATTAACCCACCCAGGTTCTTAGTGAATTCTACCAACACAATGGCCCTGGCAGACCCTAAGTTTAAAGGCAGCTTGTTAGGCATAGGAAACAAAATCATGAATCACCAATCTGCTTTTAACAGACTTCTCACAGAAATCAACTCTTTTTTTCTTTATCCCTTCTCCAAATCCAAAGGCAAATGTTCTGGTACATGTTTTCTGTTGATATATATATTCTTTCAATTCTCAGTTTGAACATAATGGATAGAATTGGATATGTAGGGCTAAGGAGAATGTATCAGGAAGTTTTGAGTAAGTTTTTTGTCTTGTGCAGCTTTCCTTATGGTGTAGGCAGCTTGGACTTCTGGAAATTTTGCTTAGAATTTAATGGAGAGTGGGGGCAGTTAGCAGTCGGTAGGTTTGTTTGTGAGATGCTACTCCAGTGCTCTCAGATAGATGCTAGTTCTTTCTGAAGCTCCTATTACCCAAGCTAAGGACAGCCAAAAAGGGCAACAAACATTTCTTTTCTTTTGCTCTTTCTCTCTTTCAATTCTGCCTGCAAAATCAGTGAAGATTTCTTTCTTTCTATCTTTCCTGAGCTACAGGACTTTCTAGACACATTAGAAATCTGTAACAAGTTAAGAATCAGTTACAAGTTAGTAATATGTTACAGTAGCATAATACTATAGGAGATTGCTCATTGTAGGAGATTGCTCATTGTGTAAGAATGCTAGCTACTCAAGCATAAGGACAGGATTTCAAATACCCATCACTCAGGTTAAAAGGCAGATATGGTTCAGAACACTTTTTACCCCAATGTTTTGGAATGGACAGACAAGAAGAGCTACCCTCTACCCTAGCTCCAAGTTCAATGAAGATGCTGTCTCTAAGACATAAGGTAAAGAGTAATGGAGGAGAATATCCAGTACACCCAGTGTCATACTTTGGTTTCCACATGGATTGTCTCCAACATGGATCTAAACACACCACACACATATACTTATATTGGAAATACACACTTATGTACACACAAAAGAGGGACATGGGTTGTCTCTCAGGGATATAACAATTGCCTAGCATTGAGTTCAATCCCTAGAACCAAAAGAAACAATAAAAGAAATGGATACAAGAAAATAAAGAACACCATGGAAGCAGATATTTTATTTATAATTTAGTATTAATTTTCTCTGACTAATTAAACTCTCTTGAAACAAGTAAGATGTGAAATTTAAATAACCAGCACCTGTGCTCATAATGAAAAAGTCTCAAAACTAGATCAAATGTGGGCACAAAGAAGTTTAAGTATTTTTAAGATAAGAACACTTATATTTTCCAGTGCATATGATGGAAATAGGAAGTGCCTGGAGCATTGCCTCCAGATACAGAAATAGGGCTGCCGGTTCCAATAAAGTTCAAATCGTTGGAAAGCTAAACTACTATGCAGAACACATTTTCTACAGCTCAGCATTATTTTTGAAACAGAGTATAATCAGTCTATACTTTTTGTGGATTCAGTCTTTTCAAATAGCTTCTAAGTATATACTATTATTATTTTAAAGATATAACATTTGACTAGTAAGTAATAAAAGTTGAATATATAATAAAAATAAAGTTATGGCCAAATTTGTCATATTGAGTTATAAGAATGATCTAAGTTTGCAAATGCCATAGAAAACTAAGAGAGTAAACCAATTTACATTTGTGAATGTATTAAGAATTTGAGTATGTTGTTCATTGGTAAAATCAATGAGATTATGAAAAAAGGAGAGGAGCAGGGGGAGAGAGTGAAGGAAGGGAAGGCTGTTGTCCAGCAAAGACATGAAAGGTCAAAGTTAGCTGAGTCCCAGATGAGCTGTTTGAGTCAGGGAGGTCCTAAAAGTGGAAATGGTGTGGACTGAAAGCGTAACACCAGTCAAAAGTGTTGAATTCACCAGAAATGCACTGAAGCTTGTTTTCTCCTCTCTGCCCATCCTTATGACATAGGCTTCCCTAATTTGCATAAATGTCTCCTTATTACAGCTTTGTGTTCCAAAGATCAAGACAGAGGGGTTTTGTGAAGGGACAAATAGATAAGATTGGAACCAGTAGACACGTGTGTCCCTCAGGAGCAACACATGCTTCCTCTGCTGTGTTTCAGATTCCTTCATGATTTTATTCATTTCTATCATGATAGACAGGAATTTTACATCTTCTGCTCAGTTGTATCTTCTGAGTACATGAGCTTTTCTTCCAGTACCATTCTCTGGGTTTTTGGGAACCTCTGAATCAGTGTTCATAAAACTGAATTTTATATCCTTCTGGTGGCTTCATGTCTGATTTGCATTACCTGATTCTGGCTAATAGATTATTGTTTTCTTTCTCTCCCTCCTTGTCTGCAGGGTCCATCATTCTGCTTCCCTTCCTGACACTTGGCTGAGCTATCTGCCACCAGCTCAGCCCCAGGGAAGGAAAACGCAGGGTCAACCATCCTGGAGGGTCCCTGATGGGAGGACTAAGAGCCAAAGAGAGTGAATCAGACTCTCAGGAGAGGCCTTCAGAAGAGCATATCTCTCCTTGTAGCTTCCTGTAAAGAGAAATTAGCTGTGAAGTCTTAGGGTAGTCAAACCAGCCACAAGGGCATGGCTGAAATCTCCTTTTGGATTTGAACTTCCTGTTGAAAATGTTTTTGTAAATTAGTACCAGCCTTGGGGGGCAGTTTGTTTGGGTTCTTCTTTCTTCTAAGGAGAGTTGGGCTATCTTCTTGGTCAGCGTGAATTTCTTGAAATAGCTGGAATGTAGATTTCCATGGAAAGACAAAAATCCTTTCCTTTGGGGAAGGGAAGTCTCTTTATGTCCTGTCTGTAAGTGGACCATGTTTCAGAGTCATTAATAACTGAATATATGAAGAGAAATTGCCTATTTTTATTTTTAAGTTGATTTTTGAGTGTTTAGTATCTGTTATTTATGACATTTTGAAGCTTAAGTTTACAAAAGGGGATAATATCTTAGAGTTACCACTGTTTGTAATCTATATTGAAGTAGAGACACATATCTTGAGTTATAGCAAAAGCTATGTATCAAAGCATATATAGAAGGAGCAGTTAATAGGTATTTGTAAAACATTTTTATATTTATAAATGGAGTGGATATATATCACTGAATTATTAAAAGTTATAGCTCTGTGCCAAAAGTATGAACATTTTGTCTGTCTAGAGGACTAGGTATATAAAGCAAACAGGAATATTTTACTTTGACAAGAAGCATCTCTTAAGTTTATATTTTGGAGACTGGTAAATGAGATTTAGAGTTTTGTAACAGTGATGCTAATTTTTAAAAACACTTATTTGGAGTTTTATCAACATTAAAACTCTGAATTTTTGAGATTTAAATATAAATAATCATGTATATATCTTAATACTTTTACAATTTGTATTTGTATCATCTTATAAATATCATTTAGGACCTCAGAACTAACATAGATATTTATTTAATCAGTTACCAAAAGAGAGGTGTTACTTTTGCCTCCTTAGGGTCTGGAAAAACATCAAGCTGTTTTTTTTAACTGGAGACCTTATTTTAAATGTGAAGAGAATTGAGAAGGCAGCTGAAGCCTTGTCTATACATAGTAAACATATATTGGGGTTATTTTTGTTCTATAAGAGAGCTGAGGAAAAATAAACTATAGATTGGGCAGATTTCTGGAAGAGAAAGAAAACACTAGACAATGTGGTCATTTTAATTGAAAAACCTCATCAATATCTTCCTGTTACTTATCCCCCTTTTATAGATACAACTCATCAGAAATTGTATCTATTTTACCTGAAAACTTTTTTAAAGAAGGATCTTTTTCTATCTTCCTGTCACCAACTTAAGGCCCCAGATATTTCTGAACTACTAAAATGGACTGTCAACTCTGACTTTCTAATGTGTATTCATTAATTAGAACACTATTTACCTGTGACTTTTCCACACATGTGCATAAAGTAACTTGGTAGTACTTTCCCATTACCTCATTTATTCTCCTCATCCCTGGTCCACTTCATATTAGCTAATAGACCCCTTCTTCTTTTCTTTCATATTTCCCCAGAGTTCACATACGAAAGAAAACTTAAATTATTTGTCTATGGGAGTATGGCTTACCTCATGGCCTCAGAGGACTATCTCCACTTCTATTCGTGGTCTTGTTTTTCTTAGTGGCTCATTGTCTTGTTTCTGTGATCTATCCATTTCCCACTACAAGAATATCTGAGATACACAAAAATATTCCTGGCATCATATCAATTAAAGCTTTCAGGGATGTTCCCTTAACTTCATAGATGAATTTCAAATCCATTTCAAGATACTTACATCCCACTCTCCCTTGTTCCTTTCATTTCCTCCTTGTGTTTCTTCCTAATCACAACTCAGCCACAGCACCCCATCTGATATTTCCTGAGATGCCTTTTTCTGCTAATGCATGAAATTTGTCCTTTGCAAAAATATATGTTTTAATTTTTTAGCCTGTTAAGCCACTCATTCTTCATGACCTGAAAATTAGTGATTCTCTATTCTGTGAAAGTTCTACTCTGTGTCACATATCAAATCCTCTTCTGAGTCACAATGGTTGTATTAATAATATCGTCAAATACACCACTTCTGTATCACATGGAATTTCAAAAATCTCTTTAAATATGTGTCTAACTTTTCTAAGCAAGGAGAAATGAAAGACAAGAAATAGAATCATAGATCTACTTGAATATCTTATCATACTCTGAACATCTGAGAAAGAAGACCCACAGTCCCGTTAGCATCTTCAGCACCTGGAAAGCACCTTGCGTATATCAGTCACACAGATGTTACTTGAAATATCAATAAATGAATAAATGCATAAAATAATCATGGGCATAATCTTTAGGCAATTGGTCTAATAGAGATACAAGGCATAGCAAACAAAATCCAGGGCACAGAGAATGCCAGCACTAAATAAATTAAGAGTATTCTCAATAAGAGCTGAGGAGCAGATAATAATAGGTGCTTAAGCTCAGTGTCAATGGATATGTCAAATGTAGAGAGGATGAGGAGACCAGTGTGAGAATAAAATTCATGAAATATAATTTTTAACACATTAGAGATTATGTCTGAGTCACCAATAGTGCATCAGTGTCGTGTTAGTGAAAGAAATAAAAGCACTTTCCCTTGGAGTAGATAAACCAAGGGTGAGTCCAGATTTGAATTCTCTGCTTCATGCTTCTGTACTCTGTACCCTGTCTTCTGTACTCTACCTGTCTATCATATGTGCCTGCCTGAAGGCTATCTTGTGAATCCATTTGTCCCTGTGTCTGTCTGCCTATCACCATGTGTATCTATCTTCTGTGTGTCTGTGTATGAATGGTGTCTGTGTGTGCTGTATGTGTTTTGTGTGTGTGTGTGTGTGTGTGTGAGAGAGTGGCATCAGTCTTTATCAGCCTCTAACAAAAGGTTTCACTCTGAATTTATTGTACAGTATTGAAAACATCACATGGAAAAGGAACAGGATACTTCACAGAAATCTTTAACAGAGGTTTACAAGAGATTAAGCCACTGGCTCCAACTTTCCCCCAATGACTCAGATAACAAACTTCATTTTTATCAATCAATATAAATAAATAGTCACTTTCAACTTTTGTGGTAGATTTCAGGAAGTTGCTTTCAACTTCTGCATTTGCTGCTTTCACGATACACATAGCTTAAGATCACAGCTATCCCTTAGCTTAGGTTGTAAATGCTGATTACGGGTCAAGTATATTGTTTGATACATTGTTCTCTTAAAGGTGGGTTAAACAAACTGTAGGCTAGCAGTAGTAAGTTTTAAGTGACTTCAAGGTATATTACTAACTGGCTGTGAGGTCCAGCAAAAGTTTCAGTTTCTTAGAATGTAAGAGGTATTTTAGAATATTGTTATCACCACAGTTTTAGAGACCACAGTTCAGTTCAGTGGCTGAGCATATTCTTAGCAGTTGTAAATCATAAAATTGTAGTAGATCAGAGTAGATATTAAGCAGAAGATTGTAAATCACTCTGTAGAAGTTACCGATTGTCATTGTCCGGATATTTTTAAATTGTTTATTTCAAGATTGGAGTCTTTGGAAGAAAGAACCAGATATTGAATTTCTCATTAGAAATATAATTTTTAAAAACTTTGTCGAAGCCAAAACAGGTTGCTACAATTAAATAGTGATAGTGTTTATTGATATTCCTTTGTAATACTCAAGAAATCTCTTAATTATTGTCACAGTAGCTTGTGCTTTATTCTTTCTAGCTTAGAGAACAGCAGTTCACAGCTGTATTACTGGTTCATTTCACAGCCTTCCTGGAACTTGATCTCGATTTTCATGACCTCCCTTTGGCTCTGCTCTATGCCTTCTGGGAAAGCCCTCTTCTTTGTACCTACTGTTAATAGTACTATTGCCCTTCATAACAGAGCACAAACGTTACCTTGCGCATGAAGTTCTCCTGGATTACTTGGACCAAGATGAGGAGTTCTTCAGGGCTTTGTTTTACCTCTCTGTGGTCATTGAGGTTCTTATCAGGAAAACCCATTGGGGCTCTCAACTTTCCTCTTCTAAAGTTTCTTTAAGCACCAAACTGTGTCTCATTTATCCTGAAATTCAGAACCTTTCAGAATTTCTAATAGATATTAGGAACTAATGGAATGGTAAAATAGTTAACAAATATTGGCAGTATGATAACATGTGTTTAGATTTCATTTTAATTGCCAACAAATTAAAGTTAATGAACGGTTTTCAATTGCTTACTTTGTTTTTAATATGTATCATTTTAAAAGGAATAGCCAACAAACAAATAGGAACTCTCTCCCTATCAAATAAGCAGTAACTCTAAAAGTCATTCAAGTACTAGGTGATAGTAAATGATAAATTAAATTTAAAAAAATAGGAGTCTAAATTTTAAAATTAATTTGGCAAAATTTATCAAACTTTTCAGTCTAGTTAGCTTTTCTCTAACTCATAAAAGTATGCATATTCTGGAGAACCTTGTGATTAAATATATACATATATATATATATATATATATATATATATATATATATATATATTCAGATACATATATAGTGTTAGTGTTTGTGTCTGTGTATGTGTTCAAATCAGAGCAAATATATATTTTAATTATTTTTCATTTCTTTATGGTAAGCATGTTCAAATTTCATTCTTTTAGATTTTAAAAACATATAGTACAAAAACTTCATATAGTTCATTATCATTAATTATAATCATTCCAGTGTGTAATGGAATACCAGAAGTCCTTGCTTCTAATTATAACTTAGTGCCAATTAGGCTTTCACTATCCTAGCCACTCCCCATTTTTTCAGCCTTTGATGACCATCAATCTACTCTTAGGTCATATAATATCCAAATATATCCCTTAATCTCTTGGTGTCTGGTTTATTTCACTTCACTGGACATAATGTCCTTCAGATCTGGAACATTTTCTGAAATGACAGCATTTTCATCCCTTTATGGCTTTTCAAAGCATGTTTTCTACTGTGTAAGTGCCATGTATATTTTACCAGTTTATCAATTTATGGATACCTAAGTTCAAAGTGTTGGCGAATATGGAGATACAATGTTTTTCTTTTCTTCCCTTACTGGGGACTGAATCCAGGACCCTGTAAATTCTAAGTACTCTCTCAATGACTTAAATCTCCAGCACTATGGTATCTCTTTAAAGTACTGATTTATTTTTCTTTCTTTCTTTCTTTCTTTCTTTCTTTCTTTCTTTCTTTCTTTCTTTCTTTTCTTTCTTTCTATCTTTTTTTCTTTCTTTCTTTCTTTCTTCCTTCCTTCCTTCCTTCCTTTCTTTCTTTTTTCTTTTTTTCACTCTTTCATTCATTCTTTTTTGGTTTTTGGAGACAGGGTTTCTATGTTGTACTCACTCTGTAGACCAGGCTGGACTTGAACTTACAGAGATTCACCTTCCTCTGCCTCCTAACCATTGCGATTAAAGGCCTGAACCACTACTACTGGTAAGTGCAGATTTTATAGCCAAAGTAAGGTTGCTGATCACATGACAGTTCTATTTTAATTTTTTGAGAAATGTTCATAAAGTTTTTCAAGTTATTTTTTTATTAATGTTAGTTAATTTCAACCAGTAATACTGCTAAACATATTTCCTAAAAGAAACTTAACTGTGACTGAAAAATGGATGTCTAAAGGATGAAGTGATATTTGAGTAAAGTCTGTGTTTTTAAATAGTATGTAATAAAATAGAAGATAACAGAGACATTTTCTGAGGTTGATGAGTATTAATTAATAGTATTAATAGCCAGATTCTGCCTCATATAATGTAGTTTCAGCCAATTTGTTTATATTTACCAGCACTTTATCTTGCCTTTCATAAATTCAGTCTACCCTACTAACATTCCCCACTGTCATTGTAAAAGTAAAACATAAAATGTTTTGAAAACTAATAAAAATTAATGGATTACATATAATCTACTACATCAATTACAGTAATTGTTATGAAGGAAATGACTCATTTTAAAAAGACTTATGTGGGAATTCTGGAATCACAGTATGTGCCATGTTTTGACATGATACCAACATGTTTAACACACTGAATATTAAAACGTAAGTAAAATGTTCAATACTTAGTTTATAAAGATTCTTATGAAAAATTAAAAAAATCTTTTAAATTATTATTCTGGGTATAGCATATTGGATAGCATGGTTTCCATTCTCAGTATCAATATTTCAGTTCTTTTTAGAAATTTAAAAATACTTTCCTTTTGACAAGATAATTCTGCCATGCTGCTAACTAGTTATCTCAAAGCCTACACAATTATTTACTTTGCACCATTAATGGCCTGTTTCTTTTTTAAAGCTCAGACAATCATTGTGACAGTAACAAGTCACAGTTTTAGATTATTTGAGTTGCCAGTCTCTTTTGTTCGTTCTTAAAAGAAATGTCACTCAAATCTGTGTCTGATCAGTACTTCCCAGAGAACAAGGAGGAAAATTTGCACTTGTCATTTAGGCATTTATAACAATGTTAGAAAAGAAAAGATTGAAACATTTATAAATTTCTTTGGAGGTGTTTTTGCTACACAAATGTGCTGAGTGGGATATTTCTTTTCAGTGTTTTAAAATCATATTCTGTTTGAAAACCATTCTAAGAGTCCAAATAATCAGAACTGGCATATTAGAAATCATGAGATGACTGTGAGTTCTTTTTAAAGTGACTGCTATGTGTCAATCATTTTCATGACAAAACATTTACTTTGAAATTATTTTGAATGAGGTAACCTATGAAATTGAAACTGTGATGCTAACGTAATAAAAATTAAATAACTATGTCATGATCTTTGGGAAAAGAATAAGCAGGACAGGCTAGGAGAATTATGAACTGTAGTTTACTGAAAGTCAAACAAGTTCAAATAGTAATTAAAGCAATTAGGTACTTTCCACTGTGGATGAGATTTACCAATTTTATATGGTGTGTGTGAGTATCTATATGTGCCTGTTTTGGAGTGTATATGTGTGTGTGTGTGTGTGTGTGTGTGCACTTTTTATAAGACTCTGCTTATGTAGCAATTTTTCACAATGGCATTTATGCATGTTACTCTTATCTTCAACTATAGCTATCTAAGTGGTTTGATGAACACTTATGTTTGATAAACACTCATGTTTTTACATGAACTACATCTCTATTGGTTCTCTTTGTATCATGTGGACAGTAGAAGATAAGCATTACTTGAGCACAGGAGAAATGCCATGTTGGTATGAATATTGCTTGAAGGGTTTAAAGGCACTTGTGGGTTTGTTCATGCCAGTGTATTGATATTTAGATGACATTATGAAAACCTTATTTTAAGTGTCTAAAATTTATCAGATAATGTAAACTATATACCAGTATAAGTTTGTTTACACAAGTCTACTCATCCACAGAATGGTTTATATGATGATGGTTTGAGGCTGGGTTTTATGATGTTTCCAGTCCTCAAAAACTTTAAAAATACCGAAGACATTACACTATTCCAGTACATATTAAGATGTGCACTGCTATTACAGCTCATTAAAAAGGACCTACTTATTTGTAGCAACTTAAAGTTCTGAGCCTTATTTGAAAAGGAAGAGAAATCCTAAAACTGAAAATAATGAGAAGTTGAGGGAAGTAACTCGGTGGTAGACCAATCAAAGGAAGTCTACTTAATAGTTGTTGGGGGTATTCTCCATGATCCATGGAAGAGATAGAACATAATGAATGGAAGTGTGAATGAATGTGGTTCATAGAACTAGAGCCCAAGATACCTGATAAAGTAGAGTGAAGAAGAGTATAGACACAGAGCAATGATAACAGAAACATCCACTCACGTAATTTAAAGGAATAGAAGAGTTCAAGGTTGGAATATAATATAATATTTTTAAAGTATTTTAGGACTGGAAACATTATAAAACCCAGCCTCAAACCATCATCATATAAAAAAAACCTTAGTAAAATAAATTAATACAAAGATTAACAAAGATTGCTTACTTAGCACTCAATATTTTTCAGGTACTGCACTGAGATTCTAAGCATAATTTTTTTTTTTTCAAAAAGTAAATTGATCACAGGGACCTCCCGGCCATTTATTATTTGAAAGACTACAGAAGCATTGAGAGTAAATGATCTGAGTCCCTGCTATAAACTACATGAGCCCATGTGTTGGGCATATCTCTGAGGACAATAGGGAAAAATACTGAACTTTATTTTATACTGATTATGAAGCACAGTAACAAGACAATTATAGCCACTTAGTTTACCTGGTGCTGACTCCAGAAAAAAAAAACAAAAAAAAAACCTCCTTAAAACAGGACTGGGAACATCCCTCAATATCACAGTCCTTAGTTGGCATGCCTTAGGACCTAGATTTGATTCTCAACAATAGGAGTAGGGGTGTGCTAATAAAACCAACACAGCGTAGAAGTAAATAACACCCCTGAATGAGGGATTCTTTTGAGAGGTGTATTTTGAAAGAGCAGAAACAAATAAGCAATAAAACACACATGAGCAGAATGCAGCAGTGAAAACACAAAGAGGAGAATATTATATTTAAGACAAATAACCCAAACTGATTTATCCCAGAAAGAAAATCCTTGAGGGCTTCTGCTTCTTTTTATTATAAAATATACATAAATGTGACGACAAAAACAATGTAAACAGAAGATAAAAATACAGCAAAGTGACAGTCAAAGAGCAGGGCTTCAGGGCAGGTAGATATAAACAGCTACTAGAAATATAATAAAACAGGTAGCAATATGACTGCTAATGTATTTCTGCAAGATAAAGTGTCAATGCACATTCCAGAACAGCTCCTGTCACAGGGAAACAAAGTAAACTTCCAGGAAAAGAACACCAGGGAAAGAGAGAAAATTAAAAACAAAAGAGGCCTAACTGAATGATCACAGTTATGATCACAGACAACTTTACAGACTGGCGTGTAAGGTATATGAAAGGAAGTAATGCTGAAAAATAAAAAAAACAATAAAAGACAAATTATTTGCTCTCCTGTAGATAATATATTTGATAACCTTTATAAAACATGATTTTATAGGCAAAGATACTTGACTGGGAAGTAGACATTTTATATTAGCCACTAACCTTAGAAAACAGTACTGGAGGGTGATTTCAAAAGTGCTACATTTAAATGGCTTATTACAAAATTCTATCAAAGTTTACATACTCTCACTCAGAGCATATGCATATTAGCTTCTAAGCTGTATGGGTGAAACTAGTGTATTTATTTATACTTAGGAAAACTCCACATGCATGCTCAGAACCATAGACTAGTCACATAAAAAGAGTCAATGCGGTAGCCACCAGGAAACAAAGGCAGCATCTGCCAGCACGTTAAAGACTGATCATAAAAACAACTTCTTCCAGGAATGCAAGGTGCTTTATTGAGGAAATATGATAATATAAAAATACACATTTCATGGATGTTGAGTTGTGGTGTTTTGTGGGAACAGGGGTTCCCAGAGATAGAGAGTAGAGACAGAGCCCAAGAAATCCAGACTCTGACGTGGTGCAGATCTACTTTTTTGTGAAAGGAGCAGGGTTTTTATGGAGAAAGCAGGACCTTGCATAAGGGAGAAGTCCATCGTTTTGGTCCATGCTTATTAGATACTTTATTCAGCCTGTCTAAAGCTTGCTATAGCAGGGGGAGTGGACAAGGTCAGGAAAGGTCCAATCATTTTTAGGCTTGTATGTTTAAACTGTTGGCCTATTCGTTTCAACGATGTTGGTGAACAAGCTTTCTTATCTTGGGGTTCAACCGGTATGACAGAATCTGCCATTTTAAAGGGTCAGGCCATATGCCCCAGACCGAGGTACTCACTTTAGCACAGATGCTGATGCCCACCTCTCTCTCTCACACCATTGGAATCCATTTGCCATCAACACCGAATAATTTTTGACTTGCAATAATCTTCATGTAAGGGAAATCACAAACATTCACACCCAATATAAAGGTTAATATAAACCAGGGCATTATTATGAATAAAATAGGCTAAATGGTAAGTGTAGACATACTCACTCCCTGAATTATTATAATTCCTGAATTATCAGTCAGTGCAGATAAAGACATGATATTTATCTAATGCATATGAACTTTTTGGGAATGAAATAGGTGGTGCTCTCACCTTCAATCCCAGCATTCAGGAGGCAGAAGCAGGTGAATCTCTGTGTTTAAGGCCAAGCTGGTCTACAAAGAGAGTTCCAGGACAACCAGAGCTACACAGAAAAACCCTATCTCAAAAAAACAAACAAAAAAACAAAATAACTTGTTCATAAAATGCAATACAGTAAAATATAAAGAAAAATAAATGAATATTTGTTTATTTAAAGGAAAAGCAGAGGACATACCATTTAAAATAAGAGCAATGACACAAATAATAAAAATATTGTAACAAGTACAAGAAAACAATACAGAATTTTATTAGATTTTTAAAGCATTTTAAATATGGAAGTTTTGAACAAATGTCCTTTTGTACTTTCAGTCCTTCTTGAATTACAAATGAAACATTTTTTAAGTCCTAATAGAATTTTTAATGTAGAAAGGATGAATAATTCAATAAAATATTTCCCAGCATTCTTGGCACCAATAAAAAAATAGAAATAAAAATATTTAAAAAAAACACTTTTGAAAACTCAGAAAGAATAAAAAAACAGAACTATAAAGAAAAAAAGAATTGAAGTGGAAAGAAGACAGTAATGAAAGAGAAAATAAAAACTAGAAGCTTGTCAGCAAATGTGTATGTGTGCATGTATGTGTGTATGTGTATATGTGCATGTTTGTGTATGTATGAGTATGTGTGTGTGTGCATGTATGTGTATGTGTGTATATGTGTATGAGTACACCTGTGTGTATGTGTGTGTCTGTCTGTATGTCATAGATAACCAATATTATTTCTTAATCCTGTCTTCAAAATTCAACCTGAAATAGTCAAAGAGAATGTAAAAAATATTATAAAGAAATTTAATTCAAAAAGGTAAAAAAAAAAGATATAAATGGCTAACAATTGATAGCACCATTAATCTTTTTAAGATTAAATCAAAGCACAGTAAAAATGTTCAGGTACAAGTACATAATGACCTTCAGCACAAAGAGCTACAAAATTGTATGTATTTTGATGCAATCATGAGTTTTTTAACAGAACAGAACCTAATGTTCTAGGAACTTTATCAGATGACAACTGCCCTCCTCATTACATTAATAATCAAGGCCACTTCCATGGCCATCATTCTGCAGTTGCTGTTTGTCTGTGTGTTCTCCCACCCACAATATGTGCTATCGCTCCCACTGTGAGCACACTTTAAGTTTGGGTTAACAGTGCCTTTCTTCCCATTAAATCAGTATGTTTTTCAATCTCATTCAATCTCATTCTTTCTATCAATGTTTTCCAAAGCCCGACAATCCTATCCTCACTGGATGCATTACCTTGGAATTGATGACTCCCATGCTCCCCACCAGGCCTAAAGTTACATATTCCTTTACCTCTAGATCAAACTCAGAGACTCTCCACAGTTGTGCTGAGATAGAGTTTGACAATCACCTATTGATAATCTTCATAAAATCGAGGTGATCTTTACATCACAATGACCTTAGTATTCTTCACTGTTTGTTTGCTTTCTAATCTGCCAAGAAAGAAATGCATTTTAACAGCTTCCAAGAAGTTGGAAATCAAAACTACCTAGACTTTGGATATGTGGGAGGGGGGGGGGGAAGAAGTATTTGTAATGTAGCAAAGACAGAAAGAAGAAAGGAATATTTAATAATTAAGTTGTAGTATGAAATAATGATGGGCATTAAGATCTAGCAAGATTACATTTCCTTCTAAATAACCATTACAGTATTTACCCAGAGGTTTAACTCACCTGTAAGTTATTACTCTTGACAAAAGTAAATGAATTAAAATCATGGGAAGTGGGTCTCCCAAGATTCCTGCATCCTAGAGCCCCATCTATCATTTATTTTTAAGTTTTAACCTCAGGAATTCTCTTTTCAAGTTTTTTGCAGTAAATCTGCTGGCAGTTGAGAAGGAAGTACTTAGTCCCTGAGTTCTGACAGGTAAGTTTGTCTGCAGATGCCTGAGGAGGACTGCCTGCAGACCACAGGACAGGGCCCTTGGGCCAGGGATGTGTGAGGGCAGGTGGGCCTCCTTGCTTATCCTGTAGGCAAAGCAAGCTGAAACACAGCAGGGAAGGGAAGAGAGAAGAGAAGGCAGGTCTGAAACAAAGAACACATGGAAATAATTAGCCAGATAGGCAGCTGTGTCACAGCCAGGGGCCACAAAGTTCATAGGAAATTGAAGCTCTAAGACGATGAAAAATAATTACTTAAGATAAAAATCACCATGTTGAAATTGAAACATTAGTTATCAAGAAAACTCAAATACTAAGAAAGTTTTTCTGTGTGCATCAAGAAAACTTGGATCCACAATGAAAAGTCCATGCAGGAAGTTTTTAAAATTTGTCTTTCTTAATCTAAATCCAAGTTCCTTCTATTTCTGGGAGATCATTTGTGTTCTGATCAGCTGGTGATTCTGACAGCACACAGTTCTGCACAATAGTTCTCAGCTCACTTGCCAAAGCCACCTAGAGACATTGCATGATTGTCCTGTCCTTTTCTTTTCTCTTTTAATAAACTAATCATGATAATAGAATAAAAATGAACTCCAGGAGGTGAACTTCTCCTAATGAGAAATAAATGATGGGAATAATATGTAAGACTGAGTTTTTTAACTACTAAAAATAGTAAAAGGCAAATTCTGTATAATATCTCGCTGTTGGATACCCACTTCTTGGATCCCTGTGCTCACTCTGCCCCTGGTAGCCAGATGACCAGGTGCCAGTAGCTCACCCTTTGGTATACAGTTTCCTCCTCCACAAAATAAGAATCGTAATGATATGTACATCGTAAGATCATTATGAAAAATAAACAAATATGTGTAAAACAGTGAAAATCATGCCTGTAGGTAGTAAGCATTGGTCAAATATACAGTAGTCAGAAAATTATGCGACAAAAGACAATTAGACTCTAAGAAAATGGAAAGAGAGAAGAAAGGTGAAGAAGAGAATATTATTATTTTTTCAGTATTTCAAGTAATCAGTTTTACATATCATACCTTAGAGAATATATTAAAATAAAAATTGATATAGTCAAAATAGGAAAATAGTGAAAATAGGAAAAAAGCAGGCAGTTTTATATGTGAATTAATGTTCTTCTATTGTAACAGGAAAGAGTTAAATTGGAGAGTGAAGTTTACTGGTCAGTATGCATTAATTATATGAGAATTTAATCAGGTCAATGTCACGTTTTAAAAAATTGTATTAGTGTATTTACACATGTACAATCAAGCTCACTTATCCACATACATACGTATAAATGTACTTGAAAAACCTATAGCTTCATAACAAATCAAGTTTGTTGTAACATAACTCATAATGATGTGTAACATCAAAAGATCAAGCAATGTATCTTACTTAAACTGTCATTGGAACATTAACCCATAATCTGTTTGTAAAGGCAGTTAAGGGAACCAGGTTGGCAGCACAGGTCTGTGATTCTAGCTACCTGGGATAGTGAGCCTCAAAGGTCACAAGCTCCAGACCTCTCCGGGTCATAGAATGAGCTCAAAGCCATTATGCACAAAATAGCGAGACTCTGTCTCAATTTTTTTTTTTAAAAAAAATTGAAAAGGGGGCTTTGGATATCGCTCAGTGCTAGCACACTGCTGTGTTTGCCTCATAAGCTCAAGATCCTAAATCCCCAATTCAGAATATTTTTTAAAGTAGCTAAGCAGAGTACATAGCCTGTGTTGGTACATTTTTCACTTGGGTACCGAAGTCACAATATGGTTTCCATGGGAATAGAAACTGACTGCCCTTCTTTTTCTACCTGCTTCTCAGAGTTTTCAGTATGATCTCAACTGGTAGTTAAGTTTGAAATTTCATTGTACTTCTTGTGAAAAACAGATAGAAGATATCCTCTCACCTCTATATCAGAAAGTGTTATTCATATCCAAGTGTTGTTCAAAGGACACCGATCCTTCCTGCCTCTGTATTTTTAACATAGTGTTGAGATGAACACTTTCTTTTCTGACCACTATGCACTGCTGCCTGAAACAGGGAGATATGAAGCAGCCCTTGGACTGAGCCAGCTGAATCTCTCAGAGCTGGATTTCCCAGGTTATGAGGTAAAGGGGGTTGAATGCAAATTTCAAGGATACTTCTAATAGCTTTTTGATGATTTTCCAAGTTTTATCCAACTAAATTTTTCTTTTATTTGTCATAAAAATTATAACATTCCCCATTGCACATTGCATGTAATAGTGATGTAAATGAGCCTAAAAATATCCTAGTCCATTTGAGTTCTCTTTTGCCCTAACAATGAAGTAATTTGATAGACTGAGCCACAGTGCTTTTACAGCTTTCACGTAATCTAGGTAAGTATTTTAAACACAGGCAAAGCATTAGCAAAAGTACACTGCCTCCCAGCTAAAGTTTTAGATCTATATTTAAGAATGACTTAGGGACATTATATTCTGTGATTCCCAAGGGAAGAATAGGAAGGAAGAAGCTGAATGAAAGTGAAATCCATTAAAATAAAACACATTGAAATACCCACAGTGTACTTTGACTATTCTTAAAGTCTCTGCTAAAATAAAACATTTTAATTTGCATGGATTTATTCAGGATATCCAGTTATATTCAGGTAAAATTCTTCTCTGAAACAAATTTTACAGATTTATATTGTCATCCTCATTATATTCTTTATAGCTGTATTCTTAATTTTTGAATAATTTTCTCTCTAGGATTTGGAGAAAATATTTTTTTACTTATTATGGAGTGCATTTTAGTACTATTCTGAATGCAATGTGAAGTCCTGTTAATTAGACATTCACATTTTAATGAAAATAAAGTTAGTGAAGCAATTTGGGGCAGCAACATAAGGCATAATCAGGCCTTCAAACACATCATAGATCATGGGTATCATAGGTCTGACCCTCCTAATGTTACTATTATGGTTACTGTTTAAAATAATTTCATTAAAATTTAAAATATTTTATTCATGCAATTATTCCCAAAGCAAATAAATTAATTCCATGTTCTATAATTACCTGTCAAATACTTTCAATAATAACTTTACACATAATTGGTCACAAACATCCAAGTTCTTACAAAGTATATCTGTGATCAGAGCTAATGATTCTAAAATAATCTTCCAAGTTTGAGCACTCAATTGCCTAGTTGTTTCTCTTGTTCACATGTATCTGTGGCCTATCACCTTTTTCCTTTCTGTTTATATTCCACTCTTAAGAAAGAATAAGATACAAGTGGTTAAATCTGCTAAAATTTGAATCCTGGGTCAACATTTCAGTAGCTATAATAATGCTGTGAGATAATGAGTGAGAACTACTATCGTTCTAAATATATGAGTATTTGTTCTCTGGTTTCCTGGGGTTCTGCACCCATAGTGATGGCAGAGGAGAAGCTGTGTTTGTAATGTATGCCAACCATCACCTGTCACTGTCCATTGGTATCAGAAGGGAAAGAAAAGCAAATTGAACCAATCAGAATTCTTTTGTGGAAACTAGAATAAGCATTTTGATGTCAGCTCCTATCTTTCAAACTCATTTATATAAGCAATCACTTTTCCCCCATCATCTCAAACATATAGATTCTATTCCCCTTGTGTTCTCCAAACGAATTCATGCACAAAAATGCATTAGAGAAAAGTATGCATGCTATAGAAAATTTTTTATGAGAGAGAGGGTAAAGAACATTTGTTTCACACACAGAAAACATTAAAAATGAAAACCATGTAGGAGATATTTCTTATTCCCAACCCCTACTTTGTTATAGTATGGTTCTGTTTCCCCTCAACCTCTCATTTCTCTGGGTTCTATCACTAGAGTCTCCCTCTAATTGTACTCTCTCTTAATATATAAAATTGTTCAGTATTTTTTCTAGTTCCTCTTTCCAAAATTCATATCTAAATTCAAATCCATGGACAGAAAATACAGTGGAAAAAAAATATGTTTTAGGGCATGCTCACTGAGGAAAATGGTGTGTTGTTATTTTCTCCTACCAGCATAACTTTCAAGCTTCTTCTGCCCCTTGACAAAAAGCATGTCTCAAGGGAAATTTCAAACAATAAAATATTCCTCTGCTTATATTACTTAGCATTTCTGAGAAGTTCCAAAATGTGATCAAAATCTTTATTGTCAACTCGACCCTATTTATAATCACCTAGAAAATGTATCTTTGAGTGTATCTGAGAAGACATTTCTAGAGTGTTTTAGGTAAGGAGAAAAAACGCACCCTGCGTGTAGGTGGCAACATCTCATAGTATGGAGTCTTAGACTGAACAAAAATGGAAAAGAGGGAAAGTTAACAACTACCAGTACTTACTTCTCCCTGCTTCTAGATTGCAGACAAAAGTGATCAGCCCCTTCCAGCTCCTGTCACGCCTTCCCGGCCATCATGGTCTGTATCACTCCTTATACCATGAGTCAAAATAAATCCTTCTCTCCGTAAGTATTTTGCCAGGCATTTTGTCACAGTGATGAGAAAAGTAACTGGTTAAACACGTTAACTGGAAGTAATTAATAGCACGGCAGGGACAGGCTGAGGTTGTTTTGTCTCTGTCCAAATGACAGTAGAGTCCAGTGAAGTAGGGGAGACAGCAACTGGATGTTGGAATAAAAACAAGAAAGGTGACCCAAGAGAGAGCAATTGTTATTTCAGTCATTACTTCAGACTTCTTTGGCTAAGGGACTGTAAGAAAGGAATCCCAGGGTCACTGACTGTATCTTAAACTGGTCACTGCTTTATAACTCTTTCTCTACCCGTAGATCGCATTGAAGCTTCTCAATTCCTGTTTTTTCAGCACTGTGCCTTCATCTTCCTTAAAACAAGGATGAAGGTTGTGCTATTTTCTCTAAAAGTTTTACAGAAACCAGAAAATATGAGTCAAAGGGAGAATCAGACACAGCGAACAAGACCAAAGGCTCTCCACAGCTGTTACGCAGATCTCGGTTGTTACGCAGGACTATGCACCTGCAGTGACTCCCGCTGAGAGGCCAGCAGTTCACCGCCATTGCGCCTGCATTATCACTAAAAGAATCAACACAGCAGAAAAAGAGAAGCAGTGCCTTAGTGTTGTTAAGACCATTTAGAATCATTTAGGATGTCACAACAATTTCCATCAGCCATACCTTGATGAATGGGAAACCTTAGCTATGTACTTCTTAGACAGAGCATTACACAGAATGACCTAAAATATAGAAGCTATTTTCTACTAAGAGAATGCAGATTCAAACATTACAATGTGACAGAATAAACGTTATTTTAGTTGTCTGAAAGTCTCATTTAATAAAACTGCATTGAAACTACTGAAAATAGCAGCCTACATGGTTAAATGTATGAAAGTTACTCACAGTAAGTTTCAGGGATATTACAAATAATTTATCACATTAAAATTAAATAAAGCTTTCTATAACATTTTGGTACCCTATGTTCTCTCATTCAACAAAACTTGTGTAGTAAGTAGCTACTTATTCTTCCAGTTAAAAATAATTCCTTAATTATGCAGCATGCATGAATGTCTTATATGGAAGATAGCTTTTAGTTTGAACATATAAAAAAAACTACATATGTACATATTATAATTTATATCAAATGATGCAATCTTCTGCATAATTTTATGGAAATAAACTTGAGCTAAGATCATTTGTAGAGCCCCCTGAAGCATTTTCAGAACAAAGGAGATGGCTCAGTTAATAAAGTACTAGACACACAGGATTGAGAGCCAGAGGCAGAAACAACAAAAGCCACATAAAGCTGGATGCATTAGTGCACGTCTGTAATCCCATTAGAGACAGGACAATCTCTAGAAAGTTCCCAGACAGGTAGCATGGTGTACACAGATGTGAATGAGGGGCCCCATTTAAAAACAGGAGAAAGGCCTGGCAGCAGAGGTTATCCTCTGACCCCCACACATTCACCAGGGATCACATACACCTTCACTCGCATATGCACGACCTACGCATAGGCATGCACCTACTACCTGCACACAAATGAAAGGCCTCTCAGAAATCTGACCGGATATTCAAATGAGGTATCTTCAAAGACTCTAATCTACTAAGAATCCACTACGATGTTCCCTCTTGTGAAGTTTTTCCTTGAGAACCCAAAAAGACACATTTTTTTTATCCTTTCTGACTCAAACTACGTTTCATTAAATGAATGAATTCTTAAAGTGCCAAAGTATCATTAATAAAA
The DNA here is from genome assembly GCA_026225945.1 of Cricetomys ansorgei. NCBI lineage: Eukaryota > Metazoa > Chordata > Mammalia > Rodentia > Nesomyidae > Cricetomys > Cricetomys ansorgei. Next base: position 21,468,360 of record JAMJFZ010000056.1, read on the forward strand.
TACAACTTAAAGAACTCTAAAACTTAAGATTTGTGTGAGAAAGTTTTACCTGACTCCATCAATACTAAAGTTTTAGGGAATCAAAAATCAAAATGGCCTACTTTATTTTCAGAGTAATCCAGAGTTACAGGCTCCTCCCTGGTCATCAGCTCCTACCTACTTGGAGCTGATATGGCGGTGCCATGGGAACTGTCACATCCAACTTGCCTCTTTGAGAAGTCTAACACTATGGATGATTGCCATGGAGCTCTAAGGCATTCTTTGGCTTACCAAAGATGTGATATTGAAAAAAAAAATAGCTTTTCTGAGTCTTAAGTTTTCTTATTTACAAGTCCTTATAAATGTGAAGTTAGTTTCACATGATACCTGGCTTAAAAATATTCTAAAATACTGTGAAAACCTGTGGTTATAATGAACATAATTATAGTCATAATACTCATTTGTTTAATTATAACATAGTAATTGAGCAATAAGCAGAGAATCTATTTTGAATAAAATATGCATATTCTATGGGTAATTAGTACAGTGCAATGGGCAGACTCCAGCTCTTGTTCACATCTGTGTGCCTCCTCTTACAGGATATAAAGATGTAGTGGACCACACCTTTTCTCTGCACTTGGTCTGAGGCTGCTTTAACACTACAGTGACAGACTTGAGAACTTACAACAAAGACAGAATGCTGGACAAGCCTAAAATACCAAGGACAAAATTAATCATTATTCAAGTTATAATTTTTTGACAGTAAGTGCAAACCATTTCTTTTCCTAGTATTAATGTAATATTATATCAATAATCATGCCAAGTGGTAAAGACCTGGGAGACTGGCAGAAAATGCAGCTCAGTGTTTTTGAAAAATGCCCTAGCCCAAGATCTGTATCAGAATTGGTACAAATATCTACCTTAAATAAAATTGAACATTGTATTTTAAGATATTCACTAAGTACCAGTTAAGGGTACCTACGATTTTAAACCACAACACTCATAAAGTCTGGCTAGTGGAGCAGCAGCATTGATATGACATACAATTTGTTACAAACGCATCTTCTCTGGCTTAGCAGGGAGCCACAGAATCAACAGGTGTACTTTCAAAAGACTTTGAGCATGTATAGTAAATTTTAGAAACTATTAATAGGATTTGAAACATGTAAATAGTTTGACTCAGAATCAACCTGGAGCTGTCTGGAGAAGTAAAAATGTGAAAAATCTTGACTTCCTAGGCAGTTGCAAATTTTAGGAATCATAAATACAAGAGGAAACTATGACCAATTGTTCTTAACCTCAACAAAGGTCTGTATTTATGTAATAATATGTGGAGTGTGGTTGCAGCTGAAACACTTCTGAAATTTTCAACAGACTGTGGATTCTAGAAAAGGAAGTCAAGGAGCTTCACATTTGGGCACATCTCACTCAGAAAGAAAGCTGCAATTACATATGCCCTAAATTGCAGATTATTGTATAAACAGATGACATAGCTGCTCCATGTTATGGTTAAGGGAAAGGTTTTATTTGTAGATATAGGAGAGAGAAGAGCCAGAGGCATCTGGAAGAATCCAGAGCAGATAGAGAACGTGGTAGATTGAACATGGTCAGCAGACTGAATCCGGTCATGAGAGAAGAAGGAGCAGAGTAGAGAGATACAGAGGGAGAGGCAGTGTGAGGGGAAGAAGACCGGGTGGGGGATGGAGAGAGAAAGACAAAGAGAGTACAGAACATGGATGAAATAGCAGAGTTATAAGGAGAAAGAGTAGCTTTTTTGACAGAAGCTCCTGAGCTGGAGAAAGTTTAGGGTAAAGAAGGAGAGGAGCAGGATGAGGATGCTAGGAAGGACTTTGAAATGTGTAGTAGATACTTGTGATACTGAAGAAACCCGAAGGCCAGCATTTGCTATGATAAGCTAACAGACACAGCAGATACTCATCTATCCATACTGCTTTTGCGAACTTGGGGGAATGAAGTTTCCTTTGGACCTGACAATTATGAGATATAAAAGTGGCTTTGTAAAGAACATAAGTCTACATAAGAAAACATGAAACCTCTAGAATTAAGCTACTTACATTTTTAAAGAACTTTTGTTGATGAATTGACTGTTACTGCTTAAAAGTTCTGAAACTTTCTGGTTTCTAAGTCAACCTATTTCAAGGGAATGATATTATTTATTATTTCAATGTATGCATACTTAAAATCAGGATGTGCAACTTTATAATCATTTTATGAAGTTTTCTGTGAATACTCTATCTTTATGTAGAAATATTATTGTCTGGACATTCTCTGTCCTTACTACAGAAAAATTAACTTCCCTTGTCAGGGAATGTCAATATGGTGAGATTGGGGTTGGAGGATGACTCAAAAGGTTAAGAGAACACAATGTTCTTATAGTGGACACGAGTTTATTTTCTAGCACCCATGTCAGAAGGCTCACAACTACCTGTAACTTCAGCACTAGAGGATTGGATGCTTCTAGCCCCTACAGGTTCCTGCACTCATTTGCATAAATTCACATACATTTACATGCACATAACTAAATATAATAAAAATAAATCCACCATGATGAGGTCATTATCTCTCATAAAAACATGCATCACTTAACTAAAATGATTCTGGTACTCGACCACATGTAAACTATATTTAGAACTTTTTAAACTCTGGGAGGCAAAACTTATACACAATTAGTTCCATAAATTAATTATACAAGAAGAGAATGAAATTTGTTTCTAAATTAGCCAATTTTCATAATTATTTTACTATTGATTTTCAATTTAATTAAAGTTAAACTAGATTGCAGCAAACTAAAGCTAATACCAATTATAACTTGGAACTCTGCATTTTGGATAACAAGCATTTTGCCAAAAGCAAGGAAAAGAAAAATGATTTGAGGTCATATATTTTAATATTACTTTTACCTCTAATTAAATCCATTTAATTAATACTTCTAATTAAAACCACTGCTTAATATAGCTTACTGGTTACTAACTTCTCCTAACATCTTTTTAATATTTTGTGGACCTAGGATTAACTCAAGTAAAATAGGTTGTAACTCTGAACAGAATTTTTTTTTTAATTTTTTCAGTGTCAAATAGCTATTATTGTGCAATTATTTGTGGGGTGATTTGTGGGGTGACATGTGTTTGTGTATTTGTGTGTACACATATGACAGAGGAAAAGATTGCATTTCAAATCAGACTCAGACTTCCAGTCAAAATACAAATAAGGTCATAAGTCTCTTCTAAAATGTGTTTGTGTGTGTGTTTGTGTGTGTGTGTTTGTGTGTGTGTGTTTGTGTGTACAGGCAGGCTCAAGAGATAAATGATTAGTGCCCCCTCCTAGAGATGAAAGCTACTCTTAAATAATCTCCAAGAATAAAGTCGGTACAGTGTCATTTCATTGATGGCCAATGAAATAATAGTTTAGGTGCTGTGTACCTCTCTACTCCCAGCAGCCTAAGGTTCCTTGGTTATAAAAACGAAAAAGAAAAAGTCCCCTTGGAATGCAAATTACACCTATATTTAGATTTCATTTTCTACTGAAAAGACGAATATGAATTTTAGCTTTCCATTTATGGAGTAAGTCTAAATTTAATCTAATTCTGCATTAAAGGAGGAGAAGCAGAGGGTGATAGAGAAGAATAATACAAAGGAGTAGGATAAAAATAAGTCCTGTTCTACACATCTGTCTGTGTCAGATACTTTGGGTTGCTTTGTATGGAAGGAGGATAGTGCTGCACACCTAGGTCTTCAGGGCATGGATGTGCAATGTGATGTTCCTTAGATCAGGCTCTACCCATGACATATTTATTAGGGTGTATTGATCAGAGCAGGAAATGTGCACAGTGAATAATACATGAAGCAGCAATGTAGTTTCTGAGATGGCGAATTTCAGGTGTAACTGGTCATCTTTCTCCACTCAAACTGAACCCATCCCTTCCTTTCCAGTGGAAAGAGGAGTTCCTCAGAAATAAAAACAGAAATTCAATTGGTAGTAGTAGTAGTAATTAGTAGTAGTATTAGTATTAGTAGTAGTAGTAGTAGTAACAATATAATTCTGGAGTTTTGGTATTCAGTAGCCAGCTTTTGATTAAGGATGGAATAGAAATTTTAACATGCTAACCAGACTGTATTTTCTTTGGAAATAAACATTAAATTATCTAAACTAGAACAGAGTGTGATTTTTATATATGTAAAATAAGAATTAGATGTGATTAAGGAATAGTTTGAGGAGATCCAGAGTATTGTAAATTTGTACTTTTATTCTTTGTATGTGTATGTTTGGAAGGGCATATGTTTTGAAAGTGGTAGCCCTTTCATCTATAGTCAGACTAAGATAAGATAAGATGTCAATGAGATAGACAGTGTCACAGACCCATGGCATCTTAGTGAGTCATTGGAGCTGTAAACAACTTCTGAGCTAATCTATGGCAAAGACAACTTTACATTCTTAAAGGTGCAATAAGAAAAACCTGCGCCTAGCCTTTTTTATTTTAGGGTTATCTTTGCAACCCCTAATTCAGATGCTAGAAACCTAGACAGAATGGGCTTCAGTATAATAGGAAGCAGGATATATAGTAACTACTTGATATTATAGGGCATCTTTGAGGCAAAAAATTGTAAAAGAAACAGAATGAGCTATCTGTAATCCCAGGTGTCTACCTTCTGTGTTGCTGGGTGCTCACTTTTCACTGATTGGAAGACAGTCATCTCAGATCTGGGTGAAGTCTTAGCCTGTGACTCAGGAGTCTGAAGATATTTCTTTGTAGGTTCATCACCCATCTAGACTGACACAGGGCTTGAGGGAATTTAGATCTATTTCTTGATTTCAGAAGAGGAAACTGGTGTCAAATGAAGTTCTTTTCCATGATTGCATGCAGAATTGACAGAAGATATCTGTGTAAGTCAGTTCACAAATACTCTCTACATTTAACAATAACCTTTATCTTTGCATTCCATTGTTGTTTACCAAAAATCTACCTACTACAACATTATTCTCATTTTTATCCTAAAGATACCCAAACTGTTTCTATTACTGACTTGTTAATATAACCCATGACCTTTATCACGATTATGTGGAATGAAGCAAGTATATGTTAAGGAATAATACTAGAGATGTGGAAAGATAACCTCACACCAAAAGGAATACTGAAAGACCAAGCAACATGGCAACTTTACAAAATATTTTTTTTTCTATTTTCCTCTGTGTGTGTATGCACAAGTGTTCACATGCATGTAATGTGCTTATATGTATTTATATACATATGTGCGTGGACAAGCATGTGTGTGGGTGCAACTGCTTGTAGAAGCTGAAGTTGATGTCAAGAATTATCCTGGATTACTTTTCCATCATACTCAAAGAATCAATGTCACTCAGTCATCTCGAGCCCACCCTATCCAGCTTGCTCTGGGGGTGCCCTGTCTCTATAGTCTGATGCTAGAATTATAAGTAGGGTGCAATGCCCTTCTGGCATTATTCTGAGGATCCAAAATCAAGCTCACACAGCCACTGAACCACTAAGCAATCTCCTCCTCAACCAGAAACAAATATCATTAAGAGAAAAAAGTCTGAATGTCTTTATCTTCCTCAACTAATATATCTATGAAAAACTGATCTAGCGACATATTAGTTTTGATAAACATGACTCCTAACAAAGAAGGTGAAAACAATAATGTCCATGTGTATGGTCCTAACGAGTTTTAGGATGAGAAAACGAAATGGATCAAGAACATCAAAAGTCAAGGATCCCAAAAGTAACCAACTTGTCTTTTTAGGTTACAGAAAATTTTTTCTACAAAAAGAACTCACAGCAAATGAAGGATTATCCCCTCTCACGCAATAGCTCTTTTAATGTGACTCACCCAATAGAGGAGAAAATGAAGGGAAAGCAAGTCCCTTCTAGAGAACACAACTAGGAAACTTCACAGATCAATGCTGCTCACATCTCCTTAGCCACAGTATAGTAACGTAGCCACAGAGCACTGCAAAGCAGGCCGAATGTGCTTTCAGTCATTGCTAAGCAGGATTCAGACCTCTATTATCTCAAAAGAGGGGAGTGTGGATGTTGATGAATAAAAATTATTCTACCTTTACATTCTCCCCTCCTCACAATGAACACCAAACTTCTAGCCTCTAGATATTTAACAGGGTAGACAGCATATCTCAAATTGTAAGCGACTTTTCCAACGTTAAATCTGGTCACCTCTCCAGGCACTCTCTCCATCCCAGACAAACTGGGGCTTTTAGATATTCTATTGACTATTTCTTTAAAACAATATATGATACTATGTGCTAGTCCTCGTCCAAACTATCTTATAATTTTATAATTATTTAGCACTAATGTTGAAGAGATTTCTGCACACTTTGAGCTGCTCCCGCTCTGACCCTGGGTTATGCACTGACCCCACCCAAACACCAATTTTCTGCACAAAGAGATTTTTATTAAGCAAGAAAATCAAAGTTGATTGCTTCTGAATTATACAGAAACAGCTAAGAAAAATCTTTGCAGGTGCACTTTTAACAAGGAAAAGGGGGAGGACATGTCAGGATAGGGTGGCGGGTTTTGATTGAGCATGTTAACTAAGGTATCTGATGGGGATTCCTGATTGCTGGACTTTGGTGGGCTGAGGTAGGGCCCTTGGTGTTCAGCCTCAGAACTGAGTTAATGGCTAAATGAGGGAACTGACCTTGGTGGCTAGCTTTAGGAGTGTGAACTAATGGTTTCTTAAGGGAGAGGAAAGGAGGCAGGGATGGACCTGCCAGCGCCATGTTTGCACACCTCTGAGTCCTTTGTTCTCAGGGGTAGATGTCATGTCTGCCAGGCTTGGGGCTGTTAGAACCCTACAAATGTTAAATGGGTTTTGTTATTTAGAATAAAAAAGAAATCTTTCTATTTGGAAATTAAAATTGCTGATGCAAGTTATCAAAAAATTGGAGGAAGCAAGAAATTATGAAAATATTCCCCAGAAGAACATGTTAAGGGAATGTTGCTGAGTTCGTTAAATTTTAATGTTCTTAAAGTAAATTTTAATTTACTTATTAATTATTTATCTGCTTAAAACACAAAATATGATAAATCTGATTTAGGGATATGGATTTCATGACACCATTTCAATTAGAAATTAGAAAAACAGAATCCTTTTAATGACTACTGTGTTAGTTGTGAACTACCTACTATGCTTCTATATCCTGTAGGAAGTTCGTTAAACGAACAGACATTGAAGCATGGGACAAGAGCATAGGAATGATCACTCATTTATGTTTTCGAAAGTCAGATTCTCAGAAAAATCGTATAGCTAAACATTATCACCAGAGTTACCTAAATAAACGCCTTTACATAATTGCAATTTCATGTTATATTATTTGATTTACAGAAAGTCCACTCAATAAATGTTTGTTTAGAAAAGTGATGGTGCTTCATAGTGACCACTGGCCCCTTCTATGAGCTCAGGAAACAGCTTTCCAAGGTCTATCGTCCATCCACTCTCACTTTTGACAATCTGAACAGTCTCCCCAGTTGTCTCATTTACTGTCACAGTTCGAATGTTGCTCTTGTGATGTAGTGCTTACTTCCAAATCATCTTCTTCTATCTGGGACTTTTATAAAGGAATACGAATATGAATCCACTTTTCCTAATTCAGGATAAAAAATCATCCCTGGTGCCCTGTATATATACTAGAAGGCAGCATGTCTAGAATGTTGCTCTTCTGCTTTCACTTTGAATTTACATAAAATCACTTTATGCTTGATTCTTTTATTCCTAGGATTTTGACAGGAATCCAGTTCTCACTCTAACCCCTAATACCTATAAAACTCATTTTCTTAATACTGACAACTAGCTGAGTCCAGGTCTCTTTTATCTACTAATCTAATAGTTTCACTAAGATTTATAAAGTATATTAGGTAATTAAACATACATATTTTTAGCCCAGCTGACACAAAACCCGAAACAGTATTTTGGATAGAGATTACAACACTGCTTGCCAAGGAATCAGTTGAGTCAGAGAGAGAAGAGCTTAGAGGTCCCAGTGTGGCTGATTTAACACAGCAAAAAATGAAGGTGATAATCAAGCCTGCACTCACTCTCATAGTTCAAAAAAGAGGCTAATCTGGAGAGAGCACAGTCCTTTTGTTCTGTTTCCTCCTCAAGAGATGGTACCAGCTAGGGGTCAGGTACATCCAATCAGTACACACAGGGAGTAGCTATAACCTCTGCGGTCCTTTTACTTCAGGACTGTGATGGCATAGGGAGAGCACTGAGTATGGTCTCTGGCTACAGTGTCTTTCACATCATTCTCTACCTGATAAGGTCTCAGCCGAGGACCACAGCAAGAAATGTGTCTGTTAAAAACTCTCCAAAATGAGAACAAAGCCTAGCAACATAGAATGGCATAAAAGTAAAAGTATCTGGATTCAGTGTAAGAAAAATTTGTTACCTGAAAGCTTAATGCTAACTAAGTTTGGGCATTCTGTATACCTAGGGCCCCCAAAGAGCTTTGTTTTGGTGACCTTTTCATTAGATACTGAGATAAACATGACTAATAGTGCTTTTCTTTTCCTCTTGACTGTAAGAAATTTAAGAGCCAAAATTTGTGCTGAATCATTCAAAAGACTTAAATTCTTACCAGCAAACAGAAACATGACCTTTCAATTGTCTGGTTAAGCCTTTTAAGAAAGCATAATAGTAATTTTCCCATTAAGTTAGTATTAGCTAATCTCTACATAATTGTGAAAATTAGGCATATATATTTAATAATAACATAGCAGGAATATGGATGTTGAAGTATATGGAGTAATACATGTTTTACAACCAAGAAGACTTGCCGTTCTTTAGCATACCTATAAAGTATTTGTATATGTGTTCCTGTTTGGCATATGTACCTCTATGCATGTTTGTGTGGAAGCCAGAGGACAACTTCTAGTGCCATACTTCAGAAACCACTCACCTTGCTTTTCTTTTAAGAGTTATTTATTCTTGTTTAATATCTTTGAGCATTTTGCCTGCATGTATGTAAGTGAGCTGCATGCTTTCCTGGTGCCTACAGAAGCCATAGAGGGGGCTGGATTCCCTGGAAATAGAGTTAACCAATGATTGTGAGCTGCCATGTAGCACTGGGATCAAAACCTAGGTCCTGTGCAAGAACAACAAATGTTCTTAAACTCGGAGCAATCTCTTTAGCCCTGTCCATCTTTGGTTTTGATGCAGGGTCTCTCACTGGCCTGGAACTCACTAATTAGGCTAAACTGGTTGCTCAGGGAGCCCCAGGGATCCTCCTGTCTGCCTTACTGATACTGGTATTACAAGTATGCCACCAGACTGAGTTTTTTACGTAGGACCTCCCTCTGGCGAAGTAGGTACTTTACTAACCGTCTGTGGGCTTCTTATATCTTAATGATACTTGAGTCTTGGTTTGCAAATTGTTATAGTACTTATAATATTTCTAATTTATCATATAAAATGTTCTGGACATTTTAGGTTAAGGTTCTAAAGTTATAAATTTACTGGGATGCAACATATAATATATTGGACACCTCTGTGCTCTAATCAGCACCATAACAGAACTTCAAATTCTTCTTCTGCCAGCTAAAATTCCTTGTTTCTTCATAGGACATTACTTATACATGTGTATTCAAATGCTCAGTTCTCATGATAAGAAGCTGTTCAATAAAACCATCTGAACTAAAAATATTTTAAGCTAAAATGCTAAAATACTCCTAAATGAGCCTGTTAATTTAATAACACATTATACTATAGAGTATCAATTACTTACTCTTGAGAGCAGGCGGTTGTCTGGTAGGAAAAACTAACCAGTATCATAAGTGTCTCCCCATCACTTATGATTAGCTTGGGAAAAGGTCAAAGTTAAAAATCTTATATGTGATTAATACTGGATTCATATAGCTTCTGTAAAACCATGTAGTCAATGAGATTTTAAAAAATTCTTAGTAAGTTAAATAACGTGTGTGTGTGTGTGTGTGTGTGTGTGTGTGTGTGTGTATGCTGATATTTTATTTATCTTCCTAATTTGATTGTGTTAAATTTGTTTTTAAGGGAATCTTACTAATGCCTTCCAAAACACCAGTTTTTATACTCTTTATACTAAGAGTATCATTGAATTTATGTATATGTTCAGATCTTTATTTATCATCATTTTCCCACAAATACACATTTTTTAAGTTTAGTAAAATGGAGGAATTGATTTTCTCTTACACTCACTACTGAAGCCAGCAGAAAACCCTGGAAGGTTCCATTAGAATTAAAGTCAGAGGGCTCTGCATACGGCTCAATGTTAGAGTCCTTGACTTGAAGGCATGTGGCCCTGGGTTTGAACCCCAGCACTACAAATAAATAAAAGGAATCAGCATCTGACCTTACTATAACCACCTGCCATTCCTGTCACAACCCTGAGCTAAGCCATCCACACCATTCTCTTAGAATATTGGAACAGCTCAGTAACTCATCCACCTTTGCCCTGAACCCCTTCAACCCTTAATCCCTAATCCAGAAGACAGAATGAAGCTTTTAAAGAAGGAGTTAGAACATGTCCCTCCCCTGTTCAAACTCTTCCTAGAGCTTCTCATATCACTCAGACAGAAAAAAACAAAAAGCAAAAAACAGAAAAGGACAAAGACATCCTGCCCGTGACCATGATTTCAAGAGTCTCTATTCATGCAGCACTATTAACCCTTTCTACATTTAAACATATTATTTCTTCTTTCTCCATAATCCTTTTAGTTATATACACATAAAAATACACACGTATTAAGAAACACATGCACATATAAAGATGTAAATTATATAAAGTAATAGAATCTGATATGTATTAAAATTGAATTTATATTTTCTGTTAATTATTATTACTACTAAAGTATAAATTCTATGAAATTGAGAACTCTCACATATATTATTTATTATTATAATCCACTTTAATATATTCATTTAAGGATGGGTTTATTTATTTTTCCCTATGTGTGTGTGGCATAAGTTTCTGTATGTGCATGTGTGTGTGTTCTATTAGTCCCCTCCTATTCCTTTCATGGAAGTTCTCTATCAGACTCTGGGGTTTTAGTTTCTTAGCTAAGCTGGAAATCAACAAAGCCTGGAGATCTTCCCATCTCTGCCCTCTTAAAGCTGGGATCACAGAACTGTACTGGATACCCAATTTGCTACATAAGTGTTAGGATCCAAACTCAGAAGATACATGGCTCATGACAAATTCCTATGACACTTAGGAAAGATAAGTGGAATTTAGTTCTGTTTTTTTCCTTCATTAGTAGAAACTGTAGAGTAGAAGTGAAAGAATGAGAGAGACAGGGATCAGTACTTCACAAAATTGTAAAATAGCCTTTAATGATTTTTAACCTAAATTCCTCAAACAATTTTCTGTATGCCACTCCAAGGTCATTAGTTCATTTTCTTTTCATTATCTGAAATTTTTGTCTAAGCCAGTATCCTTATCCTTATAGTGGAAAGAAAAAGAAAATATTATTTGATAAAGAAGAGTTTATCAATGTACAATTTTTATTGTATTTGAGAATTTCAGTTCTCTCCAAAATTGCTATATATGTTACTCCTTGTAAAAGCTAGAACCAGCAGAAATTACTAGTAATCTTCAGAAGCAAGTTTCAAATTTTTCATACTGAGCTTTATGATTCTCATTCTTGTGTCCCAAAAGACTAACAGTGGGGAGACAAATAGCCCTGAACGTCAGTTCACATTCTTATTAGAAGTTGTTACCAGAGCAGATACCATGCTGTTACCTGTTGCGCCATGTTGTGTATGATGAGATTCCTTCCACGTAAAAAGGCATTACAAATGGCATAGGCAAGGACTGGAATGTAAGTTAAGAGTAGAGTATTTTCCTAACACAAGCAAGTTCCCACACCACAAGCAACCAACCAGCCAAAAAAGTTAATATTAACAACATTGATTGACATTTTTATTCTAAGAAAAAATTATGGATACTGTGAAAAAATGTAACACTCCAAAGTTGTCTACTATTTTGTATATGAGACCCAAAATGGTACTTACACTAAGCCCCTGTGCTAATTAAGTACATAGATAGGTGTCTGGGAACAGCTTACAGTGTAGATTAAAGTTTGGTACAGAGTCTAAGATTTCAGTATGAAAGTTTTATATGTATTTCGAAAAATAATAAGTTAGAAAAAATCTGCTCTTTTTCTTTAGAACACTTAGTACTGGAATGAAAGTAGCAATAGCGATTGACCTAACATTAACATGGGAAAATTAATGAATGATGATTCTGTAGTTTCTCAGTTTATTCAATTAATTTTTGTGTTTTGAAGGCACTGCTACATTTATGGCCATTGTTCCAATAGAACACCCTGGCCGCAATTGAATGATAAATTACACTTCCATACAAAGATTATGATAACTGTATTTTAATTTATCTTTGTATGCATATGTGGTTAAGCTGCCACAAGACTTCAAAGAAATTCAGGTTAACAGGATTATGGCATAGACACAAACAAATGATGAGTTTATTTGTACTTATTGGAAGAATAAATTCTAAAACTTTTTAAAATTTAATTGCATCTAGAAAGATTGTTTTTTGAAATGCATTTTATGAAGCACAAATTGCTGTATTTATTAATAACATCTCCATTCTTAAGGAAGGGCACTGAAGAAAACAAGGAAGAGTTATAGAGGAGCTCCATGTAGTACCTCACACCTATAAACACTTACATGAAAGACTAAAACAATAAAAGCGTCTCAAATTTGGGGTCAACCTGGGCTACAACATGTGACCTTTTCTCAAAAGATAATCACAAATTAAAAAGGAAAAGAAAGAAAAGCAATAGGGGAAAGACAAAGATTTAGAGAACAGAAAGGCATTGCTAATGTTGCAAACAGGACGCCAAAGTGAAGTAAGGTAACCCACACTGAACATTATCATCTTACATTCTGAGTGTCAAATGAAAACCTTGTTGACTTCTACTGATGTCAAGGACAAGCAAGAAACTATGGATATGGGTTAGAAATTTTAAATTCATCAACAGAAGACAAATTTTCAAATTGAATTCTCTTGGACCATCTCCATAAAGTCTCTGAAGCACAAGTCTGATTATAATTTCCCTGGCTCAGGAAGAATCCAGACGGTGGCCTCTTACTTCAGACTAACTGGGTTCAAAGCATGACGAAACAATGTCCTGATGCAAAGAGTGAAGAGCTATGTCAGTTTTTATGGCTTCTCTACTGTTCCTTAGAAAATGAGGCCTGGCATGCTCATAATATTGTTAGTATACTTTGCGATTCATCCATAAATTTAAATCATGCAGCATTAGAGGTAGATGTAATCTTCTGGGGTTAAAGATCTGTTGTGAGACCTGAGAAAAACTATTTTGCTCTGCCTCCAAGTGTTTGTAAAATATGCACAAAACTTTAGATTTTTCAGAGACTCAAGGAAGCACATTTACAGACTACAATCTGTAAATCTGTCTCCTAACTCCCCCATGTCAAAAAATTCAAACATTCCATTTATCTAATCTGAATGCATACATTTAAAGCCTACATCAAACCACATACCATTATTGTTAAGAAGACAAAAAAAATGATGAAAATTTCATGGTTTATTTAAGGAGGTTCTGACCAAATATTATTAAAGGTTTAGTGATGCAGAAAAAGATTGGCCAAACACAGGGATGGATAGTTTACACAGAGAGCCATGAGAGCAGACATGTAAGGTCAGCTTCTCTTTACACTACTATCACCTTTCTGATTGGGGTCAGGAAAGACTTCACAGAAAAGGTGGCCTAGAGACTGGGTCTTGGAGAATTATAGACAATTTAGCCCAGTAAAGAAAAGGGGCATTACAAATAGAGGAAAGAGCAAGTGACATGGTGATCCCAGGTAAGCTGAGAACTTGAAACAAGAGAGCCTAGTGCACAGAAGCAGGAAAGTGGATGGAGCACAGGCCATGAAGGGAATGGTCACCCAGGTGAAGATCTGTTATATTCTGGAGCTCATACCATGGCTTTGGGGGGGTTTCAAATGCTGCATAGATTCTTGGTCTAGAAAAACCATTTTGACAGAGGTGTGAAAACAGCATTAGAACTGGGAAAGGGGCAAGTATTTATGGTGGGAAAGTTGAAAGAGAGTCTGTGGATTAAGCAGAAACATATTGCCCCCAGCCATATAATTAGTAGCAGAGATATATCTAGACTTAGGCTTCTCCACTCCCACCCCATTTTGTTTCTAGTGTTCCATACCACTTCTTATTGGTTGATTAATTTAGATAGACGTTTCACATTAGGGATTGAAAATTGCCTACTAATGTTGATGACTTTCTCTCAGAAACGTTCTATTTTTCTTTCAAATAAGGAAATCTGGACCAAACACATTATTGGTCTTCTTTTAACAAATTTCATTGCAATTAAACTCAATCACTGTTCTTCTGCCCCTTACAAATAAATAAAGTTTGCTAGTGTCAAGATTTAATTTGGACCTTCTGGTAACTAGAGGTAAAAGAAGTAGCTTGCTAAAAACAATATGTGTGCTATGGTGTCTGTTTGTGCATTTATTAGAGTTTTGCCAATTCAATTATTTTAAGACATAAATATCCCCATGGCTACCGTCTCTTCAAAGGCAAACTGTTGCTCTCCTGTTTCATCAGAAGACAATATTTATGATGTATTATTATTTTCTACAGAAATCACTATGGCATATAAAATAGTTATTGTGCCCTGATATCCTAAGGAGTAGAAAACAAACAAACATGCATTTCTTTGGTTTGACAAGTCGGAAAACTAGAAGAATATAAAATTATGTGTTCACTTATTTCTTCTGTCATTTTCTTAAGAGCTATAATTATACATCTTGATCTATTTAGTAAAAGAGAATAATTGTTCTCACTCTATATAATAAACTGATATGGATATTGTTAGTAAGTAAAAATAAACCAACTACTAAATGAAAAATTTTGGTCAAGTGAAGGATAAGCACATTGTTCCATTTAAGTAGAGCTAGGTACTTTCAGAATGCAAGCTTCAAAGAAATTAAAATTCAACATAAAATCACATTGATATGGAAGGAAAGCTGACTTCCAGTATTATATTTTGTATGTTATTCTTTTATTTTCTAAAATAATTGTTACCAAATATTTTATTAGGCAAATAGTTTCGGGGAGTTTCCACTCTATTTGGATACTGTGCTAGCAATGGAGACAATTTTTAATCACCCTTATGTCAGCCTCAAGAAACACTTCTGAAGAAAATATAGTCAAGAAACATATGATTATAATGGTATGTGATAAATGGCAAAGGAAATATATTGCAAAATCTCTTTGTAAAAATTTGAGTGATAATATGGAAATAAAGAATAGTTTAGGCAAATAAATAGACAAGAGTTTAAAATTGGATTTGTTGAGTCCAAAATTTGGCCCCCAAGGACCTGCAAAACCATGTATGTAAAACACAAAGGCACTTTTATTCTGCAGAACAAAACCAGCATGCTGAGGCCAGACACAATGGAAGATGGCCGACTCCCAAACAAAGAATTACAGCTTCTTTTATTGACATAAAAGGGGGTTTCCATATAGGTGAGGTAGTCTGGTTTCTAATTGGAAACAGATATGCAGTTACAAGTGCCCGAGTGGCTAAGTGTCCACATTCTTGGACTATACATGGCAAGTTAGTCCTTAGAGATAAGACATCTGGTTTTATGGCCTTCAGGGCTACCTGGCCAGATGAGATAGTTTTATGCCTGTCCCTGGGATTTACTAGCCTGCCAGATCAGGGCCAGGTTGGGGCCTTGAGCACACACACAAAAGGGGGTCTTTGAGCACATACACAAAATGGGGTCTTTGGTTTCCTCAGAATTCAATTATATTTCTTGGTTGTCTTTGAAAACTCAGTATTTATCTCTTCAAAACCCACATCTTCTGCAAAGAGAGTAAATTATTTTTAAGCAGTGAATAAAGGTATCTGGGATACATTTATTCATGAGAAACTACACTGTTTTGGTCACACAGTGTGAATAAATGTCTTCTCAGTTGGACCACAGCTATAATCCTTTCTTGTAAAGGTACATGAATACATGCCCTTTGTTCTTGTCTTTCTGATATTTATGCATTGAAATGTATTGAGTAGCCAAGCCCTATCCAATATATCCCTTGTGGATTGATCAAAACACCTGAGCTGGTAGAGCAGTCACACACACTTACTAAATTATAAAATATAGGAGGATGCTATATGTAATTACTTCATGTCTTGTGGTTTTAGCTATATATCACCATGGGAATGAAAACACAGGGAACATACATGGATGAACTAAAGCAGAACTACCAAGAGGATGCATCAGGATACCAAGGTAAGACCTCTGCCAGGATCAAGAGGAGTTGATCTGATTCTTCTACCTGCAATTTGAAGCGGTGATTTAAAATAATAACAATAGAGGAAATAGAGTAGGATTTAGAAAATAATCTGTGCTCTGCTTCTAACTAGGCAAGTGATGTAGGCTATGTACATCAAGTAGGTTGATTTTGTCTCAGATTTCTTTAAAAAAAGGGGGGTCGGAAAGAAATTGTCATGCTTGCTTCTAACTTTGAGCTTTGAATAATCTGATTATCATTAGGAACCAGCAGAGCAAAGAGCTGTTGAAAATGGAGAAATAAAGCTGGTGAGAGCTGCAGAGATGAACTTCTATAAAAGTCTGGCCTAAGGCCAGATCTACTTTCAAAATTTTAATGACCATACAAAATTGATTTTCCTTTATTTTTGACAATAGATGATCTTTTTAAAATACTTAAAATAAATATGCAATTAAGCAAAATTAGCATGACCAGCTCATGTTTTTTATATACTTACAAAGATGTCTGCTTCCATGTTTGGAGTCAACTGAATTATAAGCTCACACCACCAACTAGAAATTTGTTATTCTTGTTTTAGCTTAAGCTTTATCCTTCAAGCCGATACTGTTATAGCTCTCAAAGCTTACAGAACTTGAGTTCTGCCTATTTCTATTAAAGAGAAGAACATTATAAAAGTTTTAAGATTATCACCAACTACCATAAATGGTTTGTCTCCATTTTCAAAAACTTCCTTTACATTCAATTTAATGCATTTAGGAGTAAATTATTCAGGAAGTTGATAAGGATTCATTACTTAACTGCAGGGAAGCCTAAAAGAGCAGTTAGCAGCAGCTGTGTAGACTCACTGCCGATTTACTCCACATATAGGGCATAATGGAGTCGTAGCAATTTGGGTAATGTAACATTATCTGTGTTGATTGTAGATATTACAGCAGGATATCATGCCTTTGAAGAGTGCACTAAATGAAACAACTGCACGAAGGGTAAGGAGGTAGTCTCAATCTAGGAGTAAAGTTTTCTTTGAAAAAAACCTCAAAATTTAAGGAGACTTAAGAGGAGTTTAGAAACAAGTTTTGCAAGAAAGAGGACCACGCAGGGGATGGACAGGACACAGTGACACATTTCCAAATGAAATGCACCACTTTCACCTCCACAGTCAATAAATATGGAAGTGACCAGATGTTGTGCATACCAAATTGACAGCCTGTGTTGATTTTGACTCAGAATTAGCTATGCTGTTGGGCAAGGTGGTGAATGCGGGGGAAATGTTTACATAAAAGAGTGAGAAATTTTTCATATTGCCAAAGGATGGATAATAACTCTTATGAGAGATGAAACTCAATCTTAATATTGAGATTTCATCCATGCGCCAATAAAGGATATATCCAAATTTAAAATGAATGAAATGTAAAGTGAGTTTTGTAGCCCTCAGTGACTGTAGATTTATGATTTAAGATGTGGCCCTAATTTGCTATAATGTAAACCTAAATTTGTATCAACAGTTATTATAAACAATTACAAATAAAGCAACTTCAATATTTTAGAAATGGATTTCTATAGGTTCTATGGATCTCTATGGGTTCTAATGCTTTCTTTCTGTGAGTAACTACTAATGCCTATTGACTGTTAAGGACAAAATTTCACAACTTTGTGAGGTAGTTGTTACTGTTGTTGTATTTCTACATATATGGAAAGTAAGACAAGGATTAAAGAACTTTAGTATGTGTCCTACTACTAAGTAGTATAGTATTGAACTAAGCAGATTTGTTTCTCCAGATCCCAGCATAGTAGACCTTCCAATCAGACCTTTGATTTCATTAAACAGTTTACTAAATAATCACTTCTAATTTGTAGACACCATTGGTTATGGAGTGGAGAATAGGGATAAATTCTATGCAACTGCTGCTCTCAGCATGTTTACAATGACAATCAGGAAGAACAATGCCTTAGAATTCTGTCCTGCTGTAACAAACGCTGCTCAGTCTCCTCCATATCACCTGAGCCCAGCTTTGATTTTGTTTCCATCTCCTGTGGACAATGTTAGACATATTCATTTCTGACTAATGTCTGTTATATGGAACATTGATATCACCAGTCTAAGATGCCAAATAACATGTGGATTTAATTCTTCTGAAGCCTCATCTATTTCGTTGAGATGAAATATTTCTATGGGGGGATGGACCCTCAACTTTGAGACAGATAAAACATGATGCTATTAAATTTAGTTGTGGGTATTTTGCCCTACTTAGAAATGTTTTTCGGTGTGAAAGAGACCTAGAAGCAGGCAAATTCTCACCATAGTAAGTACAGACCTAGACTGTCACCAATCTATAGCTTCTGACAAAAGACAAGGTATTTTGAAATCACAGGCCAAGGGCTTTATTAACTAAAAATAAACAATAGCAAATATATCTGAACATTTCTGCTGGTTCCTCCTGTCATCCCCAGAGGGATTGCTGTGAAATAGACTGGCATAATGTAGCAGAGGATCTCTTGGTGAAAACAGATATTACTTTTACATCAAGCAGTAAATATGCATATCCTCTGTGCAAACAAAAAACAAGGTTTTCCAGGAATGCACTATTCATTCCTCCTAAGCACTACCTAACTTTCAAAACATCCAGCTGCATAAACAACATAGATAAGTAGAGAGTGTGGAAAAAAAAAAAAAGAATCAGAATTTGGGAGCTTGGGTTTAAAGAATCTGTGCACAGAGCACAAAACACAGAGGTCTATAGCAGACTATTTGACAACAGTATCCATGGTACAATGTAAAAGACTGAAGGATTTGTGTACAGTCCTCAGGGCCTGCTGCAGTGTGCATGAGGCTTTTTCCTGCTAAGGGTTAATGTTCTGAGTGGATTTTCCCTAAGTGAGACAGTTCAGAGGGAGTGGGATCTTTAAGGGAAGGTGGTCACCGAACAGGGAACCCATTCATTCACTGCTCTAAGAAAATCTTCTAGTAGGGTATTCCCTGGGATCTCAGTGGCTTGCTGAGAAGAAATGAGCCTGACCATTAGTTCTCGTTCTGGTTTCTGTTCTCACCACACCATCTCCCTTTCTTACATATGCTTCCACCAGAATGCTATCTGCTATGATCTGACATAGCCAGGGGCCCTCAACAGAGTCCAGCTATTACCAGTACCAGGTCCTTGTTCCTAAAACTTGAGAATTAATTCTTTACTTTATAAATTACTCAGTCTCAAGCACTGTGCTTTGCCAAATTGAAATGAACAGATTAATAAACTATCCAAAATGGTATCAGAACAATTTTAAAGGAAATATCTCAGAACATTTTGAGTAGCTTATATGTGATCTAGAAATTACATGAATCTTTTATTTGTCATTCTCTCAAAAGTGTTTATTTTAATTTCTTCTGTATTTCATAGACATGGGCATTCTCTTACTTGACCTTATGTTGGACCTATTATAACCTAAACAAACATCTTTTAAGAGGCCCCATTTCTGGCAGATTACCTCCTGGATAAAAGATATTTGCATTAGACAGGATAAGAACAGGGTTAGGGGTTTTGCAGAAGCCAGTGTGCTCATACTTTTAAAAAGCGGGCTAATGTTCCTTTTATTGCTGGCTCTCTCTGCTTCTCCATGACCTGAAGAAAGTCAATTAACTTCTATGTGTCTGTACAATGAGGATAACACTGCTTGGTCACACACCTCTCAATGGTGTTGTAACGAAAAACAAGATAATGCTTATAAAGCATTTGCAGAAAGTTCAAAGGAAGCGTAGAGGGAGAGTACAATGCATTCTTAAATGTGAAAAATGGTCTAATTCAGACTCTTTGACAGGACTTGGCTAACAGGAAAAAGCATTTTTAACACTTTGCTAAACACAGTTTTCTCCAGAGTATGTCATAAATACACCATTTGCTCACATGGGGCTTGTCCTGCCATATCCAGTGTCACCAAAGTAATAACGTAGTCCCACTTAGCCAAGCAAGTGGACAAAGTTTGTATTATAATATGATAGAGCGTCTGCCTATCTGCTTTATCACTGTAGAAAGGGACTAAAAGCAATTTAGCATGACAGTTAAAATTGCTTGTTCAGTTGTTTTACATCTCATTTGATAGAGACAGGTTTAAGAATGCTCTGGGTCCTGGGGATGAGGCCAGGTGTCACACTTACACATCAGACTCAGAGCAGAAGCTTTGTTGGTATAAAATCTTAGGGTCTTTAACTGTAAGTAAATATCAGTAGCCTGCAGCTTAATAATTATTCTGTTTTCTATTATGTGTCTATGACTGTGAGAGAGCAATTCCTCTAGGAAAAATTTAGAGTCTATTTCAGACTTGCAGATACCTTTCCAAGGATAAGTCATTACACAACATAGAGAACCAATTCCTGCAAAACGACAAGGTGAGAGGATTTGTAGAACATAGCCCATAGCCTATAATGGGGGTATGCATTGTCTTGTTCGTCTTTCCCATATTCTTTTTTATTTATTTATTTTTTGATACAGGGTCTCATACATATACAACATCATCCTAACTCAGCCTTCTGAGTCTTGAGATTATAACTGAATACTCTCATGCCCAGCTTCTAATCCCTTTGGGAAGAAAAACTGAGCAGACACCATCATAACAATCGTTGGAAGGTATCTAGGCCACTGCTACTAATAATATAATCCATAGAAAGCAACTTGAGCACTGCCTGAAATCTTATTAGAAATGCAAATTCTAAAGCCTCAGCCCAAAGCTTACTAAATCAAGATCTACTGGGACCCAAGAAACAGTATTAACAAGCTCTGCAAGTCATTCCTTGGCTCCCCAAATATGATAAGCATTGACCTAAGCTATACTCCTCATTTCCAGTCATCTAAAACATCAATCTGCCCTTTGTGAAGATACTATCAACAGAATTGTTCACATAAGGCAAGCAGGAATGCAGAAAGGCTAACAGACAGAGTTTAGTGATTTTTAAAGCAGTGTGACTCATCTCAATTTGCACAGCATGGCTTAATAAGAAAAAAAATAAAAAAGAAGCAACATGTATTTCATGGATGATGTTTCTAGACTTGTTTTTCTTGAGTTGGATCTTAAGAAGGCATTGTGCTGGCCAGTGATGGTACATACTTATTATTCCATTACTTTGGAAACAGAGACCGGTGGATCTCTGTGAGTTTGAGGCCAGCCTGATCTACAGAGTGAGTTCCAGGACAGGCAGAGTTACAGCAAAGAAACCTTGTCTTGGAAAAAAATAAGAAGAAAGAAAGCATTGTAACTGATTAGTTATGGTTGGAGTCCACATAATGAATCCATTCGATCAAATGTTTGTATCTCATAACAATCCAGACATCGAATTCTGAAACCATTGTGTCATATTATGAGTAGATGGAGCCCTGGGGAAGAAACTGTATTATCAAGACAGGGCCCTCATAAATGGAAGCACTTCATGGGTTATAACTGTTAGGTTTCCCTTGTTCTGTTCTCCATTGTGTGAGTTACAACCACATGACTGATATCTACAAGCCAAGAAGTGAGCCTGTCAGACATCTAACTGTCAGTGTCATGATCTTGAACTTTCTGGTCTCAACAATTGTGAGAAATAGGTTTCATTGTTTAAGACACCTAGTCTATGCTTTGGGGGTTAAAGAAGCTAGAACTGATAACTGATAACTGATAACTGATAGAATAACTGTTGTAATTCTCACCACAAAAGTCCTGACCTAGATTCACAGTAACTTTCATAATGAATTATATATGTCTTCTGTGTGTGTGTGTGTATATATATATATATATATATATATATATATATATATGTGTGTGTGTGTGTGTGTGTGTGTGTGTGTGTGTGTATGTGTATGTGTATATGTATATGTATAATGTTTTATCATGTAGTAAAGAAGAGATGAGGAAAAGGCAATAAATGAAGATTATTGGTTGGTCTCCTTGGTCTGAATACCAAGGGTCTGAATGTTCTATCTCCTTGGCCACATAAGCAACCACAGTGAGTAGCTAGGGTCTTGACTTCAATGTTAGGGTCTCACTGCACCTGCCTTATGACTACCTGCTCCTGAAATGGTTTATACAACTCATTCTACCTCTCTAAGTATCAGTACCCTCATCTGTGACATGAGGCTGATAATATTTAAATTAAACGGCTTTCCTCAAAAGTAAATTAGTATCTACAAGACTTCAGAGTAGTTCCTGGCATGTAAAAAGAACAATATACACTATATAATTTAAAATATCTGCGGGGTAGGAGAGGAATTTAAAGAAGTAAGTTGCTTGCCATACAAGCATGTGAACCTGAGTTGGACCCCCAAATCCTATGGAGAAATATAGGTATGATATGTGCTGATAACTCTAGTGCTGGGACAGAGGAAAGAGACAAACCTAATCCCTAGGGAGGGAGTTAGGGTCTAAAAACAACATGAATGGTTAATAAGGAACACATCTAAAGTTGACTTTTGACCTCATCATGTATGTGCACACACAGACATACAAACTCACAAACCTGTGCACCAGCACACACAAGAACACATGCACACACATAATAACAATTATTACAATTCTTATCATCTGAATCACATAGATCAGAGTGAAAAATCTTGCTATCTCTGATTTCAAATACTTGACTCATTATCTGAGTTAAATATTTTATATGATTTAGGCTTTCGTTTTCCACAACATTGGGAAGAAGATAGTGAACCATTTCATTCAACGGTCCCAAAACTTTTCATATACGTACAAATAACTGTTTTAGCTATTATATTTCAATTTCTAAATTAAGATAACTTTTTAAATCATATTTTTAAAGTATTTGACTATATCATATAATAATTTCAATATTCATGTACTTCAGGCATAATTATTGTTCCTGCCTTGAAATCACTAACATGACTTTAATTAGAAAACCATGATGATATGTTTCTAATAGATGTGATCATTCTTATCTGATAATTATTATGAATTACTTAATCAAGAAAAAATTTGAGAAAATAGTGGGGGAAACGTAGACTGAAAAGTGAGATGACTGGCACCCACAGGCATGTAAGAGTCACAGTTGCATAGACAGTGGTTCTGTCTTAAAGGAATCATCTGCCCACTGCTGCCCTGCTGAACTGCTGTGTCCACACTGAAGCCAAAGTTCTCACTGCTGAATGGCACACTGAGTGTTCTACTTGATTCCAGATTTTTGGATGATTTGATACTGGAGCCAGGGGCCATTGGTAATGTGTTGCCATGTGTTCCTATAGCCAGAGGGCCACTTAGCAAGCCAGATCACTACGATCCTAAAAACATCTTTACAGAAATATATGAAAAATCATAAAAGGAAAACCAAATAGGATGGCTCATCTAGAAGTTGGAAAATATGTACAAATTCATTTTACTTTATTGAATAGTGTAAAGATATCAGTACAAATAAAATAATTTGCTATGATTTTCAAAACATCAATAGAAGTGACAATCCACTGAGCAAGAAGTCTTTTATGACATCACAGAAAGAACACAATAACATGCTATATTACAAAATATGAAATTAATGCTATGAAATGGAGTCATTATACCAACTCTATGTGATTAAGTAGTTATGATTTAAAGTATCTTAGTTTCTGTTTTTAATATGCAAAGTGAAAATTGAGTTATTGAAGAGTTTATGTGAGGTTTCCAAATCTTTACTATTAATATAGAAATATTCTCAGTTAAATGTTTGAATACAAGTTAATAGTTACACCAATAACTTAATCACTATGTTACATAAATAAAACTAAATGATCTGGGCAAGAAAATATACGTGTTATTACATAGTTTCAGAATATGCTATGATTGCTATAGATGTTTAGAAAGATAGAAATATCTGTCCTTATGGAACAGTAGTGTTTTTAAATTCTATTTCATAAAGAAAGAAGTTTTTTAGATGCTTATGCCTTATTCTCATTAAAAGTTTCCCTCTTTATGAGAATCATGCAAATACTTCAACACCGTGGCTGCCTTTCTAATGTACTCATGGTTCCTAGGAAAGCATTTATAGTAGGGGAGATGTTCTCCTCTAATAAGCTGAGTTAACATTATGGCTGAGCATGGATTTGCACTCTTGGCAGAGCAAAGCGTCCTGTGTGGATGATGAAAGACACGGAGAGTTTAGACACGTTTTCCTCCCTCAACAGATACTTTAGAGCTTTCCTAAAGTGCGTAGTCTTTTCTTTGTTCTAAAGTACTGATTTTTTCCCCCTCGGTGAACTTTTAATATGTAGAGATGACTGATGACTATATGCACATCAGAGGACCTTCACTATCTAACTATTATAGGTCTGGGATAAATAGTAACATGACAAAATCCATGGGCTTTTGTTGTGTCTTTGATTGTGTGGCTGTCCTAGAGCTAAGAGTAGGTTGAGGAATGTTTTGAACCCCAGAATTCTCACCCTGAGAGTGGAAGGCATTTGGCTTTCTTTTACTCCAACAAATCCCAGCTAGCTCCAATACTGTGGTGCTTCTTGGCACGCCACTGCCAAGGAATGTGTCCTGGTTGATACTTACCTGACCACTGTGGCTGTTAGGCCTTGGCCTGGGCTCCTCTCCTTATAAGGTCTCTTCCTCTAGCCTCTGTGACACCTCTGCCTATGCAAAGGAGGCTTCCTCAGGACTTTGGCCCCAGGCAATGACAATATGACCACCCAGGTCTGATTGTGAGCTCCCCCCACCATGCAAATGGAGCTACCCTAGTATCACTGCCTTAACCAATGACCTTCCTCTCTATCCTATAAATGTGGTTCTCCTTGCTTCAATAAAATGAGCTATTTCACTGAAAACTGTCTCCCAGTAAGTCTGTTTCCTGTCAAGCTCTCAGCCTCCAACTGAAGACTTGCCCAGACCTATGGACTCATCCTGAGCTCTCCTCCTCAAAGCTGAGCAGGTGGCCAATGACTTAGCTACTTCCCAGGGAGGGGAACAGACAAAAGAATCCATATTGAATACTATATCTTGAGTTAATGGTTCCAACAATTTGTGTTTGGGGACTTTGACTCTTGCTTTAAAGATGTTAGAGGTAGTAGAGTCTTTTAAAGAGGTCATTTATTGGACTTCAGTTCACTAGGAAGTTCACTGCCCTTAGGAGAGATTAAAATAACTCTAGAGTAGATCCCTGGATATATGATGTTTTATAAAAGCCTGAGATTGACCTGAATCTGCTTTGTGGTTTCTTTTCTAGCAATGGTATATCTCACTCCGACCTGTGAGCTTTTGACATTTGGTGTTATCTTGCATGCGACATGCATCAGTGCTAAGCTGCTGGCGAAGTCGTGCTTTGAACATTCATAACTATTACCTAAATAATTCCCTTTTATTTCTACATTTTTCTAGTCATGAGTATTTTGTAATATTAATGAAAACCGAACTGATATAGCCTTAATTGACTTCTATATAAAAAAATTACACAAAAATAAATCAAGAGAAAAGATGGTGGAAGAAATTGTTACAACATCCAAGCTTTGTAAAAGACTGAAGACTTTCAATCCTTTCACTAAAAGAAAAATTTTCTACTGAGAAAACATTTTTTAATTTTAATTTTCCCCTTTTATTAAAAATACATCCTTTTATCACATAATATATCCAGACTACAGTTTCCCCTCCATCTACTTCTCCCAGTTCTTCCCCAACTCCCCTCACATCTGGATCTACTCCATTTCTTTCCCTCATTCAAAAATAACAAGCTTTTAAGAGATAAAAATAAAATACAACAAAATAAAATATAATAAGTTAAAACCACAGCCATACAACAAAGTTAGACAAGACAAACCAAAAGAAGGAAAAGAGCATCAAGAAAATGCACAAGAGACCCACTCATTCTTGCAATCAGGAATCCCATAAAAATACTAAACTGAAAGCTATAATGTATATACATATATCTACACCCATATATGAGTGAGGCAGACCTGGTAGGGACCAGTGCAAACCTTGCACTTGCTGCTTCAGTCTCTGTGACTTCACATGAGCTTCTGAGCAAACTTTTTTAATACTCTCAGTTTACAAATAATGACTAGAAAAAGTGACTGAAAAAAAGTAGCGTTACAATTCCCATATCTTAGCATCCCCTCTTTTATTTTTCCTTTGAGAACAAGAAGGAAACATGAATATCACAAAACTCAACTAATTTTGGTTGCATGGAATGCACACAAGTCATTATTTCATCAGTTAACATTATATAATAAATAGAAAAATCTCAAAGTTATAAAAACAAATATGAATTATGAGAAAATGTTGTACTCATACTTGACTGTGAGCAACAGTGATTTGTCAACCATGTCTAAGCTGACAATTATGGGATGACTTCATCCAAGACCTTTAGTTGATCAATTAACTGATATGTCTGTGTCTATAGGGTATAAATATATAACCTCCTAGATGGATCAGCAAAATTCTTTTCCAAAATAAGATGATAGAAAGCATCTTAAAATATATACAACCTAGCTAAAAGAATTTAAATCACATCATAAAGAAAACCTGGATGAAAATTTGTGTGCTCAGAATGCCTTTATTAGTGCATTGCTTTTTATAGATAAGTTTTGAGGCTGCCTCTGACAGTATAAGAATGCTTGTTGCATAATAGCTTGTAAATCGATGAGAGCATTAAAACCTGTTCATCACAGCAAACCAAAAAAGAGTAGCAATCTATTCTAGTTCTAGTGGTAATGACAGCATTTAAAAATAATTCTACATATTCAAGCCACAATCATGATGATCAAATGCCAACTCTTAATTATCTGCACAAATGAGATATAGATAAACAAAAATGATACACAATTCAAAAGAACTTGAACTCTATACTTGTTTTTGTTTTTGTTTTGTTTTTAAGTGCATATATATGCCCAAGGAAAAAGTTCATTGAGTTGGCTCTGTTTGCTCATATGGATCTCTTGTTAACTCATCAATATATATGTTGAAGGCAATAAGCAGCACATCTTCAGAAATATAGACCACCATTGTTAACTGATGAGTGGAATTTGGCTATGATCATTACCGGTGAATGCATTTACATATTCAAGTCAAAATCTGTGAATTGATTCATTTTAGTATAGTCATTGTTTGATATTTTTGCTTATTTTTATATTTTTATTATTTTTAAATTTATTGATTTATTTGTGCATGTGCCTGTGCCTACATGCCTGCGTGCACTCACCCCCATGCAAGTGTCATGGGATGCATGTAGGAGTCAGAGAACAATTTGTAGTAGTAGATTTTTCCTTCCACTGTAGGTTTCCAGAATGAAATTCAGACCTTCTGGCTGGGCGGCAAATGCCTTAACTCACTGAGCCATCTCACCAGCCCATTACATGTCTTTATTCAGCCATAACTTCAATAGCTATTTACTGAGGATTTATTCTGTGCCACAGCAAGATAAAAACTTACATAGTTTTCTTGTGTGTGTTTTGCCATTGAGATACAAAATGAAGAATATACCAATGACAGAATTTGTCCATGCAGTTGGCCTTGAGAAGTTGGGTCCAGAATTCATTTTATCTCACTTAGAAATGCTTCAACATTTTCCATTACATTCCTTTTTTATTAAATGTTTATCATTTGCTTCTCTGTAAAAATGTTTCTCAGACTGAGATGCTAGGTATTCACTTTAATTGCAATAAATATATTTACAAAACTGGAGAGTTTAGGGCGTGGAAGCACTGCAGACAAATAAATGAATAAATGAGATTACCTGAAATCCATACTTCATGAGAATATATTTTCTGTTTTTATTTCTGCAGCATAGTCTACATTCTCTTCGTGATAGCTGTACTTAGTCCTCACGTCATTGTCTGGGGAAGGTTCTCCTGTGTAGCATTTTACATTATTTCTGTCTGAAGATTTCTGACAGGAACCTCTTTAAAACAATCTAAGAATGTTGATGAAAACACATCTAAAATCATCTTGTCAGGAATATAAAATATTGTGTATCTCTAGAAACAGCAGTGGGAGTGTGGTGTGCTAGTACCTTTAGAATATTGAAGACTTCATGGCAAGGCTTATCCTTGTGCACCTGAAAATCCATATTGCATACTTGGTTTTCTGTTTATTTAAGCAAAGTGAACAACATTGACTGGAGTTTAAATGCTATTAAAAGTTCTATACAGGGGTCTAAAGAGATGGCTCAGCCAGACAGAGCACTGGCTGCTCTTCCAGAGGACATGGGTTCAATTCACAGCACCCACATGACAACTCACTACTGTCTGTAACTCCAGTACCAGGGGATCTGACACCTTCACAGCAATGCACATGAAATAAAATGAAAAATAATTGGGAAAAAAAAAGTTATTCTACAGAACTGAGTAGGAAAGATCTGCAGAATATAGACCATAGGAAGCTAAGTATTAAAAAACATTCAGTGGACTGTAGAGATGGCTCAGTGGTTAAGAGCATTGACTGCTCCTCCAGAGGTCCTGAGTTCGATTCCTAGCAACCACATGGTAGCTCACAACCATTTGTGATGGGATCATTACTGCTTTATTTTTTTCACATTTATCCAGTGCCTAGCATGTGGCATATGCTTGCCTGGTCAAATCAAGAGAAATGTGTGCAAGTCCATATTCTGATGAACTGTACTCACACACTTCCTGTTAGTTGTGACAGACTGAATTTTTTTAAAGATTTATTTTATTTACATGAGTGCTATATCTGTGTGCATATCTGCATGCCAGAAGATGACATCTGATCCCATAACAGATGGAATACTTCCATTGCAATAGCAGTTTTCATACCATGTTCAGTCAACCCAAAATGGAAGTGGTCAGGACAGCAAACTAGAGCTATTTTCCCTGGATACAAAAACACTATAAGTAATGGTTAAAAGTCTCAAATATATTAAATCAAAGGGGGAAAAGTGTTTGCAAAGGAAGTAGCCAAGAATAGAATCATTAGTACTGTCTGTTGTTGATTTGCAAAAAACATCCATTTTGTAGAATATTTTGTTAATTTTTATTTGGATATTTGGATACTCAATGCCATCTGGTTGGAGAAAATAATACTAAGTGACTCCGTCAGAATGAATCACGTGAGGCTGTTCTGTAACTCAAAAACTGAAACTACCAAGTAATGTTACATTCGTGTATGCAATAGAATCCATCACAGTTGTGATAGAGAAAAGCCAAAGCAAAATGAATCGGAAGGCAGTCACAGAAAATGTATGCTGAGCAATAGAGAAGATCTTCTCACTCACTACCACGATCCTGATTATTTTCTGACAAATGTCTGGCATCCTCTATCTGAGAAGCCATCCACATGAAGTCTCATCAACCCTGCTACTTAAGATTTGAACAAGGATGGCACCAAGGGATACACTAAGAGGGAAAGTGGTCTCTGAATCCTGGACAAAAACTAAGGGCAACTGTGGAATTCTGAGAGAGGGAGAAATCATCTTTCCCAGAAAAAAGCCCCATAATTGGTTATCCAATGCTAAGTGGTCAGCCCTAAGATCATATAAAAACAGGTAACATGATACAAACTGAGCAGAAGTATTAGTGTATTTAGAAAAATGTGTGTGTGTGTGTGTGTGTGTGTGTATGTGTGTGTATGTGTGTGTATTTAGGAATGTATATATAATATATATGCATATATATGCAAATATATATGTGTGTATATAGATGACAACAACTGAAAGCAAAGAGGTCATAAATATTGCAGAGAGCAAGTGGAGAGGCTGATGGGAGGAAAGGGAAGGGGTAAACAATGCAAATATAATTTCAAAAAATTGTTATAAAAACCCTATATTTCACTATATTTAAATGAAAGTGTTACTTAATAATAACAAATCAGAACCTTCATTATTTTAGCATAAGTACAAGAAATTCTGAAATGTATAGGAATCTCATTTTTATATATATATATATATATATATATATATATATATATATATATATATATATATATATATATATATATATGAGATAAAAAATTGAACTACTTTACAGACTTGCTATTCCTTTGACTTTATGCAGATTACTTTTGCAGAGACCAAATCACTTACTTTGATTTGCATTCCAGATTATCAGTCTCTAGTTCTGAACCATATGTACACACAATCTGAATGAAGATTACATACATCATTTCCTATGCTAATCACCATTGGAGCAAAAAGCAGACACTAAAAAAAGCCAGCCAAGCTCTTAGTAATTTTTTTTCTTATGGAAAATGCAAACAAGTATGCAAGTCACTTTACTTTCTGCTTTGTAAATAGCCAGTCAAGAACACTTCTTTCTTCTGAAGAGGAAGTGAAGGAGAGGGGTATCATTTATCACAACAACCCCCATCCAAAATAGCAATAACCTTAAAGATATTTGTGGGAAGAACATGACAAATGTTTATGCCTTCCATGGGAGAGCCCGTACTGCAGTTGGCCTTCAAGGTTCATTTTTTTACTTTATGATTTACTCGTGTTTGCCAAGAGGCGTCATTCAAGAAAAACAAAATCAGTAATTAGCTGCTATCCTATAAAGTCCCAACTAAAATCATAATTCTTGGAAAATTTTGACCTTATTATCAGGATTTGCTTCATCGAAGTGCTTCAACAATGATAAAAGTTTATGTCTGTCTATTATAACAGATCTTTTGTTTGCCATTAAATACAAACCTCTAAAATAATATCATTTTACTAAAGCCAAATTCCCAACTGAGAAACAATGAGTCAGGTTCACACTGGCATTTAGTTATCTCAGACTATTGTCAGTGATGATAATGATTCATAAGCATCACAGGGAAAGAGAAATGTTAAATATAAATATCTATTTCAAAGTATCTTGAAAAACTGGTTCTGGGTTATGTATGTAACTTACTGGCATGTACAAAGCCTTGGGATTCAATACCCAGAACTGCCAGAGAGAAAAACATAAAAAGAATGATACCAGGTGTGCAAATATGTGCACATCAAACTGATGGAATTTTTCCATCTTGTTCCAAAGACACTTTGTGCTTTTAAGAGGCACCCCAGACAGACCAATAAGCCTTGGAATATCAAAATAGCAATCTAATTTTAAGTGTTTTAAGCTAGGGAGGTACTAGGATCTTTAAGCCAGGAATATCCTTTACTAAAAGCATCCACTCTTATCTCATGGCTCACCACTTGTCTTTTTTTTTTTTTTTTTTTGCTTTTTTCACTATTGCCACTTAGATAGGTTACTTCCATTCCTTATAATAGCTGCCGCCTCCTAGCAGTGCTATCTGCATCTATTCTTGCACAGAAATAGACTGTTTTCCACAGTACCTTGTTTCTACTTATCTCTTAAAACCTAAAAATGGCATTCCATATCTGTGAGAATCTGGATTCTGGCTACCTTGGTGAATCATTTTTTTCCACTCTTTCTTGTTCAGTCTAAATTAGCCACACTGTTCCTCTCTATGCACATATACATGAATTCTCATCTCTTTCTCTCATCTCTGTTCTGAATGACCACCACTCCTGCAGAGTTTCATGCTATAACCAGTGTCTGTTTTGAATGACCACCACCCCTGGAGAGTATCTTTCTGTAACCACTGTCTGTTCTGAATGACCACCACCCCTGGACAGTATCTTTCTGTAACCACTGTCTGTTTTGAATGACCACAACCCCTGGAGAGTATCTTTCTGCAACCACTGTCTGTTCAGTCCCTGTCCATGCTTTATTTTTCCAATATGGTTTTATTTTCTCACTAAGTGTATAATTGCCTTCTATCCTGCATGACTTATATGATACACAGATCAAATAACATTTTTTCTACTTCTTCCAGTACAAAATCTCTAACATGCAGGACCACAGGCACCCTGTAAGTAGTTATTCAGTGAAATAATTTATCCTGTGTGACTCAATCTTAGGGCTGATAGTCTGGGATACAGTGTTGGAAGTGATATGTGTGTGTGTGTGTGTGTGTGTGTGTGTGTGTGTGCGTGTGTGTGTGTTTCTATATGTACATGTGTCTGTCTGTCTGTGGGTGTATATGTTTACGCCTATGTGTGTGCACTTCTTTAAAAAAAAGTGTTAAAATTTCCCTATGGGGAAAATAGTATTGTAAAGCAGAAACAAATAGAAATTAGAATTACCATAAATTCTATCTTTCAAAATTAAATATTGTTAACATAGTAGTAATTATAGTTCTGACCTCTTTTTTTAACCAAAGAAAATTCTACCTTTAATATTAAATGTATTTTCAGTTGCGGAAATATATTTTAAGTCTCTACTAATCACAATTTAGGTGAACAAAATATTGATAATGTTAATCTACTATTTAAATATTTTGGAAACCTGGGTCAGTTGGGTTTGCTATAACTAAAATGTGTCTTCGCTCATTATTTCAGTATAACAAAAATATTGGTATTTGTGTTGGGTGGTTTTGTTTCAATTTGGCACAAGCTAGAGTCATCAGAAAGGAAGGAGGATCCTCAACTGAGAAAATGCTCCATAGGGCTGTAGGCAAGCCTGTAGGGCATATTCACAGTGTTTGATGGAAAAGGGCCCAGTCCACTGTGGGTGATACCATGCCAGGGCTGGTGGTCTATAAGAAAGCAAAATGAGCAAGCCAGGGGGAGCAAGTTAGTAAGCAGCACTCCTCCATGGCTTCTGCATCTGCTCCTGTCTTTAGGTTCCTGCCCTGTTTGAGTTCCTCTCCTGACTTCCTTTGGTGATGTACAATGATGTGCAAGTATAAGTCAAATCAACCTTTTCCTCTCAAAATTGCTTTGGCCATGCTGTGTTTTATCACAGCAATAGTAACCTTAGCCAAGACAGCATTATATATTATTTTATACTGTTATTGTTTTAAATAAAAGTCATTTTTATAAGAAACTGATGCTTTCTATGGAAAAATGTGTTTTTAAGTGTTCAAAAATGTATTAGCCCAATCCAGTACGGCAAACAACTTCTATAATCACAGGAAAATTTTAAATGTAAATTTTAAAATCATATGGTATCAGAAAAACAAGAGAAAATGGTGAGAAGAGATGATAAGATATAATATTTCTGTAGTAAGGCATATAAAGCTCAAAACAAATATGGCTTCATCAGGAACCACTTTCATTGTTCATGCTTTAAATTATTATTTACAATATAGGTTTTGTTCAATGTTTCTTTAAATGATCAGGGTATTTTAAATTAATTTTATTTTGAGACCAAAGTCACACCATATTCTTTTCAATTTTCCTGATGCTTCGTGTTAGCTGCTAATGTTGTACACATTCATGGCCTTCGGGGAATGTCTCATTCCTTACAGCTACCTCAACCTCCTCCAGCAACATGTGCTGTAGGCTATGGTGCCTGGTGGATTTTTTTTGTTGGTTTTTTTGAGATTCAAAAGATGTTCAGAAGCAGCTGAACATGAAAGTGTGACAAAAGAATAAAGAAGGCAGAAAGGAGGACAGAGATCTATTTTTGTCTTTAGAAGGTCACCATGAAATTTGTATTTAAAAGATAATAACATCAATATCCAGAGAACTCCATAAAAAGAGATTTTTCCATCAATAACTCTACTTCCTGCCAGTATCATCTCATTTTCCTGGCTAAGTGGTCCATGATTCTAGGATGCAGCTGATGGTTTCAAGGCAGAGAGAGTCTGTATTTTACAATTACTTGTCTTTTGGAGAATTCTTTCATGAAGTAAACACAGAGCTGTGTCTTTAAATACAGCTCATTGATGTAGAAGGAGATATGAGTGACACAAAACTGTTTAAATGAGCCACTATAACCTTTATCTGGGCTTTGGAGTTCAAATTGGACTTATAAACAGAGTAGAATATATTAAAATAAGATGAAATAGATTACGTCATATAATCAGTTAAATAAATATTTCATTGTTTCAAAATCTCTCCCTGAATATCTTCTGTCACTCAAAGTAGGGCATAACCATAGCACCGTTCCTCTATTTAGTAAAAACATGAATTTTTAAATTAAACAGTAGCACACCAGAATAATAAAACACAAAGGATTTAGATCACAACAAAGGTTGTGTGGATTGAAATCAAAAGCTGCCCCTAGTGATGTCTTACTATCAACCAGTCCCTCAGATCTCCAGACTCTGCAATTGTAAAGGAAAATTACTGGGTACTTACTGAGA
Source organism: Cricetomys ansorgei (assembly GCA_026225945.1). NCBI lineage: Eukaryota > Metazoa > Chordata > Mammalia > Rodentia > Nesomyidae > Cricetomys > Cricetomys ansorgei. The sequence continues at coordinate 21,502,701 of JAMJFZ010000056.1, forward strand.
ATGATTTTTGTGAGAATTTAATGAGTTGGTAATTTTCACAATGTAAGAAAATGCCTACCACACATAACTCTAAAGTAAATGCTTGTCTAGACCAATCATCGGTAGGCACTAATTATATTAACTCTAACAATCTGCATTTTAAAAAATTGCTTCTGTATTTATTAAATATTTCTTCCTATTTTCTACTTCATTGCTTTTTCTAACATTTTATTTCACTTATTTGCTGATTTAATTTTAATTTTGGTACATTCATTTCTTAAAATATGACTGCTCTATATTAATTTTTTTCCCTTAATCACAGGCTTGATTGTTAGGATCTGACACACAATATTTCACTATTACCTCTTCTATTTATTCTATAGCAATCATGTTAAAATTTCTCTTGGTCTTATTTAAGAATCATCTTTAATGTTCTACATTCCATATGGGCTAATTTAATTTCAACTAGAGATGCCAAAAAAAACAAGTAGGGGGCTGCAGATATTGCTCAATGCTTAGGTAAGTTTCCTCTCTTGTGGGAGACATGAGTTTGATTCCCAGGACCCAAATGATGACTCACAACCATCCATGATTCTAGTTTCATGAGATTTAATGTTTTCTTCTGGCCTCAGTAGGCATCAAGCAAACACATGGCATACATACATGCACACAGACAAAACACTCATATAAAATAAATAAGCTTAAAATAATTTTAAAGAAACAAAGCAATTAGATGAGAAAAATTCACAATAGGCTTAATTTTAGAGATGAAATGACGGCTGATTATTTAAATGAAATATATATTTCATCAAAAATCAAAGAAATTATATATCCTAAAAATTCAAGTTAATTATGTGGAAATAATTAAATTATAAATGAAAAAAATAGCAGTCATCAAAAGTTATTGTAAATAAGAGAGGATTTAATAGGGAGATTGGATACACAATCAATTCAGTAGGAAATCAATAGCATTCTTCAACATAAACATCAACAACTTAGGGTATATGATGAAGAAAGACACTTTCAGAACTGAGCACAATAGGACAAGCATGCCATGTATTTGACAGGAAAGCACATTCTCATAAAGATTTCACTATTTTTGTCAGTTTGTAAACCTTATATTTCAGTGGGATTGCATTGAGAACTTTTCATTTTACATAGACAGATTGATTCTAAATTATGTGAAAACAAGTAAGATTGGACAGAAATTTTCTGGAGAAGGAATATGACAGAATAAGCTCCACATGATTGTCAAAACATACTATTCGGCTTACTGCAGTGGAACACCACTGCACAGTCAGTGAACAAAAGAAAATATAATCTCCTGAAATAAAGTTAATGCATTTAATTAAGACAGAGTTGAATGTTTAATCGCTCATAAAAAGATATGTTTTTCCATATTGGTTATTTGGAGTAAGCAATGGTCATGTGGGGTAAAAACTTTCTCCTTCTTTTATACCAGATAAATTATGTATTTCCATACAATAGAAAAGCAACAAAATTTTTACCATCACAGAATAAATTGCCTTTCTAAACATAATATAGATCCCAAAAATCACAAAGAGAAATTAACAAATGCTTTTAAATCATAGAAAAATCTAACATGAAGTCAAAAGAAAATTTCAAAATGAAAGAAAAATAATTTACCACTAAGAACAAGTTATTTAATTGTAAAAATGTTAAAATCTAGTAAAAATGGAATGTGAACTGACAATTCAAGAAAAATATCTATTGTTTTATTAAACATAGAAAAATATTCAAGTCTGTAATAAGGGGAAATATAAAATAAAAGTTTAAGTTATTATATGTTTAATTAAATTTAGAATTTATTAATTAACAATAAAGTATATTATTTTCTCAACTCATATTTTCTAGCAAAGGTAGAATGTGTAAGTAAACTGCTGTATACAAGGGATAAATAACAGGTTATGTGAATTTGCATTGGAAGTCTATAGAGGAATCTATAATTTATAATTTAATCTTTTAATCCAGCAACATAGCTGCTTTGGGAGAGGATCATAATTCAAGGCCTCTGTGATCCAGCTGGAATACAGCATATGCCTTTAAGTAACTGAATTCAGAAGGCAATGGTGGCACATGCTTTTAATCCCAGCTCTCAAGATGTAACAGGAAATAGTCAGTTCAGAAGTAGGTCACAGTTCTGTGTTCAGGGCTCTCAGTTCAGAGTTCTCAGTCAGTTCAGAGTTAAGAGAAAACACTAGAGACTGAGTGAATGGAAGGAGATTCAAGTTAGAGCATGCTAGTCAACTAAGAAGTAGAAAGTCAGAGGCAAAGTGAAGTACATATTGAAAACACATCCTTAATTCCAAGTCTGAGAATGAATCACAGTGAAGACATGCCCAACTCTCAATATATAAAAGCAGGCTCTCAGCTTAGAAAATCTGTCAGATAAGATACAGAGGTAATATCAGACAAAAAGAGTAAGTTTGAGAAAAAGAGTCAGCTAACAAGGAGAGTCAGTTTGAAGCCTAGCAAAGCAGTTCCAACAGAGAAGTTGAGGGAGTCAGTCAGAGTCTGCCAGAGTCACTCTGAAGAGCTCAGTGTTTTGGTGAAATGTTATATAGATATCAGCTAGATTCATTTGATTTATGATGCCATATAAGTCCAATATTTCTTTATATAATTTTTAGACATGTCTGTCTATTGAAGTTTCATACTATCACTGTGTTGGAGGTAGTCAGTTGTTTTAGATCTAGCAATATTTATTTTATTAAATTATATAAGTCTATATTCCATATGGTGTGTGTGTGTGTGTGTGTGTGTGTGTGTGTGTTTAGAATTGTAATATCCTCTTGATAGATTATTCTTTTAATGAGTGTGAAGTGCCTCTTCTTATTTCTTCTGACTAGTTTTGGATTGGTCTATTTTTTCAGATATTAGAATAGCTAACACAGCTCTTTTCTCAGTTCCATTGGCTGGGAATGCGGCTGTCTATCCTTTACTCTAAGGTGCTATCTATGGTTGATGATTAGGTATGTTTCTTAGAGGCAGCAGAAAGGTAGATGCCATTTTTAATCTAGTCTGCTAATCTGTGTCTCTTTATTGGGTAATTCAGGCCATTAATATTAAGAGGTAATGTTGAAATGTGTGTATTATTTCCTGTTATTTTGTTGTTTTATGTCTTTTCATACACCTTTTTTAGTTATATATTCTGGAATTATTTTATTACTTATTGCGACCTCTTGGATGTGCTTATTCTTCTCTTTAGATCACAGTTTCCTCTTTCATATACGTTGTAGAGCTGGCTTAATAGTTGTAAATTCCTAAAATACATTTTTATCATGAAAAGTTTTTATTCCTTCAGTTTTAGTACATAGTTTAGCTGTCTATAAATGTTCTGGTGACAACTACTGTCTTTCAGAACTTGCAATACACTTTACACTTATCTTTAAAAAGTTTCTGTCAAATAATCTCCTGCTATTCAGATGAGCCTGCCTTAATAAGTGACTTGACCTTTTTCTCTTGCTTCTTCCAAGTCTCTTTTTTTTTCCTGTGCTTTTAATGTTATAACTATAATACTTATGGGAAGTTTCTTCTCTGGTCCTATCTATTTGGAGTTCTGTGACTCATTCATACACATATACATGCATATATATTCATATATGTATATATACACACACATACATATATAGAGATGGATGTATATAGACATATACATATAGACATATGTGCAAACATATGCATATGTATATATGTACATATATATGTATATAAGACATCTGTATATATGAGACCAAAATGAAGAGATGTCCCCTTTATATACATGTATATATGGGGACATGCATGTTTTTGTATATTGTAGTGTATTCATGTTGTTTTGTGTTGTTTGATCATACTTGTAATCATTGTTTTTTAACTCTTTGGAAACTTTCCAGGTCCTTTGCATTAGAAAATATTATTATGGGATTAATGGTTGCTGGAGAAGACATGCTTTCTTGGGTTTCCATGTTGTTTTGGTTTCTACAGGATGGCTAGTTCATCAAGAGAAGATTGTTGATTGAGTTTTCTTTCTTCCTTTCCTCCTTTCTCTTTCATTCAAACAAACTTTCTTTCTCAGTGAAGACATTAACCATGTTCAAACAGGACCAAATCTGAGTAGGATCTATATGCATATTTTCCTAATTGAATTAATTCTGGAGTGGAGTAGGCCAGCCTAAGCAAGGGAAGCCAGTGTTTACCGTTTGTTGCAGGAGGTTTCTGAGCAGGTCAAGATTAGGGGAGGCCAGGTCTACTTCTTTCTCTAGGAGTCCTAGGCTTCTGAAACAAAATTCCTGTAAGCTATACAAGGGACTATTTATTGCAAGAACCAATCTGTAGCCAGTGTACTCGATCATGGTTCTCAAGAAGTATAGGCAGGCCTCAGCAAGGGAAGCAGAGTGCAAGAGGCCTGTTGTCTGGAATTCTAGTGCAGGAGGTTTCCCTTTCTAACTGTATCACTGAATACTTATAGCTTTACTTATGCATGCTCACCTAACTCTGTTATTATTTACTTTACACATTTAAGTGATTCAATGTGTGGTACACATAACTGTTAAATTTTCTTGATTAACTGACCTATTTAACATTATGTAATAACCTTCCAACACTATTACAGCAAAGAAATTCACACATTATAATTAACTTGGCAAAAGTAAAAAAAGAAAAAGGATTTTAAAACAGAAAATAAATGAAAGTCCATGGGGGATAATAAATGTAAAGATATTAGATTTCTCAGTATAACTGTCACCAGTCATAGAAAGCTACTTAATGTAGCTGCCAGACAAAAATATTATATTCAGTAAAATTCTTCTTCCAAAATTAAAGAGAAAGAATTTAATAGATAAACAAAACCTGAAGGATAGTTCTTCAAGTGGGAATATAAGCACCTATGTAGAAGCAAATAAACAGATGAAGATATACAACACATTAGTAAATATAAGTAAATAAGTAATACTAAATATTATAATAATTTAACTATGATAGATAGTTTCCAATTCTTATATAAAAGTTAAAAGACAAAAGTACCAACATAACTACATTATAAAATGCCAATAAATACACAATTTATGAAAAGATGTAAAGTCTTTGGGTTGAAGGCATGGCTCAGAAGTTGAGAAAGCCTACTTCTCTTGCAAAGAAAGGACCTGAGTTCAGTTCCCATAACCCATGCCAAGTGGTTTATAAACCACTATAAATCCAGCTCCACGCTGACTCCACATCAAAAGCACTTGAACTCCCACTCTTCACACATAAACACACACACACATTTACCTAAGTTAAAAATAGCAAAATAAAATATTTAAAAAGGATGTAGTCATTTATTACCTAACCTCAGGATATATCTGACAAATACCGTATTTGTCAATTCATTGTTACAGAAGTATCATACTGTAACTAGTCCAAATCTCTATGGCATATGTCAATGAATCAATATGGCCTCTTGGTGGAATAAAAAGGCAGCAAACATGAGATTCATAGACTGCTATTGGTATAACATTATACTATGTTGTTATATTGATGGCATCCCAATATTATGACTTTCACCAACATCATTACAAACGTCAATGACACAGTGTGCTGTGATATCACAGTGACTGTGGCATCATTTGGCAACAGAAACTTTTCATCTCTATTGTAATCTGATGGAAGAGCCATTAAATATGTGGTCATCATTGACCAAATGTCATCATACAACACCCAACTGTAGTTATTTCCTGAGCAAAATGAAGTGTGTGGTAGAGAACTAAAGGAACAGTTGTTCTCAGTATCATTGACATTATTAAAATGCATTGCAATAGCCATGTTGCACAAAAGCCTTATGACAATCAAATACCTATAAGAGGTACTCAAAACAAAAAAGAAAGAAGTAAAATCATGTTAGGGGAAAACATCAAGGAAAAGACAGCAGAAAAAAAAATTACAAGACACAAAGATGAACATTAATGACAATGATTTCTTTCCAGAGAGTAAGTTTTCAGTGTAAATGGATCAAACTTCTGAGTGTAAATAGAGTAGCTAAGTGGACTAAGCGGGAAGAGGATCCATCTCTAAGTTATCTATAAGCTAGAAGTATGAACACTTACACTTAATTTGAGTGGTAACAGAAAGAGAACAGATATACTTACGCTTACCCACAGAGGTAAAAGGCTTGCATATTGGAAAAATAGGATTCAATTGATGAAAAAAATTAATATGATATAAATAAATATGAATTTACCACTGTTCATAGATTGCAAACTTAGTTACTAAAACCACCCACATTGCTCAAAACATCTGTAGATGAAATATAACCTAGATCAAAACTCCAGTGGCAAGTGTTTTCAGAGATTTAGAAAATAGGTCCTAAAATTCATAGGGAATAACATTTTACAGTTCTTAAATACTCTTGAGAAAAATATAAGTGGAGCTATCATACTTTCTAACTTTTAGAAATGTGACAAATTTTAATAATCAGGCCAAGTCTGGTGATTTGTAACTGGAAGGCAAATGCTGTAGGAGCAGAATAATCTCAAGGCCATTCTGGATCATGCAATAAAACAGACCCAATCTCAGAAGAACTGCAAAGTGTACAGTGACCAAATCAGTTCAAAACTGGTCTAAAAACAGACACAGACCAACAGAGAGGGTAACAGTGAGCACAGAAGTAATGTACACAGTGTGAAATGATTTTCATTGAGATACCCACTAGTTTACAGTAAAGGACAGTTTCTTTAATGAATGATGTTGAATAAATAAAAATGATTAAATTGGATCCTTATTTTATATAACAAACAAAATACCAATTCAAAATGGATTAGAGACTTAAACATGAAACTTGAAACCATATAACTCTTAGAAAAAACATAAAACTAACTTTTATATCATTAGTCTTAGCTCTAATTTCTTGGATATCACACAATAGCACAAGCAACAAAATTAAAAAAAAAATAAAGGAACAACATTACATTAAAAGTGTGTGTGTGTGTGTGTGTGTGTGTGTGTGTGTGTGTGTGTCTGTGTGTGTGTGTGTGTGTGTCTGTGTGTCTGTGTGTTAAACCAGCCATGGGAAAAAAGGGCCTCCTAAAGGTAATATCTGTTTCATAAGTAGTTGATTCCCCAAATATATTAGAAAGCAAAATAATTACTAACAAAAGTACAATTTTTGCAAATAGAAAACTTATGGGAACAATAAAATATGTCCTGACAGACAAATAAAATGTGGTGTATATACAGAGTAGAGAGTGATTCACCTTAGAAAATGCAGAAGAAACTTGAACCCACTGTGGTAAGTGGAGTACAATTACTTCACAATTGTCACAAAACACAAGAATTACATGATTCTATCATGTAAAGTATCTAAACTAATCATCCTCTCAGAAGTACAATTATTAATAGGATGGTGATTCTCATGGCACGGCAGAAGGTAAAATAAAGAACCACATTTAATGGTGTGTAGTACCAGTTATTAAAGGCAGCCTTTATACAAAGATATCACAAAGCTAATAACTTCATGCATACACTCAAAATATGAGCAAGTGTTTCATTTTCTGTGCTATTTTAAATTTTTTAATCTAAAGAAATTTGGCTGAAGAAAATGATTAATGATATACAAACTAAGATGTTCAAGTTGACTCTCATGTATATGATAGAATCCAAACTCAAAGATGGAACACGTGCATACGATTCTAGTTTTGTTTTGTTTTGTTTTGTTTTTGAGTAAAAAATTAGAGGCCAATGAGATGCCTCAGAGAGTAACAATCCTTAATGCTAAACCAGATGACCTGAGTTCAATCCCCAGGACCCATGTGGTAGAAAGAGAGAAGAAGCTGGTGCAAGTTGTCCTCTGATCTCTACAAACATTCTGGGAATGCATACCTGTATATATATGCATGTACACACACACACTATATATATATATATATATCTGTGTATACATACAAGGTGAATAAATAAATTAATTAACGTAATGTAAAATTAAAATTAAGACAATTAATTGACAATACTGAAGTCATAATACTGATTTTCTTGGAGCAGTACAGGAGACAAAGATGTTATATATCAGAGCTTTCTGGGGTAATTATTTTTATCCTGATTTGAGTAGTGATTATTTGGGATAAACTCAAGTTGTGTGCTTAACCTTACTACATTAACAGTAGTTTATATGATGATAAAATAATCTTAATATAGTTACTTTAATAATGCAGTGTGTGCAGGCTGAATGGAAGTAACAGATTTGTCTCATAAACTTTTAGTTTATTCTGTAGCTCAAGGCAGGGAAAATATATATTACACCATCTGGTAGCCTTACTAATCCAACTTTTGTTTTATGATGTTGGAATGACATCGTGCCTTTTCAGTTCAAAGACTGTTTTGTTATGAAAATGCCAAATATTTAGGTAAAATTTTGAGTTTTCATTACAAAATTTGGCATCAGAAAGATTTGACAGTGCTCTCCCTATGCAGAAAGGTTTATGGTCAGTTTTCAGTGATTCTAGTAATAATACTGTTTGTGAATATTCTTTCAGATGAATCAGTTTCCAGCTTCCCACTGCCCTGTAAATCAATCCTTCAAGGCCACAAGTAAGAGCTAACAGCAGAGAGGCTGAAATGTACTTAAGCTGTAACATCTTGTACACAGTCATCGTGAGTGACATTTCATCCTGAATGAAAATCTGAGTGAGTCACATTTAGAATAGCAATGTGCTCTGATTTGCCCAGTTTTATAATAAGCAAGAAAAATGACCTGCAATAAATCTTTTATCACTTTCAGCGATAAAAAACTTTCAGTTCTTCCTAGCATAAGAACAACACTATGCTATATAATAACCACAGTTTTCAGGTTGTCAACTCTGACAGGTTGCTCAGCATCTGCCCTGTGGTCAGTTCGGGTTGATATTACTTTGAGATTGTTATTTATAAGCCTGATAATGAATTTAAACAAAAATTATCTTAAGAAATAATCAAAAATTAAAGAATGAGGAATACAAATTTGAAACATAAGATACCTAGATTTACTACAGAGAAGATGAAGGTTATTCAATTTTCCTAATGTGGGGAGCCTAAAAACAGTTTTTTTCTGAATTGATGGGAAGAATTATGTTGAAGCAATGTCTATTGTTAGGCTATATCATATAGTCTCAGTTTCTGAGTTTCTCAGTTTCTTGTTGCTGTGATAAAATGCCCTGATAAAAACAACTTAAAAGGGAAAAGGTTTATTTTTACTTACAGTTCAAAGATAGAGCCATCATGGTGGAGAAATCAATGTTGCAGGGTTTGTAATGGCTGGTAATGTATCCACGCTCAGGACTCAGAGGATGGTGAATCCCTGTGTTAAGCTCATTTTCTTCTTTGTGTAAAGTCTCATATGGTGCTAACCAGAGTGGGTGCATCTTCCCACCTTAATTAACCTAAACAAAATAATCCTCCACAGGCATGCACTGATGACTGTCATCTCTCAGGGGATTCTATGTCTCAAGTTCACTACTGAGATTAATCATGACAATTCTATCCCTAGTCACCTTAACATCCAAACATATCACTTTAAATCACAGCCTAATCACCTTGTAACTTAATCAAAGTCTCATGTTCATTGCACAATTAAAGATACAATCTATCTCAAAAGTCCTTATAATCTTTTTACAATCTAATCATTTTAAAAAGACCAACATCCACATGCTATCTGGGACACAGGCAATCTCTTAACGATGAGCTCCTATAAAATCAATAACAAATTACACTGTACGTTAATACAGTTACACAAAGTAAACAATCCCTCCCATTCCAAAATGGAAAAATTAGGGCATAATAAGCAATGATTTAATAAAATCAAGACTAAAGTTCAGCAGATAAGATACATAATCTTGCTAATATGTGTCTAGTATCTGGATCACATCTGATTACATCTTGTAAAGCATAATCTAGGCAAAAATGACTTGAGTACCCTACTCTTTTCTGCAAACTGCCACACATATAACCCCTCTTTAGCCAGTCCTAAATAATTCTTGAAGCTTTCTTCAGTGCATGATCCATGGTCTCAGCATCTCCAATAATCTGGGGTCTCAATTCCAACCTGGCGTTCACCTTCACAGCTTCATAAAACAACAGGATATTGGCAGGATCTCTGACCCTGGCACATATTGATTGTTCTCAGTTGCTCTCTGAAACCATGGATAAGGATTCCATGACTCTCTCAATCCTCCATCTTCCATGGCTGCAAAACCAATCCACACAAAGAATACAGACACAGACTGGTCCTATTGGACCGCAACTTTATCAACTTCCCTATGCAGATTCTGGGACACATTTCCCCATGCAGTTGCCTTTGGAGAATGCAGAGTCCCTTCAGTTTATATACTCTTCCTTCAAATAAATTTGGATATTCACAAGGTGGAGCCTCTGATGGGTAAAATTTAGCCCCTGGGGAGCTGTTCCTATTGTCCTATTGCAGCCCAAGAAGTTTCATCTCTCAAACAATTACATCTGCATTCTCAACATAAGCATGAATGTTCTCTCTTTAAATTCCTCTTTCAAACAGATTCATGCATTAGTTTTTAAATTCAACTTTACTCAAGTTCTTAGTACATAGATGGAATGAAATTGGCTTCTTAACCAAATATCACATGAATGGCCTATAACCCAACTCCTGATAAATGTCTTCTGCATTTATCTCAGCATTCTGGGCTCTCAAATTACCAGTAGAATGGTCTATTAAGCCCTGCTTGCAGGATTTGAAGGATTTTTTCCATGTTCCAAACCCTTCCACACGACTCCCACATACCATTTCCAAAGCCTTATGTGCCACATGGTTCAGTTTGCTTACAGCAATGGCCATACTTCTCAATACCAATTTTTGTCTCAGTTTATTTTCCTCACCAGGAAATATAATATGATATAATACCCTGGCAAAAGTAACTTAAAAAGGAAGAGGTTTATTTTGGCTCATATTTCAAAAATACAGTCCACTACGCAAGGAAATCAAGATAGCAAGGGACTGAAACATCACAACCACAATCAGGAAGCATGAATTGATGAATCCTTCTGCTTAGCTCCCTTTCACCTTCTATATAATCCAGTATGCCAGCACAGGGAATGGTGTCACTCACAGTGGAAAGTTCTTCCTACTTCATTTAACCTAATTAAATCAATCTTCCACTATCATGGCTGGAAGTTTACTGCTTAGCTAGAAACCTAGTCAACAAGTTGACTTCTGTGATTATCCGTAGCAAATAGTGGCTTAGGAAAAATTTGGCCTTCCTAATAAGCCTAAGAAATCATAGTTTTATAGAACCTGATTATTATTTGGTAATCATGTATTTAGATGGATGATATTTTAATTTTATATTTTGATTTTAACATGTGCATCTTAAAGATTTTTTAAAATATTTTAGAAGGAACCACATAATAATGTCATACAGATTTTCAGTGTACAATTGAGAACTACAGGCAATAAAATCATACAACATTTTAAATTAAAAGATATTAAATAGCATAATCAAGGTGTGTGGTATGCAAATAAGATCAAGAGAAAAAGATCACTGAATGATCAAAAACTAGCAGGAAACCTTTCTAAATGTTCAAATACAGATTTTTAAGTAGACTGCAATCCTAAAAGAAAGTAAGTGTTCAAAATGTTGCCATTTATATGCGTTTTCTACAATGTATTCCTTCATATGATATCTATCCAATACTAAAGTTTCCAAATTCTACTTTAAACAAATCATCAAAATCAATTGCATTAGCAAAATAGTAAACAAGCATCTCTCAAAATACAATATATTTACCAAAAACAATTTTAAAATGACTTAAATCTTAGAAATTAACCTCTCTGATCATCCTTATTTCCTTCATTCCTCCATCCAGAATAAAAAGAAAAAGAAAAACAAATAATTAAGGAAGCTTGCTTTTATGGTTCCCATCATTAATGCCATAATAAATCTAGTGCCACGAGTACAATTAAGCTCTATTGAGCCTCTTAAAAACCTATCCTAATGTCAATCATGTATATCTTTGGAAAACTGTAAAAGTCTCAGCAAAGGATTACATTTGGTAACTGAAGAAAAACTATAATTGATTGAAATTTCAACTCATAAAAAATTTTTAATTTTATTTGGAGCCAATTAAGAAGAGCAGCATCATATAGTAATGTTTAGTAATCTTAAATACTATGTAAAAATATTACATTTTCAAACAATTTTTAGCTTTTATGAATTCATGGAAATGAAAAATAATTAAGAGATGTAACTTTGTTGGGGTGGATGTTGAGTACCATGCTATCTGAGAAGATTTGGAGACTGTACTGACATTTTCTCTCTTTCTACAAGAAAACAGAATTATTGAGGCATAAAAATATACAGATCAAAGGGCCAAAGGAAAATAGAGAATATGGGAAGAGAAGAATGAATATAAACCTAAAAAATGCTTTATTTGTTATAGATTAAAACAACATGATTTGTATTCAAGTGGATTTAAAACAAATATTTTAAATGGAACTCAAAATAATATAAATATAAGGGAACATAATACTTTTAAAGATGTATTGTTATATTTTTAATTCCTTGGACAATACCAAAAAACAGAGACTCCTTGTAAAAAGAAATTGAAGATATTTTAACTTCTTTTATTGAAAAAATTTTTTTCTCATACGGTACATACTGATTACAGTTTCCTCTCCCTCTGCTTCTCCCAGTTCTTCTCTACTTCCCCTTCCTTCTGGGTCCATTTCCTTTCTGTCTCTCATTAGAAAAGAACAGGCTTCTAAGAGATAACAACCTACATAAGAAAATAAATTATTGTAAGATGAAACAAAAAATATCTTATTGAAGTTGAACACAGCAACCCAACAGAAGGAAAAGAGTCCCAAGGGAAGTCATAAGAGTCAGAGACCCACTCGTTCTCACAGTCAGGAGTCCCATAAAGTACTAAGCCAATAGCTATAATATATATGCAGAGACCTGCTGTGGACCTGTGTAGGCCCTGTGCTTGTTGCTTCAGTCTCTGTGAGCTCGTAAATGCATTGCTTAGTTGATTTAGAGAGCCTTGTTCTCCTGCTGTCTCCATCCCCTTTGGCTCTTACAAACTTTCTACCTCTACTTCTTTGGGATTCGCTGAGCTATGAGGGGAAGGATTTGATGGAGCCTTCTAATTTAGACTCTCTCTCCACATAAGGTCTGGCTGGGTTTCTGCATCTGTTCCCATTTGCTGCTGGAGGAAGCCTCTCTGATGATAACTGGATAAGGCACTGATCTGAGTATGGTAGACTGTCACTACAAATCATTTTATTGATTTATTTTTTTAGACCAGTAATGTTTGGTTTTATGCTTGGCCACTAACCTGTTAAGTATCTGGTTCTTGATTACCCAAGCAGTGTTGGATATGGGTTCCTTCTTATGGAATAAGTTCTCAGTCAAATCAGTCTACTCCTAAAATCAAATTGACTGTTCCCACAAGTTTTGTGTCACAATTAATCTAACATATTTTGTTGTTTGGGGATTTCCATGGGAACACTCTTAACCAACAACTCAATTGAATGCAACTCAGTCCTGCCACTGGAAGCCTCTCCTGGCTACAAGAGATAGCCAGTTGACACTCTGGGTCACTTATTACTAGGAGCCCTTATTAGGATCATATTCATAGATTCCAGAAAATTTCCATTTCACTAGATTTCCACACCACCCACTCAATGCCCCCAATTCCAGTTGTTTCTCCCCAACTCTCTTCTTCCACTCCATCATCCCCTTCCATATGATTCCCCCACTCCTGGCAAGGTTTCTGTTTCAGTAGAAGAGATAATACAATGTTGAGGTTACTAGCCATAAAAATATTTTCATTCAAAGATCTTTCTTTAAACATCAATGAGCAAAGTTTGCTTACTTAGGAAAGGCAATGAATGTGATGTAGATATTCCCATTAAGGAAGTATTTTAATTGAGTTACTTTAAAAATTGGATAAACCCAAAGGAATGACTCTTTAAATAAAAAAAAAAAGACTTCATTTCTAATTGCTGATCATTATCTGCATTCTCAGGGTTACAACCACAATATGAGAGGCAGAAAACGATTGTGCCCAAATTAGGTCAAAATATGAGTCTTGACAACAAAAACAAGAGGAACTCTGCCTCAAATGAGGGAGAATATCTAAAATTGACTTCCAAAAGAAGTTGTTTGACCTTCACATGTATGTGGCATGAATGTACATGAACACACACATACACACACACACCTTATGCTCAAAATGCAATGTTAGCATAGGCAGTAAGCAAACTTGCCTCACCCTTACCCTGTACAAATGCATCATCTTTATTATGCTGAACTAAAAACAGATATACCCACTGCTCCCAAGATGATATTCAACATACCAATGACAACCAAGGACTCCCTAAAACAAGTGTGTAATGAAGATGGACAATGCCTTTGCTTACAAAATGTCCAGAAACGTAAGAAACTCATAGAAAGTTGTCTCTCAACATGATAGACATGGTAATGAGAAAAACATACTAAATGTTTATACTCTGATCTGTAAGTGGATACTAGAAATGAATCACTCTCAGTGTTCCCAAGGAGTTTTGTGTATTTCCAGATTATGAGTTATTATTTCTCTTCCAGTATCTGCTGATGAACTTTTTAGAGCATTGCACCATGGGTGCAGATCTGGAAGGAGTTAGGAATAGCAGTAGAGGGGTGAATCTGATCAAAATACAATAATTTCAAAGAAGTCGTAAATAGAAAATAAATAAGAATTGCACCAATAATGATGCTTTAAAAAGATAGACTGTGTATACAATCACTCATAGAGCAATTCAATTGTTCAAAAGACTCCTAGCTTAAAAGACAGAATAGGTACCTGCTGTTGATGCATTATTATGCTGTCCTAGAAAGCTGCCTTTCTGATATACATATTTTCAAAATAATAGAGTTCCTGGTTCAAATGCAACATTTCATTTTAAACTTGTCTATTTTGATACTGTTATTACAGAAAATCCATAAAAAAAAAATTCTCTGGCAATTGCCTATCTCCAAGTCAATGCTGAGAAGTGTAGCCATGACTTCATTAATGCTGTGATTGGAAACAAGTCTGAATGTTGGTTGGTAGCTAGTGTCATGTGAAAGAGCATAAGGGAATTTTCAAGTCAAGTTTATTCAAGAAGTAAAGAAAAATGTACAGGCAAAATAGTAATGACATGAGTTATGGCTTAAAATTTTAGGTTTTATTTCAAATGTCATGAGCTGTTTCTTTCAATTCATCTATAATATTCAGCAGCTGACATCTTTAATTCTATTATTCATGAATTCAGGACAGACAAAAATACACACACACACACACACACAAAAATAAGATTCAAGTGTGCCTACTTAATGACAGCCAGGAAGCTAGCTCTGTATACACTATTTCCAGGTAAAACAGACAGTTATAAATATTTACTAGTTAAAACACAATTCAACCTTCATCTATTATTTTACTATTTGTTTTCTGTAAAAGAGAAAAAAGATCTTTTCACAAATGAGAAAAGAAAAAAATATCTCAAATATGTGCATTTCTATGAATAGTTTATATATTAAAATATGTAAACATACATGTATTTTAGTATCCATTTCATCTTAAAGCATTTTCAATAAGACAAAAATACTCTATCCAATGACTATATTTTACTACACTAAAAAAGTTATTATTTTTAAACATCTATTTTTCTATCTTGATATTAACATTACAATAAAAACTTGTGTAATGGCTTATTCTATATAGTTTATGTTAGCAATTATTCCTCAGGACAGAATTTCTCATCAGAAAACACACTAAGTTTCTCACCTGCATGTTTTCTATTTCCTTTAGACAAATAACCCCACTAACTTTTATGGTCATATTTCCACATTAATATCAAGAATAATACCATTCCCTCTACCAGTTAGCAAGAAGAAATGATTCATATAATGAAATCTTGAAAAATTCCTTCTATTTTTTGGGAGACAATTTCCAATAATTATATTTGGTGCTTTTTTATCAACATAGGTTTTAATCCCCTGAAGAAATGAGAAGTTAGATTTTTAAACAAAGGTTATGCACACTTAAATTACATTTCAGATAGTTTAGATAATTTACTTGGCATATAGCAAAAATGGAATTCAAAACTAACTGTGTCAAACATTCTATTCTTTTATGAAGTCTTCCTTGGATAAAGCTTCAGGTACTTGTAGGTAGGTCTCTGTGTGGGGGTTGTGGTGGTGTGTCTATATATGTCTTTGTCTCTGAATGGAATGAATTATTCCTAGAAAGCCTCAAATCTCACTTCTACACATCCATTCCCCCCAGTAAATGACAAAACTGGTACTTTTAAAGATTTTAGGGATGCCCAAACATGAGCTGAATAAGGATGACATAACAACCATGCTAAACCAGACAGGGAAAGCCCATGATGTCTCAACCCTACATAAAGACCTATAGACAACTGAGTAAAGCTGGGAACAGGAGAGGAGGCCCTGTCCAGAGAACATCACACTAGTTCATTGCCTGCTTTAAACAGTCAGCCTTGAAAATATATCTACAAGTAACATTAGATGGTTTCAACAGATCATATTTAGGAA
Organism: Cricetomys ansorgei; assembly: GCA_026225945.1. Taxonomy (NCBI): domain Eukaryota; kingdom Metazoa; phylum Chordata; class Mammalia; order Rodentia; family Nesomyidae; genus Cricetomys; species Cricetomys ansorgei. Next base: position 21,519,233 of record JAMJFZ010000056.1, read on the forward strand.
TACATATGTGTATACAAATACATATATGCATGCAGCAACAATTGGTAAAAAAATATGAATTTGAAGGAAAATGAGTAAGGCATATGAAGGGTTTGGAGGGAGGAAAGGAAAGTGAAATACATTGTAATTAAATTAAAATACAAAACAAACTGAAAGGGTGTAAAAAAACACAAAGAATTACAAAACATTTATAATTGGAAACCACACTAAAAAAAAATTTAGAAACAAGCACATCACACTCCAATGAGTCTCTTGATCTACAGTTAATATGGTATGGACTTATATAATTTAATCCATTCTTAAGTTTTATAGCTTAATTAATTTTTTTTAATTTTGAAAATTTTCTGTCTAATGCCCCTTAGAAGCAAGTTTCTTCCAAAATATTTTAGTTATATTAAATAGAACACTCCAATATTGGTCTCTTATTTTCAGCTAACCAAAGGGGATAATAAAGATATGCTTTTTTTGTTTGAAGGGTATTACTTAATAATTTCCTTTTTGTGATAATAATTTCTCTTTATTATTAAGAATTTTAAATGTATATGCAATGAAATGAAATAAATCATATCCACCTACAATTTTTTTCCTCAATTCCACAAATAATAGTCTTCAACAGATTCTCCTAACTTCATATTTTTAACCTACCGTGTCCAATTAGTGCTGCCAATATGTGCATGGAGTAGGACATCCACTGAAACATGAAAAACCTACTAGTGACCACATCCACAAGAAAGAATGATTTTCATTTGTACACATATCACTCACTTATAATTTCTGAGTTATCAGTGGGTCCTGGAGAGCACCTCTTTGATCTGTGCTGGAATTGTGGCTGACTTTATCTTGTACATACCACAGCAAGCAGAAAACTAGAAAGGGGCCTTGGAGGGGGGCTGGAGGAGCACATTAAGGGACAGTAGGAGATTATAGGTAACATACAAGTGGAGAAGTGGAATACTAGGAGTGGAAATAATTAACCAAGGAGGGCCACAGGAGTATAGGAGAATTCTAAGAGCAGGGAGGAGATTAACTCAAAAGAATGGTGTGTGAAAAACCATATGGAAACTTACTATCTAGCAACTTGGTTCAAAATCCAATTGGGGGCATCATAGTGGGGGCATGTGATAGGAATATTGGAGTTAGATGACCAAGAAGAAAGGGGTGGGTCCACGAGAGAAGGGGAAAGAAAATAAATTTATCAAAAACTAAAGATATAAGGAAAACTTTTAATGAAACTCTCTACTTAGTAAGTTAATTACAAATTATAACTATTTAAAAAAGAATTCACTACATACTACTACATTACTACATAGATGTATAATCCCACTGCCAGAACATATAGGCTATCAAATAAAATTAGAGTGCAAGGTTTTAGACACCATGGGGGGGGGCACTTCGAAAATTAAGTTATCATTTCTTAGAAAAGTATCACAAGTAATTTCAAGAATGAAGTTTCTTATAGTATTAATTTAATATTTAAAAGTACTTCTGGACAAAACTGTTCAAATTTTCCTGCATATGGATAATCTCCAATACCACCAGAGATGCAACAGAAGAGTGAAAAACAGCCCAATTCCTTAATGGATCTCATTTCACCTTTTAAGAAGATTGATAGATGTGTTTCCATGAATTACCTTGTTCCAACACTTTTGTTTTGTGATTTGTCTTTGAATTAGAGATTATTACTCTTGTGCCTCTGAATCTGTTGAGAAAAACAACAATTAAATATGCTCATTTACTGAACTTGAAGTCTTTTATAAACCACTTCCTAAAAACAGGTTTTACTTTTAAAAATCCCACAAAAGAAACTATTATTTTTAGATTATAATACAATTACAACATTTCTTCCTTCCCTTTTCTCCCTCCATGCCCTCCCATATACACCTCCTTACTCTTTTTCAAATTCATGGCCTCTTTTTTCGTTAATTGTTATTGTATAAGTGCATGTGGACTGAGCATTATAAATTGTTGCTACAATAAACATTTTTAGCTATTTTAACAAAGTAAGCCATAGTTGAAGGAGAAATTCAAGCCAGATATACCAGTACATGCCTGTGATTCTAGCACTAAGGAAATGAGGCAGGAGGTAGGGGAGCTGAAGTTCAGGGTCTGCCTAGGTTTTATTATAAAGAGGAAAAAGGGAGAAAGTAGAGAGAAAACTTTTTTTAAGAAGTGGAGAATGCCAAGGGAATTTTTTTTTAAATAGAAGAATTGGTTTACCTGAAAATAATTACACCAATTAAATGTATTAAAAGATATGACACACACAGAATTTAACAAATAAATGTCAGAGGCTGTCATCTTAATGGTAATATTTTTAAAGACTCAAGTGTTACCAAGTTCTACATACAGACATAGAAATAGCAAACCATTTTATTTGGCCAGCATTTGACATTATATATTATTACATAGAACAATAAAGGAAAATTAATATAAGTGCACACACACACTCATACATATTCAAGTCCGAAACTAACCTAAGCAGCAAAATGAGTCCAAGTCCTAATCTCTGGGCCAGAGACTTGAGTATTCTTCCAGATACAATGACTTCAAGTCTTCCTTAATTTCCTCATCTAATTAATTAAGGTATTAGTGATGCCACTTCATGTAAAAGTGAAGAATCATGACTTAATATGAGTAAGGCATTCTGAAATGTTTTACGAGCCCTACTGTTCTCAAAGGGAAACATTTTACTTCTCATGACATTTAATTTTATTTATTTTATTGCTTTCTCTGCTTTTGTTTTTTGTTTTGTTTTGTTTTGTTTACACACAGCTTGCCAAGGAGGTAGCAGTTTACAATAACTGTTTTCATTTTAAGTTGTCTACATGCCTTTCTGATGATCAACCAGAGTTCAGAATGAAATCCAAATGGACATCTCTTTGAACCTTATTATGAAGCAAGGGATGTTGGAGTGAATGGAAGCAACCTAGTAATGTCCTGTGGCTTTTACTTTAGTGAGTGAATAGAAAACTCAACAATGCTATTCCTGAAGCTAAGAACTTTGTCAAAGGCCAGCCGTTCTTTATTTTTCTAGTCAAAGAGAAAAATACCCTGTTTACTGTTATTATACACAGTCATAATACAGTGGTTCAAAAGTTCACTGTTAAGTGAGAGAATTAAATATAAGTGCATAGGAATAGTTTCCACGCTCTACAAGGCATAGGTTTAGGTACTTAATGGTAGAGGAAAGTATATTTCCTCAAGCATAGCAATTGGATTAACTCATGTTTCTTTTATTGAGTTTTTTTTTTTATTTTGAATGGAATGTTTTATCGCTTACTTCCTTAAACCTTTCACAATAGAACCTTCCTGTTTCCTGCTGGATTTTAGAATAGGTGATAGTGTTAACTTAAATGTATTTAAATAGACTGTCAAAACATGATTTGGTAAAAATCCATTAAAATAATCTCCCAAATGCCCTGCTGCATTAAACATTTTCAGGTACACCCATATTGCAGGCAGGGAATGTGTTTATCTCCACTTCATGAATAGTCTTCAATGGAAAAAAAGGGAGGCCAAAAATTGACAGCTGGTCCAGACAGGATTTCCATAGAGTGAGTATGAGCTTGCACAAAGCTTTTGTTCTGTTTGTGTGGATAATAACGTGGCTCCTTAATTAGTTCTGGGAGGCATCTATTGTAGACTAAATGTTATCTTGCAAACACTCAAAAGATGCAAGTTTATAATTTATTTTTCCCTGTGGTAGAATATTCCTTAAGAAATAAATTTATTATATTAGGAAAACTCTTCATAAAACATTAAAGTAGTGTAACAATTAAGTATCTTTTGCCATCCTGTTTAATTAAAATCTAGCATTGGAACACTCAAGTACATATAACTTAGAATACGTATGAGATAGCTAATATAGCTATTAAAAAGTACTAACAAAAGCAAGATATCAAAGATATCTACTCATAACACAAGCTTACATAATGAACACCTTAAATGCCTATTTATATATTATTAATTACTCTTTACATCATTATGAATATCTTCACATAATATAATTCCAATATCTAATAGATAGTAAAGAAAAAGTTGTTTAAATAATTTTCAATGATCACTAGATTTATTAGAGACACTTAAAAGCATTAACCAATAAGGAATAATTTTTTTAGTCCTTTGTGTCCTTTTGGCACCAGGCAGGCAGTAAATCTCTGCATGTATCAAAGGAAGAAAACTTAGTTGATACTATACAAAATGTTTTTAATATTTATATAACATTTACTGTATTCATAATAATCTTATAAGATTCAGAATTTGCAAATGTCAATAGGGACTCTGTCATCAATGACCCTAGAATACACACCATTATAGTAAATAGCTATGTGGTAGCCCTTTAGCAAAAATAAGCACATTGATGGTTGCAGGCCTATGTGGTCTGGATGGAATGAAGACAAACCTTTAATCCCAGTATGCAAAAGGCAGTAGTGGTCCACTACTTTAATTTCTAAAATAGAAATAGTACATGGAAACAGACACAGGAGGCAGAACTCAGAAGGAGTCATTGTCACACAAGAAGTGACATCTGATATGAATCAAACTAAAAGGCAGGCAATGTACCTAATCAGAGGAAGAATTAGCATAATGAGTCAGAGTGAGGATATGTCCAACTCTCATGATAGAAAGACAGGCTCTCAGCTCAAAGCAGTGTCAATTACAGAAGAGTCTGTTATAGCAGTGAGTCACAGCAGGCAGTATGAGGCAGGCAGTCTGAAGCAGGCAGATGGATGACAAGACAAAAAGGCAATGAAGCAGTCTGACTGAAAAGCAGAGAGGCTGACTAAGGCAGAATCGGGCAATGAGAGCTCTCCCAGAGACACAGAGCAGTCTGAACAGTCTGAGATCAGAGAGAGCTAGTTGGGGTGGCTCAGTCAGCAATAGGTCTTCAATTGTATAGAGGCTGAAATGCTCCTGGGCTCCAGGCTAGAACAGTGATTGAATTAGAAAAAAAAAGAATAAACTGCCCTCTGCCCTGAATCAACATCTCCATCTATTATCTGGCGAATTTACATCTATACAGCAGGAGTTGAAAACCACATCATGGAAAAACCTTAAGTGCATGAATAAGGCATTGGATCTGTATTCAGTGGAGAAAAAAATCATGACTTTTAAGAAAGAAAATATTTATAGAATTTCTAATCAATGGTTTAGTGAATGAAAGTGCAGCTTGAGAGAGAAAACAGTGTAAAGTAAAATCAGTGCTTATAAGGCACTTTTTCCTTAGGTAAACTTCTTGAAATGTGTGAATTACACAATTATCACCTACACAAATAAGCTGATAGAAGTACATTAAAACACAGAAATTTGTGTGAACAGCCATCAGCATACAATGAGTTCTGGAAGCAAAACCATAAGCAGCATCCAAAATTCATAGTGGTTATAGAAGATGATTGTAATTTTTAAATACAATGCTAGTAATATTCCATGAGGAAAAGCTAGTGAAGTGAATTTAAGTAGGCAATTATTTGTAGGCAGAGTGGCACTCATTTCTCCAATTACAAGTTATATCATGTGTTCTTTTTAAGCATGTGTATCCATATTTCAGGTGCACGGACTCTGAAATTCCAGGTGCATTTTTGAGTAGAGGCATTGTGTTTTACACTGCTTTCATGGTCAGTAACTATAGCTAGTTTCATGCCTTTTATTGAAGTAAATTATTCACAAAATTTACATGAATCAAATTTCTGTAATTTCAAGAACATCAAAAATTCTGCTCCAAAAAAAAGCTCTTCAAGGTTTACATCATTGACTGATATAATTACTTAGTTTTGTATGTTTACTGAAAAGTAGTTGCTACCGGAGAAATCCAATAATGGCTAATTTACCCCTCTACATTTTAAAATCATAAACTGTATACCTGAAGAGTCATAGAAAAATATAGGAATTTTCAAGCAAGGTTTGTTCATCAGGTTCTTCCCATGAAAGGCAGGCCACACAAAGTATTCTAGAAAGGAGATTTTATGACAAAATATATTGTAGACTACCATGTACAATATTTTCTTTAGGTGTCTTTGTTATACCATGTATAATATTTACTTTGTATGTCAACTTTATTCAACTTAGAATTACCTGGGAAGAGGGTCTCAAGTAAATGTTTTCATCAGGTTGGTTTGTGGGCATGTCTTTTAGAAATTGTCTCAACTGTTCATTGGTGTAGGAAGACCCAGTGCATTGTGGAATCAGCATTCCCTAGGCAGGGGCTTCTGCGTATTATACACACACACACACATAAATACACATACATATACACTATATATATAGTACCATATTGCACAAAAGAAAACTCAATGAAACAAGCAAGCAGGCAGCATGTGTGAGCTTGTTTCTGTCTTTGACAACAGATAGGACGTGATCTTCAACTCCCTATATTGATTTCTCCACTATCATGTACTGGAACTGTGGAAAAGCAAGCTGGCTTGAGCCCTTTCATTCCCTGAACCACTGCTTGTCAGGGTGTTTTATGACATCATAACAATAAATAAAACTAGAGCAGGTGGTCAATATGCATCACAACAATATTAAGGGCTTGAGATGGCAACTAGAAAACATCATTCCTTCATTTCCTTTAAACCTATTTCAAAATTATGTATAGAGAATATACCTTCAATTTCCATTTCATATTTTCCATCTCCATAATTAATACTGATACATTCCAATTCAAACATATCTTGTATTCTATAATATAGAAAAATAATGGCTCTTGTGATAGATAAGAGTCAGAATTTGCATTTACAACACATCATTAACACTGTTGTAGGGATACTTGTATTGATTTTCCAAAACATTGATTTCTTTCTATTTTAACATTCATAATTGTACTTTATATAGGTGATCATGCATTTGTTATAAGGGTCAAATGTAAAGTGATTAATATGTATTCATATAGTCACTCAGTAACATAACATAACTTTGCAATGAGACAAGTAAATACAGATATGAGAGGTAAATTGAACCTAATTGATAACTGATAGTTACAAAAGTTAGGAGGACTCTGAAGGCCATCTTTGCTTGCTCAACATTGTATACTTCCTGATTCTAGAAGATATCTGTCTCTTTAAATTAACAGTGCATACTCTTTCTCATTCACAGAGCCCTCTTCTACACTCTGCTTTCCTGCTCTTCCATCTTTGTTCCTCATTTCTCTAGTCTTACAACCTGGTAACTTCAGGATAATGAGGCAGGACATAAACGCCTCATGCCTTAGACATGCACACATTCAGAATTGCTCCATTGATCCTCCCTAAGTATGCCACATCCAACCATAAATGACTCTTGGCCTCTCCAAGATTCTGGCCCTGCTATCAAGTAATGCACTTCTAATAGCTTAAAGAGCAATGAAATTAGGAACATATATGTAACGGATTATGAAAAACACTAGTTTGTTAAGATTTAAAAATGGCAGACTCCATGTGTCAAGAGAAATACGTAAGAAAAAAAGCAGATTTATCAATTGCACATACTAGCCTTACAATCTAATTACTTGTTAGAATTGCCAAATAGGTCTACTCTTCAATGGTAGTACGTGGAAGTTACATGAAACCAGGTTGATCATCCTTTGTATAACCTATGAACTAAATGTTAATGCATTAAACGTGACTTTATAACTAATTTTTATAGATTTCCAGTTTCTGTACTCATTCCAGATAATTATTCATGACTTTTCCATTAAATGCTAATGCATAAAACTGCCACTTTTCTCCCTTAAACTTACAAGAACACTTTGTTCATTCTATGTGAAAACTTTCATTTTCCATATTTAAAAAAGTGATTTTATAGTTACTTTAGTTCTGCTTAATTTTTGATACAATTATACCATGTCTCGTCTCTAAGGATTTATAAAAGTAACCATATTTCTCAGAAGGTTTTGGAGTTAGATTGTCTGTACATGGAGGTATGCCAAAATATCAGGAAGGATTAGAGCCAACTTCTGGCTTCCTACTTCTCAGGGGGAATCCATGAAGACAGGGGCTACCTCCTTCAGGCCTTGGGATGACCTTGATTCTTTCCATCTCCAATATAAAACAGCTTCTCTGAGTGTGGGATCTAGAATTCTATTTCAGGCCTGAGTCACCAGGCCTGAAGTCACAAAGGCAGAGCTGCCTGGCCTCCCAAAATTCAGTGTCCTAACATCCTTTTAATGGGAATTAACAAATCCCCATCATGACCAAGGTCTCTAAGGACACTCAGAAAGGCAAGATGACCCTGTTTGGGAGTGAGGAGTGCTCTTCAGTGAGGGCAGAGTCCCTGAGAGCTTATCTGATGGACTTGCTTGAGTAAGATGTACTTCAAAGAAGCCCCCAAAAGGATGGCAGTCATCTGTTAGAAGACATGATGACTATAATATTGATTCCAGTATCATCAAAGTTAAAGCAGTCCTTTATTCCTAGAGCTCCTCCATATGCCAAGCTATGAAAAGACCCTCTTTAGGACATGAAGAGTAAGCCCAAGATCACAAGCTGGTCTCCCAGACTTCTTTTCTCTAACTCTAGGATCCACATTTGTGTTTGGTTTGTCATAATAGAAGAAATTTCATTTAAAAACAAGTCAAAACCAAAAAATCTATTAATCCATTAAAACTCTTATGATCTACCTCTTTGGTTGTGAGAATTTTTCCTGATAATGTGTACGAAAAGAATTGCAAACAGTGGAGTGGTATATAACATCAGTCATAGACAGCCAGATAGATAGGCAAACAGAGTGTTCATTCAATATGATCTCTATATATTGAACATTTTCTTGAATCATGAATATTACAGTATTTTTAAGAGATCAAAAGTTATTGAATAGATGAGTTATATTAGGGGAAAAAAGTCTTTTCCCTTGTTGTCAAAATAGGCATCTACCTTCTGCACACAAAAAGATTGATATTATCAATAAGGCAACGTGAGGAAAATCCCACAGTCATCAGAGGATGTTTTCCTGAGTAAAACTGATGGGTACTGGTATATCTAGTATTAACTAGAATTCAAAACTGCTTAATCACAGATTATAAAAATGGCCTTGCTACCTGTTACTCACTAAGATGTCTAGGAAGTCACAGTCATCCCACAAACCATAGCGTAAAACACTTCTTGTATTAACAAGTGGAAAAAATCAACAGACACTGATTTAACACACATGTTTTATTAAAGTAAGAATAAGCTGGTTTCAGACACATGCGAATAATACATATATGTGAGGGTGTCATCAACCTGTCTGTGTTTTCATTCTGTATAAGTTCCTATTGTTGCAGAAGTTTATTTTTTGTTATGTTTAAAATGGTTGTTTTTTGCATTGTTGAGTGAAGGGCTGCCTAGGCCTTGGCATTTGTATTGTCTATATGTGTTGGCTTTATGTAAAAGATGTTGGATTCCTTGTAATCTGTATGTCTTATTAATAGAACACCTGAGGAGCTTAGGTATCAATAAAAATTCCCTGAGATGAGATGTTCAGTGTTCTACTGTCGAGTATGGCCCTGGCCACAATAGTGGTTCCTTCTGCTGAGGTCTGGCAGGGATTGCATCTGTGAAAATGCCTTTGTGTCCTCTTGGCTGGGCCACCATAGTAGGTGTACTACAAATGGAGACTGCAAATGGGGCATGATATCGTACCAGCTAACATCCAACATGGAGACAAGGAAACTCCAGACCTTGAAGAGATCAGTAAAGTACTCTCAGGACAGCTCCCAGAAGACAGATATATAAACATGCAACAAAAAAAAAGAGAGAGAGAAGTGTTCTGAAGGAAGAGGAGAGTGAGGAAGGATAAGCCTCTATGAAGAGAGAAGGCTGTGAAAATTATGTGAGAAAGGGGGCTCAAAAGTGTGAGCCCCAGAATAGAGGCCTGCAAAGAAAGACATTTTCATGGTAAAAACAAAGGATTCAGCTGGTAGCAGGGAAGAAGCAAGGTTCTAATCACTTTTCCTGATCATGGAGCCAACAAACATTCCCTTCCCATGCTGGGAGCAGCTGAGGCATGGGAAATGCAAGGCAGAACATACTGTTCTACAAAGTGAGTTAGCTGATGGCTTGTATGTGTATGTGTGTGAGGCCCAAGTGGGTCTTGTATTTGAGATCTATGAAGAAGGTTGTATTTTTATCCATAGTGGTGGTGGAATAGAATAGCAAATTGCCTGAATGTTTTGACTGGAAGTTCTTCCCATCAGCCCAGAATTCCCTGTAGAAGCCAGGTTGGGCTTGCAGCCAAGAAACCACTGATATATACTCACCCATTAAATTACATGTAAACAAGACTCTATCTTAAAATCTGGAAAGTTGTCCCTCAAGGCCAGCATACAGAAGCTGTCTTCCAAAACTGGCATAGGTTGTATCTTGTGCTGGTAGCCAAATTTGTTACTGTAAGAATCACCCAGGTGATACCGGTTTTGAAAGCATGAAGGGGTCATGGAGAGCTACTGAGGCTTGGCACTATGAGAGAGCAGGAGAGGCCATTGGTGAAGGTGCAGCCTTAGTGACAGTTGAAGGCCCAGATTGAAGAGGTCATACAAAGAGTTTGAGGCTTGGCACCATGAAGAGAACCTATGAATAGCTATTGGTGACGGTTCAGCCTCAGTAGCAGTTAAAGGTCCAAACTGAAGGGGTCATAACAGAGAAGTTGGGCTTGACACCCTCAAGAGAGCCCAGGAGAGGCTATTGGTGAAAGTGTAGCCCAGTTGCAGCAAGGGACCCCAACAGTTTTGAAGATACTAATACCGTGGGGTAACTATCAAGGATAGCAGCAGTGGTGGATGGGATCCAGACAGAACCTGGAGGACAAGCTGTGTGGGCAACAGAGGTCAGAGCCAAAAAAATGACCCAAACCCTTTGAATGAGGAGCTCAGAAGATCGTGAGTGAATTTCATATAATTAGACATTCATAATGTTATTCTGCTGTCCAAATACATTGTGAAAAGCTTGACAGATGTTTGGTTTTATTTGGTCCTGTGAATCCTAGCAACCTTCATGATTGATCCTCAGTAAATAATTTTGCTGATGTAGTGTTAACTTATGTTGTAGATAAAGCAATTTTTTTGATTGTCTTATACAGAAAGGGAGAAAATGTTGCAAAAGTTTATTTTAGTTATGTTTAAAACGGTTGTTTTTTACATTGTTGGGTGAAAGGTTGCCTAGGCCTTGGCATTTGTATTGTCTGCAGCTGTTGGCTTTATGTAAAAGATGTTTCATTCCTCATAATCTGCAAGTGGTATCAATAGAACACCTGAGGAGCTTAAGTATCAATAGAAACTCCTGAGGACGCTTGGGGTTCCACTGTCCAGTATGGTGTTTGTCGTAACAGGTGGTTCCCTCTCCTGAGGTCTGGCAGGGTTTACATCTGTAAAACTGCCTCTGTGTCTCTCTTGGTCTCTTGTACTGCTACATCTATTGCAGGAATAGTCTCCTATATTATGGAGCTATGGGTCCCTTTCCTCTCTCTTTGCTTGACATTCCACCAGAATGTGATCTTCCATGTTCTGACAGTTACAGAGAAATCCCTAGGAAGAATATTTATTGAAAGTGCTCGGAAGATGTGACCTGAATTTGGTCCAAAATTGAATAATTTAGAATGGAGAATAAATGATTCCCCAAAAGAAGTCATTGTTTTCATGGGGGAAAAAATGGAGAGTGAATGCTAATCAGACAAAAACGACAGATGTCCACCATGGCCCAGTCTCTTTGTTGCAGACATCACGGGTCCAGAACACTAAAGTTTCACCCCTCTAGAGACCACTTTGGATTTCCAAATTACTGTTTTCAAAAATCACATTAGACTACCAAGTATACAACTGCCTTTATATTCAACACAGAGGGCTGTGTTAAACAATTTATACAGCAGCAGGTGCGTGTCTCCTGAATAGAAGAAACAGACCTTCCATACAGAAGCCGACCTTGTCAGATGGTGTGGGAAGGAACTGCTTTATGCACGACTGAAGTCAAGCTGCATAATAATAATATATCATATAATTGTATGTGAGCTGTGCTAAATGCCAGGTTTAACAAAAATCAGTGTGATACTCCTTCTAGAAACGGAACTAACAATTATTTTCAAATTTAACGCTAGTTAAAACTGATTGTTATAGAACAATTTCCTCACACAGTGTTGGAAAGAAACCATGTTTTCTTTGTAATAATCATCTTACATAAAGCCAGTGTATCTCTACTTTTTAAGTTAATTTCTGTGGGGAAATCACTCTGTGGAACTTTGGAAAAGACAAGCTGATATCAAATTACAATGATACCTCTGGCAAGCTTTATGCCTTTGGCAAAAATTTTCTACCACTAAGGCCTCAGTGGACTTAACTACAAAACAGGAATGCCAGCTTTACCTGAGCCCAGAAGTCATTAGGGGGTTCTTTGAGTATTTATTATGTGTTCAAAGCTAAAGGATATAAAATGCATAATTGAGCCAAGAGCATGGCTCAACTTTACATGCCCATAAGTGAAAGGCTCAGTATTCAGTACTCAGTACTCAGTCCTAAGCACTATTAAATAGGACTCTATACCTTTAGTGCGGGACTCCCTGAAGGGAACTGTGCCTTTCAAAAAGATGGTGGTATACCACCGTGCTCTTCTTTCTTTTGCCTCCTGGCTTGTGATATAAAAGTTTAGCTATGCCACAAACTCCCACTACAGTGTGCCACCCTTGCCAGTGGCCCACAGCAATAGTGCCGCCTGCTCTTGGACTGGAACCTTGAGAACTATAATCCAAAATCAACCTTTTATTTTATAAGGTTAATTGCCTCATATGTATCATTGCACTATGGAAAGCTAACACAAGAACAGCACAATCTACACATTTCAATAAAAACACTTATGAAGTGAAATAAGGTTCTAGATGTATATTAATAGTGGGTACTAGCGACATAATTCAGCAGTTAAGAGCACTTTTTGCTCCTTTGGTGAATCTGAGTTTGTTCCTAGCACCCATATCAAGGTGAATGACATTTTACTATGTACTTTATAAAATTTTATATGGATAAAATAGTTAACACTTTTGAAGGGAATTTACACAGAGCTTCATACCCCAGGTTTCCTCCAGACTGTGTTCATCTTTCACCTTTTACCCAAGAGCGTCACACAAAATACGTGCACTAAAGTACTGCGCTGCATTGTCGCTCTTTTCTCTGTTTGGGGTTATTTCAATGCTTAGAAAGAAACAGTTAAATTTACAAAATCTGTCTTAGGAGGTCATTATCTAACAATTGAAACTGCCAGTAATCAGAAGCAAGTCTGCATCATGGAATCTTAAGACTCACAGGAGACACAAGCTGCTCAACCACAAGATAGAAACTTTCTGTCTGGAACACATAGGTCCCATTAATGACAAGAATGCAAAACTGTAAGGAATGGTGGTGGGTTCTGTAAGGAATCTGTTTCACTATTTAAATTTTTCCTGCTCAATCTCAACTTACTTTTCTTATAGACTCTCTTTGTCTCATGTCTGGTGTTAGTAGAGATTAACTACACAGCTCTGCAATATTTCTGGGTTCATTCTATCTCCCTTAGTTGACTATGAACTCTTTGGATATGTTTGAGATACAGTCATCTTTTATTACCATAATTTAGCACGCTTCCTGGCAAGAAATAGCCATACCACAAAAGTTCAACAATTTTAATTCATACACAGAAATTTCAAAGCTCCTTGAACTTATAGATTTTGTGATGTTGTGTTATTTCTGACCTTGGAATCATTACTTCTTAGATAGCATTATAACCAGGATAATCTTTCTTTGGGTGCTAAGTGACAAATGAAATGAGTCTCCAGGTTAGAACTCAAAAGGCATATGTGAAAAAAATAAATTTTGTATGACCTCATTCAAAGCATATGAAAATTAATATCACTCACTACCTTATTGAAATTCACATTACAAGGATCTTAAATGGTGTATGTCATCATTTTGCATACTAATATACATTATGAATCTTCCTTTAGTCTTATCAACCTTGGTGACATGCTAGATTAACAATCATCTAGATTTCCCTTCAAGCACAGAAGAAAGATATTGCTTGTCTCGAACTCACAGGGATTCTCCTGCCTCGGCCTCCCAAGTGCTGGGATTAAAGGCATGTGCCACCACCACCTGGAAATAATGCATTTCCTAATGTTCTTTTGAAACTTTAATTTTAAAGAATTTTTTAGTTTCACAGAAGAAATGCTAATATGGAAATATTCCTTTATAATTTTGACCAGCCTGAATAAATTTGTAAGCAGAAATGCTTTTCGTCTATTCACATCTATTATTGTCCTGGAGTTCCCACTTCAACTATTTTCACATTTCCCAACTGCTAATAAATGAAATAAAAGCGAATAGATCTCTGGACTGAAAGTTAAAACCTAAGCATTGCAGCATGACTGGAACTCAAAGAGAGAAATGTGTTTGCTTTCAACCTCAAAATTGATCTTTTTCATTTTCCTGAAGCTTCTCTTTCTCTAAATTTAAGAATTAGTTTTTTTTTTCAAATCTTTAGAACTTTAAAAGCATCCTGACATTTAGTTTTTACTGTACTACTTCATAACTAATGCATTTTCTATGATTAAGTCAAGGGAGAAAGAGAGAGTAAAGAAGCAGGAAAGCCTGGTAGCAGAGCCAAATCTTCGTCCTGGCCTTGAAAAAATGTGTCTGCCTCTGCTCCCCACTACTAAAACTATTACTCTCAAAAGGATGTTAGTGATCTTTCTTCCGGACTGTCCAGAATAGAATCCACCTGTAATAATATCCAGAATAACAGATACATAGAGCCATGTTTTGTAGAAGCTTTGTGCCTAAAGCTTAATATATATCCTGATTATGGTTTCTTCTCCATCTACTCCTTCCAGTTCTTTCCCACCTTCCCTTCTAGCAGGATCCACACCATTTCTGTCTCTTATTATTAAACAGGATTCTAGGGGGTAATAATAAAATAATATAAAATATAATAAGATAAAATGAACACATTGGAATAGGATGAAACAAACCAACAAAAAGGAAAGAGCCCAAGAGAAGGCACAAGAATCAGAGTCTCACTTATTTGCAATTTCAGGGATCCCATAAAAACACTAAACTGGAAGCAATAATATACCCCCAAGGACCCATGAACGCCCTGTGAATGCTTCCTCTGTCTCTGTGAGGTCATACAGGCATCACTGCTGCTGATTTGAAGGTCCTTGTTTCCTTGATGTCTTAATCTTACCCTCTGGTTCTTACATTCTTTCTGCCTCCTCTTCTGCAGTGTTCCTTGAGCTCTGAGGGGAGGGATTTGATGAAGACATCCCATTTGGGGCTGAGTGTAATGCCATTTTAACATGTATAATTGTTCATGAACCTTGGAATTGATGGAGTTGTCAAACTTCAACTCATGCTCAAGGGGTTTGGCTTGCTTGTCCATCATCTTCTTTTCATGTATACCTGCTCTATAGATTTTAGACTTGGCTAGCCAGACCCCACATAGCTTTAAAGATTAATAATTAGCCTACCAGTTCTTCTCTGGGTTTCTGTTTCTCTGGTGCAGAAGTTGATTCATTATTGCATTACTATATACCACCCCCCCAAAACAAAACCCACCAAGAAATGCTCATTTCAGTATCTACCCTATGTGAGAATAGCTTTATAAAATGTGAGATAGGCCATCATTCTACCAAACTAAGTATTTTATTAATAGAGATTTCTTTTGCCCATAATAAAAAGAATACAAAATTAAAACATGGAGAATCCTAAATTTAGTCTAGAACTTGCAGCTGTGAAGCTGGGACTGTGCAGTGACTGAAAAAGATGAGAAAGTAAAATAAACCCCCGAAATGCTGAAAATAGAATGTTTCTGTTTATATGACAATTCAAAACTCATAATTCATTATTACTGTGCAAGTAATAAGGGGACATTTAAATCATAAGGCATTTTTAAAGCTGATGAAAGTAGATATTGAAATATGTTACTGCAAGAAATGACTATCTAAATTGACATTTTTATTCATTTGCCTTGAAAAGTTTTGTTCTATAACAGTGTTCTTCTATAACTTATTGGGACTACAAATATTTGACAAATTCACATACTTATATCATATGTATTTATATATTTTATACATTTTATATATGCATATATTTTATTCATATATTTCCTCTAATTATTATAACTACATTATTAATTTAATTGTTATTAATATCATATTATATATTACTATAGATATTATATTTATATAAATAAATATTTATATTTTATAAATATAAGTATTTACATATTTATATGTATATAAAACTTTCAAGTTATACAAATATATCATATATACAAATGTATATGCATGTATGTGTGTGTGTTTGTGTGCATGTGCCTGTGTGTGTGTGTGTGTGTGTATATATATATATATATACACGCTCCAGGGGGGAGTAATATAAACAACATATGAATAAATTAGTTGATCAACCTAACCTTTCAATTTTAAAAATGGCTAACTGAGATGTTTTAGAGGAGATATTAAAAAAATCTTTGTTGCGTGTGATAAGGTTCATCAAACAAAAGCAGATTATGGGTAAACCAAGCACACACAAGCATTTGAAATCAATGGCATTGTAATATACTTGTAAGAAAAATAAATAATAGATAGAAAAATAAGCAAACAAAAAAGACAGTAGAATGGGCTATTTGGTGAACCAAGATTTCTAAAATTGAATTTTCTTTAGATACTTGTCCATTTCACCTTTTATAGTATCAAATACCTAAGTATTTTTCCCATTTTGTTTACAGATAAACAGTGGATTTTTTTCATCGGTTTTGTTGATACCTCGTTTTTTTTAAGGAGATGTAACATGAGAAGGTTTGGTATTGTTCGAGTAATCACAAGCATTTACAGGTTTTTGCCTTTAGCAGCTGCTTTGGTTAGCTCATTTGATGTGGAAGATAGAAAAAAAATTGTGTATTCTTCTTTTCTTCCTTACCATCAGCTATTTTGAACCACTTGGTGTTTCTGACTTACAAATTAGAAATCTAATTTTAGAAATGGACTGTGTCTCTAGCAGAAGGGGAAGGGGCTAAGGCAGGAGGTAGAGAGAAACAAAGATATAAAAACAATTAACAGGACACAACATATATTTATTAGATTATAATGTAATTACAATTCTTCTCTCTTCCCTTTCCTCAAAACCTCCGCATCCCTCCCTGGTCTCCTTAAAAATCATGACCTCTTTTTCAACTAATTGTTACTGTGTGCATATATGTATACAAATATATAATTTTTATTATAACCTATTCAGTCCATATGATGTAAGTCGTATGGGTGCTTTCCTGGCTGTTTGGCATTAGACAACCAAGTGGCATGCTCTTCCCTAGGGAAGACCATGTCTCTTGATCTCAGACTTTCTGGGTAGCCTTATAGTGTAGGGTTGAGGCTTTTGTGGACTGTTCCCCATCCAGTTTGGCAAGTCATAGGTGTCATCCATAGTCTTTTGAACAGTGGGACAAATGCAGCCATTTCTGCCAACAAGAACTAGTTGTTATTATATTTTCTCTTTATGTATTAAGTCAACAGTGTTATTTTTCTATCTTACCTGTCCTGCAATAGCAGTGTTACAGCAGAAGCTGGAGACATGGCTTAGTGGTTAAGAGCACTGGCTGCTTTTGCAGAGGACCAAAGGATTTAGTTCTCAAGGTGCCTTCCTACAATTGTTTGTTACTCCAGCTCCAGGGGTTCTGAAGCCCTATTTTAGCCTGTACAAGCATCAGACACTCACATGGTGCCCCTAAATGCAAAGAGGACAAGCATTCATATACACAAAATAAAATTAATAAATTATTTTTAAAGTATCACAGCTATTTCTAATAATTTGCAAAATGTTGACAAGTGATTTTGAGTAAGGGTCAGGGCAAAGGTTGTCAGTTTCCATATCCAGACACAGCTCTGCCACACACTAGCAAAGTGAAGACCAGTCACCCTGAACAGGCTTCTTCACCCCAAATGCTTACCAGAGAAGTTTGGGAAGAAAATAAAATAATAAAAAAAAATATTACAAACATTTAAAATATATTAAACAGTGGAAAACATTACAAATAAATATTGAAGTGAACAAAGATATTTGTCTATATATAAGAATCCCTGAGTTAGTTGTTAAAGTATTTCTCATCTTTTACTTTCACTACAAATAATATTTTTCTCAAATAACCAGAGAGGACCTCTTTGCTCTGTAGTGCATGCAATGGATTCATTTGACTGTCATACGGAATACATTAGTGTAGCTTTTCTTGACAAACCAAAGGCTTAAAATTCATGACCCTCTTGGCCTGTCTGTAGGATCTGCCACTTTTATATGTGTTGTTATTTATGTAACTTTTATTTCTATCACTTGATCACTTGTGCAATGTTTTTTCTTCCTTCTCCCTGCTGTGACCCTGGCTGCCTCTCATCCTTGTCCAACAGTTCTTCTTCTTAGACGATTCTTCCAAGACATTATTTCTCCTTTTTTGCTTAACTATCTATCTTCATCTGTTTAATATAAATTCTCTATGAAGTTCCCAATCTAAGAGGGGCAATGAAAAAAGTAAAACCTGTAACAAAGTAAGATATAGGAAACCTGCTTCTCCGGCTCCCATTCTGTTTGTCATTGTCCCTAATCTCCATCTCCAGTGTCAGATTGTCTCCTGATTTTTCATACTGTGTAAGTGACATGTTCCTCTGCCTGCTGGAAAATCAACCACAGAATTCAACAAAAATCACAGACCCTGTTACGAAAGAGAACGCATCACATTCTCTCTTTGGCATCACTCATCAATCAACTCTTAGACCAAATGTCGCTCTCCTCAGGTTCTGACAGGACCTATTAAGCTGATAATCCACATCCCCACTATGAGTTAAACATCATTTCGTTTCTGTTTAGTTTCCAAATCTTTTATTATTGTTGTCTGTATGTATGTCCACCTTAGTGTCATGGCAGGTATGTTGGAGGTCAGAGGAAAACTACTGGGAGTTAATTAATTAATTCCAAAGTGGGCTTCTGCTATCAAACTAAGATCATTAGAGTTATGCAGTACACTTTATCCACTGGACCATCTTGCCAACTCTGCTATTGATTTTGAATATAGTCTCACTCTGTAGCCCAGACCGGTCTAAAACTCACTGTGTAGCATCTCTTGGCTTGGAACCCCTGTTAATTCTGCTGCCTCAGCTTCCCAAGTGCTAGGATTACAGGTAGAAACCATTATGCAAAGCATTGCCTTTGCTTTTAAGGCTAGTATTGAATCAGTTCTTTTTTTTCTTAACTTCCTATAGATTCATCTCTTTTTTTCTTACTCTGCTTATTTTGTATAGCAACCTTTCTTCCTGTTATAATCTTCTATTATGCTTTCTCAGAAAATTTTATTTTAAATTACTTTCTTAAAATAAAACAAAGATAAACATTGGAAATTTATTCCTATTTCCTGTAGTAGTAGTAGTAGTAGTAGTAGTAGTATAATAATAATAATAATAATAATAATAATAATAATAATAATAAAACACTTTTCAAAAAATACTTCCTTTCTCCCCACCATTCCCTTCCCAATGCTGGGATGACCTGACTTCCATCATCTTTAGTGGATTTCCTATAGAATGTCACTGTTTCTCCTTCCTGAAAAAGAATTTGTTCATGATTGGAATTTGCCACAATCTAAAATGTAACAAAATGTCTGACAAAAGCAATTTAATGAAATAAGAATTTATTTTGTCTCAATTTTAAGATATATTCTGGCATGACACAGCATGAAGCAGGCGGTTATTATATCCACAATCATGAAACAAGAAGGATAAATTCTATTAAATCACTTGCTTTCTCCTTTTTTATTCAGTCTGTGAACTGAGCCCATGGTATGGTATCTCTCATTTTAGTGTGAGTTTTCTTTCCTTGAGGACACCAAACTCTCAAAAATCAACAATAAGTAAATAAGCAAATAAATAAATAGATAAATAAAATGGAAATTTCTCTCCATGTATTTGATTATTAACAGCCCTAAAGCATGGTCCACTTACAAGTGGGAAATAAAGAAAGTAGATAACTCCTAGACAACTACTTACACCATAGAATACATAGTTAACAATATTGAATTGTTCGCTTAAAATTAATACAGTAGATGTTTATCATCAAAAATATAAGTGAGGAAACCCATATAGTAAATGATTATACATATGGAACAGTAATGTAAGGGTCTCATAGGCATACACTTATTTTCAAACACAGACATATGTACTATTAAATATGTTATAGTATGTTATCTAACTTTCTGCAATAAAAATATAGTAAAATAAAAATATAAATCATTTGTTATCTACTGTTGCCAAATTTTGAGGCTTTAACCAACTTACCAACTGCCTGACTTCAATTTCTTCAGGTTATTGTTAAGATTCAATAAAATCATAGTGGTAGTTTGTAAACAATACTTTTCTGTCTTGGAAAATGTTTAAGATTTGGTGAAAATGTTTAAAGAAGTCCCAGGAACACATGAAAGGTAGTGCTAAAAACAATTGGTATTGCCGCTGTGATGATGATTATGACGATAATGATCATGATGATAAGAATTATATTAATTAGTTTATGTCTATTGTGAGAAAATCATTACAGAAAGCAAGATGCAGAAAAGAATTAATTTGGCTCACAGTTTCAAAGGTCCAGGGCTGAATGACTTCATGCTTTCAGGTCAGTGGCAAGGGAAATATCCCATTGGATGGCATAGCAGAGGAAGGGTTAGTTTATGTCACGACAGATGTGATGCAGAGAACAATGTGATCCTGCTCATGAGCTCCTTACTTTCTCCTCTTTATTTTATTTTTTAAATTGAGCTGGGTCAAGGTTAGTCAACTGGCCAAATATCTGATGATGCCTAATGTACCCAAAGCTGGTCTTTCCTATAATTAATCATCTCCAGAAACAACCTCACGCAACCAGAGAGTAATGTATCAATCCTTTGAGTATGTCTCAATTCAATCGAATTGACAATGAAAACTAACCATCACAATAATGAAGAGAGTGAATTCAAGGCTATGTGTTCATATCCCAGTCTTTCTGTGTGGTACTTGCTCTCTGTACAAGGTTGGCAATGTTTCTGAGCTTGACTTTCTTGATCTGTAAATGGAAATAATGATTTCTATTTCTCCAAACTATTGGGAAGGTCCAATGAAATAATGTTTATGTTGGTGCAATTTACAGTATTAAGTTGTGTACTTAGTTTTATGTTGGCACAAATGATCATATTATGCCTAACCACTTTATAGACTTTGAAATGAAGCCAATGGAATTTTAATATATCACCAGATGGATAAAACTTAATTGGATTGTCTCACGAGATTTTTCAACTATCAATAATATCTGCTTCAACAGTGTCCCAAAATCATAAATAATCTCTTTGGAACAACAATGAAAGAAAAGTTTTTTGAAATTCTTGTTAGAGAATAATCTAAAATTTTGATTTTATTTGGAAGATTCTGTATGCATGCAGGAGTTTTGAGAGCAAAAGGATTTCAAATGGAGGGTAGAGAGTTCCAAAGGTTAGGGAAAGGATGCAGATGAAGTGGTACAGGATCTCAGAGAAACAAGATTATTCTAGCTCCTTTATTTCACTTGTCAAAACCTTCATTAAGATGTGACGGGCAAAATGCACAGCATAACATACAAAATGAGCATTCTAATCTCTCTGTATACAGGAAGTCCCAAGGACCACATTCTAACTCATGGCTACTACAGAGGTTCTCTATAGTGGAGCTACAGTACTTTTCAGAAGCAGAAGCAACTTCAAAACAAATAACCAAACAGAACAAGCTTTGTGTGACCCCAGGCAAACCATTTAACTTCACTGAGCCATATTCTTTCCAACAGGGAAATAATACTACCCCCTGTTCACCTCTAAGGAGCTGTCAACATAAAGGAGGTATTTATCAGAAAATACAGGGATTTCAGGGTGAAGCGTGCTCTACAAACCCAAAGTGCGATCACTTCATAATTCATAAGTCTTGGGGAGATTTTGTTTTGTTTTGGTTTGAAACTAAAATTTTTCAGTGTTGTTCTAGGGAAATATTTTTCCCTGCTGTATCTTTTCACTTACATAAGACAGAGCTGTATAAGTGAAGGGTCTTGTTAGGAATTTTGGTATCAACAGCAGAAAAGATAGAAACTGTAAAAAATTGCTCTAAAATATCTACCATAGCCAAACTGATATTTGGCTTTTCCCTACTGTGATAGGTATATGAGGTTTATATACATTTGAAAAATATTTATGGAGTCTATTCTCCCTGCCAGAACATGAACAAGTGCTAGGAATACCAAAAATATTAAGAAAGCTTGTCCTGGGGAACAAACACTAACAGGCAGAACAAAGACAGGGTGTGTCGCAACTGTTTTCTAGCAATTATTAGGAGGTGGCAATGGAAGTCACTAATTCAGTCTTTGATTGCTTTGACTATTTTTAATTGGTTTCACCCAATGACTACACCTACTTGTGGTTCCTGGAATATTTTTGATCAGAGGCTGATCCTGGAAAAACCAAGATTAGCCACAGAGCCCCCTCCTGGGCCCATTATTAACCAGCTGAACCTCAGCTGAAGAGTAAGTTTGTTTGCTGGATGATTGCTAAGATTCCTTCTATATTTTAGGAAACATTTTTTTGATGCCATATATTTCCTGCTATTTAGTTTCCCTTCACTTTCTTCAACACCTGTATCTTTATAACATATAAAGTTAAGAGACGTTTATATTCTGCCAGGCACAGTGGGACATGTCTTTAATCTCAGTACCTGGGAAGCAGAGGCAAGCAGCCTACTTGGTTTACAAAGTGAGTTCCAAGATAGCCAAAGCTACATAGTCAGCCAGGCCTTGAAAAACATGGAAGTGGGGATATTGTTTTCTTGTGTTAAAAAAAAAAAAAAAAAACTAAACTGTGATAGGGTCATGTAGACCAATTTCTAATCATTGGGTTTTAGGCATTCCAGAGATAGGTCAGTGGATATAGCCCCTGCTGCACAACCATGAAGACCTGAGTTTAAATCCTGAGCATCCGTGTGAAAAGCCAGGCATGGCCTTGAATGCCCATAACCTAGTACTGTGGGGGATGGGGACCCAAGGGTCACAAGGAATTGCTGGGCTCCATGCTTAGCTCCGTGTTCATTAAGAGATCCTGTGTCTGCGGAGTCAGACATAGAATGATGAAGCAGGACACCTGAAGCCTTCCACTAACCTCTGACAGTATGGTGTACACATTTGCACACATGTATATCTTTCTCTCTCTCTCTCTCTCTCTGTCTCTCTCTCTCACACGCGCGCTCTCTGTCACACACACACAGACCTATAAAAAAATAGAAATGAGTGTTTTCAATAAAAATCTTAGAAAAAAAAGAGATTGGGATTTCACAAGGACCCTTTGTCTGGCCTGTCAAATGTTCTTATCCGGTTATGGAACAGATTAGTGTAAAGGGAATGATGGCACCAACAGCATTACAGTATGTAAATGTAGGCCGTGACAAAGCTTCCTAAAGGGAAACGGATTAACAAGTTGGCTAAATCGGCTACATATGAAAAATTGATCAACAAAGTACAAAATAATGAACAGCCCTAGGATATTTCCCACTGCCAGAGAAAAGATAACAAATTACTTCTCATTTTCAAGTCTTTCTGTCATTAACACTGCAGATACTTAGGCCTCTATGACCCTAAAGAATTTCCAAGTCAAAGCTTCCCAGCCAAGCAGCGCTCACAGTGAAAAAGTTGAGACTGCCAGGAAAGGGCTGGGAACTGACAGGAAACAAACTGCCTGCTGGCTGGGGAACTGTCAAAGCCTCACAAGAAAATGGATTCTTTAAACAAGACGGCAGAGGAAAAGGGGAATCTTGGGTGCCTCTCCACCTTGAACTTCAGCTCCGGATTGTGAAGGAGGAAGGGAGGCTCTGTTTAGAATAATGGTTTAATCAAAGCCCACATTTCCAAGCGCTCCTGTCATTTTTCCTTTGCAGCCAGCTTAGCTTCTAGCATGCCAGAGACAAAAGTTTCTGCTGGCAGAACAAGGCTGACACTTCCTAGCTGCTGCTCTTCCAAAACAGCGAGCAAAACCCCACCTTGGGTTGCTGGGGATCAGGGCGCCCAGAGCCTCACACAAGCAAACCATCTGATGCGAAAGCGGCTCTCAGAGGATTCCTCTCCTCTGACCAGTTTCTGATTTCCCTTTCAAGGCTTTTAATTGACATTTCCACTAACATCAGGCTCAAACTTGGTTTGTCAGCATGAATGTGTTTTGCTTCTCCTTCTAAAGAAAAGCTTGAAGCTCGGTAATTAAAATGCTGATTAACTTTTAAATACTGAAGTGTTTTATTCTACTTCTGAGAACCTCCTGCTTCAAGCTGTTATTTTTTTTTTTTTAATGTGAGGCCACGGGTGTTTCTTCTTATTTTCAAATGTGAAACACTAAGAAAAAGGGCAAGTGAAGCTCAATTGAATGCACCAGGGATGTTATGATCACAAATGAAGCCCAAGGAGGAGTATTAGTGCTATGGAGCATAAACCTTTTCAAATGCCAGTGGCTGGGAGAGATTGGAGCACTGACCTTCAGAGATAGTAAGGGGAGAGTAGCAGAGAGATGAAACTGGAGAGGAGGAAGAGAGGTAATGGAAAGGAGTTTAATTCCCAAACTACATGAAGTTGTTGAGGCTTCTGAAATAGGTAACCGATGTGATCTAATACATATGTTTGAAAAGCACATCTTAAAATCTTTTATGCATATCAAGGTGTTTGTGTGCTTATGATAGTTCACATATATGAATCGTGGCTGTGTATACTGGACGACAGTCTTTGGTAGAGCAGTATGTTTTTGTAACACGCTCAAAGCACTAAGTAGCAGAACTAGAAGACAAGCAGCAGGATTACAGCATTCCTGCTTTCAGACACTAAAATGTGCAAGAGCCAAGCCAAAGCCCAAGGCTCCTGGTGTTGCCCTGAACACACTGCACAATGTCTTGGTGCTATACATAGGTCCTGGTATGTCAGAAGACGAGACATCTGGACTTTTTACAATTTTCTATTTCCTGATAAAGAAATGTGCACCAAAGCCTTACATAAACTCTCCATGTTTATGGAGAGTTTAAAATAGTGCTTTAAAAAAGTATCAAAAATCATGCTTGTATGTATGCTTTCAGGACTGAACATTCCATGTTGGATAACCAATTGGTATGCTCATTCCAGAGGAATATTATTTCTTCAGCTCTCAGCATTTGTTTGTTGTGTTGTATTGTGTTCTGTTTGTTTTTTGAGACAGGGTCTCTCTACATAGTCCTGATTGTCTTGAAACTTTCTATGTAGACGAGGCTGGCCTTGAACTCACAGAGAGGATCCTCCCATCTCTGCCTCCCAAGTGCTGAGATTCAAAGTGTGCACCACCTCACCCTGCTTGCTCTTAGCATTCTTATTTGCCTATAGTTCTTTGTGTAGGGTTGCAGACTCCTTGGCTTTCCTCTTCCACTTCAGCATGTCTATTGTTCTTGTCATTTTTCAGTTCATGTTTAACCTGTCATGTTGGTGAAACAGACTAAACACACTGTATTTAGGAATATATATGTATATACATATACATGTAACAACAATTAATGAAAAAAAGAGGCCATTAATTGAAAGAGAACATGGAGAGGAATATGGGAGGGCTTTAGGGAGAAAAGGGGAGAGAAAAGATGAAATTGCATTATAGTCTCAAAAATGAGAGAGATAATAACAGTATTGATAATCAAAATAATCACTAATATACAGAAGGTGAAATCCCCTCTATTCTCCAATCTTCTCCCTCATTTTCTAGTTTAATTAGCAGATGTTCCTTGAGAGCACATTTTCCTTTATAGGCATTGTAGCTATTAATTTTCTATTCTAGAAGTAAGTATCTAAGTCACTTTTAAGGAAGCCTTCCCTTCTCCCTCAAATCTCCAATTCCCTTGAGTTAAACAGGCAGGTATATCTACCTGCTTCAGTGGGTCACATAACAAAATTCCTAGGCCTCTCCCTTAGTAACCACACCACCATTTCATAGACCATCATTTCCTCAAGCACGATGTGCAAAACCAGCTTTGATTCCACCATTCATTATCATAATCATGCCTATGTCACAACCTTATCTGACTTCCACATCCCACTTGCCTATCGAAGATCTGTTATTCATCAGATTTTGTTTTATAATTTCTAACTTTTTTAAGTAGAAAGGAGCCTTAACACTTTAAATTTCCAACAATCAACATCAAATACAATGTATATTCTATCTCTTCCCCAAGTAGGTATCTAACACCTTGCCCAGGAAAACTGTTTGGAAAAGATGCTTGAGTTCTACATAGTTTCAAGTGAACTGATCCTTAAGGATTTGATGATAAAATTTGATATGTTTTGAATGGTATTCATAATGTAAAGTTCAAGGTTTAAGAACCACAAACTTTACCACTTTCACTAGCTGACTTAATCTGACACTACTGTGTGAGATAGAAGCCTAGGCCAGACCTGATGGCACAGGTTTGTAATCCCAGATACTACAGAGGCTGATGCAGGAGGATCACTAGTTTTAAGCCTGCTTGGTGACAGATAAGTTCAAGACCAACATGGACAATTCTGTAAGATCTTGTTTCAAAATAAAAAATACAAAAAGGGCTGGAAATCTAGATTGTTAGACTCAGATTGCCATGCAGAGTTTATTTCTTGATATTGACAGAGATAGAGAATAGTCATAGAAGAGAAGAAGAGGAGAAAAAAGAAAGAAAGAAAGAAAGAAAGAAAGAAAGAAAGAAAGAAAGAAAGAAAGAAAGAAAGAAAGAAAGAAAGAAAGAGAAAGAGAAGGAAGGAGAAAAAGAAAAAAGGGGGAGCAACAGGGTGGGAAAGGCACCTAAATTGAGAATTCTTTCAACTTCCTAGAGAAAATACAAAATACTGTCAATTCTACCCCAGAATTGTTTGTTAAATCTGTCCACATCTCTCCATCTCCATCATTGCAATCCTGGCATAGGCCATCATTCACCCATATTCATTGCCCATCCCCCCCATTTCATACTTTCCTTTATTAAGTCACTCTCCATCCAGTATCAACATGGATTCTTCAAATGCTCAAACCCTAAAATATCATGTCATTATACTGTAAAGACATATTTTATATAAGAATATAATGCAAAGTCTTTGCTAAGGCCTGTAAGATCAGTGTATTCTATTCCACAGTTCACAACTGAATCTTCTCTCTGTGTCTCTCTTCTCTTGTAATATGATTCACATGAATGAGGAGCCTCTAATTCCTTCCTTTCTCATAATGCTTTGCCTTTTCCTTCTTGAAGCTATTGCTTCAGAATCAAAAGGCCATTTACTCTTTACCTAGTTCAATCACTGGTCCTAGTCTAAGAGTACCTAGTTCTGCCTCCACATAGACAATAATCTAGAATATTTAAGCCTCTGAGACTCACCACCTACTAAGCCACCCCAACTAGCTCCCTCTGAACTCAGATTCTTCAGACTGCTTCAGTGTCTCTGTGAGCTCTCACTGCCTACACTGCCTCAGAGTGCTTCAGATTACCCCATGCTACTTCTGTGTCTTATCGCTTCTGTAATTCACTGCTTCTCTGTCTTATTATCCTCAGCCAGACTGCATCATTTTTTTCCTTTGAGTTGTGTCTTTTCCTCTGAGCTCTCACTGCTCCATTCTACCTGACTGCTTGAAACTGATTGCTTGTTTCAGACTGCTTGACTCTCTGAGCTGAGAGACTGCTTTTATATCATGAGAGTTGAGTGTGTCCTCACTCTGACTCACTCTGCTAGCTCTTCTTTTGATTTGTCATTTTGTCTGCCCTTCACTCTTATTCATCCCAGATGTCACTTCCTATGTGACACAGACTCCTGAGTGCTGCTTCCTATTTTCCAAGTACTAGGATTAAAGGCATACACCACCACTGTTATGTACCAACATTCCTTCGACCCTAGAGCAGTCATGCTGATGGATTAAAAGATAAACATTCCTCTACACTTCTTTTTCACTTTTGTGACTATTAATTTTAAGTTTGTGTATAGATATTTGAAAGCTTTATGTCTATGAGGTCACTAATCACATTGAATTTTCTCCACTATGAACAGAGTGACAAATTTGATCCTTGTCTCATGCTACAATTGAAATATTTATATACCAAATATGTAATATTTTTAAAATATAAGTATAAATTACCTTCCAGACATTTATAGACATTCGTGGCAATTTTATCAAGGTTGAGGAGATTGCTGAAAAGAGTCTGGAAGCACAATAGCCTCAGTTTGAATCCTATGTAAGAAGCCTGGCATGGCATCAGTGGGCATCAACAGGCATATCCCAAGAACTCAATATGCAAAATGATAAACATATGGCTCAGTAAGGCTCCCTGTCACAGGACAATATGGTCATGGCAGAAAGTGACAGAAGAAGACACCTAACCTGATATGATCTCTGCCTGCATGTCCATATGCACAAATGGCCATGAATACCCCCTCTCTCTCTCTCTCCCCCCTCTCTCTCTCTCTCACACACACACACACACACACACACACACACATAAACACACACACACATCACAATTCTATTGATGTTTCACTATATTTTTAAAAATTTAAGCGAAACACTTCTTTTACTGTAATCATAATGAGGTCAAACTATACAAGAAACACTTCACATTATTTTATATTATCAGTTAGGCCATATGAAAAGTGTTCTTTCTCACAATAATTCACACATTATTTATGTTCTTTAATTCCCAGGTTAGACCCTAGTCTGAAGTTATAGCACATTCATATTTAAGTGAACGTTAGAATATAATACAAATCTAATAATTGTACTGTTTTTGTCTGACATTTCTGATTTTGTCTCTTTAACAAAACTGACATGTAACATATCAATTTTATTAATCAGTTCAGATGAACCATCTTTTGCATATGCCAATCTTTGTGTTGAATATATTTTAAATCTTATTTAGTTTTTACAATTTTATTCTATCCTCTCTGATTTATTCTTTGATGCATTTTTAAGTGGGATGCTGAGCTCACTGATTTTCAGTGACTTTTTTATACTATAAAAATTAAAGACTGTATAACCCAGGAAATCAAAGTAGCAAACATCAACCTTGAATTCAGGTTGAATTCAGACATATTTTGTGACCTTCAGTACTATGATATTATTAAAGATCCATTGTTGTTCTTACCCTTCCTCATTTCTTTCTTTCTTCTTTATTTTTTTCTTTCATTTTTAAGCATTCATAAGTACAGCATAAGAGGAGACATGTAACAGATTATGTGGAGCTCCCAGAATATTTACACTCTCATTCCTTTTAGTTTACTTGTTTTGCCAACCACTGATATTTCTTATAGTTGTTCTACAGTTTTGGCATTTAGTATTTTCCTGTTTAATGAAGTACATGTATTTGCCCTTACAACTCCTTTGTTAACTTTGAATTCTTTGGAGATGTGTTTACTGATATTCAAATAAGTGTCACTTTATATTTGTTTCACTTTTGATGCTAACACAATTTATCTGTAATAAGATGACTGGGCATGTATGTATTTGAAAGAAGTCCAAATTTGCTCAACGGTTTAGACTGTGTTGAATATTTTTGTATCTTCATGGTGTATTTGGAAGGAACTGTATAATTTTGTTTATACCAATTAGATTTGATAATTTAAATAGCTTGCCACCATGATCCATATTCATATTGATCTTTGACTTGTTTCCTATTGTAGTATCTCTTGCAACAATTGTAAATTTGTGCATTTATCCTTGCATATCTAATCGTTTTTGCATTATGTATCTTAAAACCCATATTTTTAGCAGCACAAATGTTTGAAAGTTTTAAATTTCTTGGTGATTTTGATCTTTAATCACTACAAATATAATGGAACTATTATTAGAAATGCTTTTTTGGGAAATCCCTTACTAATATTGTTAGTTCATCTATGTGTGTTCTGATCTGTGCATGTGAGTATGGGCATGCACCATCAGGCCTGGGTGTGGAAGTCAGAGGACAAATTTCAGGAGTCTTGCTAGACTTCCATCTTCTTTAATCATGATCACTCCTGGTGTTTCTGCCATGGCACACACTCCACGCTAGCTGGCCTTCGGCTTTGGTGTGATCTCCAACTCTGATTCCCACCTAGCTATAGGAATGCTGAGATTAAAGACACACACCACCACTTCTGGCTGGGCTGTGGGGATTCTAAACATTGACTTCAGGTCATTAGGCTTCCCCAGCAAACACTTTTATCCACCGAACCATCTAACCTTCCTGAGAAATACTTTCTTGTCTTTGAAATATTTGTGTCAGATCTTCATATGCCAGCAGCAAGTCCTCTGAAGAACATTTCACTCACTTATATCTCAACACCTCTCTACTTGCAATCTTATTATGGTTTTATACGTAAAAACTAGTTGTACTTTTAAAAAATCTATACATAAGCCTGACAACTTTTATACCAGAAATATACTTTATTTAAATGTAAGTAGATGACTAACATACTAAAATAATAATACAAAATAATACAACAATAAAAACAATATATCTCATTTTGTAATTTTTTGTAATTTTGTTTATTTTGTAATATTTTAAATATTTGTAATTATTATTATTTTAGAATTATAAACAGTAATTAATTATTATTTAATTTTTCCATTTCAGTGTATCATTTTGACTTATTCTGTATTTTTCCATAAGTAAAGAAGAAATGATTTAATGCATTCTAAGTACAGAATTTGTCTTGACAAAAATCTATGGTTAATCTATACACTAACCCTTCTCTTTAACCAACATATATCTATAATATTTCACATTAAGTACTACATATTTACTTGCTTATTCTGTACTCTATCTAATGATATTACTTTTTATTAAAAATAATTTTTATGAAATATATTCTGTTTTCCCATCCCCAACTCCTTCCAGATCCTCTTCACCTCCTCACACATGCTGCTCCTTCTTTCTCTCTCTCTCTTTGGAAAACAAATAAACAAATTAAAATAAGTAAGGAAAAAATAAAACAAAAAGCAAAATAAAAGCACAAGAAACACACTGTGACACACACATCCACACTCACACAGACTCTCATACACACCCCATCACATATTCACACACTCACACATACACACTCACAAACTTGCACACTCACACCCATACACTTGTACATGCACTCACACACTTTAATATACACTCACACATACTCACATACTCACATTTGCATACACACACAATCACACACGTACACACTCACACACAAACCATAAAAATACAAAATTGGAAACCATAATATACAAACAAAAGAACCAGTGAACATAAAGTGCCCAAACAAATCAATATGAGACAAAATGTCTATTAAAATTCATTGTTTGTTTTGTGTTGCCATAGAAAGCTGGCCATGGGACCTACCTTTAAGTGTGGTTAATGAACCCAGCAAAGCTTGTTTGGAGAACACCAATTTTTCTTTTGAAAAAAAAAGATATTATTGATGCTTACCTTTTGCTTAGAAATTTGCCTATATGCTTGATATAGCATCTTAAGTATTCCATGTTGAGTTAATTTGAACTGTTCATTGGTTATAAATTTAACTACTCTAAACTTTATTAGATTAAAATAATCAATACTTAAAATAGTTTCAGCATCAATGATGGACCCACAAATATCCATAACAATGAAACATTGAATTTCATGATATATATGTGTCTATCTAAGTTTACAGCAAGTTTTCTTTTTTTACTGGGTTCTAAGACTGTGTATCCCATTCTGTCAATTTTTCTGGACTCTCAGACTATTTGATCTGCTCATGGAACATTTAGTGCCACATTCTTCATATGTTTATGCTTTTTGTTGATGATGTCACTGTTTAAATTATCCCTGAGCATAATGCTGAAGCCCAGTTCAGTGTTTTTGAAGGCAAGAAGGCTATGATATACCTTTCCAGAGCAAATGCATGTAAGACAAAGCTGTGTCCAAACCAGAGTTACAGTGTTTTTGGCCATGAGTTCAATGCTAATGAAACATAAATAAGGTATCCTTAAACAGAAGCAATAATAAGAAAGATTTTTAATGATTTGTTGGCAGTGCTGTTATTAAGCAGAGGGTCTCAGAAAATTAACTCTGCATTTACTATGGGAGAAATTCTCATAATTTGCTAATTCAGTATTTAGAGCAAGTTCATGGAAGATAATCACAGTGAATAAGAAGGTACCACATTTTGGTTTTTCACTCTTCCTAGAAAGAATTCTTCAGAAATTTTTATTTTATCTTTGTTTTAGAAGGCAGTTTCAATAGATGTAGCATTTAAATTGAAAATGCTTTTGCTCACAACATTGAAAATATTTTTCTACTGTTTTCTGATTCTCTTAGCATTAGAAATTGCCAAATAATTTGGAGAGACAGAGCCCCAACTGGAAATCTCTCATTACCAAATAAAGCTTCCTGTACCTGGAATAGGTTATATCTAATCAAGTTCTTGGTCAAAAAGGTACCTTAGAACTTAGAAAACAAGTGGTTCTCCATAAACTAAAGGTAAAGCCCTATTTGCTGAAGAAAACACCTACCTAACTCATGGAGCATGAAAAGGTTGAGCTGGTGCCTACCTAGAGCCTTTACCACTGTAGACTCATATTCATAATACTGGAAAGTACTCTGTATTCTACCAAAAGAGGAAGCTTAACACTAAATCAGCTACAAAGCCTCTAGTTTACAATAGTGTCCTCCCTGCAAGATATGGTGGTGCAATAATGGCACAAAGATTGTGGGAGTAACCAATCAATATCTGATTTGAGATAAGGCCCACATGATGCTGCTTGGGTGGCCAAGAACTTAAGACTAGATAGAACAGGGACCCAGAGGAAAAAAAAATATTATTCTGTTAAAGGACATAGATATGAAATGAGTCCTAATGATATTCTCCTATTCTCATAGAGCTATACCTTGCTCAACTCAGGGAAACTTCCCCCTGTAGAAGAGGGGAACAAATACAGATAGCCACAGCCAGACAATATTCATAGAGTGAGAGACATTGGAACATTTATCTATAAAAACATGTCTCCGTCAAATCCCTCCCCTGTGGGCTCAGGGAACTCTGTAGAAGAGGAGGTGCAAAGAATGTAAGCGCCAACAGGGATGGAGGACACTGAAATCAAGACTCTCTAAATGAACAGGATCAATGCACCTGTGAACTCACAGAGAATGTGTCAGCACGCACATGGTCTACAGGGGTCTACACCAGATGGGGTTCTAAAGCTGAAAGGAAACTGGACACATGCTCCCATGCCTAACCCCAAAGCTATCTCCAATTGATGTCACTTGCAAATGAAAATTTAGTTTTCTCTAAGGTAATCTCACTGCAGGGGGAATACTCTTGAGAGCAGGCCACATGCTCAGTAGTGAATGGCCAAAACAAAATGAACTCAATAGCATCTTCAGAGGTTTTTGTCTTATAATATTTTTTTTCTCCTGTCATACAACTTATACAATACATACCAATCCCCCTCCTCCCCTCCTTCTCCCCAGCTCCCCCAGGTCCCCCATCTCCCTCAGATCTATCCCATCATCTCCCACAAATATTCCCCCCCATCTCATAATGTTAAGTTAGAGCTTTTTTTGTTGTTGTTGTTGTTTTTTGGTTTTTGGTTTTTGGTTTTTTTTGTTTCGTTTTTAACTTTACGGGTCCTTTATGTATATATTATGGCTTCCAGTTCTGTGACTTTATGGGATTTCTGTGTGTGCAAATGTGTGTGTCTTTGTGTCTATATGCATTTCTTGTGCTTTTACTTTAGCACTTTTTCTTTCTTGGTTGTTTTGTCCTATTCTAATTTGTTTGTGTTTATTCCTTACATGCCTTTTTGTTTCCCAATGAGATACAGAAAGGGTGTGAATCCTGATGAGATGAGGTGAGGAGAAACTGGGAAGAGTAAGGCAAGGATATATATTTTTTTTTTTCAGAATATATTGTATGGGGAAAAACTATTTTCAATTAAAAAATAGAATTCAGCTATTTGGCTAATTGTTCCTCAATATATAATCTCCCTTTTCTTTCTGATAGTGTTCTCTTTCTGTCCTGAATTTCAATAAATTTCTTGATTGGCGATGTGAATAAGTTCTAAATATGGGTTTCATGGGTTTTGTTTGTAAATCTTATCTCCTAACATTTCTTTATGGAATACAACAGAACTAAACTCTATCAATGGATGTCTTTAGTCTAGTCAACATGGTAAGTCTTTCACCTCTCCACTTTTTTATGATTACTTGTGAACCTTTACTTCAGATAAAGTATTCATATTCTCTTCATCTATGTAATTTTGAAATTAAAAAACCAATTGAATTTCTGAGATAAATAATGACTTACAGTATTTACTAGCATTAACATTTGATTATTTTCTTAAAACTATTCTATCAAGTTTTTACTCTCTTTTTCCTTTTTCACTTTTGAGTATTTATGCCAAACACAATGTATTTCATATTTTATGCATGCTATTTTTGATGTCTGCCATGCACGAAATCTGAGTTGTTGTTTTTGCTATTCTGACTGATTTTTCTACGTTCAGGTCAATCAGCATGCTTAGTTTTTCATGGTCATGAACCTGTATCTGTGGTTAGTTCTTTTGATCTCTACACCTAAGTGTTTCTCTCCAGAGATGTTATATTTGGCTCTAGCAGCTATGTGGAGACAAATCTAAAATGAAATCAATTTAAGCCAAGTTTCCAACTAAATTTATGTTTTAGTCAGTTTTGGATGATATAACAAAGTAGCATGGACTGATTGCTTTAAAACAACAGAAATAAGTTTTTAGACTGAGATCCTGAAAGTACAAGATGCAAATACCAGCAGATTCAGGCCAGCCTGGTGAAACCTACTTTTCTAGTAAATGGACAGTAGCTATGACTCACTGGATCCTCACATAGAAGTAGGGCTGAGGACACTCACTGCGGTCTCTGTTATAAGGGCAATAATCCTATCCATGAGGACTTTGTCTTCCTGACCAAATTGTCTAACAGAAGCCCCATTTCCTTATGTTAGCACACTTCTCAGTTTCTTTTAAAAAAGGCCACTTAAGCAAGAAATTGTTTTAGTTCACAATCAAGAACCAGTCCATCCTGGTAGGGAAGTTGAGATAGCAGGAACTTAAGTTGCTTGTCATATTACATCTACAGTCAGAAGAGAGTAATGAATTATGGAAGCCTCTCCTTCCTTTCTCCATTTACACAGTCCAGGATTCCAGCCCTGGAATAGTATTACCCATAGTGGGCAGGTCTTACCCCATCAATTAATGCAATCAAGATATACCCCACCGGCAGGCAGAGGCCTATCTCCAAGGTTTGACAGATTCTATCAAATAGACAATCAACACTAATCATCATAGTACATTGAAGATCAAGATTTCAACATAAGAATTTGGGCTTGAGGAAAATCTTTAGTCCATCATACATTTATTCACACTATCTGAATTCTTTCCCTAGTTTAGAAACACTTGGGAACAATGGTTTCTTTTCCTATTCAACCCTAAGCAAAGAATGGTACAGGCTTTCAGTACTCATTACTAGGTAGGAGTTTCCATAGGTCACTACTCAGGTACTTACACTGAAAAGATCCTGATCTGTATCACCACTCAGGACCTGTACTGAAAAGATCTTGATCTGTACATAGTGAAAACCATCTCTAAACTCAAAAGCATCATAACAGAAAAGGTTTTTAGTGGTGAACTCCCTCCTCAGAAAACACACTCTAGATTCAATATTTTCAGTACAGTCAACATTTTTCTGAATTCAAGTGTTCTTATTTGTGTGCACCCAGATGTGCATTAGGGATATTATTTTTTAATTTCATTTGACACATTAACTATAGCTAGATAACCAAAAACGTAAGTCTAAATGACCATTGCTGGGTTATCATTATTGTTGTTTTAAGATTCATTTATTTTTATTTTATTTACATAAGTGTTTTGCATGTCTCTGTGTGTGTGTGTGTGTGTGTGTGTATGTATGTATGTGTACCATAAGTGTACCTAACGCCAACAGAGGCCAGAAGAGTTTGTCTGGTCTCTTGGAACTTGAGTTTCAGATGGTTATAAACCACCAAGTGAATACTGGGAACCAAACCTGAGACCTTTGCAAAAGCAGTTAAAGATCTAAGCTGTTAAGCCATCTCTCTAGCCCAGAATGTCTGTTTAACAGATTTCTTTTTTTATATTTTTAGTTTGATTAAAGTGAACAAAGAATAAGAGAAAATGCTTTCTACATTCAAATGACAATCATATGTTCTCTTTTTTAAGACAGTAAAGTTAAGAGAAAGATGGCTAAATGAATAACATACCACATTTCAACAAAGCTATATTGAATCAACAAGATACAAAAGTATGCTCTGACAATAGACATACTGTTTTATACTAGGAAATATAATGATAGATATTTTAGGTTAAGTTGTCTTCTTATAAAATTCATATATTTAACATGAACCCAAGTTGATTACTTTCAGAGATTGTGCCTTAAATGATATAACAAACATTAAAATGGAGTAGAGATCTAATCAAATAGGATTAAGAACCTTATAAGAACAGGACTGAGTGTACACAAAGGAGAGGTCATGTGATGACACAATAAGAAGGTAGCCATCTCATCTTATATAAAAATGTATTGGGATACAAATCTCAAGTTCTAGAATCTGCTGTTGCCTTTTATCTCAAGAACTGAAGTAACTGAAATAATATTTACCAGAATGTCCCAATATCCCTCTCCAGTGCATCTGTTTATATAGATGCACTGATCAGGTCATTTTTGATAAGTAATATTTGTATAATTTTCAATGTATAGTGACATATTCTAGGCTATTGTACATAGTAAGGATGACTGTATCTTCACTTTCCATGAGAAACATATATCTAAATTTTTTCTAATATCAATAAATCGTCAACTTCTTTGTACAGCTCAACTTAATATCCACCTATCCATCAACATAATAATAATGCCATATCTAAATCTGTTACCATCAGTGAGCTTAAACATTTCTGTCATTAGACAGCAGCTATGTTATATTTCAAGAAAATATGATATGAAATTAATTTAGATATAAACTAAATTTCATTGCTTTCAAAAGGGACTTAATCTATAATAAAAGAAATTTCATTCCCTTTGAGTTAATTAATTAAATGATATATTATATAATCAAATTTTAACATAGTCACTAAATTTTTTAGTAAGTTATTTCAAATATGAATCTTCAAATCTTATTCAGAGCAATAAATCATAATTAGGATCAAATTAGTAGTATGCCCCATTAAGATTTTGAATGAACTATTAATTTTAACATTGTAACTAACCAACTGAGAGTTTTATAGTTACATATACTGTTGTTCATTATATTTAATTTCATTATTGGTCATAATAAAACTTTAAGACCATCTCTTAAAATGTTCATAAGTTTAATTCATATTTTCACTTAAAATATTTATTCAATAATCTTGGAAAATAAAGGGTTTCCTAGTAACCAACATAATAAAAATCTTAAAGATTAGGATTATGAAGTGGATAAAAGTATACTTGTGATTACAACCAACATTCTTGATGATCAATAAAAATGTTAAAAATCAGTGTAGCTAATAACTATTACCAGTTAATTTTTTGTCCAGTTCATTCTGCTGTGTAGAAATAAATCAAGTCCTGTTTACTCAGACAGAGAGATAAAGAAAATATAAGTTCTTCAAGTCTTTGGAGAATGTGGATTTTCCCATGCCAGTACTGACAAGACCCTTGATAATTTGTGAAGATATGGAAGAAAAGATGATTGTGTTTTACATATCAAGGTCATCAACGAAGAACACAGATTAACTGGGAAGGTGAAAGAAAACAGAACCAGAGCAGCACTGGCTCATGCGTTCAATGGATAGAAAATAGATACAAAGCAGAAGAGAATCAAATTATTAACAGGAGCAAGAGGACATGAAAAGCAGAGTCTAAGTCACTGCAAACGTATTCCACACTCATTAGATATTTATTGATTAAACATTCTCTGAGAATATTTGCTGAGTAAGTCAGTTAGTGAATGAATACATGTGCTAATAGAAATTTTGCTTTTGGCATAACATGGTACAGAAGGGAAAAATAGTCAAATATGTTAAACAATAAGGATTTTTAAAGAAGGGTTTAATATTAATGAGGTCAGCAAAGAAGAGCACGCTCTAAACAAGGAGAGAATGGGGAGTCAATGGTGTGGGATGTGACTGTGTGGTGATAAAGATGGAAACCGGAGCTTTGTACAGGCTAAACAAATACTATGTCACTGAGTTACATCCATAGCCAAAAGGGAAGGGATTTGAGAAGTGAAAGTAGGGTTACAGAGCAATGAGAAAGAGACATCACCACCATTGACATCTAAGTAGTGATAAGCTTGTATTTGTTGTTCTGTGAAAAACTGTTGATGAGATTGATGGACTCTAGAAAGAAATGGCTGTTAAAGCACTGGACATTGTTCTTTGGAATCTCTTCCTACACAGGTTCACAGCACTACTTTGAAGCACATATCAGTGTTCATTACCTGTCCTTCCAACACGACTGTACTCTTGGTGATTGACAGGACCATGCGTGGCATTCATTACTTCTCCCTGGCCTTCACAAAGAAGCTTTGATAATGGTACACAGGAATAAAATGTGAATGAAATTAAAAATTGAAAGAAGAAGGGAGAAAGAGGGTGATGGGAAGGAGGAAGAAATAGAGACTTGTGCCTCATAAAGAAGGCTAAGATACAGCTGTTCGCACTATTCCTTAAGCTGACTACACGTGTCAATGCCCAAGTGCTATGTGAGTACAATAGTTTAGTTTCGCTGTCTCTGTGATATATTCTCTTTCTTCATAAATCCATTCCTTCCTGACAGCTTCAGTATTTCAATTTTATTTTAATTTTACTCATCTCTGTAATAAATACAAATCAAGAATGTTACTAATTTTATTTGCATTCTGTAGCCCCAAATTATATTATAAATATAATTAAAAATTCATATATTTAGGAGCCTTACTTCATGTTTCTGTCCTAAAGAAAGACATTTCTTTCCAAACAGTAAAAGTCTTCAGCCTGTTGAAACTCCCTTTTACCTGTGAGGTTAGTTACATAAAGCAAGTAACCTAAGGTTACTCACATTAATAGTTACTCTTTGTACAGATTCTAGCTCTCCTGTTCTTTCATGAAATGGGCACCTAGAATGACATAAGAACAAAGATATAGGAAATTTTATGTCAGTATTCTTAACTTGACCTTACATTTATTAGTAGTACATGGAGAAAGCATACACCTCAAACTCCTTCCTCTGTATCTTTATGATCATGTAGAAAGACACTTGCTTTCATTGTATTTTCTAAATCAACTTGAGAACCTGTCTTCAGCTTCCTTTTAAGTCTGACTATGTAAGGTCTCATGTTAGATATTCCCTGGCAATCTCTGAGTCCTGCTCATCAACTACTGGAAGAGATCTATCGCATTGAGTCATTACAGTGCCTTGGAAGAGGAAAGTCAGTCTTAACATCTGCTTTCAAGTTGTCTTCAAATATGATCAAATAAAATAAGCTAAATTATGAATATGACTTTGAAGCACAGCGATGCATTTGTACAAGGTGAACTCTGTGATATAGTGAACGATGTAGTGGAGGAGATTACTTTAAAACACTGTCCTTACCTAACATAAGAAAAATAAGACCAAAGAACATTTGCCTGGTCTCAGAGTTAAGACCTCAAACAGGAAGCAATATGAAAATGCTTAGACGATGGCTACCTTCAGTAGTCACACATGAACATCAACTCTGAGTCATCTGATATGAGTCCTTTTATGTCTCCTAGAGACATGTTATAACATCTCCTTGTCTGCTCCATCAAATGATAGACTCTAAAGCATTAGCAGCTCTCAAAGACGATTTACTAAACAGTCATTTGTAAACTGCTATAAGGAAAAATTGATTAAGTAGAAAGTCATCTTCTTCAAATATATTTTCTATTAGAAAAAAATACACTCACTCATTAAATAATTTTATTGCTTACCTGATTAATTCCTCTAATTCGATTTGGGGTTGTGGCAGGGGGAAGAGGGTGTTAAAGCCATGTGCCACTAAGATGACTTGAGTTTGATTCCCCAGAACCTACGTGGTGGAAAACTAGAACTAATTCCAAAGTCATTCTTTGACCTTGACACAAGCTTATGGCACATTCCCCATACAAAATGAGTTAAACGTAGCACAGTATTTTTAGCCTTTAAACTTGCAATGGCTTGATTAATTAGCTTTTAAGAAACGATTATGATATAAAGTCTCCTTTTCTACTGTTCAAGTTAATTTGGTATTTAAAGTTATTTATTGTCCTTAAAGTAATTATCAGCAGGCCTGAGAGATGGCTAAGCAGTTCAGAAGCCTTGCTGCTCTTACTGAGAATCTGAGTGTGGTTCCCAACACCTACATCTGACAGTCTGTGACCTCTTGTAACTTCAGCTCCAGGGAATCAGATGCCTTCTTACTGTTGGTAATGGTAATTAATACATCTATAAATGAAGAGAAGATAGATCACTGTTTAGGCTCATAGCAGTGCATGGAAGCTAACGGAGGCAGTTTCAATGTTTCCATTGGCAATGGAGTTCCTCTCAAATCTGCTTCTGCATTGTTTCTATTCTGGTCTTCCTTTTAACAGACTTTACATTCAGGATTGAGCGGCTTTCAAAGAGAGAGGTGCTTTGTGTCTGAACAGTGGATTCCTTTTGTTAATGCCCTAGTTGACAGGGCACAGGAATACTTGAAAGGGAATTTACCTAGAAAATACATTTGTCATCAAATTTGGCAAGAGTCCACACTTCAAATGCCAGTCGCTCCCCATGAGCCTTGGATTGTCATCTAATTTCAGCTAAAAATGATGCCCACCCTGGATTTCTTCATTAATTATGCTTAAGAACCAGTTAATTGTCAGCATGGTGTTAAAAATAACATTTCCAAAGCTTTTCCAGTTGCATTAATGTCCTTTGCACCTTGTCGCTGAAAACCCAGGCTACTCCAGTAACCCGCTCTTCAGGATAGAGGGTGTCTCCTGTTGTCTGTGGCAGCTGATCCAGTGTGTGAACTGACATTGTCATGTAGCCAGCAAGACTTTCTAAGAACCATCCTGTTTATTTTCTTTTACTTTTGAAGATGAAGGAAAATACTAGGAGAGCAGTCTTCTCAGCATAGCCATGTCTGTAACCATCATTGTCAAGCTATTCGAATTAAGTCATTTATCCCTGAGGTTACCTCCAATATACCAAGAGAAACAGAAATAAATAAATGAGCAAACAAAAATAAAAACAAAAACAAAAGCATCTGCACCATCAACAATTTTAATACAGCTCAAATTAGTTCATATATAGCTCAGAACAGCACTTCAGTGTTTCAGGTTGTTAACCACAATGTCTTATAAAATGAAGCATGTTTACTGTCATTTTAAAAAAGTCCTTTCTTCCCTTTATGAATTTGGCAACGAAAAATTTCAAAGACACCAGGGCGAGTTTGTTAGCATGCACCAGCTAAAGCTGTCAGGCCTCATTACCTCCAAGACAAAAATTACAGACTAATGTATTAAATGTTCAAATAGAAAACAGGCACCATCTCTATTCCATGGTAATGGGATGACACCAGCAGCCTGCAAGCTGAACTACAGCTTTCTCCCCACCCCCTCCACAGCGCAGAGCATACAAGTGGAGAGATGATAAACATCCCAGTCAAAATGGAATTGCTGGATTTACTGCCAGAAGAACCCAGCCGCGCCACTGTTCCTGTGAATGCAGCACATTCATTTTAACAAACCCCATTTCAAGGGGTCTGTCAGGAAGCAAACACACTTCTTATCTGGCTGAATATTAGCATTTCAGCTCCCAGACTCAATTTATCTCCTTTAAAAAAGAAAGTAGAAGTCAATTTCAGGGGTTTGTTCTAATTCTATAAAACAAATTGTTTTCAATGATTGCATAATGATGTCATCTTGGCTAAAAGGGATTTTTTTAAATATGTTTTAATTCCCCAGCTGCTTTACTTAAATTTTACTTTTGTTTCACTCTCAGGTTTGTATCTGCAGACATCATAGATACATCCTTGAACGTATTTTGTCTGCTCTGAACAGAAAGATGAAGTCACAGTTTAAAATCCACCACACTGACAGTCAGGGTGAGCATCCCCTCTGGGTTATTCATCTCTCAAGCAAAGCCACAAACAAAGAGCCCCAAATTTCCTCTCTTCCTGCCTGAATTTAAAGCAGTAAATTTCAGCCTTACTGTCTTAGTATTTTTTTATGCAGACTCTGAGAGGTATAGACCAGCAGAAAGGAAGTGATGGCACTCACTTGTGTAACAGACAGATACACTGTTACCTGGTACAAAGAGAATATGAGCATCTCCTTGAACTGACATGAGTCACATTCCAGTCCTCACCAGATATGGCTGAGCATATGCCTCTGCATTTCTAAGATTTCAAAAGCCCAATGTTGCGTGGGAAAGCTTTAATCACTTGGGAGCTATGGTGCAAGATTGACAGGTGTGATTCCTGGTTCTACCAATTTCCCATCAGTGACCCAACCTCACTTTCCTTTAATGTGAAATGGAAGGAGGAAACCTACCTTTAGAATAAAGCTATTGGGGAATGGAGAGATAAAATTACTACAATTCATTTAAAACAGAGCACGTCACATTCAGAAAGTTCAGTAGGTGCTAATTGTAATGATTTATTTTGGAGTCATTTTTCTTAATCTATTAGCTATTTTCACCTGCCAAAATATTAAGCTTTCTATTCATAGAATGGATATTAGCTTATTATACTTATATCAATTGTTTCCTAAGATGCTTTTCTTTTTACACCCCTTTTTACATTAAGTGTCTGTTTAGCTATTACCAGCTTCTAAGTCATGACGTTTTGGGTGGCAGGTACCATGGGGACACTGTACATTTCCTCCCTCCATCTCCATGACGCTACCGTGGTCAGTTGTAAATCACTCAAAATAAAAATAAAGCACTTTCTTCACTCATGTCTTAGATATTTTTTCTGTATATATATGTTTTAGTTAGATATTTTTTCTGTTTATATATATATATATATAGTAACATATATATGTAGTAACTATATATATATATGAATATCTAATAAGTTAACCAAACAACAAAAGCAAAAAAATGTGTGTTCTAGTTTGCTTTTCTGTTTCTATAACAAAACACCTTGACCAAAATCAAGAAAGAAAAGGAGGAAGAAAGGCTTTATTTTAGCTTACAGCTCACAGTCCAACACTGAGGCAGAGCTAATGTAGTGAACATGGAGGGAGGCTCACTGGCTGGCTTCTTAGGGTGCTCAGTTTGCTTTCCTTGATCACTTGGCCATCCTGTAACCCTAAGCCTGCATTGTTATACAACATGAGATCACTTTCCCAGGGATGCCATCACTCACAATGGTCTAGGCCTTCCCCCATCAATAGGAACAAAAGAAAGTGTGATTTAAGCAGAGGAAATTATATGGCATATAAGGGATATTGAATATAGATCATTTTGTGGAGGTTTTTGAGTGGTTAGGTTATATTTTGTCCTTAAATTGTAAGTAACGGATAAACACCAATGGCTTGGGGAAAGAAATAATATGATTTTTAAAAGTTAAATTTCTGAAAGTGATGAATCTAGCAGCACAGTGATGATTGTATTGTAATGAAGAGAGGTGAGATATGGGGACATCAATAAAATCCTATTTCAGAAAATAATTAGTAAGGGCCTGAACCAAAGGCCTCTGAGCAATTTTTCACAATTCTCATGGTAAAATATCTACTATAAAACTTTGCTCAATTGGGTCCTTAATAATTTAATAATTGGCCATGTACAAATTAGACAGCTAGGCAATCTCTTCCTTTCATATATTGCAATTTGTTACCATGTTTTCCTGGCCACAAACCTCTGAAAAGAGCAATTATGGCAACTCTCCCTGCACCCTTCAGTGCAGTATAGGGTGCTGTATGTGGCACCACCAGCTTTTGTGCTCCGTGATGGACAGGGTGCTCAGAAAGTAGACTAGAAACTGAGGTCCCAGGGCAATTGTCTGAAACTATCATAGACCGTATAAAACTCTGGGCAGCCTTTAAAGATGTCTCTTTTTCTCCAGGTCCTTGGGAATGAGGTGAAATCCTGACTTTTATGAAGAAGAATTTTTGTTTTGTCTAATGGGCTCAGGTGTTCTTTTAATAAACCTTTCAATAACCCTATGAAGAAAAGCTTCATGCAAGAATCATCCATCCTATGTTTACAGATGGGAACCACAGAGACAGAGAGATTGACTGCCTCGCCTGAGGTCATGGAGCAAGTCAATTTTAAAGACAGGAATAATTGTCTCTCCTGGTCCTCAGCCCCATGGCACAAGGCTGCATCACTGCAAGTCTGCTCCATGTGTGCTGTGTGAATGTCGTGAGAGCTAAAGTGATGCCCACACTGCCGTAAATACACACTCGGATCTCTAAGAGAAAGATTATAGGGTTGTGCTCCCATACCCTCATCTTCCTCCTATTTATAACTTACTTTTAAACTTCTATTTCTAGACAAAGACTTAAGAGCTTTTGTTTCTTCACTGAAGCTGATGTTCACAGGATAAGTTCTGCCAATGGAACAGCATGCCTCTTCAGATCACATAATGCATTTTTCACACCTTTTGACTTTTGCAGTAATGTTATAATAATACGCTACACAAAGTGCTGAATCTCCAGATAAGATATTGAAGGAACTCAATCCTTAGATTAGTTAGAAATGTGTTTGTCTGTAAGTGACAGGAAGCCAACTGTCAGAGACTTAAGCAATGAA
Source organism: Cricetomys ansorgei (assembly GCA_026225945.1). Classification (NCBI taxonomy): domain Eukaryota; kingdom Metazoa; phylum Chordata; class Mammalia; order Rodentia; family Nesomyidae; genus Cricetomys; species Cricetomys ansorgei. The sequence goes on from JAMJFZ010000056.1 coordinate 21,563,975, forward strand.
CATAGCTATTGTGTATTTAATAAGAAGTTCGAAGGTAGGCAGTCTCAGAATTGATTTTGCAAGATGATGTTGTCATCAAATACCCAGGCTTCTGTATGACCATATTTTCCTTAATAATATTTCTTACCTTGTAGCAAGAAGAGGGTTAATGTTAACCCAAAGATGCAAAGAGAAAGACTACCAATCCAAGTCACCCTGGCCAAATTAATTAAAGCAAGCAATTAATTAAAGCAATACTTTTAAATTTTGTGCATGGGCTGTCTCTCCCTAAGTCAGGGTTAAAGAGGTCAGTATTTGACATAGGCAACATAAAGGCTCTTATAGCTCAGGCATAGGGAATTTCTTTCTTTCTTTCTTTTTCTTTTTGTTATTGTGTTTGTTTGTTTGTTTGCTTTTAGAGACAGGATTTCTCTGTTGTAACTCTAACTATCCTGGAACTAACTCCTGTAGACCAAGACTAACAGCCTGTAGACCAGGCTGGCCAGGAACTCAAAGAGATCTGTCTACCTCTGCCTCCTGAGTGCTAGTATTAAAGGTGTGCATCCACCACTGACTAGCAGGGTAGAGGGTTTCTAAGTGGGAGATTTGGCAGGCAAACAGTTACAGAAGCAGAACATAACAAGTTGGTCATAGCATCCTCTTGTGAAACAAAGATGTGGCTGCAAAGTGATCATAATAAGGTGGTCACAACAATGTAGACATAACAACATGTGGTAATAATATCCTTTTGAAACAAAGGCATGGTTGCCATTTCCTGGGAAAGACAGCACAGAACCATTTGCAGTTAAGGTAACAGGTGGGGCATAGCCCAATCCTTAAACAAGAATTAATCTAGTTTGTCTTTACAATAAGATGGTTTCAAGTTCAAGATAGAGGTAGGCTAGTTCACCATTTAATGTGGATCAGTTAATGCACACTTATTTAGAAAGAGCACTGGGAAGTAGCCACAACAGAAAACAATTATGAACTCTTTTCTTAGAAATCAGAAAAAGTATCTCTAATCCCATGCACCAGACCTGGATCTTACTTTGTAAGTAAATTTAAAATAATTAATAATAACAATATCATGGCCAGTATTACTTTATGAAGACAGTTTCACATTACCTTACTTGTATCCTTTCAGCAAAATAGCCTCCACCTTTCCAATCATTCAGTAAAGTGCTGGAAATGACTATAGGAAGCTCAGCTGCTTTCTGTACTAGCTTCCAATTCTTGATTCAAGTGTATTGAAGAGAACCCTGATGTCTGTGTGTAATTGGGACCACAAAACATAATTGAGTTGTCTACCTATAGATCTGAAGAGGCAGAAAATTTCCCTCAGGTGTCCTTAGCTCAGAAAAGACCAAACCATCAGGACTGAACAGAACTCCAATTGGCAAATATGTATTGCATAATACAAGGCAGCATTTGAAATGGCACCTCAGGGCCAATAACATGAGAGTTTCCAATTGCTCCTGCCATTCCACCTTTTGCATTTTTATACAAGCCCTCCATTCTGGTCTCATTAACAACTCTGATGATGGAATCATCAATGGCATATAAGCAAACCTGTACTAAGGCATGAAAATGGTGACAGGTACCATGCTAAGCACTTTATATTCTTATCTCAAGTTAAGCCTTATGGGAGATCTATAAGGTGGGCAAATAATCCTGCTTTGTAAATTAAGAAACCGAGAGTTAGTCATATTGAGTAATTTGTCCAGGAAAAATATACCTTAAATCATTTGTCACAAAGTTCTACAATTAGAACAATTGTTTCAAAAACGCTCCAGTTCTTATCAATACACTATAGGAGAAATCATTCTCTTAGCATGATAACATTCAACATTCAAAAGCTTCTCTTACAGAAACTTCTCAAACTAGTAAACAAAAGTACTTCTAATGCAAGAGTATATTTCAAATTATGTAAGACTTGCCATAGAGCAGATCCTTAGTAATTAGTGAATTGAGATGCGCTTTTATTTGTGAACTTCTTTTTACCCCTAGGCAACAGTACCTTATTAAAATAAAAATGAATGCAATGGGAAGGATCAAGTTATTACCAGAATGCCTTAGCATGGTATATGCCATATGGAGTGTTCTCTAACAAGGCAGGCCTAGTGGTTACAGGCACCAAAATGGAGTCAAACAGTTCATAGCTTAATTGCCTTCTAAGTTTTTATCATACCAAGAAAAGTCTTGACCTACCAAGCAAGCTGACAGAAAAATATGTCTTCTTAAAACCTTCTGACCTTGAAGCACTCATCTCAAAAATTTTTCTCCACCCACAGGCTGATGTGTATATCCATCATCCTATGTGTGAAGGAAAATGAGTCTACTGAGACGCTTTTCATTGCAAGAATTATAGATTTGAGAAAGGAAAACTACTTGGGTGCAGTTGTAGCCTGTTTGTTGTTTCTGAAAGATTCTTGTGGGAAAGCCATGGGAAATGTGACAGAAATCGGTTCCCAGGGCCTACCTGCCTATCTATATGTCTAGGAGATATCTGGGATCTAAGAAATAGCTGACATTGATGTGCAAAAAACATAAAATCTCATAGCAAGTGTTAACTCAGCTTTACCCAAATAAGCTTTACTAAAGCACTTATTTTTGATAGAATCTGTTAAGTATTGTTCTTCAACTTTAAAAAATACATTTTTAAAAATATCATACATGTCTCTGAACATCACACACAGACACACACACAGACACATACACACATACACACAGACACATACACATACCATAAAGAAATCTGTGGTAGTTTAAGAAGCACTATTTATTCCATTTTGGGTAATATGACCTCTCATTAGCCTTTGCTTATCTAATTCAAATTTTATGGAAGTTAAAATTGCAGTAACAACTATAATCATTTCTCATTATCAGTGGTAGACATTTCTATAAAGCCATGATGAATGCTGATTTAGTAAATTCTGAACCACTGTACCTAGGGGAAATACAGGGTTAGGTTTGTGAGTCCCAGTTCACTGTCATCAACCCAGGAATGTATAGTATAGTGTAGTATAAATGTGTTTTCTGAATACAGAAACCTTATTTAAAGTTCACTGACCAATTGTTCACATGAACAAAAGCCAATAAATAGTATATATGCATAGAAAAAGCTTACTTAACACATTTTCTTTCTAGTAAGACCTTTTCTATTCAGGAAAACCAGACAAATTTGAAAATATACAATTTGTGAGAAATGATGATCAAATTTACTTGCTAATATTAATGACCAATGTTGATTTCTAGGACTGAAAATGTTGCTCAATGCTCAAGAGTATAGTGCTTACTATTCTTGCAAAGTCTATTCTCAGCATCAAAGCTGGGAGGCTCACAACCACCTATAACCTCAGCTCCAGGAGGATCTGACACCTCTGGTCTCTGACCTCTAAGGTGACTTCCACTCATAGGTACATACTCCGAGAGAGAGGGATGGGGGAGGGAGAGAGATATCTCCATGGGCAAAAAAATTTAAAGTAGTCAGGATTCAGGATCTATGTTTACTAGTATCTGGAAAATCTGTAACATTACTGCTCTGTTGCTGAAATACTTCCAGACCTGAGAAGACAACAAGCAGGCAGTGCTTCTGCAGAGATAGAGGTACTGATTTGCAAGTGTCCACAAAAGAAAAATCTGAATTACTGCAGTCATATAGTTCCTGAATGATTTTAAATCATTTATTTATTTGACAAATTAAAATTGTAAGAAGTTTACATGGTAACAAATAAAGCTGCTGCCTCTGGGACTATTTTGGCTTCATAGAGGATACACAGGCCAGAGTTCTTTAGTTTTACCTTGTGCAGGAGCAGGGAATATACACTTGTGTTTGCCTCTTCTCTCAGAGCAGTCTTTTCTCTGGTCAGATCATACTGGAACAAGGGCATGAAGATACGGCAAAGTAGTCAAGAGCCTCCATTCCCTTCTGCTTAGTACGAAGCTTAAATGCATATGAGAACAAGATGAAACTATGAAAGCATAGATTCAAGTTAATATAATATTAATCTCATGTTTAGATGTTATTATTGATGATAAGAACAAGGAAATTCCATTTTCATTTCATCAGGTTCGTGAAACACTTGTTCCTTTTCCCAGATGAATAATAATTTTGAAGAAGCTCCACAGATGGATTTTGAGAAGTCTGATGTTCTGAAGACATCCTGCAAGCTGTAGGCGTATGCCCTCTCCTGTGTAGAGGAATATTTAACCCTTTAATCAGAAAGCATGACTGCTCTAGGGTAGAAACAATGTTAGTACACACCTTTAGTCCTAGCATTCAGAAAGCAGTGATAGCACAGGCCTTTAGTCCCAGAATTCAGAAGGAAGTATGAGGCAGGAAGCCTGAAGCAAGCAGTCTGGAAGAAGCAGGCGGAGGATAACAAACACAAGAGCAGTCTGAGGAGTCTGAGGCAGAGACACAGAGGCAGTTCAGCAGAAGAAGTTAGTATCAGACTGGAAGAGTGAATAAATTCAAAGCTGAGCAGAACTGTTCAGTCAGAGAAGTTGTAGGAATAAGACAGAGTCAGAAGAGTTCAGTCAGAAACAGTCAGCCAGCTCAGAAGATCAGACAGATTGGAAGAGTTTGAGCCAGAGCAGCAAGTTTGAATCAGCAAACCAGAAGAGTCAGTTGAATTCAGTACAGCTCTGAATTCAGAAGGAGTTAGTCAGAATGAATCAGTCAGCAGTAATTCTCATAAGTTGAAAGGATTGAAGGTTTGAAGATTAAACTGTAATAATAAATAAAATCAACATTACACTTCTCTAGTTTAAGGATTTCAGACCGTTAGTACAACTAGGTAACAGCACATTTTTCATGCCTCTGCTAATAGAAGGTAAGATGAAACCCAATGCTGATACAAATAAATTATGTCCCTGGAATTGAATTTCTAATGTACAGAATTAAGAAACAACAACCCAAGTTCATTTTCAGATAATCTGAGTCTGAACAGCCAGTGTTGAAAGTAATCCACCTCTTCTCAAACTCTCATTGTCAATCGAGGTAACATCATCCATCATCCAGTCAGCCTGTGACAGGGAAAGTTTTAAATCATGTCTTGAAGTCAAGTTTTCATCATCCACTCTTAACCCTAACCATCCAATTCTAAGGAGTTAGAGACTGCATATTGATGTGTAATTTAAATTTCTGTTACTAACCTTCTATGTGTTCCCAGCAAACTATCATTAATCTTATTATGCCTACTTAATTAACCATGTAAAAAGTAAACCAATAACATAATTGCCCCATGTATTCTCATGTTAGCAAAGCATATATTTTCCATGTTCTTTGTATCAGCAGGGGAATAACATTTCCCACATTTGAAAATATTAGATTTGAAACAGATACAATCTAGATCGAGTTAAATTTATTATAGCACTACCATTAGCATACGTTGACATGCACATTTCTTATTGATTTACTAATTTTGGGGGTCTGTGTCATGCAGCTCAGGCTGACTTCAAACTCACTATGCAGCTGAGGATGACCTTGCATAGAATCCTGATCCTCCCTGCCTCCACCTCCAGAGTACCACCATACCCATTTATGTAATTCTGAGGAACAACGTATGCTAGACAAATGCTCCACTGACTGACTGACATCTCCAGTCCTGATTCACTAATATTTTACCAATGACCGTTCGGTAAACTAAAAGTTTACATCAATACCCTCCCAAGCAAACTAAATTACATGGGACACAGTAGCAGCCATTCCAATTTTTCAGCTTTGTTTGGAATTTTCAGTTTTAACATGAACTCCCATGTTTCGTTGTGTTAGCCTTGATTTTCTGGGACTCTGGGGTGAGGGAGAGGCTACAAAAGAAAGAAGCTGCATAAGGAAATATGATTTGGAAATAGACCCATGACCCAGAGCAGTAAGTCACAGTCTGAATCTTTCATTTCAAAAAAATAAACTCCTCAATTTATCTCAGTTTTCACAACTAGCAGGTATTAAGTAGGTGTCAGTGTGGCAAATTATCACCCCAAATGCTGTTACAGGAAAAAAAAATGCCTTTCAAAGATTTTAAAGTGAAAATATCATCATCTTGACAATCTACAATGAACACTGATTTTTTTGAGTAAGTATTAAATGAGTCTTGCCTAACAGCAGTACCAATAGTTATGATTAGAGTATCCCCTAACACAAGAGGTGATTATGAATGTTTACTTTTTAGAATGACTTCCAGAAAATGTTTATTCTAACATAGCCAAAAGAACAATATTTTCACAGAATAAGGTTGGTTGCATTTTTACAGATTTTTTTTGTATGTGCTAAAATAAAAAGTAATGTGGCTACTGAGTGAATTTATGATATGGAAAATAGTCATGCACTTTTACTACCTACACTTGCTTAATATTAAGACATTCTCTAAGGGAGTCAAGGTCAATTCATCTTTCAGTCCTGAAACACTGTAGAGAGTCTACTTGTTTCTAGACACAATGATGTAAGGACTATGGTATTCATGGCAATCAGACCACATTGAGTAATCAAATAGGAGCTTCTACATGTTTTTTGTATGTGTCCAGAGATTAATGTTGCTTATGTGATCTCCTTATTTAGTGATAGATGGAGTACCACAGTTTTAAATATTCACTATAGGCTGAGGGATACCAGAACACTTAACAATATATCTCAACTTTGAAAAAAAGGTGATTCTACTGTTACATGTGAGAAATCTGAGGCTTGGGGAGAAAACACAAATTATAGAAATATATGCAACTTGAAAATAATGAAATTGGAAAAGAAATTCACACAATATGAAGTCTAAACTAGACTACTCCTCAGTCTTTCAAGTTATGAAGATTTTTCTATCTTCTGAAATCCACTCTATTGAAGCATACACCCTTGAGAGAATTGTAACTCATGTTCTTATCATTCCTTCATTCTCAATGAGCACACTAGAGGAAATCATTTTCTGCTACTTGTATGCAAGAGTAAATCCAGAAATGGCATTGTAACAAAAAAATAAATCAATGGTATCAGATCAGGAAGAAAGGGACAAAAATAAGACCACTCATTTCTAGTTTTATCAAGAGCCTCCCTGCTATATGTAGTTCTTTCCCCTTGTATTTTGTGACAGCATGCATGTGCTATAAACCTATGAAACCATAAAGGGAAAAGAGACAGTCATGTTTTGGGGGTACTGATGTAAACAACTCCCAATGTCCCCAGAAAAAAAAAATTCCTGATGTTATTTTTCACATCCTTCTGTCTATTGTTTCATTGATTGCAAATGACTTTGAATACAAACTCCTCAATGTGTTTCCCAAGTGTTTTCTCCTGCATAAAACATGAAATTGTCAGGCTTCGAGGGCTATATAGTTGACTGCAGCCAACAGAAGTCATTGATTCCTGCATTTATTTCTTTCAGACCTCAAATCTATTTTTCATGCTGCTTGTCACATTGGGTTGACATGTGTCACACGATGCTGCTACATGCTGAACTGATGCATAACCATCACAAACTTTTGAAAGAATAATACATTTTAAACGATTCCTCATTTACTTTGATGTACACAAACAAATGTTAAGTACCAACATTTATGGGAGTAATATAAATTAATTACATCTCACTTAGACCCAGTAATGCTAATAAACAACAAAAATCAAAGAAAGAGAGATTCCTGATCCATTTTTTGCTGACTTTAAATGCATTAAGCTAACATGTTTGTTAAAATGGCATTGAAAAGTTAGCAGATAATAACCTTTCAACCTTTGTCTTGTTATCACAGAGTCTTGCATTTCAGTCCCTGGGATTCCGATTTAATTGTGATACTGATTTTCTCTGAGCTACCTGGAGATCTTTTAGTCTACAAGGGATCAATTTTTCTTATCTTTTAAATCTTACTTCTTTTTTTATAAATGATTATAAGCTTCAGGAAATGAGGACAATAAGTGAAAAGAAAATCATTTTAATCCAACAATATAACATTTGTTCAAGTACCCCTGAAGTAATATATATATATATATATATATATATATATATATATATATATATATTCAATATAACTTAATTGATATATATAACTGTCACAAAAAATATTGTATGCGTATTCCATTTACAGATAAAGCAGATAATATTGAGTTATGTTGATAAGGTAATGTTGGTACAAGGCAAGAGGCAGAGTTTGCTGTAACCTGGTGAGGAATAGTCTAAGAAGGAAATTTAGAAAGATTCCATGTCAAAGAAATACAACAACAATAATTATAGAAAAAAAAAGATCATGAAAATCAGGGAGACTTGGGAGGAGTTGGAAAAGGGATAGATAGAACTGATACAAACACAGTGTACTCATACATAAAAGTCTCAAACTTAAAAAAAAACAAGACTCATCATGTCATACCATTCCTTTCCATCTCAACATGTATGCAGCAGCAGCCAGCCGCCCCCTCCACACATACTGTAGAGTGTGACTTCATGACTATGTAAAAATACATATAAAGAGCCAGTATGATTTTTTTCATTGGGTACCTTTTGTGTGTGTGTGAAAGTGTCTTATTTAGTGTTTCTAGCGCTGTGAAGAAAAACACCACAACTCTTAGAAAGGAAAACACTTAATTGGGGCTGGCTTACAGTTCAGAGGGTTAGTCCATTATCATTATGGCAGGAAACATGGCAGCTTACAGGCAGTCATGGTGCTGGAGAGATAGCTGAGAGTTCTACAGGAGAAAAGAGTGTGAGATTGGACCTGGCTTGAGCATCTGAAACTTCAAAGCCAGTGACATACTTCCTCTAATAAAACCACATTTCTTCCAACAAGGTCACACTTCCTCATAGTGCCACTCATTGTGAGCCAATAGGGGCCATTTTCACTCAAAGCACAACACAAATTGGAACCCGAGACATGGCTAAGATGTAAATACCTTTCCATGTAAACTTGAGAACTGGAGCTGATACCTAGCACCTGTGTAAATACTGACTGGAGTTGGCAGCCTACCTGCCATTGCAGTGCTCAGAAAGTGAAGAAAAGCAATCCCCTGGACAAACTGGTTAACTAGAGCAGCAAGGGTGAGCTCCAGATATAGATGAGAGGCTGTGCCTCAGTGGATATGGTGGCGACTGATTGGGAAAGCCTCCTCATATCAACCTTTGGCTCCCACAAAATCACTACACTACGCATACATCTTTGCCCACACAAATGTAAACATACATATACACACTCACTGCAGGCACAGACATGTACATAGAACAAAAACTAAGTAAGAGTAGACACAAAACAAGATGAGTTTGACATTAATAAAATGGAAAAATAAAGCACTTTGTGGCAATATATTAGACACTAATTTTCTAAATCATTACGGTGCTTCCCTCTTGACACTTGTCCAGAAAGTTATTTACTCACTTTATCTCCCTTATACAGGTTGGCATTTACTGTTTTCTAGTCTATTGTTATTATTATTATTTGTCTTTGTTTGCTACAGGGTCTCAGGTAGCCCAGGCTAGCCTCAAACTAGCTAAGTAGTCAAGGATGGTGTTGAACTCATGATCCACCCATCTCTACCTTTCAAGTGCTGTGCTCACAGACCTGAACTTCTTCTACCACACCTAGTTTTCTGGTGCCATTTGTACCAACTCCTGGCACCTGCTACACACTTATAAACTATTAAGTTGGCCTCCAGACAATCACCAATATTTAAAGTATAGACATGTCAAAAACAACAATCCCATATGATTCAAGCCACAGCTTTAGCATCCCCTTGTTAAGTCTGGGTTCTAAGCTTGCTCAGGTTGCTACTCTTCACTTGCTTCCTGAAGCCCAATTTCTTCTTACCTTAACTTGGTTCCCTCTCACTCTTCCTTTACATCTCCACTTCTTTGCCTCCTTCCTAAAACACATTTTACTGGAGACGGAAAAAGAAGAAGATGATAGGGTCTGCATTCTTCCTAAGCAGAAAGAAAAAGAACAAGATCCAATTTTTGTGGTTCTCTCATGTAGCTGCCTACAGTCCCTACTGTCTCGGATAGTGTATTGAATTCCCCATCTGCTTTGTTTAGTATTATATTTCTGACCACAGGCACCACTGTAGAAGTACTTGAACACACTGGAGACTTATTCTTTTCACAGTAATTAAAGCTGATTTTGATCTCATTTGCCTCTCTTATCATCCAGATCAGAAACCGCAGGTAATGCTGCAAATCTGTTATTCTCTAAATTGGATCAAGCCTCTAACTCCTATATGTTCCACCCAGAACTAGTTTTATATAGGGACAATGGTTTCTATTACAGTCCCAAGGAAAGCTCTATTTCCACCTTATTAGCCACCAATTCAATTCCAGGTACTGCCTTTCTTTAATCTGACTCTTATCAATAAGCTTTAAATCTCTGTCCTGACATTTGGATGCTTCAGAAAAAGAGCCTCACAGATGCTACTATAGACCCATGTGTTACTCCCACTGAAATCCAAGCTGGAATCCTTTGAAGGGGATAAAACTTTCCTAACTCAGCAAAAAACAATGGGTGATTTTCAAAACAGCATTTCTTTGTCTTTGTTTTCTTATTTCTTTCTGGCTAGTGTGTGTGTGTGTGTGTGTGTGTGTGTGTGTGTGCGTGTGTGTATGTGTTCATATAGATCTAATTCAGGACTTCAAACATGTTAGGAATTCAAAAATCATTTGTAATGTGGGCATGGTAATTTATACCTATAATCCCAGCACCTATGGAGGCAGAGGCAAGATGCCACTCTATCTCAAAACCAAACAAGCAACAAACAGAATCATGTCAATACATTGTAGATAAACAATAGCATAGACAGGTGTGTTTATAAATTGAGACAGTGTCTCATGTAGACCATAGTTTCCATGTCCACAGACCACTCTCACTGTGCAGTAGAGCCTGGCCTTAAACTCTTGATCGTTCTGTCCTCGGCCTGCCTGAGCACTGCAATTTCAGCATGAACCACATTTCCAGTTCTGTTTTATTCAACATTCTCTTTTCTTACCAAGAGAGATTGCCATATGAGTATTAAAATTACACTATTCAAGCAGGAAGAGAAAGAAAAACATAAAGGTTCCCTGTAAAAAAAAAATCCTTTAACACATAGTATAATCTAATTATTACCAGACTATATCTGAACACAAAATGGAACTCCACAGAAATACTGAAATGTGGAAAGTAAACTAATATGGACTATCAAAGCAGCAGCCATTTAGAGCGTCTCCCCTGAAGAATTTAATATTTAGAACAAATATAATATAGTGTGGTCATTAAAAAAAGATAACATCTTGAACAAAATCAAAGTCTAATCAATAGAAAAATGCAGTTTCTTGGGCTATGATACTCAACGGAAAGAAAGTACAAAGAAATTAATTCTAGGATTGTTTTACATCAAAATCTATATGACTGAGCTAGAAAAAGAGGTTCAGAGGTTAAGAGAGTTTACTGCATTTCCAGAGTAAACAACTTTAGTATGCAGCACCCATGTCTGGCATCCCAAAACACACAGTAACTCCAGTTCAAGGGGATCTAATGGCCTCTTTTGGCCTCCTTAAGCACTACGCTCACACACAAATAATTAAAAATAAAATTAAAAAAATATATGGGCCAGGCATGGTACCACATACCTTAAATCCCAGCATTCAGGAGGCAAAGTCAGGTGGATATCTGTGAGTTCAAGGCTGGTCCCCACAGCAAGTTTCAGACTAACCAAGGCTACATAATGAGACCCTGTTTCAAATGATAATGCTTAATTAATTAAAGAACAATCTGATTAAGCTAGGGAAACTATGTTTATTAACTTATTCCCTATAACAAGTGAATATCAATGATTACAAAGTGCTTACCATGTGTTGGGCTCTATATTTGGGTAATGAGAAGACAAAGTCAGTGCTCTCCAGAGCCTAGGTCCCAGATATTCTCTATCTAGTGGGAAGTAAAAATAAATAAATAAAAATAATAGACGGTTTGCTTAAATTGTAACAACCATGATTCACCAGTCCACTACAGAAAAGATTTTTTCCCCATGGCTAGTGAGCATAGACCATTCTTTTTACGTGTAAACCATAGACATGAAGGAACTCTACAAGGTTAAATTGCTCCAGGACTCCAGAAGGTCCCACACCTTCACAGTCCCCACAAATCTCACGCTGCGTGAATGTATTTCTAATAAGTGACACAGTAGTACATCTGACATGGGAGTTCGGGGTTTTGTTTGCTGTCATTTGCTAATTTGTTGTGTTAGAGGATATAGCACTCGGGGAAGGGCCTGTGGAGACCAGTGCTCGCCACCATTTTCCTATGCTTCTGCATTCTAAAGGTCCTTGCCAATTTTCTGTCTATCCAGCCACAAGTTCTCCTGAAAAAAAAAAAAAAAAAGAAAGAAAGAAAGAAAGAAAGAAAGAAAGAAAGAAAGAAAGAAAGAAAGAAAAGAAAAAAACCATAAAATTTAAAAATCTTTCAAACTATGGTGAATGAAAATAAAATGATCAAAGTTAGCAGACTGCCAGAAAAAGAGAATTACAAATAAATGCTATGGTGTAACATTTTTAAAAAAAGTGAAGTGGTGTTTACTAACTTAATTTCCAAACTGCAGCCTCTTGAGGAGAGGAAAATGAGAATCATGTGGGACAAGGTATCCAGAGGGTAGACTCTGGAGAACTGGAAATGAGAAAGATACACATAGAGAAAGGATCCTAGGATCTGATATCCTCAGGAATGTGAGGAAAATATTGGAGGTTGGGGAAAGAACACCTAAGCAGACAAATGGAACAGTCTATATGGTTTATGAAAGACTAGGAATGGCCTTTCCTCTCACCAACCACAGCCAGGGGAAGCACTCTATTTCACTAGGTACCAGCCAGTATACTCAGAAAGAACTGCAATGTGTCTCATTCAAGACTAGAATAAACACACACACACACACACACACACACACACATCTGGTTCTGCCTAACATGCCTGCGAAGTAAGATGCAGAAGGACCAAAAACTAAACTTTACTCCAGAACACTACCCATAATATCAGATTCCGATTTCATGAATATCTGTGTTAGTTCCTGTTTGAGGTTTTGGTTTTGGTTTTTAACCTTGACACAAGTTGGAGTCGTCTTGGAATCAGAAACCTCAATTCAGAAAATGCCTCCCCTGGATTGCCTATAAACAAGAGTGTGGGGGCATTTTCTTGATTTATGATTGATGTGGGAAACTTCAGCCCACTGTAGGCAGTGCCACCCGTATGCGGGGAGCTCTGAACTACATTTGAAACCAAGATGAGAAAGCCATGGAGAGCAAGCTAGCAGACAGTGCTTGTCCTTGGTCTCTGCTTTAGTTCCTGCCCCCAGATTCCTACCTCGAGCTCCTGCCCTACCTGCTCTCAGTGTGATAGAATGTGACCTGAAAGCTATAAAACAAATAAATGTTTTCTCCTCAAGTTGCTTTTGGTAGTCGTTTTTGTCACAGCAACAGAAAAACGGTAAGACAATGTCCAAAAGTATTCAATGAGACATTAAAAGGCTTATAAAAACACACTAGGAAAATATAAGCCATTAGGAAGAGAAAATTAACTGAAGTTGACCTAGAAATTATAGATCATAGAACACATACACAGTCAATCAGTCTTTGAACAGTTCTTAAATAATTAAACTGATAGCTTCATATATTCTAGAAAGCTGATGGGCAGTTGAGTACGCCAAGGTATAAACTCAAATCAAATTTTTAATAATAAAAACTAGAGTGTCTGAAAAAAAATATGCTGTGCTTATCAGCAGATTAGGGGCTGCAGAAAAAAAAATTAACTAACCTATAGCTTTGGTAGGAGAAATTACACAAAATGAAATGTAGATAAAACAAAACAATCTATAGAAAATAAAAGAAAGAGTGTCAGTAAGCAGAGAGACTACTTCAGGTAATCTGTGTATATGGGGAGTAAAAAGGAATAACAGGGGGAAACATCTGAGGAAAGAAAACCAAATCCTTCCCTAATTTTATGTAAGTTACTAACCTGCCTACACAAAAGAAGCTAAGCACTAACACTTGAAAGACTAATCAAATTGCTCAAAAGTGACAAAGGAAAACAAAACAAAAAATAAACTTTAAGACATCCATTCTGTACAGATGAAAAAAGAATGATAGTATATTTCCTATTGAAATAAATAAAACCCAAAATAAAGTTTGTCAATATTTATACAGTCCTGGAAAAACTGTCATCCCAGAAATCTATATGTAGTCAAATTAGTTTTCAAAACTGAAGGGAAATCGTAACATTTCAGACATTAAAATGCTGAAAGAATTTGCCCCGCAGCAAGAAATATCAGAGGAGATCTTAAGAAAATACTATTGATTGAAGTATGGACTATATGAAGGAATGAAGAGCACTAGAAATGAGAAAAGTCCTTTGGATCATGAAGAGGATGCTCAAAACTAAGACAACACAATCACAGGTGACAGTGTTAGATAAGTTTTCAACTGGAACATTTGTAATGGAGTCATTTAAGACAAGTTTTGTGATTCCTGCAGCTTCAGCTATGCCAGATGTCAAACATCAGGGAAAACATAGAGAGACTCCCAGCACTCTTCTTCTCCATCTCATACCTGAGGGAGGGTGAGGGGAAACTGCGTTTGTCACTGTGCAGGACTTGTCCCTCACTCAATCTGAAAATTTGTATCTGGAGCTGAAGAAGAGAAGTGAATAATGAACATCCAAGTTTCTAAGAATAAAGGGTGTGTGAATACCACTCCTTGTGGTAAGTCCTGGCTATGAGAGAGGGCTTGGTTGTAGACGTTGTCCAAATGACCACCAAGAAAGATGGTGAGACCATGTAGCATATCTGGAAGTGAAATACACTTTCCAGAAAAGGTGGTGCATGCAGTTCTTTAGGGCACTGCTCTTTAATGTGCAGGTCAGGACCCATAACTGAATGTGAAAGTTGAGAAAAGTTTAGCAAAAGACATTCTGAACTGATGACAAACAAAAACTAATTCAAAATCAAATGCATTAGGAATGCAAGATGTCTGAGGCAACAAGCTTCCATGGAGTATCACATGACTAGGCTTTTGCAATACTTTTCACTGTGCATGCTCTCAAGGTACCCAGCACCAACTAAGACTGCTTAAAACATCTCAGATAAGATTCATGACTACTGTACATTATGAACCGCAACGTTTAACTGGACATACAAAGTGTTCTGCTCCTATAGAAAATGAGAGTTTAATTACAGAAAGCAAAGATTTTGCAAATATTTTTCTATCATCTTTCATCAGCATGTAAATATAAAGTTACCGTCTTTGGGTGGTAAACTTCTACCATTTTATACTATATATTTATTAAAAATAGCATTTTCAACGTTGATGGTTATAAAGTAAAAATGTAGAAATTTTTAAATAATACTGACGATGTTTTACATGCTGTAGCATCAAATGTCCATCCAGGGTTAATTCTGCATGTAAAAATAAAACAATGACATTCTTTCATTAGTATGCACATTTGAATTCCTCCTTAATAAAGTAATAAAATTATATTTATATCACAGAATTATTATTAAAATAATTTTAATTAAATTTACTTTTTTCTCTCCTATAATATATCTAACCCCATCCTTCCTTCCCTCCACTCCTCCTAGCTATCCCCTAAATCCACCTTTACCCGTCCCCCAACATGGGCTTCCCCTCAGAGCAGAGCAGGACTCCCAGAGCATATCAAGATGGAACAAGGCTGGGCTAGAGCTCCAACATCCTACATCGAGGCTGAATGAGGGAGCCCAGCAGGAGGAAAAGGGTCCCAAGGACAAGTAAAAAGGTCAGAAACACCCCTTCACACACATACACACACACACACACACACACACACACACACACACACACACACACACACTCCAACTTTTAGGGGGTCTACAAAAACACCAAACCAGATAACTGCAGGGTCTGTGTCTGCCGCTTCAGTCTCTGTGAGCCCTAAGAGTCCTAGTCAGTTGACTCTGTGGGGTTTGTTCTCCTGGTATCCTCAATCTCTCTGTTTCCTGCAATCACTCCTCCTGCTCTTGATGGGGGCAGGGGCATTCCCAGAGCTCCACCCACTGTTTGGCCCTAGGCCTCTACATCTGCTCCACTCAGCTGCCAGAGGGAGTCTCTCTGGTGGCTATTCTTTATGATTTATTAGTAGTAAAGGTTTGATTTATATTCATATTTTATACATCGATGTACATAGTGTCATGTAAAACCTCTCAGTTGGAAAGCAGTCACCAGTGCAAAACATTTAGGAAGCCCTAGTCAAGAGGGGTGTCTGCCCAGGTAAGAGAATTGCAGAAAAGCTGTTCAGCAATGGGAAGTCTTGAAAGTGTCCCAAGAATCACCTTTAGTATTTGTTAAATTCAAAACTCATAGTCATTCAGCCACTAATTGTCTTCCCTTGACTCTCCTCAGCTTTCCCCACCTATTAATGTTTCTTTGGGAAGAAAAACAATATTTTCAAAGAAGGAGAGGACTCTGTTGGAGAGGGAAATGAAAATCAGCTACTTCCTAGGAAGCAAAAAGCCAGCAGTGGGGGATACACCGGTAAAATGAGGCAGGCTAACCTAACTATGTGTGGTGGTTTAGATGAGAAGGCCCTCTAAGGCTTTTATGTTTGAGTACTTGCCCCAAGTTGGTTAAGCTGTTTGGGAAAGAGATGTGTCCTGGCTGGATGATATGTGTCACTGGCAGTGGGCTTTGAGGTTTCAACAGCCATGCTATTCCCAATTAGCTTTGCCCCACCTCTTGCTTGTAAATCAAGATGTAAGCTCTCAGCTGGATGCCTGCCTGCCTACTGCCAAGCTCCCACCATGATAGTGATGGACTCTGTAACCATGAGCCCTAAATTAAGCATTTTCTTTGATAAGTTCCTTGTTCATGGTGTTTTGTCATGGCAATTGAATAGTAACTAGGACTCTAGCTATAGGAAAACAAAGAGGCAAACTGTAAAGTAGCTATAAACTAATGTAATCATATTATAGTAAGCCCCACAAAGCCAGACAGAATCATCCAGGATGGCTCTACTTGCCCATGACTTCATAGTGATATCAATAGCCTTGTAAAATTTCCTTCTCCGATCATGCATCTGACAACATACCACATGCAAAAAAACAAAAAAAAAACTTATATAAGGATAGAAAATGGGATAAAACACTGTTGGAAAAATCCTGATCCTTATTTGAAGCCCTCATCTTTCCCCTGCCTTTAGAACCCACTATAAGTCATAACTGACCCTCCTTTCCATGAAAGCTTGTCCATCCAAACCGCACCATGTGACTTTTGAAAACCGTGCAGTCAGTTCTTAAGTGTGTATCATTGCTATATAATATAGTTTCTCCCTACTGCTTATTTTGTCTTATCTCTGAATCTTTTCTTTAATAGAGAGAAGAATGTATTAATACTGGTTAGAGGTATAAGCCAGCTCAAGTAATAAAAACATAAGAAGGAGTTCTGTGTGGTAGCAAATGTCTTTTATCCCAACACTTGGGAACCTGAGGCAAGAAGACCAAGAGTCCATTGTTAGCCTGGGCTACAGAGGGGAATCTTGTCTAAAAACAAAATCTAACAGAGAGAAGGAGATGATTCTTCAGGTGGAGTGTGAATTATCCAAATAAGAACACATATCTGATTTAAAATACAAAGCTAAGTCTATTAAAAAGAAAGGCATACCTTATGCCATTTTGAAATCTGTTGAATTTTGAAAGGAAGCATAAATATATGCATATACCTATTTGTAGATGTATGGTCCAATGTTCAAGGAACACATCAAGAAATGATAAGTGTTTCTTCTGGAGAAAAGTATCATCACTGAGGGAAGGGAAAACGTTTGACTCTTCTGTTGTTTGAGAGCCCTTGATTCTGCTCAGGGCCACAATATGCTCAGCCCTAAGTGAAAGACTACGTATGATCAGCATTAGTCATAAAAAGGTTGGCCCCTAATTTCTTGCTCACTCCTCCCCAAAAAGAGAATAATGCAATTCATATCTCAAACAATAAGCAGGATTTAAAGAAATCATGACTGCCTGACTTTCCTCTCCTTTCCATACATGCACATTGATGTCTGATGCTGGAGCAATCACCCAATCATCAACCCTAAAGAGCAAACAGACTTTGATGGAGACATTGTAGTGACAGTAAATCAAAGCCAGGACCTTGATCCCTTGTTAAGTAAGATCCGAAATGCATGACAAAAGGAAACGGCAGTGAAACTTGACCCCAGACTTGCATCCAATCAGAATACTGACAAAGTCCCCTGAAGATTCACACACAGTGTGAAAATCAATGCTGTGTAAAAATGACCCTAGCTGCCTAAATTGCTTTCAAGTATTATATTAACTAAAGATGATGACACTCGAAACCATTGACATTTTCATTGCATTCTCAATTTTTTTTTTAAAAAATCTACCTAAAATAGAAAGCGTGATGTAATAGTAAAAAATGTTTACATGAATTTTAATAATTGCTGAGAAATCAAACTACTCTGAGACTCCATCTTACACGTGTCAGAAGCGCTAAGATCAATAACACAATGGACAGCTCATGCTGGCGAGGATGTGGAGCAAGGGGAACACTCTTTCACTGCTGGTAGGAGTGAAAACTTGTATGGCCATTATGGAAATTAATATGGCAATTCCTCAGGAAATTGGGAATCAAACTACCTCAAAACCCAGCTATACCACTCCTGGGCATATACCCAAAGGACCCTCCATCCTACCACAAGGAAACTTGCTCAACTATGTTCATAGCAGTTTTATTCACAATAGTCAGAAATTGGAAACAACCTAGGTTTCCCTCAACTGAAGAGTGGATAAAGACATTGTGTTACATTTACACAATGGAGTATTACTCAGTTATTAAAAAATGACCTCATAAATTTTGCAGGCAAATAGATAGAACTAGAAAAAATCATCCTGAGCAAGACAAACATGGATCTACTGGGACAATGGAAGGGCAGAACACCATGCTGAAGAAGAGAGTCCATGCCTGACGCTGCACATCAGGCCAGGAACTAGAGACTGGATAGACCAGAGATGATTTCTAATATTCTGTTCTAATCACAGATCAGTGACTAACACAGTCTTCATCAGAGAGGCTTCCTCTAGCAGCTGGTGGGAGCATATGCAGAGGTCCAGGGTCAAACATCATGCAGAGCTCATGGAACCCTACAGAAGAGGGGTAGGAGGGATTCCTGGGACCAGAGAGGTCAAGGACACCAAGAAAACAAGCCTCACGAGTCAACTAACTAGCACTCTTAAGGGCTTACAGAGCCTAAAGCAGCAGACACAGAACTGCAGAGTCCTCTAAATATATGTTATGGTTGTCTGCTGGGTATTCTTGCAAAACTCCTACAGGCAGGAGTGGAGTGTGGGGACTTCTGGCCCTTTTACTTGCCCTTGGGACCCTTTTCCTCCTGCTGGGTTGCCTAGTCCACCCTTAATGTAGGGAATAGTGCCTGGCCTTGTTTCCATCTTGTTATGCTCTGATAGAGCATAACCCTGGAAGATTCTCTTTTCTGTAGAGAAGTGGGGAGGGGAAGGTGATGGGCAGATCTGAGGGAGAGGGGAGATGGGAGAGCTGGGAGGAGTGGAGGGAGGGGCGGAGGGGATCCAGTTGTTTTGTATGAAAAAAGAAAAATAAATAAATAAAATAAAATAAAATAAAAATTCCCATGAAGCTATTGATTTGTTTTTATTATAGTCACAAAGGAACAAATAGCTAATGGTATAAAAGAAGTTTCTAAAGATATTCCTCAAGGATTTAAAAATTGTATAAAATTATCACCAATGTCAAAGTTTCTCCTGTGGCCCAGACTGTAGATAAACTGTGATTTGGCTATGCAATATTCCAGTAGTGACTTAACATAGCTACAGACAGATACCTAAAATATAAAATGCATGCTAATCAGCTTTAAAGCTAACCAAGCTTGAAAGGTTTTGACAAATCTTCTGTAGATCTAGGTGATAATCTAATTGTATCAAACAAAGCATATTCTTTTTATGTTCAGTTTTTTTTT
This sequence comes from Cricetomys ansorgei, assembly GCA_026225945.1. Classification (NCBI taxonomy): domain Eukaryota; kingdom Metazoa; phylum Chordata; class Mammalia; order Rodentia; family Nesomyidae; genus Cricetomys; species Cricetomys ansorgei. The sequence goes on from JAMJFZ010000056.1 coordinate 21,583,907, forward strand.
TTCCTTTTTGCTGGTATTTAAACACGAGGTGCTGGCTAAAAACGACAGGCTGAAACCATCTGCATTTGGTACAGAAAAAGCCCCCACCACTAGCATTTTCCATTTCTGCTCGCTGCTCAATTGAACTGCTTATGTGTCCTGGCTCTGCTGTAAAGAAATGTTGGGCTTGAATCCCAGGGCTGATTCCCCTGCAATAGGACTGTCAGCTACAGAGTTCTGTAAAATTGTCCTTCCTTGTAGTCTCAGTTGTCAAGAGCTTTACACTAACAAAATTTCACAGGATAAGGAAGAGAAGCAGAAAGAGCTGATGAAATCAATCAGTTTTATGGTCATATTCTAAACATGTTTGCAGAATGGAAAATGTATCTAGTCGGTAAACTGAAAAGGTATACAGTATATTCCGTAAATACATTTGTTAAATACGCGTGGAAAGTTGCAGTGAAATGAAGTGTAGGAAAATAACTTACATGCAAACATCCACCAAATAGGGCACAGTATCCCTGTAAGACTTCTTGCCTATACTTCCTTGGAAGAAAAGAAAAGGGTGTTTAATAGCTTCATCTCTGTTTTCACTTTTACACTTAAAATATCAGAATGATTCCAAAACAATGTGGTAATCCCATCAAGCTGGCTGTGCATACGCAGAAATATGTTCTTTCTTATGCTGTAACCACCTTCAGTACCCTCTCCTACTGGCTTGTCTCCATGTCACACTCTACTTGCTAGCATCCATCTTGCAGCTCTATATGTTAAAATGTCTTTACATGCCCAATTTTGACCTACTTGGCAATGACCCTATCCCCCTGCCTGGTTCACAGTAATTACTAAATATTTCATTTGGTTATAGGTTGGCCTTTCTATAGAAATCGAGTAGTTTGCTGAACTAGCACTAGCACATGTTGTCCTTGGATGAACAAAAACTCTCTGGCTTGCTTCTGAGACTGGTTTTGAGGGAGGTAACCAGGACTGAAATAGTAAATTTTCCCTGAGGCTGAGTGGGATTACGATATATGACCTTGGATTCCTATCTGCAGATAATTAGCCTATTTTGGATAAGTCCCTGACCTCCCTGGGCTTCACATGCTTAGCAGAGTCAGTTCTGCTCCAAATTCAGTGCTCTCCAGGGCCCCTCCCACCCTTCTTTAACCCAAGTTCTCTGTTTTACCTCTTTCCCCTCCCTCACCACCCCTTCCAGACAGGCACCAAGCTGGGAATAGTTTAGATGGATCCACTCAAGAGAATGTGTTTCATAACATTGAAAATCCAATTGTGCGGGCTTTTCTCACACAATTATTTTTAAAACTATAGGTAAGAGGAAAAGGCTCAAGTCTAACTTTTAATGAGTAGACACTAAATTGTCATACCTTTAAGCAATGTTCCAATTCAGAAACAGGCTTCTCCTCCAAGATTAATTACCACTGTCTGACACTATTACCCATTGAAATGTTTTATAAGCCCACAATACCAAGAGTTTCAAAAAGTGTCACACACCAGCAATTCCTATTACTGAAAACATGAATATGACAACCGAATGTAATGTTCATAGGGAAGCTGCCCCCAGGCGTTTCTACCTGGCCCAGCTCCCCTCCTGCAGGGGCTGGTAACCTTTGGCACTGACCTTGGCAGGAGTACCTAGGACATCAATTAGGTTAAAGCTGCTTTAAAAATATGTTAGAAAATAAGTCACAGTTCTGTTGTCAACAACCAATTCCGCTGCTTGGTGTCACCTCTTCTGTTTCCTGACACACACATTTGCATAGCAATTGCCAGAGAAAATCTCTCTTTTCCCTTCTAATTGGGTTGAATTGCTCCTAGATCTGTCTTCTAGTCCCCAAAAGCAATAATGAGGGGGTGGAATATGTTAAGCTAAAAGGTAGAATTATTTAAAATACTCACAAACTGATTTGAATGCCAGAGCAGGCATCTCAGGGCTCTCTCTGTGTGGCTCCCTCCCTCCCTTCCTTCCTTTTCTTTGTGAGTATTTTCTTGATCATGTTTTTGCTCACAGGCCTGCAGTTATTCTTTTCACATTGCTTGAGAAAGTGTAATTGTGCATATGTCATTGAATGGGATTAAAACACAGACAAGTCAGAGCCCCTACATAAAGAGAGTTGTGGTCCAAGAGCATTTTTACCCCATCTTTTGGGCCACACCAAGCAGGGGTCTAGAGAAAAGAGAAGAGGAGGCTCTCTTTGGACTTGTTTAGAATTTAGAACTTGTTCTTGCCAAGTGTAAAAACCTTCTTCTCTCGGGGTTTCTAGTAGCCTTTCTTCTCTAACAGGTCGAGCAGGTGCAGTGATTCATGCCTCTAACCCCAGCCCTCAGCAGACAGAGGTTGAACTTTTCACTGTGGGCTTGAGGATAGCCTACTTAATACCATAAGTTCCAGGCCAGCAAGATCTACTTGGTGAGATCCTGTCTAAAAGAGAAAAAGAAACAAATCATTTCCCCCTTTTTCTTTCCTCTAGTTTAGACTGAACTTTCCACTCTTCGTTTACAGATTTTCTTTACTGAATGCTTCTTATAAATGGGGGAAATTATGGACAAATATGCTGTGAGATTATCTGTGAAGCATTGTCTTTTCTGACAGTATTTTCAATGCTTAACTTAACTCACTGTCCTGAGCATGCTATGTCAGAAACATAATATATATATTTGGATCTTTCCACATTAGATTTTGTTGAATAATAATAAGTTCACATCATAAGGTAGTAATTTGCCAAATATTACCAGTTTTCTTGATGTTCTTGGCTGAGATGAATGTATTCTTCAATTCCAATCTTCACCATAATAACTCATAGATTATACATTATATGTCACATACATCAGTATATTTATAAAAGTGTCTATATGTAGGTTACAGAATATCTACAGTGGACTAAAACAATTAAAGCACAGTTGCAAATGCTTCACAGTCCTAAGAAGCCCATATTGCTAAAGTACTGAAAACAAATGCATCTGTGGGCCTTGTTGGAAAAGCTTCTGTGACTGCCATAGAGTCAGGCTTCGGGATCAGAGTTGCACTATGGGGAAGTGAAGGGCAGAGCTCTGTCCAGACGTATAAACAAGGGTAGATAGATAGATGGCAAGTCCAGAAAGATGAATGGGTGAGTCGACAGACGACAATTGATGTAGGCCATGTGAGCAGTGGGGACCAAATTAAGTTGAAACAACTCGGACACGGCAGAGATTTTTGCTTGTGCGTGTCCATCTCTGATCCACATATTAGGTGGTTAAATGACAGGTTAGTAGAGACAACAACTCTAAGGAGCCAAGTGAGGGAGTTTCACCCTTTCCTTCATCTGGTGAGTCCAAAAAGTTATTGAGCCTGCTTTTCCTGATATGGTTTTAATATACCATATGCCTCGATAATTCCAAATCACCTTTTGTGCCTCCAGGAATAAGTCATTTCTCAGTCTGTGCTGCATGGGTGGTGCCACTCAAGTGTCTACCCGGTCCACAGTCGACCTCTATCCTAAAAGGAAGTCACTCAAGGAAAGCCACAGTTGGAAAAGCCAGTTTTATACGATATAAAGCCACTTATGCAGGGCCCAGGTTGGTCTCAACCTCAACCAAATGATTCCGAAGTTTTAAATTTGGTTCTATTTATGTTTTGTTGTTGCCACTGCTGCTGCTTGTTTGTTTTGTCTTTTATTTGTTTTATTTTTATCATTTCTTTTATTTATAAAATTATAACATAATGACATCATTTCCACCTTTCCTTTCCTCCTTCCAAACTCTTCCATACACTTTTGCTTTTTCTCTTTCAAATTTTTGGCTTATTATTTCATTAATTGTTATTATATATATATATATATATATATATATATATATATATATATATACACACATGCACACATATATATACATATATATCCCTACATACAACCTGCTCAGTTTGTATAATGTTCCTTGCACATGTATTTTCAGGCTGACAATTTGGTATTTGAAGAACCAACTGGTGTCCTCTTTCTCCACCCAATCTCACTCTGGCCTCCTGAGACGGTTTAAAGACCTTGTGATCTCTATTGTTTAGCTACTTCCTTTGAATTGAAACATTGTTTTTTCCCCCAGAAGGAGGCTTACAGGATTCAGGAAGCCAACTAAACTTACAGGAAAATCCCAATGTGACAAAGTTCACAGGATCCTTCCCTAAGGTTAACAACTGTTAGGGAGAAGAGATTCATCCATGGCTGTTCCCTGCAAATCCTGAAGCAGACTCTGGGGGTATAGCTTTTCAGAGTCATCATCCATTCTGGATGGGCATTTATTGATGCGCTAGTCTTTGATTCACCTATATTCCTATACTTCCTCACCCTTGCTCCAATAATAATCCCCAATAAACTCATAAATTCACCCAGCTAGACTTGGGTAGAATCATTTATTTGGTCTGTCTTTGGTTCTTTATCTGGGGAAAATAGATGTTTGTTCATGTTTATCAAAGAAAGGTCACATATTTCCCTTGAATGAATTTAGAAGAAACACAGAAAGCATTGTGTAGAAGATATAGTTTATTACAGAATAAACTTGGGCACCCTTAAGAATGAAGGTGGACAATGGCCAGAGAGACCATTATGCTACCCTTCATGTTGAAGTCGACTGTGTACTATTTTTAAAAGCTTCTGGAAGATACAACCTTCCTGAGAGGCAATTTTCTGTTCAGGTGATTGACAGGCCCATTTAGATTAACTCTTAAAGGAAAAGACAAAAGAATGTCCTTACTGATCAGCAGACAGCCATGTCTCTACCAAAGCCAGAACAAAGACTCAGATCATATTCTTTTGACCAAAGATCACATAACAGAGTAGCTTAAAAATAACTAAAGGAAAAAAATAACAAGGTCTATATAAATAGCCTTGTTTTACCAGAAGGAAATATTCTTACCTTAACAGGTCCCAACAAAAGTTTAAATATTAAGAAGGGACAATAAAGCTTTCTGCCTTATTTCTGTCACTATCTCACATTATTAGGATGGTCAAGTGTGATATTTTCCCTTCTGAAAACTAGTGTATTGCCATGTAAATAGGAGGTGAGGTCCAAAGGTAACAGATCTTCAGGTCTATTAATATCTGACTGACTACTTAACAACTCATGGGATCAGGATGTCTATCCTGTATCTATTCATGACTTCTACTTATTTATAATTAATTAATTAATTCTATGTATATGCGCTGTGTGTGAGAGTGCAGGTGCACATGTACCACAACATACTTTGGAAGTCAGTGGTCAAACTCCAGAAATTGTTTTAACCGTCTAGCTTGTTTTTCCTGATACACTGCTTATTCATACTAGCCATCTTGAGAGTTTCTGGGCAATTTTCCTCTCTACGCCTTTCATTTCATGACAGGAGTGCTGGGATTAGAGATGTGCTCCATTGCATCTTGCTTTTTATGTGATTTCCAGGGTTCAGACTTGAGTTGTCAGGATTGCATAGCTAGAACTTTACTGACATCATTTCCTGGTCCCCACCTACAGACTGACCTCTTATTATGTTGTTAGGCAGCTATGTACATAGACTTGCTACCTCAGCTTCCCTGGATTCCAAAAGAAAAAGAAATTAAGAGATAAAAATTAGTAAAGAAAAAAAATTTTTTTATTTTGGATAACAGTGGAAAAAGAAGTCAAATTTCCTCCTCACTTGTGCTAATGACCATAATTGAAAGAGAAAAGACCACAGAGAGTTTGTACTATGAAATCCATAGTCACTAAAGGACTGGTAGAATTTTTTCTCTATAGTTACATTCCTTTAATAAGAGTAGTGTAGAGTGGAAGAGAGCATGGGAGGATTATAAGAGTCAAAGGAATAGGGAGCTTGCTGTAAGATTGTGTCTCCTAGGAAAGTCAAGATGCTACTCACAAGGACAACAGCAAAAGACATGCTCATGAGGTTTCAACCTTACACAAAGAACTGCAGGCAGCTAAGAAATACTGAGAAAAGGAGAAATAGACTTCCTCAGGGAAGAGTGCACCAAAATGGTTATCCAATACCAAATGGTCACTCCTGAAATCATGCACATACAAGTAACATTATACAGACTGAACAGGTTGTATTTATGTATTTAGTAATGAATGAGTGTGTGTGTGTGTGTGTGTGTGTGTGTGTGTGTGTGTGTGTGTGTGTGTGTGACAACAAAGGAAAAAAGAAGGCCATGATTTTGAAAAAGAGGAAGAGTGGGTGTATGTGAGAGGGTTTGAAGGGAGACAAGGGAAGGGACAAATGATGTAATTATATTATATTGTCTCACAAATATCTAAGCATATGTGAAAGAGTAGGACAGAAAACTGTTGTCTCTTTAGAGGTCAATTTCAAGCTTTAACATCACGCATGTATGCTAAATACACTAGTCTTACAAGATGGAAAGTGATTGTCTGACAGCCAAAAGGAGAACCAAATATATCTCTCTTTAAGCTATTTCATCTCCAGTCAAGGCTTAATGAGATCATGGTTATATCCACTCAAGGACTTATCTACTGTTCAATTTTTGTCTTAGCTAGAATGCTTCTGGAATAATACTACTGCTTTATTTCCCTTCTATTTTCTTTCATACATATTCACACATTGACACATAGCCTCCATTTCTTCTATTTTTTTTTTTTTTGCTAATTTCAATTTGCTCTAAACTCTTCGTGTCTTTCCATTCTTTAATTGATGGAGCAAAGTAATCCACCAGCATAGCTGGTGTTACGCTCATTCATGTCAGTTTTGGTTTCTCTCCAAAGAAACAGGAAAACACAGGACAGTGATGACATCATCTAATAATTCATTCACCACCAGAAGTCTTGTCAGCACCAGAAGATTGGGAGACAGCAGGGATTGGAGACATGGTCCTATACTGTAACCTTAGAAGCCTGGGGAATTCTTTTGAGAGACTTCTACACAGATGAAGCCAAATTCTTGATTTAAATGCCACAAAGAAACGAAACAAAACAAAACAAAAAATCCTTCAGGATGATACAGGGTGAGGCAGAGTTCAAATTTCTTAGAAATGATTTTAGCATAGATTTAAGCAGGGTATTAGAGAAGAAAGAAGGGAGATCTTAGGGGAAGGACTCAGTGCACCCAAGTATAAATGTCGACTTCTAAAGACACTGACCCTTAGGTGTTTTGCCAATAGTGTGTATATACTTTTCGTGGCTTTTGAACTTAAACTGATCAAAAAGAATACCAATTAAGTAAACTTGTTTCAATATTCTTATCTAAAGGAACTCCTTAAAAGTAAATGCCATCATGGGATATCTTCTGAGGTCCATTGAACAGGATTACAGGATGATAGACAGAAACATGAGTCAAAGGGTCAAAGGAATCTTCAAGATACAGAGGTCACAGGAAGTTAAGACTATAAGAAGAGCTTGTAATATTGACTGTTAGATTCTCAGAAAATTATAGGTTTAAGGAGAAGAAAGGAATAAAGTAAAACTCAAAGACCACATATACTGCCCTTAAGCACAATAATAGCTTATTGCTATTTTAACATTCTTACCTGACATATTTTTATTTAAAAAAGAAGTGTCTTTATTGAAATTCTTGAATTTCAGCTGACAAAAGACTTCAGCCCAAATCCAGCGTGAAGGGCTTCTTTCCTTTCACAAGTCCCTATGATTTCTCCAGTCAGTTCATTAATTCATTCTTTCTTTCTTCCTTTCTTTATTCTTTCTTTCTTTCTATTGCTTTCTTTCTTTTTATTGCTTTCTTTCATTCTTCTTTCCTTCCTTCTCTCATCATTTTTTTCATATAACAGGATCTCATGCAGTCTACACGAGCCCTAAACTAACTATGTAGCTGAGGATGACCTTTAAAACACGGACTCCTGTGTTCCCGCCTCCAGGTAACAAGTATGGGAACTATGTACTTGCACCAGCAAACTCAGATTCTCCATCTTCCTACCCTGCCTCATTCTGAATTAACAGTGCAATACACTTGACTTCATGTCACCAGTAAAATATTGCTATTTAGTGACCTTGAAATGCTTTGAAGATGGCATGAATACTGAGTGATTATGTTATTTCTGATCTACTATATATGATTGTTCAGAGTGAAATATAAATAACTCCATCTTCTGTGTCCTTTAATACCTGTGTGCTGTGTGGCAACACCATAAAATATTAAGAAAAAGAGCAGAGTTGATGTTTCAAACATCGTGAGTACTGTACTTATGCGGGAAACTATGACGGAACAAGAAAAGTTCAGTGACTTAGAAGGGAATAGGAACTTCTCTACACCTCACAGATACTCACAAGCAGCTGAAGATAATGTGATAAATAAATCAGAAATGACTTATACTCATAAACTCCTGTAACTGATGCTAGGAGAGGAAAACATAAGCACATGACACAGAGAATGTGCAATGCCAAAGTCATTAAGTTCCAAAGGGAGATCACAGATGCCAAGAAAGCATGTCAAAGGACTTCATAACCTAGTGTTAGAAGATGACACTACAGCTACACTACACTACATTGAAATACAAAAGTATTTCAGCTATGATCTAAAAGAGGAATGGATTTTAATGGATCAAAAAGGAGGCTAGGAAGATCCTCATGGCAGAACTCGAATAAGCACTGAGGAGAGATGTGGGCTGGACTGTTTTCAAAATAGAGAGGACTATATGGCCATGATATGAGCACCAAGAGGAGAAGTGATATTTCAGAAGCCAAGAGAGGTACGCACTAAGCGAATCAGAGACCTGCCAAAATAAATCTTAGTCCTGAGAAAAAACGCAAATGAAGAAAGTGGTGATGCTTACAGTAATTGAAGATAAAAGTGGCTACATAAACTAATAAAGAATAAATGGCAAGTCAGAAAAATCTGCAGGAAAATGCTTTCCAAGCAGAGTCTACACATATAAATATTTACTTAACAATTGTCTAAGATAGTGCATACTAAGTTACAAAAAGTGAAAAAAATGGAAATATTTAAGAGATAAATATTTATGGCTTGATGTAAATTAAATATGATCTAAAGATGCACAGAAGACTGAACCAGGATCCCTTCAGCTGAAAGGCTGGGAACACAGCTATTGACATGTTGAATTTGAAGTGAAAGAGGATGTGGAAAGAAGGCAGTTTAGTCTGGAGTTCTAAGGTAAGTGGAGAAGTATGGCCTAGAAATTGAAAATTGAAATTACTGGTAGGCAGGTGAAGAGAGGACTTTGAAAGGTATAAAGTGAGGAAATTCTAAGAAAGAGGCAATACTGAAGAGAAATACCCCCCAAATAAGGATCAATACAAAATAATGGAATCTGGACGGAAACCAATAAAAAGTGTCTTTTAATAGGAGAAAGGTTATATCTGGAAGGCAGAAAGTGACATGGGTATATACATGCAGTAAAAAACATCTCAAGAGGGTCACAACTTAGTCATTCTGGAAAGATATAAGAATGCTGTTTTCTTTTTATTTTTTTGTTTTTGTGTCTCTAACAACAAATAATAGTGAACCAACAAAAAGACAGAGAACAAGCAGTCTAATTTGACAAGGTATTTCAGTTGAGTTTGAAGACGTAATACCCCCTTTAAAATGTGCATATCATTATTCATTTCAATAAAGGACTTTTTAAAGTCCTTATTAAATAAAGTGACTTTATTTATTAAATAAAGTGACTTAAATAAAGTCACTTTTAGGGTGACTCATTTGCCTGGAGTGATATGCTGGCTAGTTTTTATGTTAACGTTACACAAGCTAGAGGCATCTGAGAGGAGGAAACCTCAACGGAGGATATGCCTCCATAATTTCAGGCTGTAGGGAAGACTGTAGGACATTTTTTTAATTAGTGATTGATGTGAAGGGACTCAGTCCACTGTGGTTGATACTACTCCTGGGTTAGTGTTCCTGAATTCTAGAATTCAGCCTGAGCCAGCCTGAGCCAGGTATAAGGAGCAAGCCAGTCACCAACACTCCTCCTTGGCCTCTGCATCTGTTCCTGCCTCCAGGTTCCTGCCCAGTTTGAGTTGTTGCCTTGACTGTTTTTGATGATAAATTGCAACAAGGAAGAATAAGCAAAATAAACCCTATCCTCTTCAAGCTGCTTCTGGTCATGTGTTTCATCACAGCAATAGTAACTCTAACTAAAACAATGCATTTATTCCTCTCTAGTTAATATAATGACCACTACTCTTTTAACTATTTGAGAGTGTGCCAGTGAATCAGTCAGAAGTTAACTTACAATTCAAGGAAACCATTATTAATTATATTGTATATCACCTTAACAAAATGAAAACATTGTTTTGCAGGTATAAAAAGAAACATATCAATAAATTAAATGAATTTAAATAGAACCAAAATATCACTTTCATTAGTCGAGGATTTTATTCTGTTATTACACAAGGAAGTAATACTTTCCCTCAAGGCCACTACTAAAGCAAGAGACAAGAAAATGCTTTTTAAATAAAAGAATCCTGAAAGATAGTACTTCCTTAAAAATGAAAAATAATATTTTAAGGTAAAATAGTTCCATAGCCTCTTTGATTATTGTACTCCTTAAGAAAAAATACATTTTACCTGTAGACCTATTGGGCATGTTCTAAGTCAAATCCAACATTAATATTGCAATGCCTAAGGAAGAAAAGATCAAATATAAGCATCTATGCAAAGTTCACTACATTCACACATTAACATGGGAAAGGTCCTGTGAAAAGAAATAGTGTTCTACCATCTCTGATGTTCTTGTTTCCTTCCACATTGCTCTCTGAACCATGGCCAAAGCAAATGTTCTGCCACTGAGAAGTTTGATAGGACAAATTTGAAAATCAGAAACAGACTACACCAAAACTTGAGTGCTTTTAATTTGCAATCCTAAGGCCACCAATATCACATACATTGTTTATAATTTTTTTCTTTGGTTCCGTTATTACTTTTCTCTTGTTATATAGTTTTTCCTTCTTCTGCATCCCAACCTAGCACTGAGGAATATTTTTTGGCTCATTTCTTACTCACAGAAGATATAAAACGAAAAGCCCATTGTTCGTATTTGCATATGCATGACTACAAACAGATGAAAAGCAATTGCATACTATATTCAGGTACTAATAATGGTGAAGCCTTCATATAAAGTTGAGAATCTTAGATTTAATGATTCAAATAGAAGGCACCACTCAAATCTTTAGGAATGATGTTTAATATCAAACTCATAAAAGACATTTCCTTTTGCAGGCCAGAAATGTAAATAAAAGAAATTCTTCACGGATGTATTCTTGCTCAAGGAAATGTTGACACTCAGCTAATACCTTTAACAAAAGAAGAGCATCTTCAGACAATTGTCATCTCAACCACCTCTGCTTTGACTCTCCCTTATGTTTTACCTTCATCCAGCTTCCCAGAAAGCTAAGCAGACTAGATGTAACCTTGGTCTGTAGAATCCTCGACCCAGATAAATATCATGGGATAGGTAAAAGAAGAAAATATAGTTTTTAAAAACAGGGTTTAGATAGGAAATTCAAATGGATATATTTGAAACAAATTTTTCTGTTTTAGTTTCTTCCTACACATTATTATTACTATTTATTATTGTTATTTTTTATTGCACTTAGAAAAAAGTTTTAAGTGAAACAATAGAAGATATATGCAACACATACTCATGAGTCAAGAAAGGGTTTTGTTTGTTTTACAACAGCACACTATTTCATATAAAAATGAGTATTTCATTAAAACAAAATGCCACAGAATATTTCATATAATAAAGCATTTGCCTTGGAAGCATTTGTTCTTGGAAGGATATGTCTAAAACTATAGTGTTTTCATTGAAACTTCACATTTAGGTCTCTATGCCTATGCATCTCTTCATTTACATGTTCCTGAGTTTTAATATAATAAATTCTAATTGTAGGTATATTACATTTTTTAGTTCTCCAAATCTAGTGGATTGTCATGGGACAGCAAACCCATTCAACAGCTAGTTAGATGCAGGTGAGACGGAGTGCCTGAATCTTGGTTGGTGTTAAAGAGAAGAAGTAGACCTCAAAGATGCTGGCTGGCTGGTAGTGCCTGAACTACATCTCAGGGCAGCTAGCCAGCTGTGAAAAGCAGACATTATTATTTCCCAACCATGAAGATTTACATTAAGCTTTTAAAAAGCACACGTACACGTGTGCATATGTGAGCACACACACGCACACACACACACAAACACACACACACACACACAGAAAGAGCGAGATTGAGATTCACTCAGCAAGAGCTCTTATTCCATTACTGTGCACTGTCTGGCTGTGTTACTCATGTGGCATTGTCTTTTTACTTTCTTTTTTCCTGTGAAATTGGAATAAATTACTCAAACAATCTAAATTATAGTCATTTTGTGATAAAGTATGCTGATAACTATGATTGGGAGTATTAACCATTTATAATAAAAAAATTGTCAGCCTGACCTAAGGCCACATAGACACAAAAAGGAAAGAATGTCTTTCTTTAACTCATAACTTGATTTTTCTCATTCTTCTACAGAAAAAGAGCAATCTCCTATTTGCCTAGATAATCCTTTTCAGTGTTCCTATGATTATGTTTAATTTACTCAGTAAATTCAGCTCTCATTAAAAAGTCAACTGAAACTAAATATCAAAAAGTAAGCAAATGTCAGAATTTCTAGATTTATGATTTAGAACATTTTCATACTATTCATTTGTATTATCTAAAATTGCAATAATCAATATAATTTTCAAAGTCCTCATTGACAGTTTGGTAAGGAAAAAAATGCAGTGTTTTCTGCATTGATTAATGCTAATCTAAATAAAACTGTCATAATAACCTAATATAAACTATAATTTCATTCAGTTATCTTTATAAGCAAGCATACTTCTCATTTAATATAATGAAGCCATAAATCTAATATTCACCCCATAAAAATTTTCACAAATAATATTTTACACTGTTAATATGAATCACTAATATGACTCTCTGCAAACATCTTTAACTTGTACTCCTTCAAACTTTGCATAGCACATATGTAAACAAGTTCATTCTAGTTTCCTTATGCAAACATACCCTTTCATCATCTGAGTATGTCTGGAGGAACAAGGCAAAATGCTGTTGATAACATAAACTAAATTCCCTCTTTAGTGCTCCAGAGACTGGATTTTTAAACACGACAAATCAGTAATTCTGGATTCCTAATGACTGATGAATATGGCACTGGGATCCCCTGGGGGCTCCTTGATTCTGATGGAAGTAGTCTTTAAAGGGCTTTCTGAAGATTCCCCTCCAACTGTCCTAATACTGCACCAACAATACTCCCTCCACCAGAATACTCTGAATTGATGGCTCGGATTTGTTAGCTCCTTTCTGTTCATTCACAACAACCATAAGTTTGTCTTGAAATTTTATGAATACACTGCAAAATGTGTTTGACATGGGAAGCTTCACAGACAAAAGGGCCAATGTAGAAGTAATTAATAGTAAGAAAATGTAAGAAATGATCAATTATTGCAAAACCATGGGGACAGGCACCAAGTTCAAATATAGCATTTTTTTCCTTAAAAGTCACTTTGATGACTAACCAAAAGTAAGGAATAGGATATATACATGTATATATGAAATTGAAAAAACATTTTGACATTTCTCTTTTTCACATGCTGAAAATAATATTAAACTGTGCCATGGAATAATACTCTTCATCCCGCATCTTCCTGTGGTGACAGCCCTATCACAACGACTCTGGAAGTTTTATGAGCAGACTATTATATAGTTTTTGGAAATTTTCAGTCAATTTAAAATTAACCACCAGACTTTTTGTGTTAGTTTTGCTAATGTGCACATAATGGAAGCATATAAAGTTTTGACTTTACTGTTAAATAAACCATTCTGTTTATAATAGAAACACATAGTATTGAGAAACATCAGAAATTTGGGATGAATCACATATAGCTTTGATTTAGGAAAATCTTGAGATTAAAACTATGTATTTAGTTGTGGTTTTTCAAAGACAGTATATAACTTCATTACCATGGCTGGCCTGAAACTCTCAATCCTCCTGCCTTAGTCTCCACAGTGCTGAGAGAGATATGGCTTGCACCACAAATAAGCTACCATTTAGTAGCAAAATACTTATTCGAATATTGGAAAGGGGGAATGTAGTATCTTCTAAGATATTGGAAGTCCTATTCAAATAAATTGCTATTACAAAATTGGAAGGAGATTCTCAGACCACTCTTACTTGTGATACCAATTTATAGTTAAGAGTTTCCATGATCACTTTCAGACTCAAAGATTTATTAGGGCTTCTAGAATTTACTATAAGACACAGTCCAAAAATGTACTTTCTTCAAGCAGCACCATGGACAGTGATAACAGCTTCCCTACGCTGATATGGAGCAACAGAGATGGACTACTACCAAACAGGGAAGATCTCCCAAGCCTGCACCCAGACGTCTTATTGCGGTTCAGTGACAGACACACTTACCACTATATATGTCTGGATCTTTAGTTTCCTGTTCACACTGACATCATGTTGATCATGTAGTACAGCCCCACATTGGATGAACAGAACTGACATCTGAAAGTTATCCTATGACTGTCACACACCCCTGTGGCACATGCATACCCACACTCACATACAGCCATCACACATGCATATAATAAAACAAAAATCTGTGGGAATGCATATCTCCCATTATGTCAATAAATCAAAACCATGGCATATTTTGGCTCCTATTTACATAAGTTTGGTATTCCAACATATACAAATTCCTTCTCAAGAAAGCCATTCCGGAGACAGATGCTACAGAGGGTTGCTATGGAGTCCATACAGTTATGACAACAGGCTCCATAGAACATATGCATATCTATGTATGCTGATACATAGTTCATCAAAATCACTAAAGCAAAACAAAGTAAAAAGAAATTCAATCAAAATAAACCAAGAAAAAAATTTTTAAAAAACGACAGAAAGAAATGAAGAACTAGTTACCATAATGCACCAGTCCTTCGGCAGAATAACCCAGGAGGAAGTATCATTATCATTGCCATTTCGTGTTCTTCATTCATTTTTTATGAACTAAGTTTTTCAAATGCTTTAGAGGTTAGAAGTGCATTACATTTTTGTCTGCTGCTTGATTTAACAGAATGAAATGCCCAAGAGGAATTTATTAAAACCAGAAGAGGAAAAAATTGTGATTACTGCTATAAAGGCTTTTATAAAATGAATATCAAAGTCCACTCCAATGGCAAAGTGAAGTATGAGCTGTTTGGTCACTCAACACTCACTCTTACTAAGCACTTAAGCACTGATGTTAAATAAGTCTCTGTCAGCTAAAGCTGAGATGCCCATTTATGCCGTTCATGCTCCAATTTCCAGTCTCCAAATGCATTAGCATGTTTTATATTCTAAAATATAAGAGTTTATGTTTTAGTAAATACTATGTAATTTTATTTACTTTTTGTTTTGTTTTATTTATTAGTTTGGTTTTCTTGGAGGCGGGGCATGGAGGGGATATGGTCTCACTGTGTAATCCAAAATAGCTTCACACTTGTGTGGTAATTTTCCTGTCTCAGCCTCCTAAATGCTAGCTTACACTCAAGTGTTACACACAGCTGGTTTGGTTTTGTTTTTTGATTAAATGTATATAGTTAAATGTATATAATCTATACAGTGTGCTACAGAGTGCTGGGTTCTCAGATGTCCCTACTACATAGAAAACATTAGCCTGACAAAAAATAATTGCTTGGTAGCTCAGAGAAGGAAAAGCAAGGATGAGAATGTATTGAGTATTTGAAAGTTGGCTTAAGCCGGATCTTTCAATTTAGAGGAATTGACTGAGATCATGAAAGGATACTAATATCACAGTCTGGAGCTGCTAAAATCAAGGGGGGAAGAATTTAAGAGCAGGAGTATGGGTAATTTAGTATTGGCCTGCATTGGGCTTCCTATTAAATATCTGATGTGTCTTTCTGGAAGTTTACCTTTAAAAAAGTCTCCTGAAATATTAAGGCCATAGTAATGAAGGGACTAGAAAAGTAAAATCATGCTAAGTAGGCAGTAAGCTATTTAGGGGTGGGGTGTCTCTGCTTCCAGTGTCTACACAGTTCTTGGAGAAAGGAGCAAAATCAACAAAACAATGGTGTACAAAGTTTGTGTGTTCAGAACAAAGTTCCCAACATAGAATAACATAAAAATTATAGCTAAGAATGATCAATTTATTGTGAAGTATGAAAACTGTAACCAGCACAATAAACTTGTAGTTTCTAATATTCACAATAGATACATAAAAAATAAAGTTATTACATTGAAATATATTTGACATCATTTGCTTTGTGCTCTTAAAAATAGAATCTATTTCACTAAGTCTATTTCATATGATTTGGAATATATTGACTGAATAAAAGACATTTGAAATATTCTGCAATACACAAGCAATCTGATAAAGAAAAGAGGATCAGGTAAAATATACAGGCAATGCCTCATAAAGGAAATAAATACTAAGGTGAACTTTGAAAGTGAAGTGGGGAATTTTAAAGGACAATGTAAATCACACACGCTATATGATGCAAGTCTTCCTGCTTGAAGACAAGGGCAGTGGTCAGTGCAGAAGGAAAGGATATGTTTCTATGGGAGGAAGTGATCAAGGGATTGCCAATTTGTAGCACACATTAAACAACTTAACAGACAAAATGGTATGACAAGCAAGGGCCTGTGGGGCTCTAATTAAAGCCAACCTTTACTTGTGATGGAAAGACAAAGGTTCTTTCTTTCTGCTAATGGTCGCTTCTAAGGATTACATAACCTCTTTTTGGTTCAGAAGACAGGTCAGTATAACTTGTGAGGAGGATTCAGGGAAATTAACAATTTTAAAATGTATTTGCAAAATGAATGAAAACAGGATAGCAAAGAATATTGTGAAAGCAAGAACAAATCACTGATGAAGACAAAGGAGTAGTGCCAGTCAGTTCAGGCTGCTAAACAACCCAATGCCCCATATGGGTGGCAGATAAATATTAAAACTTTGTTTCTCAGAGATTTAGAGTCTGAAGGCTGAGGTCAGAGTGCCAGCATGTCAGCATCTAATAAAGACCTGTAGCTCATTCAGAGATGACTCTGTACATTGTATCCCCACGTGGCAGAACAGAGACAGGGGAAGCCAGCCCCATGTGTGTTTTAATAATGATAGTGATTACATTCAAATATGCTTGGTTCTGATGGCCTAATTTTTCTCACAATAAAACCCACCTGATACCTTCCCATTGGGACTTAGGATTTCAATACACGGATTTTGAGGACAAACAAATATTTATTCTATAGCAAAGCAGAGCAGAAAGGGAGGGAGGAAATGACGATAGAGACAGATGGAGGTGGGGGTTAGATAGAAGTCAGAGCCCAAAGTTTTAGAAAAGCTCCAATGGTGTCACAGCTATAAAATTTGTGACTCTGGGAAAGGCTATAGAAGAATAGGCCTGTGTGAAAGGGACTTTATTCCAGAGGTGAAGAGGTGAAGATGTGAAGGAATCACATTTAGAGGCCTGTGTAGTCCAGATGGAATGTAGAAAGAATGTTAGAAATGTTGGGACACATTTTAATCCTACTATTCAGAAAGCAAGGGCAACAAATACCTTTAATCCCAGTATTCAGAAGGCAGTGGTAGTCCATGATCCCTAAAACAGAAACAGAGTGTGGAAGCAGACACAGGAAGCAGAGCAAAGAAAGAATCACTGTCATACAAGAAGTGATATCTAAGATGAATCCGTGAAGGATAGGCAAAGTGGAAGACTTAGCAGAATGAATCAGAGTGAGGACACACCCAATTCTCACAATAGAAAGTTAAGCTCTCAGGTCAGAAGAGACAGTTATAGAAGAAGTTAGTTACAGAAGTCAATTACAGCAGGCAGTATGAAATGAGCAGTCTGAAGCAGGCAGATGGTGGACAAATCACAGAGACAATGAAGCAGTCTAACGGAGGAGTAGAGCGACTGACTGAGGCAATATGGAGCAATGAAAGCTCAGGGAAAGACAGAGTCACAAAGGAAGCTCAGCAGAAGGGGAGGTGAAGCCTTGCTGGAGGAAGTATGTAACTGTAGAAAGACTTTGAGGATTTATAGCCTGCTACTGCATCCTGTTCTCTCTTTCTTTCTTATACATGGATAGAAATGTGATTAGCTGGTTTTCTGCTCCTGGTGCCATTTTCCCTGACTGTTGCCATGTCTTTCCCACCGTGAAGGACTCTGCCTCTGGAACTGTGAGCCAAAATAAACCCTTTCTCCTTTAAGTTGCTTGTGTTGGGCTATCCCATTACAGCAATAGAACACTTACACATTCAGCATAGGGACCCTGTTGTAACCCTGCAACTGGAATGAAGGGAAGAGCCCCAGAAGAATGAACATTAATAGCATGCCACTATTGCTCAACAAGCAGCCTCTGGAAGCATAGAGATGGCTCTTGAGTCAGGCTTGGCAGGTGAAGAAAGGCTTCCTGGAAGAGTGACTTTCAAGTTCACTGGTAAGTTTTATTTCGGATCCAGACATAAAAAACAGAGGTTATTCAAAGACTGACACATGTCAGAACTTCAGAGCAAGACCCAGACCCCCTCCTCCTCATCCTTCTTCTCTTCCTTTCCCTTTCTCCCCCTCCTCCTCCTCCCTTCTTTCAATCTTTCTTCTCTCTTTCTCACACTTACAAGTCTTGTATTTATACAAAGGTCGATATTTTACAGAAATATTAGCATGATGTGTTGGGCATGGTAGCAAACTTCTATAATCCTAGCATTTGGAAGGTTGAGACAGGTGAAATACAAGTTTGAGGACAGTTTGTGTTACCTGGTGAGTTCTAGGCCAACTTGAGCTACTTAGCTAGACCCTGTCTGGAAAGAAAAAAAAAAAAGCCAAGCACTAACAACGAGAGAGTCCCAATGCCTGCACTAGTCTACTTTTGTTACTATGATAGAACACCTCCACGAAGAGTAGCTTGCAGGAGAAAAGGTTTATTTGGACAGCAGTTCCAGATTGCATTCTATCACTGTGGAGAAATCAAGGCAGGAATTTAGAAAAGCTCATCACATCACATCCACAATCAAGCTCAAGAAGAATTGAATTTCATGCATGCTTATTGCTCAGCTCACTTCCTCTACTCTTAACAGTCTGGGACCCTACCCAGGAAATGGTGCTGTGCACATTCAGGGTAGGTCTTTCTACCTCAGATAACCTAATTAAGCAAATCCCCACAGGTATGCCTACAGGTCAACCCTAGGGAAACAACCTCTTATTGAGACTCTCTGCTGACTGAGTCATTCTGACTAGCTTTTGACTTTTCTGGTTCAACTCATTGCTCTGGCTCAAACTCTTCTCCAAGTTGCCTGGTTCAAACTGACCTTCTGAGCCAGCTCATTGTTTCTGACTGAACTCTTCTGACTATGTGAGACTCCTGCTGATTCTCTGACTGCCTCAGACTGAACTGTTCTACTCGACTTCAGACTGACTCACACTTCCTGTCTGATACTGACTTCTACTGAGCTTCCTCTGTGTCTCTGTCTCTTCCCTGTGCTCTCATTGCTCCATACTGCTTCAGTCAGCCTCTCTGCTTCTCAGTCAGACCACTGCTGACTGGACCATTCTGACTAGATTTGTCTCAACTTTGACTCTTCTTGTTCAACTCATTCTTGTTCTGGATCAAACACTTCTCCAAGCAGACTGGTTCAAACTGACTGCTTCATTGATTAGATTGTATGGAAGTTTAAATGTTCCATATTGTACTAAGGTTGAAATCTTCCAATTCCAGATTGGAGATTGTATGGAGGCTTAAATGATCCAGGACTCCAGTACTAAGAATCAATGACTGAATTAGACAAAAAATAAACTGCCTTTTGCACTGAATCTATACCTACAAGAGGTATCTAATGAGGACTTTAGGAAATTTTGATATGTAATGTGCAATAACATCATCACCATATGAATCCCAAACATACACAGTAGATACACCATGATCCTAAGATAAGACCTAAAGAAAGAAAATTTTTCATAAAATATTTAAGCAAAAAAAAATCCCAATCGACTGTTATTGAGCTGATAAAGGCAATAAAATCTGCATTAAAGCAAAATACCCCATATTCGAGACTTGGGCAATGGAGAGGTTATGAAAAGACATTTCTAGGTGATCATGTTGGGAAGAAAGGGAGAGTGAGCCCAAATTTAATAAATACTGCATGTGGAACACTTTACAAATGAGGAAAATGGACTCTGTAGTCATTTAAGTTTATTATGCACCTACTTTGCTCAACTTGATTAATATTTCATAGAGACTAAGCCTTGAGATATGACAGGACAAAGGGAGGCCATTCCTCATTCTTTGGGTATTAATTCACTCCCTTTCACTTATGAGAATTTACCTGACTACCTAAGTGCATCTGTCTTCCCTTCAGGCACATCTTTCATGGAAAGCCCTGCATAGCAGATGAGAAGGAGGCAATCAACTCATTTTGAGAAATAAATTTTAGTTTTGAGGGAGGAAATAACTTCCAATTTCAGACTCCAAACTTCTTCCCTCTGCCCTCTGCCCCAACTTCAGCCTGCAGATAGCTGCTGTAGTCTAAGCTGGTAGAGTCAATTGAGAGGTAATATTCATCCAGAGCATGGGCAGCATATCAAAGGGGGAAAGAAAGAGGAAAGAAAGACAGAAGTCATGCTAAAGCTTAGTTTAAAGAAAGATTATGCTGATGAGCATTTCTGGGAAGGAAAACTTACTAGTGATCACAAATCAAAGGGCATATGAAAAAGGTATAAGGAGTGCTTGATTTCCATAATGCAAATCAACTACAGCAAAAACTGAGAGAACTATATGCATTACTGGAAATTATAAATATACTCATTAAAAGAAAAGCATAAAGGTCACACTTTATTAAATTTAGTCACAACCCAATTTGTCATTTCTGTAAATAACATAAGTAAATATACAAATTAAATCCATGCCATTTGATTTTTATAAAAAAAATGCATGCAAGAATAAACACTTTAGTAGTTAATATCAAAAGAAAAAAAAACAGAAACAAAGAAAGCTGCATGAATGTTAGAGCTAAAGGTAAGATAACTAAATATAAAAAATGAAAAAGGTGACATTTTTCTTGAAGATGTGGTAGGGATCATATTGGATCATATTGTACAGGGTTTGCAAGCTGTTGTAAGGATTGATAACTTTGTTATAAGAGCAACAGAAAGATGCTGTAGAGCTCTAATCAAAAGATAATAATGTGGGGGGGGGGGGGGGCACACACCTTTAATCCCAGCACTCGGAAGGCAGAGGCAGGCAGTTCTCTGTGAGTTTGAGGCCAGCCTGGTCTACAGAGTGAGTTCCAGGACAGCCAGAGTTACAACAGAGAAACTCTGTCACAAAAAACAAAAACAAAAACAAAACAATAACAAGAACAAAAAAGATAAAAACATTAGGCTTGTAACTGAAACAAATTTCTAGCTTCTATATGAATAATGAATTAGACAAAGGTAAAATCTAGAGTTACAGGTGGTTGTGATCCACCTGTGTTTATGATGGGACTAGGTTCTCAACAAGAGCAGTATACACTTACAACTGATGAATCACCTTCACAGTCCCATGAGGAACAATTTTAGAGTGCTGACAAGAGGTGACAATGTCTCCAGCAAGAGATAGGTTAGTGAATATAGGAAGAAGACAAGAGTTGGAAAGAGTAATTGGAAATTGGAGTTGATTTTACTTGTCAATTTTGCAGATGTATGGGTGTAGAAAAGAGGCAGGAATGGAATTCAGGCATTTGGCACAGGCAACTTGTGTAGGTTCTTGTCTGCCCTTCACAGGTTTGAAGGGCAAGGTCTTGAGCAGAAGCTGAGAGCCAATGGGAAACAGACTTCCTGGGAGGCAATGTCAGTGTATACAGCTCAATTTATTGAAGGGAGGGGAATAACGTATATATGGTAGAGGGGAAGAGGGGATGCTTTATGTAGTGATAAGTCATTGACTAGGGCAGAGTCATCAGGAGAGCTCTATTTATATGTGGAGGACTCACAACCAGATGTGGGTAGTCAAGTGTTACCGGCCAGGGACAAAAGTCTTGATGAAGCCTCCTATGCATAAGCAGGAGTCTCACAGGGGTCAGAGGAAGAGACCTTATAAAGTCATATAGTAAGAGAGGAATTCCAGCCTGGGGTCCTCCATCTGCAGTGGTCAGATAAACATTAACCAAGAAACATACTTTAGAGAGCCAGGATTTTATCAGGTGCTACATGTCATAAGACATGGCAGGACTGGAGGAGCTTTGCTAGCTGTTAGAGTAAGAAAAAGGGGAGCAGCCCAACACCTTCCACTTTCAGGGTGAGAAAATCTGAGGTTCAAAGCATGCTTCAAGCTCCTCTTAGTTCTAGGCCAGCCACATAAACTTGTAGAGAGCACAGGTCCTTGTACCCACAGAGAAGAACTAAGAGAACCAGGAATGTTAATCTTGCAGGAGTGCCTCCTCAATGGAGGAGAGAAAATAAAATACCTGCATTCTACCTAGAAGGCTAAGAGTGGAGGTTACCAACCTGGTAAACTTTTTGCTATCTGTAGGGATAGGCCATACCCTAATTCCCAAGAATGATGTTCTCAGACTCTATACATTTATCTTCAGTGCCCACTTAATATAACCTAACCTTAGGGAAGATGTTACATGTATTTTACAGCCTGTTGACCTCTATGCTATTTTAGTCAGAGATCACAGTAGATTCTAGGCCCTTTAGCTATAGAACCCACCTTCGTGGTCACATGTACATTGTAAAGAAGTTTCTTTGAAGTCACACTTTAAGATTTATTGTGCTGGAATTGGAATGATTATTGCCTAGAAACCTGGTTTGTAAACTGTTGTTGCCTGGAGACTCCTTTCCATATTCTGCTAGTTTTGAATATGCCCACAGTAGAACTGCCTGGTATCAAACTCCCTGAAGCCTTGATCCAAGTTGACAAAGTTAATCTGAATCCAGTTTCATTCTCATCTCTTTGTGTGGTTCAGTTCTCTGCCCAACTGTGTAGATGCTGTGGACAGAAACTAAAGTCAGATAAATAAGTGAGAGTATCCAAGAAAGAAAGGAAATAGAATGAAATGAGGACTGGAAATAACCCTGAATAATTATGAGTCTTCAAAGACAGGCTCACATTTAAAGAAATCTATATCTCTTTAGCTTTTCCCCAAACCTGTGCAAAAACAGAACACAGTAAAGTTTGATTGTCAAATAGCTTTGTCAATGTCTTTGTAGAAATATGAGATTTGTTCCTTACTGCTAAGAACACATTCCAGGTTGGCCTGGAACTTACTGTGTAAGGATGATCTTAAACTACAGCTCCTCCTGTCCCTGCCTCCTGAGTTTTGGGACAGCAGGTATACATTACCACCTCCAGTTTCCAGAGTGTCAAAGGTCAAACCTAAGGAACTCTACCAGTAGAGATACACACTCAGCCCAGATATATATTTATTTATAATCAAATTTACTAAAAGAATACTTCAGAAAAAAATGTACTTTTTCTTCCCATTTTAGTATCTTACCTATCAAAGCTAAATATGATGTTTTTAAAATAAAAATGAAAACTACAGTATTCAGAACTGAGATTATAGGTCAGTGGTAGAATGCTTGCTTAGCATGTGCAAAACTCTGAGTTTGAAACTAGCACCAACCACAAAACTGATAAACGAGAGGGAAAAGGGAATGGAGAGAGAGGGAAGGAAAAGGAAGGAAAGGAGGAAGGGAGAGGGGGAGGGAAGGAGGGGGAGGGACAGACAGATGGAGGGAGGCATTGCATAGAGGAATAAGTCTGTGTGGTAGATATGAAGGGATCACATCCAGGGGTCTATATGAAGAAATCACATTTAGAGGCCTGTGTGGTCTGGATGGAATGTAGACATAATGTTAAGAATTGTGATACATGCTTTTAACCCCAGTATGCAGAAGGCAGTGGTGATACATGATTTTAGTTCCAGCACTTGGGAGACAGGAAGAAGAGCTCAGAAGGAGTCAGTGTCAGACAGGAATTGATGTCTGAGATAAGTCAGAGTGAAGGGGGGGCCAAGTTATGAATCAGAGGAAGAGTTGGCAGAGTGAGGCAGAGTAAGGACATCCCCAACTCCCACAATACAAAAGCAGGTTCTCAGCTCAAGGAGCAGTCAGAGGATGAAACACAGAGGTAGTGTCACAGCAGCAGTCTGAGGAGTCTAAGGCATAGACACTGAAGCAGTTTGACAGAAGAAGTATCAGATGAGAAGAGTGAGCCAATTTGAAGCCGAGCAGAGCAGCTCAGTCAAAGAAGTTTTAAGAATCAGGCAGAGTCTGCCAGAGTCAGAAGAGTTCAATCAGAAACAGCCAGCTCAGAAGATCAGCTTGGAGAAGAGTTTGAGCTAGAACAGCAAGTGAGTTGATCAGTACAGCTCTGAGTTCAGAAGGAATTAGTCTGAGTTTCTCAGTTAACAATAGATCTTGGAGGCTTAAACATTCTAGGTTGTACAGAGGCTGAAGCCTTCCAGTTCTAGGTTTAGGATTAGATTGTATGGAGGCAAAAAAGCTCCAGGGTTCCAGAACTAAGACCAGGGATTGAATTAGGCCAAAGAATAAACTGCCTTTTGCCCTGGGTATGAGGGGAGGGAGGGAGAATGGAAGGGACAGATAAAGAAGGAACAGAAGGAGGAAATTTTTGATATTTAAACATTTCAATTATTTTCAAAACAGTTTTAGTTTTAATGCTTTTCAAAATCTTTTAGGATTAAAGCTTAATATACTAGATTTCACATTGTGAAATAATTGAAAAACAAGATGATAGAAGGAAAATGGGGAAATGCTACTACGGCTACACGACACAGAATCTGAAAGATGCAGATGATCTCTTCATATAATTACAAAACAATCATTTTAGTTGAGGTTCTAGAGGTAGCTGGAATACAATAAGCCTTTATTTTAGCTTCTTAGCTGCAAATCAGAAATAAAATCACCTACAAGACAGGCCTGGGAATTTCAATATAAATTATATTGCTAATTGCAAGTGAGTGACAAAGTCTTAGAGAGCACTCAGTAGATATTCACCCCTTGAAAATTCAGAATCTGTTTTTGTTGTTGTTGTTGTTTGTCTTTTTTTCCCCTTAAAAAAGCAACTCTCTTGGTAAGTATAAGACTACTTAGATCTTTAAAAAATCAACTGAGATTCAGTAGGAAATCTCATATGGGAGGTAATAACTGTGACATTGGCCTGAGACTCAAGACTACCAGGCT
Source organism: Cricetomys ansorgei (assembly GCA_026225945.1). Taxonomy (NCBI): domain Eukaryota; kingdom Metazoa; phylum Chordata; class Mammalia; order Rodentia; family Nesomyidae; genus Cricetomys; species Cricetomys ansorgei. The sequence continues at coordinate 21,609,066 of JAMJFZ010000056.1, forward strand.
TCAAAACCCAGATCTACCATTTCTCAGCATGTACCTGGCTAAGTGCTACCACCTCTTGCTGCCTCAGTATCTCATACAAAATGCTAATAGGACATGTATCTCAAACTTTCTCCAAAACAAATCCTTTTTACCCAATAAATTTTTATGTGATCCCAGGTGTGTGTGTGTATACATATATCCATATATAACATTTACTGAAAATAAATCACAATGAATGAATATATTTTAAAGCCACTTATGTATGTGTGTATGCATGCATGTATCCTATTATACCACTTATTAAAGAAAAGGAAAATTTGAAAACCAATGAGATGGATGTGCTTCTTTATTCTGACATAAAGAACTAACTCTTACCTCCATATCAGATAATGCAAGATGGAGATTGCAATATTAGGCTGATAAAAAATCAAACTAGACATCTCAAGAAAAGTCTAGTATGTAATCTAGAAGGAGCTGACAAAACCTGGACAGAGATTGGAGTTCTGAAAGATTTCAGAAATGGAAGGGTATTAGTCAGGTTTTAAATACTGTGACAAAACACCAGAGATTATCAACCTATGATGAGGAAAGGTTCATTTTGGCCCACTGTTTCAGATGTTTCATTGCATGCATTTGGATGGGGCTCTGTTGTTTAGGGATGTAGGGTACAAATTATCATGGCAGTCAGAATATGAGACAGAATATGAGACAATTGTGACCAGGAACCAGAAAGAGAGAGGTAGAGCAGACAGGGAAATCATGTTCGTAGTGATCCACTTTCTTTGACTATATCCCGCTACTAAAAGCCCGTTTGGTTATGAAGCTAACAATGGGGTAACACACTGATGAAGCTAGTACCATCATGGCTCTGTCATGTTCCAGTGACCCCAACCCTGAATGCTATGCCATGACGACAAAACCTTCAGGTAGCAACCAGAACAGAAAGGCTTGCCAGATGTCTTACACACAAGACCAATAACACAACTGCCCATCTGTCCTATGCTGTGTGTCCAGAGCCAATGCCCCACAGTTTTCAGAAGTCTATTGTTCAACCAACATCATAAAATAATAATTAATATATTCTGTTATTCTGTAATACTCCTAAGCCAATTAATGAATAAACATTTAACAATATGATATGCCTCACCAACTTTGATGTGTGGAGGCTTTGAACAAACTTTGACTTTTAATTCATTTAGAAAAAAAAATCTCAAAATAATTACCATAATATCTGGACTTTATGAAATAAATTCAAGCAAATAAGAGTTCAATTGTGAGTTTGGAGTGTATTATTGCATTGATCTAGCTCAGATTATTACAACCCTGTTCTAATCTAATTGGACATTGACTGTTTCACAGTCCTCTTGGAAGTAACACCTAAAGACATATTGCATGTGATGAAAATGGTATAATGTCACACAATTTCTCATAAAATTTCTTTTTCTTTTTACCTAAGATTGCAAACACTATACCAGTAGTAATGTGTTATGAACTGAATTTAGTATGAAAAGTCACTTCACTATAGAAAAAGCAATAATATGGAAACTATTGGATAAAGAGCTATAAGAACCCAAACGACTTTACAGACAAACATATAACCTTTCTTCAGAGTCCATCTTTCAGGAAGATGACAGGATGCATGAAATGAGGATTTGAACCCCATGTCAGCTTTTATCCTATTATAGATAGAGATGACTCCATCACATCAGCTCAAGTTATTAAGAATACCAAAATTACAGCCCTTTCATAGTGCTATGCTTTCCTGTCAGCTTTTAATTATATTTAGCTCTCCCAGCAAGATTGGTTTACAGATAGTAAATATGTCAGGTCATGAGTATAGTCATATCTCTGATTAACAAATTTGAAAATCAATATGTGTGTTAACGTTATGATGGAACCAGAAAGAGTATAAACATCTTTAAATGCCTAAAAATAACAAAAAGGGAGTAGTTAACCCTTAGGATTCTCTCAAAATAATCAGCGCAAGAATCTTTATGAAACTTTTTCATCCTCAAACTCTTAGTTGTTTTAAGGAAGTTAGCAACACAAATATTACACTTCAAACTTGGGAATAATACTGCAGAAACATGTTCTGGTTCACATGATCAGTTGTTAAAGAGACCAAAGTCAAACTACTGCTAAACCTCCTTTGCTGATGTACACATCTGCAATTCTGAAATAGAAACTACGTTTCTGCTTATGTGAGCTTTCCACTGACAATGTCAAAATAAGCTCAAAAAACAAGATGTCCAGAAAGGCAGAGAATTTTAATTGCAGAAGTGATACATACTGACCTTTTCTGACTCCTGAAACAAAAATGCTGGTGAGAAAGCCCATTGTTCTCTGGAATTTTCTAAGGGCTAAGTACACTTTGTAACTTACATGGGCCAGTAATGCTTCAAGGCTAACTGTGCACGCAGCTCCATAGTTAAATAGATAAAACAGCATATTTACTAAAGTAAGGCTGTGAAATTATTTTTTTTGCATGTATACATTTGTGTATGCATGTGTCATACAAGTTCATGTATGCATGTAAGTGTTTGCATGTGTGTGGAGGCCACAGGTAGACATAAGTTATCTTCCTGGATCATTCTCTGTTTTCTTGTTCTCTGACACAAAGTTGTCACTGAACCTAGGACACACCAATTGAATAGGCCAGCTTGCCATGGAGCTCCATTTGTCTTCCCGTCTCTTCTCCACACCCTACAGCCTGGACTTGAGTCACAGACACATGTAGCCACACTTAGCTTTTTATACATGAGTACTGGGAATCTGAACCAGCCATTATGCTCACATTATAGTTATTTTGCCAACTCAACTTCCTCCTCAGGCCAAGAAGGATATTTTTGAATGGAATTAGTGATGAACAATAACCAGGAAACTTTTTAAAGAGAAAAGATTCCCCACTTCTTTGCAGAATTATTGTAAAGAGGCTGCAAATTTATTAGTCCAAACACTGACCTCAGGCACTCTCTCAAAAGCATTTGCTACTTTTATGTTCTGGCCTTTTAGTATTATGATAACAATACCTTAAGCTCATTTTTACTGAAAAATTGAATGAACAATTTAAGTCTTATAAAAAGTTAGAAAAGCACCTTATGGAAAGCCTCATTGAGAATCTCTAACTCTAATTTTGCCCTTGTCATTCTCACATCTCTGTTTTTCAAAGAAATTTGTGTTTTTCACTAATTCTTCCACCCATCACATCATGATATATAAGTATTTCACCTTCATTGGAATAAAGAAAATCACTTAGTCAGTCCCCAAATTCTATAAAAGTTATTTTTTTTCCTTTAGAGAGTTTTAAAAAGGTAAAATCTGGCAGCTGGTACCCAGCCAAGGAGAAAATAGAAAATGTTTAACTTGTTCCCTCTCTACTCTGTGGATGCTATCACTTACAGCCCCAATTGCTTCATATGCATCTTGGAGGAGGCTAAACTATAAAGCTCTAAGTTTTCTGATTTACCTCGCACTCCAGGAGATTTCAATGTGACTTATTGTTGAAGAATTTTTCCATAGGATAAGACTTTGCTCACATCTATGCCTTATCTGCTTGTCACATATATTAATTCAGCTTAGTTTAATGTAAAAGTAAAATGGGTTTGTAACTGGGTCAGGTTGGTATATTTTGAGAATGTTCTCTTCTTATGTAAACCCAGAAATGATAAATAATAAAAAAAAAGAAATGTTTTAAAATACGTCACTATGCAAGAAAAGAAAAAGAACATCTCTGTAGCTTACACACGAGGTATCTGCTTTAGAGGAAAGGGTCAAAGGGAGGAGTAAGGATGGATCTAGTAAAACAAGAAGATAGGAAAAGAGAATAGAGAGAGGTACTGAGACATTGAAAGAGGGAAAGAGAATGGCAGGAAAGGACTGAAACAGCATCACATAGAAAGTTTCCCACTGCAATATTCTCAAAGAAGAGCATGTTTTGCAATTCAAACACAATACTTAATAAGAAAGTTCATGGTGAACACCTGTTCTGTGGAAGTTGGTACTGAAAACCAACAAATAAGTTTTGCACTAAAAGAGATATATGAGGAGATGGAAAGATGGCCCAGCAGTTAAGAGTGTGTACTGCTCTTGAAGAAGACAAGGTTTAGTTCCTAGCACCAATAATGGGTAGTTATAATTGCCTGTGACTGCAGCTACATAACTAAGAAGAACAAAAGGACAGAAAGATTTTTACAGCAAGGTGACATAGAAATAGACAAAATCATTCTCTGTTCATCAAAAATCAAATATATTTATTTTCTATAAGTATAAAGAAAAATAATGACACGGGAAGAACTATGAAATACCATACCTTTTTAAGAGAAAATGAGAATCCAGAAAGGATTTATGAAGTATAAAAAATACACATAGCATCTCTTTTTAACTCCTAAGTGAGTAAGACAAACTCTGCTGTTGCCAATTTAAACAAAGGCAGGTGATCTGAATGACCATCCTTTGCCCTGGTCGTTGTGAAATTCAGGATGATTTTATTCCAGAATTACAGAAGCCAAATTTTTTATTGGTATTTTTAAAAAATATTCCTAACTTGATAATAATCAGATTTCTGAGATTTGTATTTCCTTATTCTAGCATGATTTCACATAGTGGAGAATGTAAGACTTGGGTTCAATGGACAGTGTTCAAGAGTATAGTTGGATGTGAATGAGAAGCTATGAAAACCCAGGCAGCCATGCTGTGATGTGGCAGGTGGTGATGGCGCAGATGCACAAAAGAACCAGTCAGTCAACTGCATAGGAAATGGGGGAAAGCCTTAGGGGAATTCTGAAATACGTTGATGTGATCAATCCTTCCTGAGTATATAAACATTCCACCTACAATGGAATTTTATAATTTGTTGTTCTGTAAATACTTATTAATTTCATTGTTGCTCACTCCTTTAGTCTTGGTAAAATCATTTGGATGAAGTAACTCAAAAGAAATATGTTTACTGAAGACATAAATGCCACATTTCTATTTTTAAGAAAGTTGGTATAACTTGCTTTAACTGCTTTCTATTTTGACATCTACCATAGGGAAGATAGAGATATCACTCACCATATAAAGCCAGAAAAAAAATCAGCTACAGAAATTTCACTATCTGCTTCTGAAGCTAGTAAGCCATGTTACAAAAATTATCCTGCTCCCCAAAGGCAATGATTTGACATAAGTAACTGCCAAAGGTGTTCTCATGTGACACTTTATAAAGTATAATTTTTCATTTAGCTCAATGAACTGTTCTTTAGATTTTATTTTGCCCATTGTTGATTCCAAGTTTTCCTATTCACATGTACAACATGTGCTAGCTAGTTTATGTCAACTTGACATAAGTTAGAGTCGTTTTAGAAAAGGGAACCTCAACTGAGAAAATGCCTTCACTAGTTTGGCCTGTGAGCAAGCCTGTGGTGCATAGTCTTGATTGATGTGGGAGAACCATGCTCACTGTGGGTGTTCCCTCCTCTGGACTGGTGTCCCAGAGTGCTATAGGAAAGCAGGCTAAACAAGCTATGAGGATTAAACTAGTAAGCAGCACTGCTCCATGGACTTTGTATCAGCTCCTACCTCCAGACCCTTGCCTAGACTTCCTTCCATGATATACTATGATATGGAAGTTTTAGCTGAATAAACCCTTTCCTCCCCAAGTTGCATCTGGTCATGGTGCTTTATACAGCAATAGAAACCCTCACTATGACAGAAATTAGTGCTAGGTCGTAAGACATTGCTGTGACAGACCTGGTCATGTGTTTTTTGAGAGAATTGTGGGAGCATATGGACTTCGGACCTGAAAATCCATTGAGTGCTCTTAGCTCAGTGGGCTGTTTTGTGGGAGCTTAAAAGATAATGCAGAGGACAGTGCAAACAGTGGGCTTTTGAAGTTTCAAAGGAAAGATTCTATCAGTGTATTTACATGATATTTTGTGTTAAGAGTCTGTGGTATCTGAGCAACTGAGGCTAAAGAATCAATTGTAATTAACAATACAAACACTACTAAAATAAAACCTTTGAGTTTCTGAGACAATAGATGCTGGAACTGAAGAACCAGCTATGATTAAGAAACCAACATCAACTGGGCAGTGGTGGCACATGCCTTTAATACCAGCATTTGGGAGGCAGAGGCAGGTGGATCTCTGTGGGTTCCAGGCCAGCCTGGTCTACAGAATTAGTTCCAGGACAGTCAGAGTTACAACAGAGAAACCCTGTCTTGAAAACTCAAAAAAGAAAGAAAGAAAGAAAGAAAGAAAGAAAGAAAGAAAGAAAGAAAGAAAGAAAGAAAGAAAGAAAGGAAGGAAGGAAGGAAGGAAGGAAGGAAGGAAGGAAGGAAGGAAGGAAGGAAGGAAGGAAGGAAGGAAGAAACATCATTGAAGCAGAATCTACTATGAAATGTTTCCTCTGGGTCAGCACTCATTATCTATGGTCTAGAGGTGGCCAAGGTTGTACTGGCAGCAGAATTTGGTAATGTATGAATCACCGAGGTGTTAATTTTTTTAAGGCATGAAGGGGTTATGGAGAGCAGCTGAGGCTTGGCATTTTGTAGCAGGGCTGGATTCTCTGAAGAGAGACTAGGAGAATCTATTAGTGAAGTATAGTCCAGTGGCAGTGAAAACCCTAGCATTTTCAAGATGCTAGTACATTTAAACTATCAAGGACAGTAGCAGCTATGGAGTTGAGTTGGTCAGAGTCTAAAATAAAAGCTGTGTGTGCTTTGGATGGCAGAGGCAGAGAAATGGCTTGCAAGACCCTCTGGAGCTCAGAAGATCAAGAGTGAATCCCAGATGTCTGACACTGAGCTTTTTAGACTATTGGACTTTGGTTTTGCTTTTATTTGATTGTGACTGTGCCAAGATTCTTCCTTCTTGGAATAAGAAAGTATGTAACTTATTCTGACTTTACAGTAACTGAAAGTTATGAGACCTTGGCTATTTTAGAGAAGCCTTGCAATTTTAGCAGACTTTGGAGTTTTAGAGATGCTTTGGATATTTTGGAGAGAGGCCTTGAACATTGAATCATTGAAAGAGATTTTGGATGTTTTAAAGAGACTGGTTTGTGGGTCTTTGAAAAAAAAATAAAGCATGCATTCAGGTGAGCTGTGCACCTGGGTTTTATTCACAGTCACATATCCTTTACTTTCTCCTTCCCTCCCTTATTTACATACTGTGTTCTTCCTATGCTCTAGGTGATTTGGGTTTATAACTTCATATAGGACCCTAGTAAACTGAAAGAGAGCTTTTCTAATGAATCCAGTCCTCAACAATGGCAGATAATTGCTGGGCATCTACCTTAAAAGGAAATCTTTTGTGACACTTTCCTTTTACAGATTCATGTATAAAAAGAAAACTATGGATAGAATAAATGATAACAGAACTGCTTTTATGAGCATTTCAGATGTGTTCAGGAGAACACAACTTCCTTTTGTTCTTGATCTATTTTGGTTGATGAATCAGCTTCAAATATTGAGATGTAAGGAAAAAATGCTTTATTTAGTTTGGGGAAAAGCCTGAGCATTTCAGTTAAAAATTGATGCTTTCACCTTGAAATGTCTGCCGTCTCCATTTGCAGCAGCAGGGGACCATTGCTCCAAGGAAAAAGCCTGGCCAATGGGGCACAGCAGAGTGAACACCTCATCTCAAGTTTTATGAGGTCTTGATAGCTTGGATCACTTATAGGTGTTTTTAATACCTGCTGTCAATTTGGGAATGTTTCTCACTTGGCAACCAGATAAGGACAATAAACTTGTCAAGCAGGCAACTAACAACTCAATCTATTATTAAAAACATAAAACCCTAAGAAGTGGGAAGCTGGTTACGTATGTGGCTTCTTTGCATTGACACTTCCCAGGCATAACATCCTCTAAAAGCATCGCCTGGAGCATACCCTCTTATTAAGTGGATTATCAAGGAAAATTCACATGATTCTATTCTGGAACGATTTCTAATAACAAAAAAAAAATGAAAGAAAAAAATAAGCAACAACAAAATGTAGAGTGGTATTCGTATTATGTGTGTTTAATAACTGTTAGTCTCAGATACATCCTGTTAATTAAAGAAAAGCTTAGAAGAAGCCAGTTATAAGTAAATTAACCCTTGTCTTTCTGGAGGCAGGGAAAAGCACGGTGATAATGTGGGTTTCATCTCAGGAAAGTACAGGTTTCTTAAACATAGTTTTCATTTCCAGATTTGATTTTATTTTGTTGCTCATTTTATATACACCAAATTATGTCCATTAGAAAATAATTGATATCCAGAGTAACAAAACAGTGCCAGATATTGTTGTAGGAATTATAATTAATGGGAGCTCCCCACTGTGACTCAAGCATAAAGCTGAAGTTCGAAGACACTAACTCAGCAGAGCTCAGTGCCTTGTGCATATTAAATAAGACAAAGTGCTCCAAAATAACTCATAAGAAATTCATTGTCTTTGGATTTTGCAAGAACTTTGACCTAGTAAATTTTTCAAAATCACTCTTACTATTAAAAACTACATCAATGTGGGTAATTAGCATCTTCATTTTGACCCATAATTTATCAATTCTCACATAGTTATAATATGTTTATTGAGGATACATGATTCAGTAGTTTATAAACATGACTTGACTCAACTGGTCCCATTATTATTCTATAAGTTACAACCTGGTAGCTTATGATTCACATACATTTTGTCTGCAGTATTAACATTAAAATGGAATTTCAATCTAGGTGAAGTACATACTGCCTTACTATCCACAGGCACCAGACTTCCTATAGTAGGCAAAATTTTAACATGGCCTTCTAAGATGTAACCCTGTACATTACCTGGGTCTTCAGTGGAGCTGAGACCATTGACTGATGCTTCTAACTCCCATGATTAATTCACAATGTATTGCAAAGGTAAATGGACTTTGGCTGATTAAAATAAGACTCTTCATAAACTGGTTTTGAGTTGTTTTGAGAGATTTTGTCCTGGATTAGCCTGATCTCAGTGTCTATATTCTTCCCTTATTTCCTAGCCTCAAAGAAGCAGACAGTGATGCAGTAAATTGTCTGAGGAACTCTTTGCCCATGACTGACCTAAGTGCTGCAGGGGCCTACATTCTGCTTCGATAGCTGATCATTTAAGCTTTGTGAAAACCCTGAGCAGAGGACCCAGCTAAATAGTTCCCTGACTCCTAGTTACAAAAGCTCTAACAATAATAATATATTATGTTGTTCCAAGCAGTATTTTTAATTCAGCAATTAAAAACTAACATGCCCCTTAATGCCACAACACTCACAACGTCTTATGGATCTCTCTTTTCATCCTTTTATAACCTATAGATGTTCTCTAACATTAATTAGTTTCAGTTACTAAAATTTACCCATACCAACTTATAATTTCAACTTTTTATTCCACTAAATGTTTTTCTTGTCCAGTTCTAGCTGCTTGTCTGCTTAGATTGCTGTGTGATAGTCTTGACTTTCTTTCGTAGCCAAGAACTAAGTTCCTGTGCTGGGTGCTGTAAACTGGAGCGAGGAACTCAGAGATATCGGTTGTGGGTGAGCAGCAGAGATTTAGTCTGGTTTATTCAGGTTACATAAGTGGCATGAACAACTTTCTCACAGCAAAGTTCAGCTTTGCCTCTGGTCCTGTCTGGCTGAGGATTCCTCAGTGAGGGAGCAGAACCTTTTCTGCTTCCCTGCTAGTGGAATATTTCCAATCTCCTTAAGACTACAGGGATATTTCTTATCACTGGGCAGGTGTAGGGATCGTGAGATCTCCCATACCTCCTCTGGCTGCTATATTCCCCCACCAAAGAGCCTTCAATTTATGAGAGATAAGGAGACCTGGGAAAGAATAAAGTTGGCCAGAGCCTGGAATGTTATACTAAAAGTCCCTTGCAAGCCCTGTTGGCAAGTCCCTTCCATTTTTCTGCCTTCTGAAATAGATGAAGCATCTGAGTTCTATGCTTCTATACTTCTTACCATTTTCCACCAGTCGCCTTTGCTCTTTTTTTCTAATTTTGTTTTCCACAGTTTTTCTGCTTCTTGTAGTTTTATATGAGAATTTTATGATACAATTTTCTCTTCATTTAGCGCAAATTATACTTAAACATTTTAGTCATTTCCATGGAGATTATAATATACATTTACAATAGGTTCATTTTCAAATAACACTATATTTCTTCACAGGAAAATCACGTTCACTATAATAAAATTCTAGTAGTCCCTCCCACCTGTACCACAAATCATTGTTGTCACTTACATGACAGCATATGTAAATGCATGCGTATGACCACGAGAGGTGAAATGATTATTGCTATCATCATTATCTTAAAGAAATTGTTTTCTGTTGTGCAAATGTTTTTGTTTGTTTGTGTTTGCTTTTGTTTTTGGTTTTTTGTTACTTTTGGAGGACAGGTGAGTGAAAGAAGCACTTTTGGCATGCCTTGTAAAGTTTTCTAATGAAAAGTCCACATGGCAATACAGTTCAGTTTTTCCAATAAGTTAATAGAAACTGCAGTGAAATGGGCTGTTAACAGAGTTACAGTAAGCTATTGGGGATTTTCTATGATTGTGTCTCAGGCTTCAGGGGAGTTTGTATCCTTGGCCCATTAACTTCTTGGGCATGTCTTGGTGCTTTTCTTGCCCCTATTAAGTTGCACAGAAATCTGGAAGTGCCTAAACATGGGCGTCACCCTAGCCTCATGCAGGTAGGCTCTGAGAATACCTTCATTAGGTTAAGCCCTGGTAAAATAGATTATCTTGACATAAGAGTTTCATATGTAAAATAGAATATTGTGGTTCAAAATGGTTCATTTTCCTTTCTCCTTGCCAGAAGCGTTAGGGGACCTTTCTTATGAGAGGACGTTGAGGCAAATGAACAAAAGCATAGAAGTCTCCCTATTGCTGTGCCCTCGTAGTTTTTTAACCCTCAAACTAGTCCACTAAGACCTCATACCAATTTGTTCCTTATGGTATAGGTTTTACTTTCCCAACACTAGCTTCACAGAGGCATCCTCTCCTGAGTTTCTACTCTTCTAAATGTTGATTTTTCTCTCCGTATCTGTTTCTCCAACTTGGAGAAGTTTACCCTGTGTCCTCACTTCTCTGAAGATCCAAAAGTAAGTTGTTCTTTTTTTTTTTAAGTTTGCTCAGTTTTTTCACATATCCTATATTGGAATGGGTGATTTCTCAAATTCTTATACAGCTGAGTAGAAACAAGAAATCTCTCTAAGCCTCTCTTATAAGAATTGAATATGAAAGCTTATTCTCAACATCCATGAAAAAGTCACATCGAGATGTATCTAACCGTTGCTCTCTCTAAGCCTCTGTATTTATTCCTGTTGCTTTTCATTTCTAATTGGTTATTGATTTTTAAGGTTTGGACTTTAAAACCCCACAGAGGCCATAGGCTGAAAGTCTGGTCACCATTCTGCAGCACTCTGGGGAATAGTGGGATACTGAGAAAGAGAGACGGGAAGTAAATCACCGGGAATAGGCCCTTCAAAGAGACATAGGGTCCTGAGGTTCTCTATCTCGCTCTCTTTGCTCTTTAGCCACCACAGTGTGACCAGCCTCCTTTGCTACATGCTTCCTGCCATGATACGCTGATTTTGCACTGGCCCAGAGGCAATGGGGCCAAGCAATCAGAGACTGAAACCATATGCCAATAAAATTACACTACTTTTAAGTAGATTATCTCCAGGCATCTTGTCACAGTGAAAGTTTACCTGAACACCGATTAATCTAGCTTTAAAACTTCCATTGTGAAGCTGTCACTTTTTGAAAATCTGTATTAAATATTGGTTCTTTCTACATCTTTCTTTATGTCTTTGACCTCTCCTTGCTCTGATGTATCTTATAATATTTATCACTTCAAAACAGAATTCTAACGCTATCCCAAATTCAATTTTCTTCAATATCTAATCTATTCCATGTTTGAGAAGTGGGGTGCTCTACAAAATCAGCCCAAAATATATTACCAGTCTGAGCCTCTTGTAATATCCACAGCATCTTAAGCTGTCATTTACAGACCAAGTCATGATTCTCCAAATACCTCTTACATTCTCCCGATTTACCTATTTGCTTATAATACTCCCATGACTTTTAAAGCTCGTAAAGACAAAATCTTCCAAGGCTGATTTTAAGACTTTCCAGTTATTCCCAATAAGATGTTCTCTCTCCTCTCCACTATCTACAGCAATGAAATTGTGTGAACAATAATAGCTGTTGACAGCACAGCATACCTACATGTACTGCTGTGATACTGAGTTCTAGGCAGGAAAAGGGGGAATAAAGGGTCCTTTGTAGCCATCTACTTCCAGTCACCATTTGAGACATATGCACACATCTCAGTATGGCATATACAGGTTGTTTCAAATACAAATGCCACAATTAAGAGTCAATAAGGCCCAATACAAAAGGAATTTTAAAAATGTAAGAGGGTTGGGAGATGGCTTTGTCAATCAAATGCTTGCCATACAAGCATGAGGACTAGAGTTGGGGTCCCTAGAACTCACAGAAAAGTCAGGCATGGTTGTCGGAATCTGTAACACAAATGCTGGGGGCAAAACAGAAAAGAGAGGCAACCTGGTCACAGGCACTCAGTTGCCAACCAGACTAGCTGAATCAGGGCACTCTAGATCCAGTGACATCTCTGTTTCAAAAGATAAGATGGAAAATGACTGAGGAAAATACCAGTTTGTCAACCTCTGTCCTCAACACATGCATTCTTGGACAAGCACAAATGCATAACCCTACCCACACTAATTAATTAATTTAATTAAAAATACACATTTTATGTACTATAGTGGGCAATGGTCAGGGTATTTTTGACTCAGTTTGAAGCACTGACTATCGTTCCATGGCTGAATGAGTAATAAGCCACCTGTGGCCTTTCAGGGAGTATAAAATCTCTCCTAGCTATCTGTAATTACTTATAAGTTTAAAGATAAACCAATGACAAGGACATCACAGTGGCTCAAAGCTAACAAAATGAAAAGGAAAAATAATCATTACAAGCAAATTTAGTTGTTATCCCTTCCTAGCTTAGACACAGCCAGGGTTCTAGGCCACCCAGAGCAACTCTTAGCTGACTAAAAGGCTAAAACAAATAACATTAAAGTGAAATATTTCCTCCATGATTGAGGCAGGAGGTGACTCACTGTTTTCATGTCCAAGGTACATGTCACCCTGAAAGAAAGACAATTGTGTTTCTTCAATAAAAACTTCAAGGAACAGAGACCTAGGCAATACAGTTCTTTGTTCTCTCCTGTGCCCCACCTCATCCTGAAAGGTGGACTCTTCCCATTTGTGTTCTAGTAGAGCTATAGTGGTTTCTGCTTCACCTCTGTCTCCCTCCTCCTGGCAGCTGCCTAGGTTTCCTTCTCACGGCCCTATGATGTTCTCACTCTAAGTCCAACAAACTGCCCTTATGTTCCCTTCTGAGTCTGGTTTTCAAACCCTTATCAATGAGATCAAAAACTGCAAATGGGATTCTGTCTCTTCTCCCTCCCCCCTTGATGACATTTTGTCTTGTTTACACATTTAATGGATGGTTCTCCGCCTACCTGATGTAGTTTGACCATACCATTCTCTAACAATTCCCTGGAGTTGTATCTGATACAAAGCTGGCACAAAGCGAGTTAATAGTTAGATGAAAGATTTTGTTGTTGTTTTTTTATCTTTCAGTCTTACCAATATAAATACATGATTGAATAAGAACATATGCCTGTAACTAAGAAAAATGAAGTAACGAGTGTTTCTTTTTTAATTGGTGATAAATAAATCAATTGACTGAAATTAAACATCTCCAGAACTAAAAAGAACAACTTCTAGGTGTATAATTATGTATGTGTTGTATAAAAATCTGAATTGTCTTCAAACTATTCACTGTTGTTAATAAATTTTTCTGATTAATACATTGTTCCATAAAGGAAAACATCATTTTTTTAAAGATGCATAGCAATACTCAACTAGATATTATACATATCTTTGTGAGTTATATCCCTAAAGTTATGTTGAGAAAATTTATTTTGAATATAATATGTCTGATAATTTTGCTAAAACTCCAAAGTTATCTTACATTTTAGGCCATAATGTATAGAACATTCTAAGCCCTTCACATGATAAAGCCAAGTTTTGTTTTAGAAACCAATTGAAACTCATATTACCAAATAAATCACATCCAATCCTTTCTTTTTAACAAAATTAACAGTTATTAAATATATATATATATATATATATATATATATATATATGACTTATTTTCCTAAATGTTTTCTAAAGTAAAATTTATCTTTCAGTAATGGCAGCAAGTCATCAAGAGAGAATGCATATGCTACAATCCTACCAATATGTACAATTATTTCTATATGTGCAAACAATGAGCACTAATCAAAATAGCTCATGTCTCTTTTGTAATTATATGCATTTTGTGGAGAGTGGGAAGAGCACACTTTTGCCACAGTTCATGTGTGGAGGCCAGGACACCTGCAAAAGTCCTTTGTTCCACCATGGATTGAACTCAGATCTTCAGGCTTAGCAGTAAGGGACTGCCATCTTGAATGAATGAGTCGTCTTACTGGCCTTGCTCAAACGTTTCTGTAATTTTTTGGTCTCCACTGCTACAAGTAAGGACTTTGATAGTATGTTCTTTCAACAGACTCATAACTACATCATAAAACTATTATTTCTAGCATTTCAACAGAAGTAAACTGAACAGTAGGTACAGATTTAAACATTCATATGTTATTAATATGCACACATAGATATGAACTATTTTTTTGCTTGGGACAGAGTACATGGATATATATTTAATTCTGTGCCAAGGCTAGTATAGAGTTTACTAAACTATTGAAGAACTGTATCATATTAGAGAATGTCCACACATTTAATATTTAATATGCCACAAATTTAATATTCAGATTTGACATGCAGACCTAGAAAAAATCAGAAAACATAAACTATCATTCATAAAATATCAGTTTATCCATCAATTCAAAAAGTCAGTGAAACAACCAGAATAGTTATTGCCTGTGAACAAGGCCTTCAAAACACCCTATTTTACATGTATATGTATGTGTGTGTGGTGGGGGGAGGTTTCTTTCCTTCTTTTTTATTTATAGTTTCCACTGCCTCTACTCACCCAAGTTCCTCCAACATCCCTTCTCATCCAAATCTACTCCCTTTCTGTCTTTCATTAGAAACAAAGAATAAAAAGCCTTCTAATAAATAACAACAAAACATAACAAAATAAATTACAATAAGATAAAACAAAAACCATTACATCAAATTGGACAAGGCAAAACAACAGAAGAAAGAGTCCAAGATAAGTTACCAGAACGAGAGACCCACTTGTTCACACATTCAAGTGTCCCGTAAACGTACTAAACTGAAAGGTATGCTATATAGGCAGAGGACCTGGTACAGACCCATGTAGGTCCTGTGCTTGGTGCTTCAGTTTCTGTGAGTTCATATGAGCTTTGCTCAGTTGATTTAGAGGACCTTGTTCTCCTGATGTCCTCCATCCCCTCTATCTCCTACACTTTGTTTCTCCTCTTCCTCTTCTGTGGGATTTCCTGAGCTCTAAGGGGAGGATTTGATGGAAACATCCCATTTTAGAGCTGTGTGTTCTAAGGTCTCACTCTCTGCATAATGCCTGGCTGTGGGTCTCTTTATTTGTTCCCATGTGCTGTAGGGAAGCTTTTCTGATGCTGGCCGAATGATGCCCTGAACGATGAATATAGCAAAATATCACTAGGAGTCATTTTATTGTTCTTTTATTTGAGGAGTGGGAGCAATAGTAAATGGTTTTACTCTAATTCTTTGGGCTAGCTTGTCTCTTCATCACCTAAGCAGTATAAGGTATGGGTTTCATCTCATTGAGTGGGCCTTAAGTCAAATCAGACATTGGTTGGCTACTCCCACAAGCTTCGTGCCATCATTGCCCTAGCATAACTTGCAGGCAGGACAGACTATAGATCAAAGGTTTTGTGATTAGATGGTGTTTACATTTCTCCTTTTGTAGCCTGCAGAGTATCTTCCCATACCAAAGACACTAAAACATAGGGATTAAGGTTCTATATAGGCACCAGCTTTCCCTCTCCATGTTCAATGATTTGTGTGTGTTTGTTGATTTTAATATTAAATAAATACTTTAAGCTTTAAAATGTATGGTGTTAAAAGATTTTTGTGCAATTTTATGTGTATATAATCAGAGTTAATTGCTTTACATTTGGTTTTCTCACTCTCCAGTATGGACTTTCAAAACTGAGTCACAGATTTGTAGCAATGATAATGACAACTAATTTTATGGGCAATTTTTTCCTGAAAGCTTTTGAATCATGGTAGTTCAACACATAAAATCATTTTCTTTGTTATCACCATTACGGCAAAACTGAGATGGATAACCTAAAGCCTGAACAATACATAAAGCTAACAGCCTCCAAGATAAACTTTGGGCTTTGTTACCCTTCTGTTATGAGAAGGTCCTCAGTGGCCTCGAAACAGAAAGGTTTCCTTTTATTTTTATTAGTTTACAGCACACTCATTTCATTCCAAGACCTTATTCTAACCTTTACATAAATTCAGTCAACATTTTTAAAAAGCTTCTTAAAACATCCAGTTCTTTGTTGCTATACCAAAATTTAAATATTCTCTTGTCTCAAGAACTAGTCCCCATTCCTGGAACAGTTTTCTGCCAAATATCCTCAGAGCTCACCCACTCACTGCTTCACTCCACAGAATATTTCTCAGGTAGACCATCATCCTCCTAAAATTCTAGCCTCACCCCTCAGGCCTCCTACTTGTTTTGTCTCCATAACTCTCACAGTGTTTAAAATTCGCTCTGGTAGTCATTTCCTTGCTTGGTTATGATCCATGCCCTCTACCCACCTCAAGCCGTCCATTAAAATTAGGTTCTTGCAGGTGGATACCTTTTATTCAATTAGTTTGTGATTAAAATAATAACCAATATATTGTAATCATACAATAAAAGTCCATTTAATCCAATTTGTTTGTTTTCAGTATTTTCATGGGACACAGTAAGAAATTATCTAATTTTGGCCTGAAATTTATGACAAGGAGCTTGAAAACTGCTTGGTATTTCCTAAGAGATGGGAATGCTACTGTAAAATGAGGTGACTCCTTGATAGTGCAGCATGGAGGCTGTCCAACAAAAAGACCAACAGTGTAATTAGAAGGCAGGAACTTTTGTTTGCCTATCAGGTAAAAAGGCCTGAAGAATTTAAACCATGTGGGAACAGTATAATCCATAATTCCCTGTAATGAATCTCTAGTACGAACTTCTTACATTGCAGCTGAGTGAAACTTCCTGGTTGGTTAATACACAATGTTTTAAAACACCCAAACTGCCAAAAGCTCATTTCTTAAGAGTCCCCGCTTTGTTGTAACCCTCTTATCTAAAAGCAAACTTTACTCATAATTATAGAACTGTCCCGAGATCTGTGAATCAAGTAGTTCTAATGAATTATCATGCAAACATTCAACTGACAAAACACCCTACATGATGGCCAGTTGATATAGAACGGGGTTGCTCTGGAGATTCATGGAACATGTAGTTGGTGTTGAAAGTAAGCAAGGGAAGACTTATTGTAGCCCTTCCCTTTAATCTGAAGTTTTGGATACTGGCTCTGTGTGATTAGCATCAGTGCTGCCTTGCATCTCAATGTTCCATATGGGACTGTTGCACAACACTTTAGATAAAATAATTAATTAAACTTCCATAATCATGTGTATTTTACTTATTTCACATTTTCATCCAAAATGCAGTTTTAATAAAACTTCCCATTTATTTTATCCATAGGGTAATTCCTAATCTAGTATGCTGATAAAATAATAAGAATCTAATACATATTTTCTTTTAAGCCAGTGTTCTATGCTGTGCATTTTTCACTGTGGGTGGTATAATAAGGAAAAAAAACATATGAATATAGAAATAGAAGCAAGATTCTAGGAACTAAAATTTGGAAATATCTTATTTAAAGAAAATCTATCACCGACTAGCATTCTTATGGGCTCAGAGAGACTGAAGCAGCAGACATGGAAACTACAGGGTACCCTAAATTTATCTTATGTTTGCCTGGCTTGGTGTTCTTGCAAAATTCCTACAAGCTGGAGTGGGGAATCTCTGGCCCTTCTAACTGCCCTTGGGACCCTTTTGCTCCTGCTGGGCTCCTTAAACCACCCTTGATGAAGGGAGTATTGTCCAGCCTTATGCCTTCTTATTATGTCATGTTTGAGTAGTAATCCTGGGAGGATTGTTCTTTTCTGTGGAAAAGCAGGAGGAGATTGGTTGATATGGGAGAGGTAGATCTGAGGGAAAGGGAAAATGGGGAGAGTTGGGAAGAGTGGACGGGGAGGAGAGGGGTCCAGATGTATTATATGAGAGAACAAAAAAAAAAAATAAATAAATAAATGAAATAAAGTAAATCTATCCATCATTAGCTATGGCTGAAGTACATTGTCACTACATATATACACAATGGGGCTCATTAATTGTGTGTTCTATGAATACTATATGTGACTCATTTCTAGATTTAGCAAGCATAAAGACACTAGTTGAAACACCAGCTGCTGGAATAGGGGGATTCCCCTTCCACTGAGTTTTATAAGCTAAGATAAGAATACACAACTGAAAAAAATCAATTATTTTGAAAGAAATTCAAATTCAAAAATCAATAGCTGGCTTTCCTTGCATGAGGGGACTATCTAATAGCTGCAATCAGTAACTAGGACAATCTCTAACCTCATGCATTTAGCCAAAATGATTTCAATTTCTATCCCCCTGCATATTTTACTGCTTCTTTTCTGTCTTATTATTTTGAAAGAAAAAAAAAACTTTCATTAGAGATTCCAGGCTTGTCAGAAGTGAAAGTCACCACAGATATCATTATGAGAGTGAACATCTGCTAGAGATACCTTATGAAGTTCAATTTAAATCACAGTTTAAACATGTTTCAAGGGTGACTGCTATATTATACGAAATTCTTTGCTTAATGAAAACAAAGTGAATAAATAGAGTGTTGTGTTCCACCTTTAAGAACTCTAAGGATTTATTGTATTTTAGAAGTGCTGGGTAGATTTTACACTCATACCATTATAATGTAAAATAGATTCGTTAACAAATCAATAGTGCAAAGAAGGAAGTGATGCTTCTACTGAAGAGTAAATGATAGCACTACTTCAATCACCACTTTAACAGCGGTGTTTGCACTTAAACAATGAACAGCTAATTATAAGTGATTGTCATGTGTGCAGAAAAATAAGTTTCTAATAATGCACAGTCTACCCTTCCCTCCCTGAATTCCATCAACAAATAGAACCATGTTCTTGAACATAATAAAACTGAATTATATGTTTTAAATGTTCTTGAAGTCTGACTCTTCTTAATGTCAGATTAACCTCTCATCCAGTAAGAATTAATAGAGCTTTTCAGTGGGTTAAAGAAACAAGCATCATTTCGCTGGAAATCTTATCTTGGTTATTACCCTTTCAGTGTTAGAGTTAACTTGAAATTAAAGAAACTTTACTTTAAAAATATCCAGAAATGAGTCTAGAGTATCTAATCCAAATTCTAGCATCATGTTTCATTGTTACATCTTCATATCTTTAAAGAGAACTTAAAATAAAACTTGAAAACAAAGTGACTGAACAAATGGCGAAACAGAGACTTGCCCCTAGAAAGATAGTTCTTTTGCAAACTATCCTTAATCACAAGTTTCTCAAATTCAGCACAGTTAGTAATTTGGATGTATACTGCCCTGTGATTATGAGAGAGGCTACATAGAATGTTTTGCAATAGCTCTACCCTCTATCCACAGCAAACTAGTGACATATATCCACTACCATCTCCCTACCACAGCTCTAACAGCAAAAATAACTACTGATGTTATTAAATGTCTCCTGTCTCCTTAAGACAAGTGATTGTTGAAACTACTACAGATCACTTAATCCAAGCTGTAGACATTCAGGCCAGCAATTCTAAAATCAGTTCTATTGCTTTATAACCATTCCGGATATATCTCATGGAGATAATCTCTAGACCACTTAAAGATGCTAAATACTTTTTGTTGCTGTTTGCAAGTAATACTAATGAAGGGAGAACACTTTCTGAAGGATGACTAAGCATGTTGCTTCTGCCTGCAAATGTACCAACTGCCCAAAGCTGAGGGAGAGGCAAAGGGTGGAGACCCAAGGTCTCTTAATAATCACAAATCCTCATAATTCTTTTTAAGTAACACAATGTACAAAAGGTTCTCATGAGTTCTTCTAACAATTAAGAAAGGAAAATAAGAAAGATATTTTGCAAGTAGTTTTTCATAATCATTTCAGCCTAGTCAGAATTTCTATCTCTCATGTATGAGATCATGGCCAACAACACAACAAAAGCTAATCAATACTGTCAGCTGTCCGGCACCCAGGGAGGATGTAAACTCAGGTGCTGTCTTATTCAAAAACAGCCATAAATCACAGGACAAACGTATTAACATCTGTGTAGTATTTTGTGTACGTCTACATACCTCTCTTTGGCAGGTGTAATTAAACCAGGCAGATTGGTTCACTATAGATCGATGTCAAATAGTTCTAAAACGTAACTATACATGTCATTAAGCTACATGTGAATATACTACTCGTATAGTTTTTAATATTCTAACTAATTTGGGATTGTTTTATCAATTCATCTACAATGTAGTGCTCATTTCCGTTAACAAGGCTGCCTCCCTGCAGGTTCAACTGTACTTATTGTTGCTATTGTTTTTCAGCGGTCATATTACTCCTTATCTAGTTTGAAGTCAAATAAATTCTCCTTTTCCATTGTTTCCTGAAAAAATATTCTGCACTTTGCATGTGACTTTTGTGAACTAAATACAGGACTATACATTGATTCCTGTCAAATTTATCTTCCTGGTCAAACCCAGATATCCTTTCTATATATAAACCAAATAACCAAATTGGTGACAAGGTTAGATGTAAATTCCCCTACAAGCTAGATATGACCTCTATCTTTCCTTTTTATCGTTTCCCTCACCATTATTAAGAGTTATTTATACTTCTGAGATCCTCTGAGCAAGATGGAATCATAGGGACATGTCAGGAAAACAGAGCAATGCCATAAATAACAGAGTGGATCAGAACAAAGTATCCTGGCATTATTCAACAGCCTCCTAAATAACATCTGAGGAAATGCTGTTCATTTATCTCACTTCTAGCTGTCTACCCTTCTTTCCAGATTTCACAATGCTCTTTACCCTCTGCCTTGTCAAGACAGCAGGGCCACTCTCACCACTGTGATGTAATATGATATTCCTACCACAATTCTTCTATTTATTCTTTTAATGCAAATGCATCTTTGTGAGGTGAAATTCTAGTAATCCATCAACTTTCAACACACCTATGTATCCTATAAAATATACCGTCATCCCCAACATTGTGGCTTTTCCTTTGGGGAATAAATCTGCCTTACCAAAAAATTCTTACAGTAATTGATAAATACCTCACCTTAATGGTGCCAGCTATGTGCATCGTTCCTTATTTACACACTGCATCTACCTAATGTCAGGCATTTCTCACTTGGGAATTTTTTGTTGGTTTAAATAATTAACTAGAATTAGTATCTGAAACTTGTAGCCTAAATTTACAAATTATAAGAAGTTGATCTTTAAAAGTATGATAAAAACTTTCACCTTCTAAAACAAGTTTTAAATGAGAATAATCAATCTGGTGGGTTTTACCATTTCTAGCATCTTGGCATTTACATTTCCAATTTTCTTCTTACCATTCTAGGGTATCACTGGAAGAAATTAAATATTCAGAATGAGTACTGTAGGAATGATGTAAAGCTTAGGGTGCTTACCTGTAGAAAAGAAGGTTTGGACCAAAACAGCAAATTGCTGAACCAGTCTCAGGTCACTAATGCATCTCCAAGCCATCTGACCTGGGATAAGCCTGGTGAGCCTGACTCCACCTACACTGAGATAAAAACCATTTAGAGAATCGAGGCAATTGATTCCCCCAAAGGACTCCCATTAAAAAACAATCACTTAAGTCAGATAAAAGGTCAAAAGAATCTCAGCACTGAGCTACAAATTATTTACTCTCTTATCGTGATTGTTTAAAAAAAGAAAGAAAAGAAAAAAAAATAGGTTAAGTTGGGAAAAGCTTCCAGGTTTGTGTTAGAGCTAATACAGCAAATTTAGTTGAACTCATCACATCTTCTAACAACCAAAAAAAAAATACTGGACACACACATTTCTGAAAATACTATTACTGAAAAATATCTATGTAATAACAATATTGCTTAAGTGAGCCAAGGCATGTACATGCCTTGTACATGCCTCCTTATATCAAATAATACTAAAATGGAAAATTCCTACTTATAGAATTTTAAAAGGCATCCATATTTGTTACCATAGAATAGTATCAAAATCAATTGACATGAATATGAATAACAAAATTAGTATTAAATCCAAATGTAGTAATGGGTAGGTAACTGCATAGTTTATGTATCAGAGTATATACATATACATAGCTCAGAGATCCACATTCATCTCGCTCTTACTTTATGTTTATGCATCCATTTCTATACACATGCACACACACACACACACACACACACACACACACACACATGCAATTCACTGTGATTTGATATAAAAATTGTATGTTAAGAGTTCAGATATCGCAGTTTTTAATCCATGACCTCTGGTTCTAATTTGTTCTATGCCTTGTGATCACATCTTCAGAATTCAAAATAAAAATCAGATTAACTACATGACTGTAGTTATTATGGAATAATAATGGAATGTAGTTCTGTTATTAATAACCAAAGCCTTTATGACCTAGGTCTATAGAGATGAGAGAGTCTATGCTGTGATTACAAAAGTATTTACTGTATTCTGCTCAAATCTAGTATTTTAAATTTTAAATTTTATTTTATATATAATAAGATAAGATAAGCCCTTAGACTACTACCAAAACCAGTACTTGTCTGGGTAGTTTTAGTTTTCATTTTGTTTTTAACACTAACAAATTAGAGAAAAATAAATATGTCTTTATCCTTTACACATTTATTTTTCTCTGATATGGGAGTTTAAACAGGGTCTCATGTAACATGTCTTGGCTTTGGACTGGCTATGCATTTTAGGGTGTCCTTGAACTCCTTATCCTCTTGCATCTACCCTCTGAGTGCTGAGATTACAGTCATATACCATGATGTCTGGCTAAAAACACATTATTCTTGCTCACCAGTTTAGTTCTGAGACTATTCCTAGGACGTGATAAACAATACAGACAAGTCATCATAAATATCATAGATTTTACAACTAGTGAGGAAGACAGGTAATAAATAACAAGGCAAGATAGATATGGAGTGCAGAAAGCTGAGAGAGAGAGAGAGAGAGAGAGAGAGAGAGAGAGAGAGAGAGAGAGAGAAAGAGAAAGAGAAAGAGAGAGGGGGGACTCTAGCATTATTTTTCTAAAATCCTGCTTTTCTTACTGTGATCATGGGACATATATGGTTATTAGATACTTAAAATGCACCTCATCCAAACCGAATGTATTACAAATATAAAATATACTTTCTAGACATGTCTTTAGACCCAGCACTCAAGAGACATAGGCAGGTTAATTTCCATGAATTCAAGTCCAGCATGGTCTACATAGATAGTTCCAAGCTAGCCAGGAATACAGTTAGACCTTGTCACAAAAGACAAACAAATCGAATATAAAATATACATGTTGTGCTTCAGTTCTAATATGAAAACTAACCTCATTAATAGCTTTCATATTGAAGATATCTGGAGGACATATATTGACTTCTCCAGAAGGATATAGGATAATGAAGCCAGATGAACAGCCCAAATGGCGAAATAATGTTCAGTGTGTATGGACAGAGACTATTTCCTCAGTGTCCTGAGAACTGAGAAAGAGTGTACAAAGTAAACCCATAGAATACACAAGCCAGAACTGGATGTTTAAAGCAGATTTGACATCGAATGACGTGGAAGATTTGGGGTTTGAAGTTCAAAGGGGACACTGAGGCAGATCATCCTTTTGGGAAATTTTACTAGAATTATTAACTCCATAAACGGATGGATGGACAGACAGACAGATGGACAGACAACAGCATTTTGGGGTATCTGAGATGAGTTCAGGCACATGTCTCAGAGTGAGGGTTCTTTCTTATTATCCTCCTATTATTCTGAGGAAGGAGGGAGATTCCATACCACTTGCCTGATGAGTAGTCCTTAGTATTCACTATGTCATCAGACTGTCTCATTCCAGGTTGCAAGGGGAGGAGACGGGTCTTGCATTTAGAGGAAGGAATATGTGGCCTTGAGGATAGAAGGGGATATGAGGAGAATATATATCCATCATGTGGAATATGCCACTGATAGCCCTTTATAGTAGAAACCTGTGAGCCTTTGGCTTTTATGCAGAATCAGCTCTGAGGGTGAGTGAGACATAGCAAAGGTAAGCATGACTTCACTATCAACTGATCTGGATTCTGATACAATACAAAATCAAAAGTTCCACAAGTGGTCCTGTGCTGTATAAAATGCTAGCTAAATAGGAGTAAGTGAGTGAGCCAGCCAGCCAGCAGCATTCCTCCATGTTTTCTGTTCACATTTCTGCTTTAATTCCTGCCCTATCTTATCTCAATAATGGACTGTGATCTCAAAGAGTAAACCAAATAAACCCTTTCCTCCCCCAAGTTCTTTTGGTCCTGGAGTTTGACACAAAACAGAGCTCAAACACTGTCTTTGGAATTGGATTGTGAGAGGAAAATACAAGAGTTTGAAGCTTCCTGTTAAATCCTAGACACAGTAAATGGAGTTTAATGCTCCCTCTGAATAAAGGGAGAAAAAGCAGAATGCTAATAGAAATGTGGGTGGTGATGTGCCTGAAACATATATAACTTGGACTAGATGAATATTAAGTATTCAATTGATATTTTTTTGTCCCATGAAATTTCAAAGAGGAACAAAAACTTTATAAGGAATTGACAAGAGGTCATTCATGTTATAGCCTGGCATAGCATCTGGCTACAGTTTGGCATACCCTGAAAATTTCAATGAGTCTGAATTATAAAGTAATATACGAATTTCTTTGGCAGAGGACATTTTAAAACAACACAACATTCAGGTTCTGGTAGGATTTGTGATCATTGTATAAGGAAAGAGCAAAACATGAAGGAGGAAAAGGAAAACATGCATTTTCCTAGGAAAGGAGCAAGGACATGGTTAGAGTTGCAGGTCGAGCTTGCAAGATGCTACAAACAGACAGCATCTCTGCTTGTTAAAGGAGAAACTGAAAGCCATCACACTTTGCATTGCAACAGTAAGGTTGGTCCTTGTGAACAGGATCCCACCCATCAAAGGCTCCAGGATGTAAAACTGAAAATCCATTTGGGAAACATTCATTGAAAGGGTAGTGTCTGTAAAAAGAGTCCAGAGATTGCCTTCATGAAGATTCCCTGATTGAAAACAGGTGTTTTAAAAAATAACTGTAGAAACACTTGGCTACTGCAGTCATAGTCCAAGGGGACAGGCTACATTTTATTGTGTATATATATATGTGTATGTATGTATATATGTATGTATGTGTTCATTCATTCATTCATTTGTTCATTCATGTATTTATTGAAAGGAGTGTGTCATGGTTCTGGTGCACATGTGGAAGTTTTCTTTCCTTCCAACATGTCCAACTCAGGTCATCAAGCTTGGCAATAGTTACTTTTACCCCCTGAGCCATTTCACTGGCCCTAGGCTATATCTTGAACACCCTGGAGAACTTGGTGTCTTTGGTCACATAGTGCTGGTTTTGAAGACATGCAGAACATGAGAATTATAGAATCATGGAAACTTACACCAACGTTCCAGAAATCTGCTGAGATTCAGCAATATATATCGTGCTTGGGATTGTATGTGATGACCTAAAGGTAAAACCCAAACTGTAATGGAGATCCAAGGATGGTAAAATGACAGGAAATGTGAGACATTTACTAAGGAAAACTGCAAATACCAAGTTGAGTCAACCCAAGAAAGACACCATATGTGACCCAGGCACAGGGCTGTAACAGAGACAATACTACTCAAAATTATTGGGAGTCCAGAGAATACCATCTTGAGTTCCAGTAGCCAGACATGGAACCAAAACCTTTGGTGGTCGTGATGCTGATTTGGTCTTGTATTGGCCCAGTCTTCCCTTGTTATGCTCCATTCTTCTCTTTTATAGTGGGAATGTTTACTGTGTAGCACTGTATGTTGGGAGGATACAACTTTATCTTTTATTTTATTGAGCCTCACAGTTAAGAGATCACCTTGAGTCTCAAAATATACTTTGGAATTTTGGACTTTTGGAGCTGTTGAAAGTTCTGAGATTTTTGTAGTTGTACTAAATGCATTTTACAGTATGAGATGGCCATGAGCCAAAGGAGGATGAGAGTAGAATGCTGTGGTTTCAGTGTAAAATGTCCCCCACAGCCTCATGATTTTGAACACCTGGTCAGCACCTATTGATACTGTTGAAGGGGGCTGTGAAACCTTTTGGATATGGGGCCTACCTAGGAGGAGTAGGGCTGATGTAGGCAGGACTTGTGGGAATACCCTGACCCTAGTTC
Source organism: Cricetomys ansorgei (assembly GCA_026225945.1). Lineage (NCBI taxonomy): Eukaryota > Metazoa > Chordata > Mammalia > Rodentia > Nesomyidae > Cricetomys > Cricetomys ansorgei. Next base: position 21,635,634 of record JAMJFZ010000056.1, read on the forward strand.
CAGACTACACATTGATTCCTGCCTGCCAATGCAATGTCACCAGCTACCTCATGTTTCTAGTATCTCAGCTATAAGTGTTTTGTGCCACTGTGCCTTCCCCATCATGACTGGCATACCCACTTAAACCGTGAACAAAATAAATCTTTCTCCCTTGGAACAAAAATCCTGTGGGTTTTCATATTGCATGGAAGATGGTTTTCACTATAATTAAAACTATGTTTCATTCCTAACCTAAACTAAGACTGTACTGATGGGGCAGTACAGTATCAGTAACACAAAATTACCTTCTAACAAAAACATAGCATGATCACAAGTAAGGGTCAGTTGCCTTCATGTATTCAGCAAGTTCATTTATTGTTCCAGGGTACTTTTATAGTCAGTTCAAAATCAGACCATTCTATTTTAAAATAATCATTTTTTTATTATTGTCAATCTTTATCTTCTGTGTTTTTGTCTTATAGAGGAATACTTAATCTTTAGATCTGGCAGCATGACTGCTCTAGGGTGGAAAGAATGTTAGTACACACCTTTAAACCCAGAATTCAGAAGGCAATTCATATGCCTTTAATCCCAACTCTAGGGATCTAAAACGAAGCATTTAGTTCAGCAGTTGGTCATGGTTCTCAGGTCATAGTTACAGAATGAAGACATGCCAAACTCTCACAATATAAAGACAGGTTCTCAGCTCAGAAAGTCAAGCAGTCTGAGTCAGTTTGAGGCAGTCTGGGGCAACCTGAGGAAGAGACACGGAGGCAATCTGAAGCAGTCTGAGGCAGAGACACATAAGTACTTCATCATAAGGCAGATCTATTTGAAGCTGCACAAAGCAGTTCAGTCAGAGAAGCCAAAGTTAGGAGAGTTCAGTCAGAAACAGTTAGCTCAGAGGTTAAGTTTGGACCAGCAGCTTTGAGAAGAGTTTGAACCAGAACAGTGAGTGAGTTGAACCAGCCAACCAGAAGAGTCAGTTGAGTTCAGTACAGTTATTCAGATGGAGCTAATCAGAGTGAGTCAGTCTCAGATGCTGAGACTGAAGCCTTCTACATCTGGCCTTGTATTTTGAAGATTAGATTGTACAGAGGCAAAAACCCTATAAGGACCAGGGATTGAATTGAATTAGCCAAGGAATAAACTGCCTTTTGCCCTGAATCTACATCTACATCTGGCACTCAATGTGATTCGACAGCTACATTGTCTGATTTGACTTGCACGTCTCAACAGGACAATGACTAATGACTTTGCTTAGATTTCAGTAATTTTCTTGAGTTTTGGATTTGTTAGCTTATAACTCATGAAAATCATAACTTTAACTGATAATCATTTACTTTCTATTTGTTGCTTATTGTCCTAAACTGTAACTGAGACTGATTCTCAAAGATGTAGTAATGGTCCAGAGTTGGTGATATTGAGCAAAAAGAGATGCTTAAGGGAAAACTACTTTTCATAAATCATTAGTTCATTACTATGTGTTTTGTTTTCTAGTAACTAGTGAAGTGGTTGGTGAGATTCAGTAGGACCCGAGTTCAATTCCCTGGTATTTACATAGTGGAAGAAGAGTTCATACAAGTTGTCCTCTGACCTTCACATGAACATGTAGCATGTCCACCACCAGACACACATGATAGATAGATAGATAGATAGATAGATAGATAGATAGATAGATAGATAGATAGATTATTGCTCCTCTGGAAAATGTCATTACATAAGTGCATAAAATTTAAAAATGTGTTTAAAGGTCCTCAGGACACATAATAGAAGGAGAGAATTGACTCTAAAACATTGTCCTCTGACCTACACACAAAAGAGGGAATGCAAGCTGACACACATACACACAAACACTCATACACACACATGTGCACACACACAATAATAAAATATAATTGAAATTTTTGAAAGAGAATTTCTGAAATTTATATTTGGTAGTAAAATAAAGTGAAAATGTGATCAAGATATGTTATTTTATAGAAAAACAATTCTAGATATGCACATACGCATTAAGTCTATGCATATACCTAATGCATCTGAGAAGAGTCTTCATTTAGCAATTAGGAAAACAGGCCTCCAATACAAAAAGATAAAATGTTCTGAAGAGAAGGAAACAGCTGTAGAAGAGAGAAAGCTTTTCACAATCACATGAAATGAGGGATGTCTCTGCTAGGTAACAGAAACCACAACACAGAGCTGTTTTGTACACTGAGCCAGTTCTCCAAGCAGAAGAGTTGAAACTGTCATTACTCCACAAAACCTCATACCTAAAAACAGTATACAGGCCTAGACCTGAGGGAAAGAATATAGGAAGTGTCAAGAACTCTGAAATACTCAATTTTCAGCAATTGTATGGGAGGAGCAATTAGAAACATGGCTTCTTTGTGTCAAGTGAACGTCAAGATCATTACTGCTGGTTTTTTTCCACTACAAGTTCCCCTACATCAGACCAAGGATGCTCCTGGTTCAGAGCAGCACCAAGGATGATGAAGAAATCCCCTACAATCAAAGAGCTTTTAAGGATTGACTGTTGAAGTTGACATTGCCTCAGTGAACAGCCATCTTTGCAAACAGTTATTTACAACTTTGAATATCATATCAAATTGTTCCTACAGGAATCATCTTACAAAAAACTGAAAAGACTTATGAAATACATATAAAACCATATCCCTGGAGTGAGTTATGTCCATAAATGTTATCCTTGGTCCACTTCATTGGCTGGATCTACCTGCATGCACATTCCAAATGCTGATTCTAGTCCTGATAAGTGAAATGCACTGTGCAAAGAGCAAATGCATGCAAAAGCATCCTTGCCTCCATCATACAACTCAGCAGATGTATAAACCAGCTTGAACAGATTGTCCTGCTTGCAGTGCACATGGTTTGATTGTTGCCCCATTGATTTAGGATTGTTTTTATATTGATTTGGCAGGAAAAAAATCTGTCTTATTACCTATACCAATCTGAGTGACATATTCTCTCTGATGGTCCCTGCAAACAATTAGGCACCATCTACAGACAGTTTTGTCTCCAGCAGTGGAAGTTCACAAGCAGTCCTACTGTCAGTTCCCTCATCAGCCATGCTTTGATTTTAATAAGCCATTACCTGGTGAGTGTTGCCTCTTCTGAGCTCTAGTCCTCTTGCTGCTCATTCAACACGCTATGCTCTTGTTTTCTGACACTGAATCATCAAGATTCTACCAAAGTGGAATAGCTTTCCTCTGTTCTCTGTTCGGTGTTTAATAAAACATGGTTACAAATACTTTCATCAGTACTGCTTAATTGCTGAGCTTATTATAGAATCAGTGGTTGTGTATGTGTGACTGTATATTAGAGTGTGCATCTGAGACAAAGAAAGAATGCATGTGTGTGAGAGATGGAATATGTGTGTAAGAAAGTATAAGCATGTGCATAAGTGTATGTGAGAAAGAGAGGGTGTGTGTGTTACATATGTATGTGTGAGAGAGAATGCATTTGTGTACAAGCATACATGTGTGTGAGAGTAAAGTGTATGTGTGAGAGAGAGAGTGTGTGTGTGTGTGTGTGCATGAGAGAGAGAGAGGAGAGTGTCTCTGTGTGTGAGAGAGTATGTGTGTTTGCATGTGTGAGGGTGCACAGGTGTGTGAGTGTGTGTGAGTGTGTGTGTGTGTGTGTGCACGTTTGTGTGTCTACGCCAGATGTAATGCTGAATGCATGCCTTTCTTGATGTTTTCCACTTTATTTACTGAGGCATAGTCTCTTTCTGAGCCCAGAGCTTACCAAATGGCTAATCACAAGTGCTAAATTTAAAGCAGTCCTCCATGCTCACCCAGTTTTCATGTGAGGGCTGCGGAGCCAGTCTCTGGTTCTCATGTTCGTGTGACAAACGCCTTCCCACTGATCTGTCTCTCCAGCATTCAGTCAGACAATTTTAAATATCATCTAGTCACTCTCAGGAGTAACTTAGCTTTCTCCCTTCGCATGCTCCTGTCCATCCCACACCATCACCGAATGTCTAACAGGATCCAACAGAGAACACATTCACATGTGAGTTCTCATTCTTCCTCTCCCAATCTACTTCTTATCTCAGCAATGGCAATCTCCAATCCAGTTTCTCAAACTTCCTCTTTTGTTCAATCTCTTTCTGTTTTATTCTCCTCATAGTCCTTATACTCACCATATAATGTACAATACATTTTAACTGCCACATATTTGTCAATTGTAGCTACAATAGAACAATTACTTTCCAAATTTCCTTATATATCCTTTCTTCTAACGTGCTGCTTGATACCTTCTAGGCACACAGATAAGTAAATGGAAAAATACCCAACATATAGTAGATACTTACGAAATTTTAAATATGTGAGTCTGTGATCATTATCACACTATTGACGGTACTCTATTTGGAATCACCTAGGAGACACACTTCTGAATGTTTCTTTCAAGGAATTTGCAGAGATTTTAACTAAAACGAGGAGACATATCTTGTATGTAAGTGGTGCTGTCTCATGGGCTGGAGAGCTGGACTGAATAAAAGGGAAAGAAAAAAATCACCTGAACATCAATATCTATCACTCTGCTTCCTGATTCCAGACAGACACTCCCACCACCACCACTGTACCTTCCTCACCACATCAACCTTCCCTCCCTTCAGTTATTTTTGTCATGTATTTGATCTCATCAATGAAAAAACTAACTAATATAGAGTGAGACTTTTTTCTGTTCATCCTTAAAATGATACATTTTTAGTAGTCTGCAAATCCTCATCAGTGACTTCATGTCCCTTCATGTCCCTTCATGTTACCTCTATCCCTATTTTGTTCACTTTTCTCCTAAATTGTGTTTCACTGTGAAAACTGCATGAAAGACTAAATGTGAACATGACATTGGTGATTACCAGTTAAGCAACAAGGGAAAGGTATCATTAGCAAGTTATTGAAGAGAGGAAGACCAGTGAGAGCACTCCTGCTATAACACATAATCTGTCAAGTTAGCTCTGAAGGCAGTTCTCATAGGTTTGGGTAATGATTTCTGAACTGATATGCCTCTGACTGCATTTATAGTTATTTGGCTCACATAGTTTTTTTGTTTGTTTTGTTTTGTTTTGTTTTTGTTTTAATGTGGTGTCAATGCTTGAGTATTGAGAGGGCATGTAAATGCTCAGATTTATAGTTTATTCTGAAAGAATGATAGATCTGACGGTGCTTGTCCTGCACTTCTGCATAGCTATCATCAGTAGATCTATAAGCTGCTCCTTTCTGATGGACAATTCGCTCTCCACCATTGCTATCTTGCAAGTTTCACAAATTCACAATACCTTTTGGTGGTCCCTTTGGGCACATAAGTAGGTAGCTATAACTTGGGAGCCAAGATTCTTCCAAAGAGTGCTAGTATTTAAGACCCAGGCTGCTTAGTGCTATAAAAGATAGAAAAGAATATATAGGCTTACATATCACCCTTCTGGGGGAAATTTGTGGACTGTTCTCTCAGATATAAGGCTTACAGTTTTATAAACCAAACCAAGAAGAAATGCCATGCAATATTCCAGCATTCTCTCATTGGTGATACTCTGAAAGCAACAAAAGAAAATAATTCTTTTGTTTTTATCCAACTCAACAACAAGAAAATATATAGAAGGACTGGGAGTACATCCTGTTACTTTCAAAGGATTTTACATTGAAAATGCTATTTTTCCTGCATTCAGCACACACTGTGTATTTGATGACAGATGGTCATTTCAAGTGCTGTGGTCTATCTCTATATATAATGAAAAATATATAAACCTTCTGTTGCACAGCATAGGCATGAGGCTTAAACACCTGTTTCAAATTACTCTGATACCATAAGCATTCTTTAAACAGAAAACCTGTGCATTTTAAGAAAGTGAGAGGCACCACAGCCAACTACACTAAATTGAGTAGGCGTGGGTCCAGTGAGCAGTACAAAAAGAAAATTATGCCAGTAGCTACTGGCAAACAGCTAATGGCAATAATATTACTCAGTAGGAATATGGTTATGATTTACTGCTGTAGCAATCCTGTATATTCTCAAAAAGGTACTGAAAATAAATCTATATTTTTCATCCTCAGGATCTCTCTTACATTTGTTACCTTTAGATTCCTATTTTAGAGTAAGTGTTGAAGTTGCAATGTTTGATGTTCTACTTAAAGAGATTAGTGACATCTTCTAATATCATTCCTTCCTATGTTCCATAGATATTGAAAACCAATATTACACACAAGACCTCAACCACTACCTTTTGAGCTCGTTTGCCAAGTCCACAAAAACAAGAGATGTGAGGTCTTGTCAGTATACAGTTGTCACAACAGTGTTCTAATTCCATAGAAGAACATCTGCATACTTGAAGCCCTCATAATGAAGAACTGTCAAATTACTGAAGAGCTGCACATCATTCAGTAATTAACCTGGGAAGATCACTTGCCAACAGCATCATGCCATGGCAAACAGATGTTGTTCCTGTTTTCTATCTGAGAAAGAGGTCAGATGTTTGAAGGCACAGTCTGCCTTGCTCCTTGTAGTTATATATCAGTCATCTAGCAAACTTTTCATTTTGTAATGTACAAAAACCAAATGGTTTACGGTTTGTGGACTGATTAGAACATCTTAAAGGTAAACGCGTCTTTAGAGTAATTATGCAATTTAGCCTGGCTTCAAGGTTGGAGGGTGGTAAATAGGTTATTGGGATTTATGCCAGTTGACATTGATGACAGAGTATATGGCACTACATTAGAGACCTGCAAAACTGTACAAAATAAATTCAACATCAATAAAAGAACTTTTGAAAGCCACATTATTTTCTATATAGATATTATCACCATGGATCAGAATGGATACATTTATAGAAACTTGAGCCAGTAAGCAAATATTTAGAGGAACAATGATGTTGGAACAATGGTTAGTAATAGAAATTACTGAAATTTAGAATATGAAATCATTGTACTTCTTTCTTGGTGGACAAAAAGTAAATAAAATTTTGTGACTTGTAGATATTATTTTACAGTAAACTAAGGTTTGTATTTACAAATTGAACCTTCTTAGGCATTCAGTTGGTAAAATGCAGCCCTGTAGATTGACTTTCTACTTCAATATTTAAAGAAATTCTCATCTCATTGTTTTAGTCAAGTTTTCTTCAAAAATAATTGTGTGTGTGTTTTTATCAATGTACAAAAGAGATAGCCCCCTACCAATTCTATAGTCCCACTGCCAAGAGACAGTGAACAAACATTTCATGTGACTCTTCATAAATTTCAATTTGTATTATGACAGTATTATACTTACTATTCTGAATCTTGAGATATATATATATATATATATATATATATATATATATATACATATCTTGTACAAAATTCTCTATTGTCAGACAAAGAAGGATTTATTTATTCTCTATAATAAAATCATACTAATCCCCTACTAAAATGGATGTACTACAGGAATTTTTTTAATGTTTTTAACAGGTGGCTTTTTTACTGGCAATTTTTGTCTATTTTTGAGATTATATTTTTATTAAAAACATTTCTCCCTTCCTTTTCCTTTCTCTAACCCTAGTATTTACCCCTCTCCAGTCCCTTTCAAATTCATGGCCTCTTTTTTCATCAACTGTTATTGCATGAATATTCATATTTCTACATATATATATATATATTTCACAATATATCCCATTGAATCCATATAATGTCATATATATACATATACATATATATATAAATATGTATATGTATATATATATAATTTTTTTTCAATACTGACTTTTAGCTCCAGACAATGAACTGGTGTGCTCTTCTCTTTACTCAGCTTTACTCGGTTTCCTGCAACTCTTTGTGTAGGATTGAGGCCTCATAGGATTTTCCTCATCCAGTTTGACATGTTTGTTGGTGTCATCCTTGTTTGGACAGCTCACATTTAGACAGTCATGATGATGAGACTTTATAGGTGTATTTTCTGATAGTACTAGGAGACACAATCTCACAGCAAAGTCCCCAATCCTCTGGCTCTTATAATTATTCCTCCCCTTCCTCTGTAATATTCCCTGAGCCTTAGGTATAGGTGTGTTCATAGATGTATCCACAGGAACTGGGCTCCACAAATTGCATATTGATTTGGTAGTAGATTTTTATAGTGATGTTCATTTGTTACAAAGAGAAGTTTCCTTGATGAAGGGTGAAAACTATACCTATCCATGGGTATATGAACAGATGTTATGTTGGGCAGTTGTGGTACAAGCCTTTAATCCCAGCACTTTGGAGACAGGGGCAGGTGATCTCTGGGAGTTCAAGGCCAGCCTGGTCTACAGAGTGAGCCAGGACATCCAGGACTATTACACAGAGAAATACTGTCTAGAGAAAAAAAAAACCTCACATGTTTATAGACTGTTGTTAGAGTTTATTCTGGTTTAATAAATTAGTGGTTTAAATTCCCCTCTAATAACCTAATAACTAATAATCTAATAACCTAACACAGAGTAATTAGCTAGATTTCTAGTACTAGGTGTAGCTTCCTTCTTGTTAAGTAGGTCTTAAGTCCAATTAGAGAGCAATTGGTTACCTCCAAGCTATGCGTTCCACTACCACACTCATAGGGTTATTGTGCTATGTTGGTCAGTGATATGGTTCATAGGTATAATAGTTAAGTAAGAGCAATTTGTTGTCTCAGTCCTTTGGGAGCTTGCAAGTCACCTTCTGGTACCATGAACACTAGTTCTCAGGGAAGAAGCATTCACGTCAGTTCCATCTCTGGGGACTCTAAACTCTGTTTCAGAAGTTCATGATATCTTCAGCAACAGAAACTTACCTTCCCCTTCTGTTGGGGGGCGGTAACCAAGGGCAAGAACAATAGGATGTATGTTTTGGGAGTCCCTTGAACAGCCCTGGCCAACTCAAAAGAGAGTTTCTATTTTACCTGTCTCCCTTTTTCTCTATCTTTCTCTTTTTAGCTACCTTCTATGATGCTCCAGTGACCAAAGAAATTACTTTCTAATGTCACCATCAATGACATAAGTTTTCTTTAGAAATTGTGTGAAATTATGAGTGAGGAATGAGAGGAGAATGTTTAAATGTAGGAAATGCTGGAGAAAGTTCTCTACCTCTGTGATGGTTTTAATCAACCTCACTTTTTTTCAGCACAAGCACACACACACAAATATTTCTTCATGCTGTCTCATTCCCTGTCTACAGAGGTCTTATGTAATCAGCTGCTAACATAAAATAAGGAATACTGTAGGCATGCGAAGGAAAAGAATATGAAGGTTTCAAATCTCTTTCCCTCGTGTGTGTGTGTGTGTGTGTGTGTGTGTGTGTGTGTGTGTGTGTGTTTATACACACACACACACACACACACACATACGCACATGCCATACATGTGCCTGTCTATCTCTCTGTGATTCTCTGTCTCAACATCCAAAAGAAAGATTTAAGCTTAGAGTATTGCTTAGTGGTAGAGCACTTCTGTAGACTGCATGAAATCCACCCTGCAGTAGAAACAAAATGTACGTGTGATGGAGACACAGACATATTCATAATTCAGACAGTCATGTGGAATATTACTATTTTAATCTTATCAATATCTGTGGTCCTTAACCATATTTTCTACACCTTTGGAGTTAGACTAAAACTGAAAAGATTTTTAAAATATAATCTCCATCACAGATTCTTAGAAAATGAGAAAAAAAAACATTATTATATCATGGACATGAGTACATGGATATATTCATCTAACTCCACAAAAAACATACATAAAAGTGAAAAAATTACCTTTAATTTTTTAATTCTTCAGTACCTTCAATTTACATACCTGCTTTTAACAGTTTTCTGATGTTTGTATAGAAAATGTTACAGATAGATGGTAAGGAAATTTATTTGGTCATGGTAACACTGATTTACAAGCCAATGACATTTGTCTTGTAAGATTTATGCTGTTTTCTTTTTTGTTTTTTTTTTTGTTTTTTTAAATATTCAGGTACCTAGTGATCCTCAGTCTTACCTTCCCCCCGTTTCTAATATGAACCAGTCAGAAAAATTTGGAGAAAAAGGCACCAAAGCTCTCCTTCTATCAATCATGGAGTAATAGCACTCCTGTCTTGTAGGAAGCACTCTGTGGACTAAATTGGTTTCTATGGCTCCCAAACTTGAGTTGCCTGTAAATATGCCAATGACTCTCTGAGTCACAATGCATTTTTCTTTACAAATACAATGCCTTTTAGAGGGATTTAACTGTGCAAATTCTATAAGCTTTTTAACACGGCTCTGGATAATCAACAGTTTGTTTTGACTGTTTTATTTTTTTATACATCTATGTGCACATTGTGTATATATGTTTCCCATGCCATAATGTAAACTCCTTTCCTACCCAATTTTCTCAGGCAAATATCAACTTTGACTTTTTCTAGTAATCTCTTAAACCTAACTTTTCATTTGTTTGCTTTCAGATAATTTTCTTTATCCTCCAAATCTCTACTCTTGCTTCAGTGTTTCCTTTAAAAAAGAAAAAAAACTTCTTGATATTTAAAGGATCTACGTACCCTTAATTTTGCCTTCCCTGTGACTTACCTCTTGCCTGAGCACAAAGCTCAGCAGAAAACACTTGGGGCTCCTTGGGGCCCTACCAACTTTCCCCAACAAAGTCTAGGCCGGTTTCTTTACCCTATGACCTTTGGTTAACAAATATCTGAGGACTAGTGTGGCATAGGTTATGACTCAGAGAGAGAAAGAAAATTCTATGATCTACACAGCTCTCAAATTGGGTGTTACCAAGTGAAAAACACTTATTAGTTGAAAGGAGGTAGCCCTTTATTACTGTCTTCCAGTCCTCACCAATCTACATGGCATACTGAAATCCAGTTTAAGTTTTCAAATACTGTTATAAGAATATCTCAGACTGAATTAGATTCCTGAGATGAGAAGAGTTCAGGCACCAGTGGTTTTTTCTAAAACTGCTTAGAAGACTCTAATGTGTAGCCATATTAGATAACCAGTGTTTAAAATTACAGAAACCTTTTACTAATCAAACAAAAAAAACCAAGGAGTTTAAGAGGAAGGCTGTTCTCATTGGTAATTAGTCTAGATCATTTAGTTAGGATTGTAAATTTTCACTTTTGTTGGCTGAAGGACTATAATATGAAATTCTAAATATTCATTGCTTCATTGTATAACTTACTAAGATCTTGAGTTACAAGAAGAAACACGTATATATTTGATGTTTGTCCCTGCCTCTGGACATAGAGATTCTTAAGACACTTGTAAATAGAAGCATTAGGAGAATCTTTTGTGCTAACATTTGGTCTCTGATGCAGAGCTCTTAAGACATCTGTAATTTCCTGAATAACAGAGAGTGCTGACAGAGAGCTTCTAAATCCCTGGGAATTTCCTAGGTGATAGGAGATTTTGTAACAAGGTAACTCTTGATGGGCTCCCAGGTAGCCTTAGGAAGGGAGCTAGTAGCCAAGAAAGTCAATTATGTTATCAGAGGGCTGGAATTTTCAGTAAAGTTCCCTAACATCTGGGGAGTGGAGAAAGAATTAAGAATGAGTAAATTACCACGGGCAATAATTTAATCAGTCATGTCTATTTAATGATCCTTTACACAAACTGCAAAGATAGTGTTTGCGTGACTTGCTGATAGCTCGGGCATCGAGAAGAAGAAGGGTTCAGGGAAAAAGGGGACAGAAGCTCTGTGAACTTCTGTCTGCCTTGTCTTGTGCATGTCTTCCAGCAGGTTGTTCATTTATATTCTCTGTAATATTTTTATTAAAATATATAAATAGAAATGTTTTTCCTAGTTCAGCGAGCTATTCTAGCAAATAAACCAGACCAGGGTTGGTCAACCATGGAAGCTTCCTATTTATAACCAGTTGATTTTAAGCAAAGATCAAAACCTTTGGTTTGCAACTGACAACTGAAGTAAAGATAGTTTTATGTGATCAAATCCTCTGCCTGTGGAGTCTTATGCTATCTCTGGTTTGATACTGCCAACATTGAACTGAATTATAGGATACCCAACTGGTGCCCACTGGATAATTGTCTGCTGTGTAGAAAACTTTCACATACACACACACACACACACACACACACACACACATATTTGATGCCATGAAAATTATGCTGTATGGAGTGTTAGAGTAGGAAAAATTGTTTGTTTTTCAGTAAAAGAATCTTAATGGAGATACTAGGCATCCTAACACACTGTAACACAATATAAACAAAAGAACAAAGACTCAGATAACATGTCCAACATGCATATTTAGGATCCAACTTAGAGACTATATTACATGTATGTTTATGCTTTATCATGCTACTGTCATGGCAGTAAGTACACACTTACCAGTGCTGTAAATCTTATCTCATTTCAAGCTTGTTAAGGATAGCTGTCATTAGATTTCATATCTGGGCCCTGAAAATTCTCACAGAAGAAAAATGGAGAAGTGAAGGAGTTCTAAACACCCACAGAATTTTATTTTATTCAGGATAGCCATTCAATCAACCAGGCTCTGTGTCTTTGACATTCTGATAACAGAAAACAATTCCTTTCTTTTGCAAGCTCCCTGGCATATCACTACCAAGTTTCTCATGTCACGTCCACTTCAATTTCAATTTTACCGTAGGACACAAGCACCTCGTATGGTCAGTTCAGCAGCATATCAATGATGGGGAATTTAACAGCCTATAAAAGAGAGCTGGATGAAAAGGATTCCTAAATGCTTTTCAGTGCACCCCTGAATCATCTGCTTTCAGTGGAGTGATATGTTAGAATCACCCACTCAAGTTGACACAGATTTTGAATGGAGAGGTCTCACCCTTCCTTCACAGATAAGTCCCAATGCCATTAGTCTCTTTAATGCAGGCTTAGCATTGATGAAAGTACTTCTGTTGCTGCCTGACATGGACAGATAGAAGAATGTTTTCCTTGCAAAATAGCAGAAACTATTTTAAAGCTTTAACTTAATAGTTTAGCAAAACCTGGGAATCTATACATATTGACTACTCTACTCTGGTTTCTCATAAAAATGCAAAGATCTGAGACTTTATATTATTTTTGAATATTCAATGAAGGCCAGTAAGCTCTGCTTTGAAACCTTTGCCATTTGATCAACACTGAGTGTTACTGATACACAAATAGTACAGTCAATTTTGTGTGTGTGTAAAGATTAAAAGAGAGAGGATACAAATTAAAGGTGACTCTTTAAATTACGTAGCCCTTAGTGACGCTTCAAAGATTTCACAATTTTTTCTTCTATTTTTTTATGACTTACTGAAATTTCTTTAAAGACACTGATAGCAAATTCAGAGAAAAGACTCAAATAAAGTGTTTTTGCTTTATAAATAGGACATTTCCTTCTATTATAATTTCCTCTGTGTGCTAGTAGATACTTGGAGTGGCAGTGTTGTTGTTACTAAATTACTCTACCATGAATAAGCTAAATGGTATTTTTAATTCACACAAGCATACCTATCCATCTCTTCAAAGTAATATGAAGTAGCATATTACAGGCTTGAATTTAATAGAACAAAAACAAACAAAAGGATCTGTGCAAAACAAAATAAATGATTGCATCAACTGGGAAAAAAATATTTATGTTTTTTGGCTCTGAGAGAAAGAGAGCTACTAGGGTATTACTAAAAGATAAATCAACTGATCTTTCACTATATCTGCTATATACATGAATTTATATATAGATGGAATGTAGATTAGAAAGAAAATATATAGATATACTAGACAATAGACAGACAAACAGATGGAGTTTTTGTCTCTGCTTTAGCCATTTTTTTGTCTTTTATTATGATTAAGAGCCTTGAGCTATAATGTCAACAATCTTTTAAAAAACTGCTTAAATTTCTTTTGAAGAGTAGAATACAAATATGTACATAGATTTGCACATAAAATTATTATCTTTATTTATTAATATGGAAACATAGCCAGAAATAGAGAACTCTTGATAAATTCAACACATAGAAAGGATAAAGTTAAAAGTTGGTGATTTTGTTGTGTCAAGCTTTGTGACAAAGGGAAAATGTGTTGGAAATGCTTTGTTCAGGCATGAGTTTTAGTGTTCCATCTGGGAGGAAACTGGATAAGTGAGGAACAGTTTTACGTGGCATTGATGGCCCTCAGATTCCAAGGCTCAAAATCTGAGATAATCCACACAGCTTTACTGTTCACTCCTTGAGAGCCATAGCTAGTGACTCCAAGCTCTCTGTGCCATAGGCTTGCTTAAGGTACTCAAGACAGATGCTTGGTTTTATGGCTTTATAGTACCTAAACCTATTTATAGTTAAAGCTCATAAGCTCTTGGTGTTAGAACGCTCAACTTTTTAATGTTCTAGGGACCTGATATTGCAGTCCTCAGTCTTGCCTCATGCCCAAGGTTCTTTAAGCCTCTCCTCCTCTATGGTCTCAGCATCTTCCAGTGTCTGTCATCAGCCATCACCAGGAACTCTTCTGCTACATTCTACCATTACAGATAAGCTCTCTCTAATCAGGGAGTTCAGAACCCTTCTGCTGTCTCCTCATTGCCAGGAGCAATGCTACTGCCAGGACTAGAAGCCTTGGAGCCTTCTTTACTCTGTGCACACAGTCCAGTCTGTTCTCCCTGTGATAAAGCCTACAATGAGGCTGAGGTAACATTAAGCAGGTTTTATTGAGTCTAATTTTTCAATATTGTTGTTGAAGAGTATACACAGGAGACAAACCTTCTTATAAAACAAAAACATGGTAAACAGCTTCTTAATTAGGTAGAGGAAGGGCTCCACTAATTACAAATCTAGCATGGAACCCATTCATAAGCCTCTAATAAAGGCTAACCACAGCTCTTTGCTGAGTTATGGAGTCAGTGAATCCCCTCCAAATCCCTAAGCAGGAAAAGATACCAGGTGTTCAAGGTTGTCTAGAGTTCATCTTGTCCAGAGCAGAGTTTTCCAAAATATGCATAAGATACCTGGAGTAATCGTGACTGCAATGAGGCCACTCAGAATATGAGTCATGGCATCAGTAGCATTCTGGTCATGATAGACCTTGTGACTGGAGCAATATTTCTTCAAAGTGACATATAGTGTTCAAGACAGCAAAATTCTGATGAGAGGCTACTTGGCCCACAGCTCATTGCTCAATGGTTTGAGGACAGTGTTCGTCAGTATCAAATTGGCTCAGCCCCAAAAGCTGAAGGTAATTTGAAGAAAAAGGAAGCACTAAAAAAATATTCTTATACTTGAGACCTGTCAATGTTAATATTATTAATATAACTTAACAGTGCTTAACTCTTAACCAAATACTTTTTTGAAAGTGTTAGGAACTTATAATCTGTTTCAACTGTGTTCCCTACATATGTTAAGTGGTCAGTATTTGCTAATTCAGTGTCCTTGGTGACTTAAAAAGTTTAATTACTGCAAATAATGAGAAAAAAAAATGTACCACACTCTTAGATGTGCTCTATTCAGAAAAGTTTGTTGAGTGTTTCATATGAAATACATGCACACCAAAGAAATATGTGTTCTAATGAACAGAATTTCAATTATGTATTGTTAAATATTAAACCCTATGAAGAAAATTAAATGGCATAGACAAAGGAGACTGAGAAAAATGGGGGTGCCTTGAAATAAGATGATTAGAAAAATCCTTGTAGATATGGTAACTCTTATGTTGATACCTGAATACCTAGAAGTTTAATCATTAAAAAAAAAAAGATAGAAACAAACAAACTGGTGTATGTGTGTCTTTAATCTCAGGACTTTGGAGGCAGATGCAGGTGGATTTCTGTGGGTTTGAGACCAGCCTGGTTTATATAGTGACTTCCATCATATAGCAAGTGCTACATAGAAACTCTGTTTCAAAACATCAAAACAATAATACCAACAACAACAACAAAGGTAGAGGTGATGAGCAGAGGGATCCAGGTGGAGATAACAACAAGCATGAAGATATTAAAGTAGGATAAAGGTTGATACATCCTAGGAGCAGAACAGATGACAGAGTGATGGAAACTGGGAATCAGGGAGGAAAGAGTTTGGGACTGCAGATGCCACAATAAGGTATTAAAATATTTAATATAAACAGACTCCACTTGAAAACTCCTAGGAGTCAAGTGATATGATTTGATAAGCATTTTCTAATGTTCTCTTTAGCAGCTGCATTAAGAATTTGTAGCTGTTGTTATGTTGGGTACCAAATGTAGTCATTGTTACGCTGGGCACCAAATACAGCTGTTGATTTAGATCAAAGATGGTTTATTCTTTGACTAATTCAATCACCAGTCCTAATCCTGGAGCTGTGGAACATTTCAGCCTCCATACAATTTAGTCTTAATCCTGTAACTGGAAGACTTCAACCTCAGCCTCTATACAATCTAGAACATTTAAGCCTCCATATAATCTAATCAATCTCCCAGAATTACTGTTGACTGACCCACTCCAACTAGTTCCTTCTGAACTCAGGGCTGTACTCTGGCTGACTCCTGCACTTCTCTGACTGAACTGTTCTGCTCAGCTTCAAACTGACTCATACTTCCCATCTAAATATGGACTTCTTCTGCCAAGCTGCCTCTGTGTCTGTGTCTCAGACTCCTCAGACTGCTTGCCTCATATTGCCCTAGACTGTTCCAGTCAGTGTCTTGGGTTCTCTGCCTTATCCTCAGACCACTCTGTGTCTTGTCCTCTGTCCTCCTGCTCTAGGCTGCTCACTTCAGACTTTCTGACTCATACCGCCTCTCTCTGAGAGTCTGCTTTTATACAGTGAAGTTGAGCGTGTCCTCACTCTACTAACTCTTCCTCTGATTTGTCACTTTGCCTGCCCTTCACTCTGACTCGTCTCAGATATCACTTCCTGTCTGACATTGACTCCTTCTGAGTTCTTCTTCCTTCTTCAAGTGCACCACCACTGCCTTCTGAATTCTGGGATCAAAGGTGTATGTTACCACTGCTTTATGAATACTGGGAATAAAGGTGTGTACCAACATTCTTTCTACCCTACAGTATTCATGTTGATGGATTAAAAGATTAAATATTCTTCAACAAGAATAAATTGTAATAAATTGTTTCTTCATGGGCCATGAAGAAACAGGAAGAGCCAGAAGATGACATGGAAGCACCAGAGGAGAGAGAGTTGATAACATGACAAGGACTGCAGTGGTAGAGATAGTATATGTGAATGGAATTGAGATGCTACCAACACTTACTAAGTGTACATAAAGGGGAAATCATAATAAATCCTAGCTGGCCTGGACCACTAGGAAGATTCATATGGAAGATAATAAAACTGGATTAAAAAAACAAAACAAAACATGGTTTCTACTGGCAAAGGCTAGAGTATTCTTGGAGCTAAGACTCTGGAGTTCAGTAATAAAGTTAGATCTAGAAATATAAATTTATGTATTATTATCAGATACCATTTAAACCCTGGATACATGATTACACAGTGGAAGGAGCTTGGAATTAAACAATCAAATGCTAGGTAGGACAATATAAAGACAAGCAGACACGAGAAAAAAAGTGACAAACAATCCAAAATCCTAAATTCAAGTAGGAAAGAAGCTATGGCCGAAAAATTAATTTTCCCAGAAGTGTGAGATGAATGTTACAAATTCGGTTGGCTGCATTATGAAGGGTTTTATAAATATCGAGATGACCGTAAAGCTATAATAGTTTGCTTAACCAGTCACTATTGGTATTAAATACTTTCCTCTATAGATATAATAAATTTGTCCTTAGAATTTTATATGGGGATGATTTTTTTAATTTCTTCCAGCTAACAAATATATAAAATGAATTAATGTTATCTTTTTTAAGTGTAAGTAAATTATTCACCGCCATGAGCTGCCTAGGATCTTCAATTGTCAGGCAGTGAAAAGAAACAAAGCAATGGAGGGAATCTCCAGGATAAACAACCGCAGCCTATATGCTTTGTTTGGTCCCCTTACACTTGACATTCTCAATTGTTTTTGGCAGCTGACATTACCTATTTCTAAATTAAGCAATAAAATGCTGAAATATGGCCATAGTTGCAGATGGGCAAGAACAACGAACTTAATGATAATTTTGCTTGTTGTTTATTCCTCTTATTATTATCATTGTACGACAGAACTTGGGGATTTTTATTCATTTTAAATCATTTGTTGCTATAAACAATGGAAAACTAGGCTTGCTGCCATCCACTGCAGGCACAGCTCAGAGCCTGATAAAGAGAAATATAACTCCCTCTCATAGCATTATTTTACATCATGTTGAAACCAAATGGAAGCAGTCTGACTACCTTTTGAAAAAAAAGTGCCTCCTTCCTACCTGTGTTCCAGAATCTCCATGTGACCTTGGTCTACCACCCATCTCTCACCAATACAAACTCAATTTCTGTTTTGAAATTTCATCCTTCACTTCTATCCTGCGTATCAAGAACCATTGATACTTCATGCCTCTGTTCTCAGCACTCAGCACAGTGGCCAGAAATTTGTAGGTTCTCAGTAAATGTTGAAATTAAATGGTACCTTTAATTACAGTCCCCTTGATGTCTAAACCCCTTTATGTTTTCATGAAAAAAAACCACCCTTATTCTCTCAGTATAATTAATTCTTTATGAATATTTTAGTTTCTTAGGGTTAATACATTTTTGTAGGAACTTTGTCACACAGAACCCCTAATTGGAAATAGTAGCTATCTCAAACACTTTGTTCATGAGGAATTCACAGGCTATGTGTCCAGTGAATAGTTAAGATAATTTAAAAACATCAAATAAATATTTTATGAGTGCTAAACACATAGAATATTACAAATTACCAAAGCAATTCAAGTGAAAGAAAGAGTAACATGTCCTAGAGTCATTGTTTCTTAGAAGATACAAAATTTAAAGTGAATTCCAAAAGTAGAAAGAACCACCTAGAATAACTGATATTAGTAAAGGCCCAGAATTGAGAATGCAACCAATCTTCATGGACTATAATGAAAGAAATTCATGGAAGTAAAAGATAAATGTCCAGAAGAGAGGGAACAAAGAAATTGGAAAGATTGGGTAGGTGTTGTTTTGTAAAGTCTACTTTATTATTGTCATATACAATTCCAGAATTTCGTTTAAAACAGCATAAAATGACTAAATAATTTTGTAATTATTAAACATGGGTGATATTTTTTAAATGGCTATATATTAGTTCTTCTCATGATAAAATATAGTTTTAGAGGTTCAATCTTTCCATCATAGAGGAAAAGTTAAGCAGCATGATGAGATCACATTCAATCTACTCTCAGGAAGTAGGACTTACTCGATCCAGGACTCCAGCCCATGGAATGGTACTGGTCATATTTAGGTTGGATCTTCCAACCTAATCCATAAACTCTCTCACACACGTGCCCAGAGGTATGCCTTCTAGATGATTCTGGGTCCTGACAAGTTGACAATGTTAACAGTTACAGCTTGTAAGAAAGGACATGTTGCTGATGGCAGTGAGTCTAGTAAAAAGTGTCAGTAACATAAGATAGAAATTAGGAATGGCTGTGAAAATTAGAGCATGTTGGTTGATTAAATTAAACATGGATGAAGGAGAAAGTACCAAAAGTTTTCCAATTAGAACATTGAGAGCAATAGGAAGCAGACCCAAGAATGAAAAGATGGGTCAAATGGAAGCTCTTTGGAGAAGGAACAGAACTATGGACTGATGGACTAAGATGCTATTAAAAGTGCCCAGTTCTAAGAAAGTAGAGTATAAGGCCACAGTAAGAGCAGAAACTTTTACAGTCTCCCTAGACAATGAAAGCAACATTTTTGTGCCTCATAATCCACATGTCTACTGAGTAAAGCCTTGCTTTGAGGCATTTAATATATACTGTTAATATTTTGAATATGTGTTTCTTATCCATATGTAGCCCTCTGAACAAAAGAAATACAATTTTTAAGCTTTAGAAATTTCTGATGTATTACTTTGTTCCTCTGTGACCAAGTACTTGACAGCTACAGTTTATTAAAGACTTACTTGGGCTCATGGATTCAGGAGAATTTCAATGTATCATAACAGGAAAGGCAGAGCTCAGGGCTAAGGAAGCATATGGTTAAAGGAGCAAGCAGCAGAGACTTTTTACATCATGGTCAATTATGAGTTAAGGCAAATAGGACAGAACTGGTTAAAAATACATCTCCAACCCAATCCTCCCCAATGCCAACCACAGAAGTAGTATCAATTCTCTTGTTCCCAACAGGAGTTCATACTAAGGTACAGAGAGAGCAAGGACTCAATGTGTGTTTTCAACAGGGCAATAAGTGAAAGGAAAATATATCCTAGGCTCCACAGACAACAGTAACCACTCAGACCTAAGAAAGTCCTAAGCTGCTACTGGAATACAGATGGACAATTGTTTGGGCCTATTTAGTATGCAAAGTTTGTTTTCCTAGGGTAAGAAAAAAAATCAAGATATATAACCCTTTGCCATAATAATTGGGTATTCTTCTTCTTTGAAACCTGGTATCCTCACTGAGCCAAGAAATTGAGAATCATCTCCATAACTATGTCCAATAACCAGTAACAAATGAAGAAATCATACACATATGGTAAAAGAATGCTTCCTGCCAAACATTAGGTGGAGAAAGAGTCCAAATTGGAAATCTCCATAAGACCCCTCCCCTTGGAGCTCAAGGAACCACATGGAAGAGGAGAAGAAAGGATTATAAGAATCAAAGGGGTTGAAAATCAAATAAGGAGGGCTCATAGGGACTCACAGAGACTGAGGTGGCAATCAGGGGGCCTATAGGGACCTGCACTAGATCCTTTGCATTTATCTTATGGCTACTAGCTTTGTGTTTTATGAAAGTCTTAACAGTATGAGTGGGTATGTCTCTGACCCCTTTGCCTGCTCTTGGGTCCCTTTTCTTCCTACTGGTTTGCCAAATCCAGCCTTGATATGAGGGTTTGCGCCTAGTCTTACTGTATCTTGTTGTGCCATGTTTGGCTGATATCCTTGGGGGGCCTGCTCCTTTCTAAAGGGAGAGGGAAACTGGGGGAGGGCCTGGAAAAATGGAGGAGGAGAAACTGCAGTCAGAATGTATTGTACAAGAAAAGAATAAATAGATTAGATAGATAGATAGATAGATAGATAGATAGATAGATAGATAGATAGATAGATAGATGATAGGGATAGATAGATGATAGATAAGAATAATGCTTCCTAGAGATGACAAATTCCTCAGATTTCAGGCCTGCCCTGTGAATGGAAGCCACCTCAAAAATCTCTGAGGTAGCCCACCTCAGTACAGGAAATAAAGAATAAAAACAGAAACAAAACCATAAGATAACAAGCACCTCTGTAGCATCTGCAAAAACAAAATATTTTCCAATCTTGACCAGAATAACCTGTCAAAAGATGGGAATAGGGCACTTCACCACTGCCAGAAAGAACAGCTTAAAGTCCAAGTTCCCCAAATACAAAAGGTTGGGCAGGCAGGCAGCTTTCCCTTAACTCCCACTACCAGATAAGAGATTTAAGACAATTTTTCTTCACAAGAAGTAAGAACTGTGTAGATGCCACAAGATCCAATAGGAATGTAATGCTTGGATTTGTATCATTAACAGCAACATACGTTTGTGGTGCTGGAAGAGGCTGGGGGCCCCCTCGATGGAGAGTCATTAGATTCTCAACTCTCAGGCCTGTCTTGCATTTCTCTTGGTTCTCAGGAGAGTGTCACTGTCAATGTCTTCATCAGCTGCATGGAGGGCATGGTTTCTGTGGCTGTTCCCTGTCTGGGAATTCTTGTTTCCAATGACCAGGCTTCACACAGATGTGGTAGTTGCCTATGGGCCCAGAGGATCGCTTTTGGTTCTATAGGGAAGCCGAGAACTAGATTTTCCTGTCTTCCTTCTTACAGCTCACCACTCCACTGTGGGAACTTTACATGCTCTTCCTACTCCTGATTGTAGAAAGCTGGAGATAACCACACTAAGTACATCAGGGGAAGCCTCCAGACCCAAGGCTAGTTTTTGAGTTCTTTTGGAAGTTCTTTTGGTGACTTGGTGATAAATTTATCTTTCAGGACTACCTATCCCTCCACACAGATTTAATAGGGTTTGTTTTGTGGAAGTCTCTGACCTTTTGCAGAAAGCACAAGAATTATCTGATGTCCTTTGACCTAGAATACTGAGTTTGGCAAAATTGAGCAGCTTTGCCCGACTATTTCTTAGCCTTTAACTTACATTTGCCAAGAAATTTTATCTCTCTCAAATTAGTCTCTTCATGGTTATTGCCCCAACTGTGGTCCTTGGAAAGAACTACAATCTCAGTCAAGTATGTTCTCAGGTTCATGATATATGTTATCTGAAAATCTCTAGGAGATTTCTAAGACCCTCTGTCTCTTTGAGCTGGTGAAGTTCTGAACAATGATTATAATATCCTTCCAAGTCAATTCAAAGGCCTGAATCAGAAATTGGAAGGCATCTCTATATTCATCAGGATCACTGAAAATTTGTTGAGTTCCTGCTTTATTTGTTTCAAATCTCACAGAGAGAAAGGGATGTGCACACAGATTGGGCCATAGAGATGATGTTATCCATAAGGAGGGTAAACATCTCTCACCATAGATAATAGTTTAGAGGGAGAAAGTAGCACTGTTTTTATAGGTGGGTGTCCCCTCCACATGATGTTGATATAGGAGAATCTATTTAGTCATCAATGAGGAATCAGCTCAGTATTGGAAACACAGATGATTCTGGTTCCTCAAGATGTAAAAGGCTTGAGTACATTGAATCCCACTACATTTTCTTTTCCTTAGACAAAACAGGTCTAATTGTAGCATGGAATTAGAATTTAAGTTACCACCCAAGAGACATGTTTCCCCATCCTCCATATTATATTGGGGCTCTACTGAGTGACAAAAGAAAACAACTCAACTCTTTATGAGTTCTTTTGGATGCAACCAAGGGGATATTCAATGAGGTGATAGCTTGAGTTTTTATCTATAAGGGAAGGAAAAAGCAATCAGTGGTTTATACAGAAATCATGGCAGAGCATTCCTACATCCTCTTAGGCTACCCTGCTATAACAGTTGAGTGTGGGCACCTCCTGGGCGTGGTCTAACTTCTAAGGGGATCATCATCCTAGAGGTTCAGTGTCAGGATTATATAGTGACCATCTCTTCCCACCTCTGTTGCATCCCTGACTTTTATGATTCCTTATCTTCCATAAACGGACTACCTTCCAGGATATCACTAGTTCAATTCTTAGATAGGCTGCAGATACATGGAGTTTCCTCTGAGAACTGTGACTTCCATTTACCAGTGATGTAGACCATGTGTTTGATCTGCACTTATATGTTCTGTAGATCTTCCACTTATATGTCGTCTGGTTCTGATATATAAGACATCAAAGACAGGAGACACTAGTCACAGGGGCGTATAAATTTCTACTTTGAAATTTGACATGGGGAGGGGTTTCTGAAGCTTATATACACTGTTCAAAATATCTAAACAGGCATGACAAGAATACTCATATCCAATTTTCCTATGAGGTAAGGAGTGGTTTCAGAGATACTATCTAACAACAGCTTTCAAGTTATCTTTTTAGCTTAACTAACAGGCCCCAGATCCTCTTATTTATGTTTCCCATTGTTCCCTCCTCACTTTTTTAACCCTCAGAGAGCCATAAACCTAGCATAAATTTCACAGACACACTGACAGTGACTACATCTACCAGTTGGGCTCCACTCCCACTGGGTGAGAATAAAGCATTCAAATATGAGTTTATGTGGGATATAGTAGATTCAAACCATAATATCAGAGGACTACTATTTTCATACACAAGCATTTATAATGGTTACCTATGTAGGGGAAAGTGTGCAAAGAGGTAAGCGAGACACAGAATATCAGGATGTTAGCTTCAGGAAGTCAGAAAATGCCAGACTCATTTTTTCATTTGTTAAATGGCAACTTTAGATCACATAATCTAGAAAATTATTTCTAATTCTGTCTAACTTCACTCTGCTGAAGGAACAGTACCATAATTTACAAAAGAAAAAGAAAAGAAAGAAAAGAAAGACAGGAAGGAAGGAAAGAAAGAAGGAAGGAAGGAAGGAAAGAAAGAAGGAAAGGAGAGAGAGAGAGAAATGGGAAGGATGAGTATACAAGAACAAGGGCACAGAGGAAAGAAAGTTGAGAGGCACTTTGCTTTGAGAGCCACTTGTCCATCAGGGCAGGCTGCCTCCCTGGCATCAACTTAAGACTTGTTCAGAAAGCATTTTCTGTGCCTTTCATAACTGTTTAAGGCAATTACAGGGCTACTTCATCTTACAACAGCAGCACTAGAGGAGATTCTAATGGAAATATGACAAATCATATTTTAACATTGTGCATTCAATAATTAAAATCTATATACTATTTTTTCTCTTCTTGTTGAGAATAATTTTTCATACAATATATTCTGATCATATTGCCCACTCCCTCAACCCTCTAAGATCCTCCCCACCACCTCACCCTTCAAACTTCATGCCTTAATTCTCTCTCTCTCTCTCGTTAGAAAACAAATTGGAAAAAAAAACCAGAATAAAAACGACAACAAAATCAAAGAAAAATAACAGGAAACACATACACATTCAGACATACAGGTATGAATATATAAACAAAAAAACCTCATAGAAACACAAAATCTTAAACCATAGTAAACAATGATTATTACAGTTAAAAAAATGGCCACATAGAGCAATATGAGACAGGAAAAACTCCAAAAACATCATTGAGCTCATATTGCATTGGCCATCTACTGCTGGGCATGGAGCCTGCCGTTAAGTGTGGTTTGTGCACTCAGGGAGACTCCATTGGGGGGAAAAAAACCTAATTTTTCCTTTGCAAATGATTGTCAATTGAAGATAGCCTCTTGATTAGGGTTGGGAGCTCATGTTCACTTCTCCTTCTCCACACTGGGACTCCATTTGGCTTGGACCTGTATAGGCCCTGTAAACACTGCCACAGTCTCTGTAAGTTCATCTGCGCATCAGTCCTGTTCAGTCTGGAAGACACTGTTTCCTTGGTGTCATCCATCCCCTCTGACCCTTTCAATTTCTGTTAAGAATTGAGTTGGAATTTTTATTGAAAATAGATTGTTACAATATATTTTTTATTACAAATTTCCCTACCCCAATGCCTGTGTTGAAATTTTGTTGGGGATTGTGTTAAATCTGTAGATTGCCTTTGGTAGAACAGCCATTTTTACTGTATTAATACTACCAATCCATGAGCATGCGAGATATTTCCATCTTCGATATCTTCTTCTATTTCTTTCCTCGATGTATTAAAGTTTTTATTATACAAGTCTTTCACTTGCTTGGTTAGAGTTATCCCAACATTTTTTAAGGCTATTGTGAAAGGTATTGTTTCCCTGATTTTTCCTCTCAGCCTGTCATTCATATACAGGAAGGCTACTGATTTTTGTATGTTAACTTTGTATGCTGCTACCCTGGTGAAAATGTTTATCAGCTGTAGAAGTTTCCTGGGGGAGTTTTTAGAGTGACTAATTCTCCCAGAAAAAAAGAAGACATTTAGTATTCTTACTAAATACTCAGAATAACTGTAGAAGGGCAAGCAATGCCCATTACCCTTGGTGATTTTTACATATGTATAAAACCTCACTGAATCCTCCAAATACCACTTGAGATAAGTACTATGCTTTAATAAAAAAAAGGAGCTAAGGGCTAAAAGTTAAGTAACTTGCTCAACTGTCTTTGTTTAGTACATGTTCAAAGCAAGATGTGAATGAAAATTTTATACTAAAAAGTCCTTTCTCTGCAGTATTTACCACAGATTTAAGGAAACAACATTACTGTGATCCAATTTGAAACGCCTGGGTTTTGTCTCTCATCTCCTAGTGCATCTCTGGTGTGGTAAGAGTGTCTTGTAAGTACTCATCACTGACCAGTGTCTGTGGACTTTAAGTAGCTTAAGAATGGAGGATCATTTCCTGAAAGACCTAGATGTGATTAGAGGATTAGATTTTCAGACCTATACCCTTATCTTGGAAACAATAATGAGACTAACAACTAAGTTAATTGTTAGTAAGCAATCATTTGATTAATCACACCTGTTTGATGATACTTCCATAACGTTCTCCAAACAACAAAGTTTTCAGTGATTCTGAGCTGAAGGACACGTTGAGATGTTAAGAGCACGACACAAAGAAAGAAGGTGCAGATGGGCACTGTGATGATGTACCTCATGAGTCTCTTGCACTGTAAGTAAGTAAAGTGTTGTCCTGGCTTCTGTGAGCTCTTCTTGTACAGTATGAAACATGAAGAGGAGGCCATGGGTGGGAACCTCTACTTTATAATCAGTTAGTCAGAACAATAGTTGGAAACTAGTGTCTGGATTAAGAACAATCTTAACGACCAAGTTCTTAACCTGTGAGTTCCGTGTTATTCTAGACAATGCATATCAGAATTTAATTGCATTAGAGTGTACCTAATTGATGCCTAAAGAACGGGAGAATTGATAGGAATGGTTAAAAAATTATTCACTAATGAACGGTAAGTAAAATTCATTGGAATAATTTTCTAAACTTCTCCTCAAGTAATTTAGTGTTATAGAAGTTTACTTCCAGTTATATTTAAAATGGTTATTTTGTGCACTGTTGGGGGAAGGACTACCTAGGCCTTGACATTTGTATTGTCTGCAGGTGTTGGCTTTACGTAAATGATGTCCGATTGCTCATGATCCACACGTGCTATCAATAGAATACTTGAGGATCTCAGATAGCAATAAAAATCCCTGAGATGAGCTCTTCAGGGTTCTACTATCTAGTATGGTGCTGGCCATGATAGTGGTTCCCTCTGCTGAGGTCTGGAAGGGTTTGCACCTGTGAAAATGCCTCTGTGTTTTCTTTAATGAGCCACAGTAGGTGTACAGCTACAAATTAATGAGTCAACTTTGGAGTTTACTAAGGAGTCAGACTCCTTTGGGTCAAATACCTGCGACATTGCCTAGAACACCTGCCTCAAATAAAGTAGGAGAGGTAATGATAATACCAGAAAATTAAGGCTATTGTGAGTGTTAAATAAGTTATTAGAACTAATTTGCCTCCTTATACATGGTCTTATCCATGATAATTATAAGGGCACAACCAGACAGCTCTATCAACATTTTACAGACATTATTTATCTGCTTAGAGCAATCTGCTTACTGATGAGTCAGTACCCTGTTTGCAAATAAAAACACCAAGGCTCAGAGAAACCAAAGAACTGGCCTAGGATCGCAGTGCAATGAATGACAGAGACTGAATTTCAATCAAAATTCAGTAAAAACTAATGTTTCTATATTTATGACAAACCACATTTAAAATAGGACTATGTGTCAATATAATTAATGCAAACATGACGATAAAAAAGATTTTGAGCTTTCAAAGCTTAAGAGGGGTATGGTATCTCTCCTAGTCCAGTGCTGGTTCATGTTAGACATGTGCTTTGGGTCCAAACTGAATCGTTCATATGGAACATAAATCCCAAAATCTTTTATCTTTCTCTTCAGTGTATCAATCTTATAAATTCAAAACTCTCAGTAACAGAAGACAAACAAGGTAGAGAAAATGCACATCTTTTAATGACTCAGTCTAGAGTAATGAAAATCTATTTATGTGTACTCCACTGGCTCATCATCTGGTGCTTAGAAAACTATAAGATGGGCTGGGAAAGCCAGAGGAGCAAATGGATATAAAATGGATATTATAAGTTTTCTCTACCAAAACAGACTACTGCTCAACATGAATGTTGGAACTCTTTTTTTAATGTTTTATTCATTTATTTATTTATTCATTTATTTATTTATACGACTACTGTATCTGCATGTACACCTGAATACCAGAAGAAGGCATCAGACCTCATTATAGATGGTATGAGCCACCATGTAGTTGCTGGGAATTGAACTCAGGACCTCTGGAAGAGCAGTCAGGGCTCTTGACCGCTAAGCCATCTCTCCAGCCCCCCCAAATGTTGGAACTCTTAAGTGGCCCTTTTTAAGAGTTAACTTACTTTGGAAAAACATGTAACCAAAAGTTTAATGGCAAAGCTATTATAGTAAACACTTACCATTCATTCTGCTCAGTAATATTCTCTTCTAAAAACTAATCATCATTATTACCCATCTGTGAAGTTGGCAAGCTACAATAATGACCTGCTTGGCAAGACTTGCCCATTGGTTCAATAGTGGCACAAATGTTATAGAAGAAGATAAACACTTTCTGGTTCAGTTTAAGTCCATTCCACATAGTTGAACCCTTATGGAGCATGATTCTAAGCACCAAGAACCTGGTAGACAGATCACAGACACAAGGGGAGAACATAGTCTGCTACATAAACATAATATTAAATAGACTCCTAATAATTTGTTGTGATATCCATAGGTTAGAATATTTCTCATCCTATATCAGAGAAGTTTCTTTTTGTAGAGGACAATTAACACAAAAAACCCCCAACAAGTCAAGTTGCAAAGAATAAGAGAATATATACAAACTGCTTATCACTAAATGGAACACCTAGATGGGGCAAAAAACTGTAAGAGCCAGAGGCAGGGGATGACTACAATATTACAGTGTTTTCCAGATACAGTGAAGCAGGTGCACACGTGATCTCACAATGATTGTGTATGCCTAAGTCTTGCTCATGCCCAAAACAGACAAAATCCCAGCTTGGGGTAAGGAGGTGGGAACAAAGGCCCTCTCCCGGTTGAGGAGCTGTTGACAGTTGATAGCTGCCAGGAGAAGGCGACTCCATTTTCTTTAAGAGTGTGACCTGGTCGGTCAGCAGTAGTCCAGTGGATGGTCACACAACCAAGGTTATGGAAAACACATATTTGGACTTAATAGATTTAATAAAGAAAAAAAATGAGGACACAAGTTGTTTGAGTAAGAAAGGAGAGTAGATTTAGGTAAAGAAGATGGGTAAATACGACCCAAATATATTGTATAACATTCTCAAAGAATTTAGAAAAAATAATTCTTAAAATACTTTCTCCCTTCCCTGATAAAGTGTGTGTGTGTGGAGGCGGGGGGGAGGGGGATAATTGATCTTTAGTCAATTTTTTTTTCTTTTTATAATTTAAGCTTCAAATTGTCAGGAGCCAATGCCCTTTTCCATGAAAGAGCCACTTTTCAGAGAAAGGGAAGCAAGGAACAAAGAAAAGAGGATAAGGAAGAAACAAACACTCAACAGTGACTAAGTTCTTCCTACAGATCAGACCAGTTAGCATTCAGCA
The DNA here is from genome assembly GCA_026225945.1 of Cricetomys ansorgei. Taxonomy (NCBI): domain Eukaryota; kingdom Metazoa; phylum Chordata; class Mammalia; order Rodentia; family Nesomyidae; genus Cricetomys; species Cricetomys ansorgei. The sequence continues at coordinate 21,664,792 of JAMJFZ010000056.1, forward strand.
TCATATTGTATGGCTCGAATGCAAAATATATCCCATAAGCTGATGATTTTGAACACTTGGTCCCCAGCCTTCAGTGCTGTTCTTGAAGGTTGGGGGACCCTTTAAGAGGCGGGGCCTCACTGAAGGAAGTGTGACCCTAAGAGCAGACCTACTTTGCTTCTGCTTCCCAGCTACAGACAAAATGTGAACTTCTTCCTGACGCTCATTGTTCCATGCATGGTACCCTCAAATTGTGACCCAAAATACATGCTAAATTTCTTAACTTTGTTTTGTTTTGCTTTGCTTTGGTTTTTGTTTTTGTCTTTTCTTTCTTTCTTTCTTTCTTTTTTTTGTCACAGTGGTGAGGAAAGTAACTAAAAGTAACTAAACAATATATTCAGGGCTTGGCTCTATGCTAATTCAGACTGCATGCATACTGAAAGTCAGTGCATGGTATGTATGTTATTAGCTTTGTATGGGGCCTACTTGAAATCTTTCTCTATTCAGTTAGACTCTTTGATAAATCTCCCTTTGTCTTTTAGTTTGAATTGAGTTTCTCTTCTTTGTAGTCAAAACTATCTGGTAAATTCATTGCCAGTATAACTAATATTTTTGGACTCTCACAGTGAATGACAATATATTCTATATGCTGGTAATATGTACAGTACTATTCAAAATAGACTAATTCCTTCTGTGGACTTTACAGAAAAGAAAAACTTTTGCAAAAGCAGTTATAAATTCAGTTTATAATGTGCAAAATAATGTTAGCCTATTCTTCAGTGCTTGAGATTATGCAGGAAGAATTTAATGTTCAAAACTCAATGAATAAAGTGTTTATTTTGTAACTGTTATTTAATGAGCTTTAAGGAACACAAATTTGGTTTGGCTAGACAAAATTAGAGCTATCTATGTATTGATTAAAAGAGAATAAGACATCTATGTCACATACAAATATGAATGCACACACATATATATTCTCTGAATGCTTAAAAACAAAACAGTTTTCTGGAACATTGGCAGTAACATATTATATTACTTTTAGTAAGTTGCATTTCTGTGGTTATTATTGCTGCAACCATGTAAAAGTGCCAAAATGTAGGAGTTTCAACATTTTTAATTAGTATTTTTTTAATTATATGGCATTGAATTATTCTTAAGAAGTCTGATCAAAGTGTTTAGGCATGAGGATGCATATGAAAAATTATTAATGATTTTGCAGCTACAACCTTTCCTTTTGTCTTGAAATATGCATTTAATAACTACCTTTCGTGTGCAAATATGAAAAATAGCCCTTAGAGATATAGAGATGCAAAACCTTCCAAATGAGCAGCTGAAGGATACATGAGCCCAATTAAAGACAAAATAATGATATGCCACATGTAAAATGGATTTAAATATCATGTTTTGAAATGTTTATATTTTTTCTTTCTCCTAGAAACTCTCAATGTCTCCTTTCTGTAAAGATACAAGGCTTCAGAAAATTGAAAAATAAAGATATTTCTAAACCATCAAAGATTTTATGCAACATATGTATTTAACTTATATAAATCTTAATGAATAAGATGTGTATGAATTTAGTCTTTGCTAAATTATATGTTACTTCAAAATTTATGACAGCACTAGAAAATATTTCTAAAAATAAAGTGCTCAAATCTCAATGAATCCTGAATTTATAGTTCATCTCTAGGATTAATGACAGACCAGGAATTTTACCTTCTTTTCCCTCAGACATAAAGGCTGACTTCATACGTTTTTATTTTTGTTACAAGGGATCCACGTGTTAAGTATTCCTCTCCACTGTGCTGGAGCATCTCGTCTTAAGCTGTCATTATATACCACTTGTCACTATCAATGTCAGATGCAATAATGCCAGCTGTGCCTGCCTCAGATAAAGATTTTCTGGCTTCAGAGTTTAGATGCTGAACACTCTATGATTTCCGTACTACTTATCAACATCTGCCAATTTGATTAGTAATAAGATTCTCCGCTGAGCCTAAATAACAGTACCCCTTTATAAGTACAAAATGGTACTCCTAGAAACTCGATAATATGTTCAGCAACTCTCCCCCAATACCTGACAGGTCCCTCTCCCACATCCCATGGGCAAAATCCTAAATTCTCTAGGTCCATGATGGATTCATAACTCCAGGAAACACATCATTATTTCAGGCATTAAATGGCCTGCCTCTTTTCTCTAAGTAAACTTTCTAAAAGTTCCATATAATAATTCCACTTACAACTATTGGCAAAAACTGAGCCATGGCTACAGTAAAGGAGAGGATATGTAGACTTTCATATAATGGACAATATGCCCAATTGAAAATGGAAGTTGTTATTAAGAAGAATGTATGTCTCTTGCAAAGAGAAGTTTTCTTGATGAGTGATGAAGACTACATTACCTGTAGGTATAAGGACAAAAGTTTGAAGATTATTATTAGGGACCACTACAGTTAACTACAACAAATCAAAATGCAGAGGTGTGTGGAGCCCAGTCCAGCAGATATATCTATAAAACATTCCTACCACTAAGGCTCAGAAAACGTTGCAGAAGAAGGCATGGAAGGATTATGAGAGCTAGAGTACAGGGATTTCGCTGTGAGATTGTGTCTCTTGATAACATCAGAAGCTACACCCATAAAGTCTCACCAACAAGACTGCCCAAACATCAGCTGAACAATGAGGACACCAACAATATGCCAAATTGCACAGGAAGAGTCCCATGAGGCCTCAACCCTACACAAAGAACTACAGGGAGCTAATTAAAGCTGAGAGCAGAGAAGTGGCTCTCCCCATGGAAGAGCACACCAGTTAGCAGTCTAGTGCCAAGAGTTCAGCTCTGAAAACATACATATAAGTAATATTATATGGACTCAACAGGTTCTATCTGGATGTGTGTGTAGGAGAAAACTGGACTTGCCACTGAGCAGTACAAAGCCTGAGACCTGCGTGGACGTACCCAGAGATGGACTTCCTGGGCATGCTCAGAGACAGATGAGCCCCGACACGCCCAGGGAGCAGCAGCTTCACTCTGGCAACCAATAGGACGGATGAAGGGTATAAGAGGCTTCCCCCTCTATAATAAACTATGTCTGCCTTTTACCATTCACCTGACTCCCCGGATCTGTGTCCTAACTTCATGTCAACTCTACCCCTTCGCCTGAAGGGTCCCGTGGATGGTTATAAGCAACATCTGGTGCCACAACGTAGTTCCATGCATGCACGGACATTGAGTACACTTGTGTCAGTATCTAACCATTTCTTCTTGGGCCCTTCCATCGAACCGTGCATGTAGATCGTCCATCTGCTGGTCCCTTCCTGGCTCCCGGCACTCGAATTTGTCCCCTGTTTCGGTGTCTCTGGTGAGTTTACCCCTTCGGCACGCGTATGTGTCCCTGTTGAAGTATTTCAGGAAGTTGGTCCCTACATGTTCTGTGTTCTTTGCCCCTGCGAGAGGTGAGCGTAGGGTGCTGTCCTTTTCTATGTGTTGGTTTGTTTGTCCTGCTAGGCAGGCACACTAGCTTATGCTTTAGGTTCGTCTGGCATTTCCATATGAGGGCTGACACCTCCTCCCACCCGCCCCCTCAGGAAACAGAATCACGATCAGCCTTCCCAAATGGCCTTTTGCGACCAGAGACACCATGTAGGCATAAGGTCGTGGCGTACATATCTTTCCTTTCTCTTTGTTCCGCTCTTCTTTAGTTTGTGTGTGTGTTGTCAAAAGCAAGGTCCCTATCCTCCAGGGGACGCCCTGGAGGTCGACAAGTATTGCCAAACTAAACCTCCCACCCTGCCTTGCTCCCCACTGCTTGCGGCAGCCTTACTGCTTGCACAGGCCAGGTTCAGTGGCACACACCTGTAGTCCCAGAAACCTGGGAGGCTACAGAGCTTGCATGCCCCGCCAGGCTCAACAGCAAATGCCTTCAGTCTCAGATACCGGGGAGGCTGATAGTGACCTCCCGGGAGCAGGAGACCATCAGATTGCCTAAGAAGGGGTGAACCAGCTCAAGTCGGAACAATCAGTAGTGGGAATACACTTTACTGGTCAGGTGTGAGGCTTCCACATGCTATGTTCTACCAGCAGAAACAGCAGAACAACATGGGAGGTGCCTCAGTAGCTGCAGGGCCTCTTCCCAGCAGGCTCTGGTGCCTGTGGCTCAGTTGTGTGTGTATACATATATATACTTGCATATATGTATATATGCATATATACATACATACAACACACAATATACATATGCACAGAATAAAAGTTGATGGGGGAAAAACTTGAATTTAAAAGATAATGTGGAGGGATTTATAGAAGAGTTTTGAAAGAGGAAATAGAAAGGATAAATATTGAAATTAAATGACAATCTCAAAAATAACAAACAAAAAGGAAGAATGTATGCAACAATAATAATCAAAGAAAAAGACACTGTCTACTTGAGAATGGGGAGGCATGGGAGAGGTAGTGAGAGGATATGTGGGAGAGTCTGAAAGGAGTAGAGGCAGGGTAATAGTGAAGTGATTCTTGTTCAATTCAAAGCATATAAAAATTGTTTAAAATTTAAATATGAGTAGAAAAAATAGAATAAGGATAGCTGGAACATCTGATATGCACAAAACTTTAGGCTTTGAAAAAAACCATATGTACCAATAGATGTGCTGAAGAAAGAGCAGATGTTACCTTGTTTTTATTGACAGAATTTTAATTTGGTCATAGGAAAAGTTGTGCAATGGGACTTGATTAGGTTCCAGTATTCCCATCTTATGGACTATTTGTACTCTGCTCTAATGTATGCCCTGGAATTCTAACTAAGTTGAAAACGTTACTGTAAAGGGGGAGGGCCATTTGGGAAATGATTTAATCATTAAGGGAACTAGAGTTAAGGTTAAAGAGAACTTAGAGACTCTCTGTGCATCCCATCATGTGAAGGATGGAGTCATCCTAGGAGCCGTTTCTATACAGATCAAAAGCAAGCATCTGAAGACACCCAACAGTTCTGTGTGATTGTCTCAGACTTTCAGCCTCTATTTTTAAGGATTAAATTTATATTGTGTGTAAGCCATCTATGATACTTGGATCTAGGGGCCCAAACTCACTGCAGCATCCAAATACAGAGAAAATTGTTTTAGTAATATAGAAAGAATGGGAAGCAAAAAGAAAAGAAGGGATTTCTCTCTTCTTTGAACAATCTAGTGTGAATTACTTTTCTTAACCATCTAAAAGATCCTGGAAATAAAAATACATATTAGGATCATTAAAATAAGGTGGAAGAAAGTTGCTATTTTAACGATGTTTTTGTGACTGTGCCTCCTACCTGATATTTAACCATATGGAAAGAAAGATAGCAAAGCGGTGGATGAGTACAGGTATCCCACTCCAATGTCAGCAATGAAACCAATATTTAAATTGTGTATCCTCAACAAGGTGAGAAGAAACACACCTGACCCACCACTTTCCACCAAGCATGTTCTATTTATGGAAAGCACCCAGTGTTTAGACTTGTGGCAGAAGTGGTACCCAGCCCACTCAAATGATTTCTCTCTTGCTAGCTTCTTAGTGAACTTGGGAAGTTAAACATGTAATTTTATTTTTCCTCCTGCCTGTCCTATGATATGACAGCCCTGGACAGTTCTATAAGAGAAAGTTTCCAAAGAGAGCCTCTCTATCTGAATAAAAAGATAAGCCCCTAGGAAGAAAATTTCTGGGTTTTCTACAATCTATATTTTCTGAAAATTAATATGCGATTTGTGAGCATCATCTCAAAACTAGCAAGGAAAAAGTCATCCACTAAAGATGTCTAGGTAGAAAAATATTAATCTTCCTGACAACATTTTAAACAATTGTACCAATACTTCATTTCTCATCTTGTAATTGTTACTATGTAAAATAAAACAAACAAATAAAACAATATTTTTCTCTTAATTATGTTTTCTGTAGTTTGCAGCAAAGTCTTTATTAAATGGGAAAAGTAGGTGGCTTGGAAGCTTCCCCGGACATGATTTTTAATTCCAAAGTCTACAGAAATCAATGTACTCTGTCTGTTCCAGTGACTGCTTCTTCGCATCACCATGCCAACCCTGGCCTTCATCAATTTCTTTTGCTTCCTCACACTGCACCTGTGCTGTGAGCTCCATCAGTGCAGTTGCCAGCAAGCTGAGCTGCTGACCTGGCATCGGCAGCCCTTGCATTGAGAAAGCTATTGCTTGAACAGTGATCTAAACAGGAAGAAAGGCACATCTTTCTTTCTTCCAAAAATGTGCCACTTACTACTCTGTTCTTTTTATGTATAGACTGGGTTCTATGGCAACCAATCAGCACTGCCACCTTTTCCCGTTTTTCCAAAGTGGCTGCTGCCACTATAGAAGTATTCTCTCTCTCTTTCTCTCTCTTTCTCTCTTCCTTTCTCTGTCTGTCTGTCTATCTCTATCTCTCTCTCTGTCTCTCTCTTTCTTTGTCTCTCTGTCTGTCTGTTTCCTGTCTCTATCTCTGTCTCTGTCTCTATCTCTGTCTTTCTCTCTCTCTCTCTCTCTCTCTCTCTCTCTCTCTCTCTCTCTCTCTCACACACACACACACACACACACACACAGAGACAGACACATACACACATACAGGGGAGTGAGACATGGAGATACCTTTGTCTTCATTATTATGTTGAAGTATTCTTTATCTTTACAATTGATCATCTCATTCCATAGTGAATTGTGGGGTTTGCAGTGTCACACATTGCAAAAAGTAACTTGTCTAAGTTCAAGCAAATCTTTTTCCATAATCAAAAGTAATAATTAAATATAATATATTCCCTAAATCCTTTATTGTCTACTTTATTTAATTTCCTTCACAGAATAGCATACCAAATTCATTTCTGGCGAAGTTACACTTAAAAAGGAATAATACAAAAACAGGAAAAGTTCAACAACTTAAAAAGCAACAAGTAAGTGTCAAAAGAAAGGCAAAGAAAAGTTACCTTAGGAACTCAGAGGAAAAATAAGTGTCAGCTAAAATATTGTTTTAATATTTCACAGTCACTAATCAGATTAGTCATAATTACTTTCTTAAAAACCACTGGAGCTGTTGCAGTTACTCGTGCTTTTTGGAGGGCAGCTCTGTAGCAATAACTGCAGTAAAAAAAGAGTACCCACTACTTCTTAGACTACCTGAGGATGATTTTCATGAAAGAACACAGGTTTTAGTAGCTCAAGGGGAAAAATAGTAAAGCTGCTGGGACAAGGGACAGCTTTAGGGACTGCCTCTTCAATGATCTTTTGCCTATTGTTGATCAAGTCCCATTTATCCCAATAAGGAATGTATTACATATTAGTGAAAAGCAGTGGGATTTGTGGAGTATGCTTCACAGCAGGAAATAAAATTATTATTTGTAGCCAATTAGAACTAAGTATTTTCAGGAGATCATATATTCTAGCATGAACATCCAAGGAAATAAGACTACATGAAGTTTTTCTTCTTTCAGTGAACAGTCAGTACTTTTTAAGTGGAGCATTGTGCTAGTATTTGGGCATCTATATATAACCTACACATTGTTTCCTTGAAATAAAAAGATGAAATGGGAGGGGAGAGGAAGGAAAGATGAACAAATGAAGAAAGGAAGGGTAGGAGGGGAAGGGAAAGGAAAGAAGAAAGGAAGGGGAAAGACAGAGAGAGGGAGGGAGGGGGAATGTATGATCAATATGATCAATTCTATTCAGACTTATATTATAATGCAGAGACATTATTAAATTTGTGCATATCTTTATTCAAAGTATTCTTCAAAGTCAAGGCTGGAGGCAGTATCTTGAGAAAGAGAAGTAAGATTTCTGCCCTCAAGGAGTTTATGATCCAGAAGTGGGAGAGAAGTTTCAAGAAATTATTGTGGATGGTATGGTTCATGTCCTACCTTTTCGATTTTTCTCTTAAGCAGGCTGCAAGGTTGGGTTCCAGTTTCTGAATATATGCCTCTCCTTATTTTTCAGGTTATTCATTCTGTCAAGAGATAAATAATTCCCTTTTTTCACTTGATGCCCATTCTATATATTCTAACAGAATATGTAGAATTTCCCCCCTCTTTTGCTATCTTTTCCAACAACGAGTTTAATGTTCAGTGAATAAATTATACGTTCACAATGGTGAATTCAATACCCTAAAATAAACTTATTAGCAATACTAAGAAAATCAGAAGTAACAAACATGAAATGCAGGCTTTAGCTGATAGCAATTTGTTTTTAAATACTTTACCTTAACATGGAGTACCAAAACCTTCCATTATGGCATTCATAAGTAGACTATCTGCCCATATCTACATAGAGATTTACTCTAGAGCCTGTCTAAAATATAGTCTTTCATAATGACATGTTGTAGCTGTGCCAAAGCACAATATAGGGATCCAGGATTAGACACACTGAACACTGAAAATTCATATCTTCATATGTAGAGTAGTATTTAATATTTTAATCTGTCAGCATGGCTGCTCTAGGGTAGAAAGAATGTTGATACACACCTTTAATCCAAGTATTCAGAAGGCAGTGGTACTACATGCCTTTAGTTCAAAAGACAGAAGCAAAACTAGGAAGCAGAGCTCAGAAGCAGTCAGTGTCAGACAGGAACTGACATCTGAGGTGAAACAGAGTGAAGGGCAGGCAAAGTAACAACTCAGAAGAAAACTTGGAAGAGTGAGTCAGAGTGAGGACATGCCCTACTCTCATGAGAGAAAAAGCAGAAGAACATAGAGTTCAAAGAGGAAGAGAGAGGACAAGACACAGAGACAACGAAGTGGTCTGACTGAGGATAAGGCAGAGAAGCAGAGAGACTGACTGAGGCAGTATAGGGCAGTGAGAGCTCAGAGAGACACAGAAGCAGTCTGAGGAGTCTAAGGCAGAGGCATCAAGGCAGTTCAGCAGAAGTCAGTATCAGATGGAAAGAGTGAGCCAGTTTGGAGGCAAGCATAGCACTTACGTCAGGAAAGTTGCAGGAGTCAGCCAGAGTCAGCCAAAGTCAGGAGAGTTAAGTCAAAAACAATCAGCCAGCTCAGAAGATCAGTTTGAACCAGCAGGTTGGAGCCAGAACAGCAAGTGAGTTTAGTTGAATCAGAGTCAGTGAGTTCAATACAGTTCTGGGTTCAGAAGGAGCTAGTCAGAGTGGCTCAGTTAGCAGTAATCCTAGCAGGCTTAAATGTTCTAGATTATATGTAGGCTAAGGCTGAAACCTTCCAGTTCTAGGATTAAGATCAGATTGTATGGAGGCCAAAATGCTCCAGGGCTCCAGGACTAAGGACTGGTTAATGGAACTAGCTAAAGAATAAACAACCTTTGAACCCAAATCAACATCAACATCTATATCTGACATCCAACAAAACATTTACATTCATATAAAACTAAATCTCCTGCCTCTAAAATTGCAATTTTTGAGATTCTTGAAAAGTTAATTTTTACCCAAATTAAACAATTAAGTTTTCCATATCAGGCTACCTAAATTTCACCAGTGTGATACATGCCTAGAACATTGAAAGACATCACATAACATTATGAATGAAAAGTGCTTGTGTGGTTACTCTGTATTTCTTTTAACTGGCTTAGCTGAAGGCAACAAAATCATCTGAAATTTTAATACAGGAATGTAAGCAATTTAGTTATATAGTCAAGATTCTTGAGTTGAAATCATTTCTAATTCTTAAGGGATAAATTGTTTTGGTTTTGGTTTTGGTTTTAATGTTTTCTTCTTAATTATCAAGAATACAAAACCCTATTCTTGATTCTGATGTTTAAATCCTATTGGCTAAGTTGCTGAATCTCTAGGCCTCAATGACAACACCTATAAAACCTGATTCAAGCCTTAATTCCCATTTTCCTGACTGCCTCCTCTTTACTATCCCTTCACCACTAGTTTATTCTTTGCAGGGCAAATAACTTGTCAAATGAACAAAGGTAGTAAAAGACACATTCTGAATAAAAGAAAAAAGACACCCATGGCACAGCCTGGAAGTCATCAACTTTGTGCTCCTAAGAAAAAGGTAAAAATTAATAATGTTCATATATAATAGTATACTGCTGGATGGCTCAGCAAGAAGACACAGAGGCATATTCATTGGCACAAACCCTGCCAGACCTCAGCAGAGGGAACCACCATCGTGACAGATGCCATACTTGACAGTGTAACTCTGAGAGTCTGAGCTCAGGTGTTTATATTGATCCAGAACCCATTGGGTGTTCTACTGATAGCACATGCAAATTATCAGCAATCAAACATTCCCCACATAAATCACCTGCAGACAATTCAAAATTCTAAGACCTAGGCAGCCCCTCACCTAACAGTGCACAAAACAATTATTTTATGCATAACTAAAAATAAACTTCTTCAACATCCATCCAAATGGAAAGGAGTACTATTAATTAACCTTAAAGAAAAGCAGGAATGGGGAGCATAAATATATAAATGTCTTAATGTTGGGGACTAGCAGGTAGGAAACCTTAGCGGACCCTGATGCTCAAACACTGCTTGCCTTTGAACATCTATTTCATTCCTCTTGCCTAACATGGGAAGACATTAAAAAGAGATAGTCAACATCAAGATGATATAGATACTAGAAAAGCCAAGGCAAGAAGCATAGAAACCATCAGGGCAGTGGTGGCACATGCCTTTAATCCCAGCATTTGGGAGGCAAAGGTAGTCAGATCTCTATGAGTTCGTGGCAGCCTTTTCTACAGAGTGAGTTGCAGGACAGCCAGAATTATTACAGAGAAACCCTGTCTGGAAAAACTAAGAAAGAAGGAGGGGGGGGGGAAGGAAGGAAGGAAGGAAGGAAGGAAGGAAGAAAGGAAGAAAGGAAGGAAGAAAGGAAGGAAGGAAGGAAGGAAGGAAGGAAGGAAGGAAGGAAGGAAGGAAGGAAGGAAATACTAAATGAGTATTATGTTCATGGAACTGAATTAAGGTCTGTTCCAAAACATGAAATAGATTGTTTTACTCACGAAAGACTCTTAGAATCTAAAGAAGGAAAGATCACTTATATTTTAAAGACTCCAAATCAAGTGAGCATACACAGTGAATCCAAAATGTTGTAGAAATTCAGAGGAAACAGAGATCAAACTCCAACTGCAATATATTTAATAGAAATCCTTGCAGCAGCAAAATTCAAGGGGAAACTCACCCACAGATAAGTGTAGCCACCATACCTCATCAAGGAAACCTCTCTTTATAGCAAATGGACACAATCACAGAAAACCACAATGTCTGCACAATGCAGAGATCAACAGATTATGGGGAATCAAGACCCAGTAGATACATCCATGTCATAGCTCCTGCATGGGTGAATTGGGGAGAAAGAGAGGGCAGAAAGATTGTAAGAGCCAGAATACCAAGAAGTATGTTGTGAAATAGTCTTTCCCTGAAATGGCTGCAAAAGCATTACTGGAACAATGGAAATATTTATGCCCATATTAACATGAAAGGGGGAAATTTCATGATCTCCACCAATGACTGTTGGGAGAGGGAGAACTAACCTCTCCCTTGAAAGAGGACCCTTACTGTTATCCAATGCAGAGTGGTCATCCCTGAAACCATACAAACACAAATATCAAAAAAAAAATACTCAGCAGGTCATATTTTATATTTGGGCATACAATAGTTAGATAAATATAGATATAGATACATATATGTGTGTTATTAGCTCTGTGTGGGGCCTACTTGAAATCTTTCTCTATTCAGTTAGACTCTTTGATAAATCTCCCTTTGTCTTTTAGTTTGAATTGGGGTTCTCTTCTTTGTAGTCAAAACTATCTGGTAAATTCATTGCCAGTATAACTAAAATTTATAGATATAGATCTATATATGATATAGATACGTGATAACAACAACAATACATACAGGCTATCAACTTAAGACTGGAGATAGGACTGGGAGGGGTTGGAAGCAGAGTTCCTGCGAGGGTTTAGAGAGAGTCAAGGGAGGAAGTGATGTAATCCTGCTTCAATTAAAAACATATTTTAAAAGCTTTTTTTAAAAAAATATGGGTGAGATTTTAGCAAATAAAGATGAACGAAAGGATGAATCAAAAAGAAAATACAGTGCTACAGAAGCCCAAATCAATACAATTATTTTTTTTTTGGCAAAAAGACAGAGTAAGCAAAACTCTGCAGTGTATAATTGGCAATGAGACTGAAAAGAAGGTACTTAACAACCTGGTTAAACTAAAAGGTCTGGTTCTGATTAAGAAAATGAAGAGCTTATCATAGATCTAAATGTGAGCCAGTGCATATCAATTCCTTAATTCCACTATAATTGGAACATCTTTGTAGAGTTTATTAAATGCAAAACAGAGAACAGATATCACACAAGGTTTTTAGAGAAATTAAGGAATTCGGGTACAGGAAAATCTCGTCGCTTGCACTAAATAACTTCATCTACACTTAGTTCTCTCCGTCACCCCCAAGAATGCTGGAATGAGTCCAAGAGTGTCATAACTATGGCTGCCATCGCACAGCTGAGCTGAAGATCTGAGTGTACAACACACGGGCTCACAGTTGCTCCCATGCTTCCATGGAGAAATTGTAACACCTAGAACAGTCCGAATGAAGTTCTACATCCCCAATTTTCCCACTGTAACAATTAGGTACAGTAAGATGAATTTGTTTCAAAGATGAATTTATGAACTCAGGAGGCTGTGAATTCCGGGCCAGTCTGGGCTATATCCTATCTCAATGAGAAGAACTCATGTGGATATTACGAAAAAGCAAGGTGTGTGTGTCTGTGTGTGTGTGTCTGTGTGTGTGTGTATGTGTGTGTGTGTATACATTTGTTCATATATACAGTGTATGAGTGAGTGGGACAGGATTTACATGTGCATGTGTGGATGTCAGAGGACAACTTTCAAGTTAGTTCTAACCCTCCCATTTGCTCTGAGGCACCTCTCTCTTGTTGTTTCTAACGCCATATATTTCAGGTTAGCTGGCCCAAGTGCTTCCAGAAAAATCTGTTCTCCTGCCTCTCCTCCCAACCTCTCTAGGAGCACCAGGATTACAGAGGTGTACTACTGCAGATGGCTTTTTACATTGATTCTTGGAATCCAAACTCCAATTTTCAGGTTTGTGTGGCAACCACTTTACCCTCTGAGTCATTTCTCTGCCCAAAACAGTCTTGAAAGGCATGCTCAAGAAATATAAAGTGAATTATACTTAAAATTATACATACTGCCTTCCTTCATTATGTAAGTAAAAGATGAAGGAAACTGAACTGACAAAACTCAAGAGGTATGTTCTTCCATTTTTCAATGGAATTATGAGGAACAGAGTTAAAAGCTAAGAAGTCTGCACTATGAGTGAACATGAAAAGATTTCTTTTGGTAAATCACAAAGTCTCTCTGATAAGGATAATTACAGTCAAATTACCCAAAATCTAAAATGATTTCTTTTAACCTTCCATATTCCAAGCATTGAAATGCTCCAATTTTCTCAGAATGCAGGACCCAGAGGTATAAATCAATAACAAGATCATAATTATCCCTTGTCATATTATGGCATTTAAATCAAAATCATGTTTCATAAACACAATAAAATAATGTAGTGTATCTGTGCAGAGACATGCAGTCAAAAAAAGCTAAATGTTGAGGGCCCCACCATATTCAATGTTATTTTAATAATAATAATGTCTTATTTTTAATTTGTTTATGTATTATGAAGTTGTATTATTTAAAATGAATCTAACTTGTATCTTTGCTATAACAATACTGGCACTTTACATTTCTTTTTATTTGCTGTAAAAGATCTGAATCACATGTAATTATTAAAAGCAATAGTAAGAGAAGTTTTATTGTAATATTTATTTTTTTACTTTTTCTCTTCTTTTTCATTTAAAGAAATTAAATGGGTTTGAAATTTATAGTTGTCTGAGGAATAATCTTCATCCTTTGGTCTCTGACATTCTAGATTTATGAATGTGATTATGCCAGATTATCTCAGAAGCACCTGAGGTGGAAGATGTGTTAGACTTTTGTCCCTGTTATTAAGTATTTGGTATTTAGAAGTGTCACTAACAATCTTCTGTGAATCTGCATCCACAATGGGTAAGCTCCCCACTGGGGAGGCTTATTCAAAAGTCTAGATGCCTAGCCAATGTCTACATCTCATGAATCTACATCTACATCTATATGGCAGGCTTATTCAAAGATCCAGATGACACTGTGACTTATACACTAGGGTTCCTAAACCCGGGGTGACTGAGGTTTCCTGCCTTAGATTCTTTAAACTTTCACAAAAATTGAGGTTAAAGGAAGGGAAAAGAGGAAAGTAGAATTTTCCACTGGCCCAATGGAAAATGCATTCAGATTCATTTTTATCACAGAATATACTATCACATTTTTTATGCTCTTGCTTCTTCAATAGGAATTATACCTACTAGTTAGAATGTGCATTGTGTAGTTCAAGCACACTGCCTTATCTCTAATTAAATACAATAACTTTAACCTAGACTTGTAAGGTTTTCAAGCTAAAGAATAAGTACCTTGACTTTTATTTCTTAGTTAATTTTTTGATGTTTTATCTTTTCTACTATGCACCCTTTCTTGCATCATACAGATGGAAGACACTCCAAATTATCTTCAGCCATTCATGGAATGAATATATAACATTAGTTCCATTTGCCCAGTAAAACATCCTCATTTGACTTTTGATAAAGTGACATCTAATGTTTAGCAATATTTATTTGGGGAAAGAAATAACTTAATCCATCACAGATTGCTACTAAGAAGCACATAATGCCCTCTAGAAACTCCTGGGAACAGCCACCTCAAATTTGGAAATCAGCATCCACACTGAGATCCCTTTGTTTCAATATCACCATTATTCTCAAATTCTTTGCTATTCCCTATAGACAATCCCTCTTTCTTTCCTTCAAGCAATAAACAAGTGCCTCTTTTTTTTTCAAATTGATTATGGGAAAAGATGCACTGTTGGATACTAAAAGACCAACTTACACTGAGCGCTTTAGTAGTTTGTATGTTCTTCAACTTCAGTTTCCAAAACTGTATCAAAAGTGAACACATGTTCAATAGAATTCCCTTCAGATTTTCTATCCAAATTCTCTGATAATATGAACAAATTGGCTTACCATCTGTAGAATATCCTGACAGAAAAGGCAAGAGAGAGGAGACGAAGTTAAGTCTAACCATCTTGTGGCAGAAAAACAGGACTCTTGGTCACTGTCTGCGTTATTCCCAGACAATACACAGATCTCCACATTATGCATTTTCTAATAACTCTTATGAAAACAGTGTTATTAGTTCAATTATGGATTAAACCTGAGAGGATTTTTTTTTGTTGTTGTTGTTGTTTTGATTTGTTTTTTTTGGTTTGTTTCAAGACAGGGTTTCTCTGTTGTAACTCTGGATGTCCTGAAACTCGCTCACTCTATAGACCAGGCTGACCTCAAACTCAGAGAGATCCACCTGCCTCTGCCTCCTGAGCGCTGGGATTAGAGGCATGTGCCACCATTACCCAACCAAAACTGAGAGTATCAAATGGTAAACATAATGTGTGACCTATCCAGAAGTTAAGAACAAGAATGGTATCATAAATGCCACAATAGGGAACTTTTAGTTGTTGCTGCTGTTGTTGTTTTTCTTTTACTTTTTTATCTGTGTGAGTATGAGTGTGTGTGTGTGTGTGTGTGTGTATGTGTGTGTGAGGATGGTGCATGTGGAGACCAGAGGACAACATCAGGTATCAGCCTAGAAATATCATCAACCCTCCTTGAGACAAGGGTTATCATTATTCTTGAGCACCCCAGTTAGGCTCAGCTGATTGACTAGTGAGCCCCAGGGATGCTTCTGTCCCCACTTCCCCAGGATTATAAGCATGAGTCACAATGGCTGATATTTTTACATGGTTTCCAATGATTTCATCCTATTAATCCTTTTGCTCTTTTAAAAAATGTAACTCCTTATACTGTTTTATCATTAAATAATTTAAGTCTAAGCATTTTACAGAACTATAAAAATAGATATTAGTTTAGAGAAGTCGAATAAGAGATTACTATTGTTATTATTGCTCCTGACCTTAGGCCTAGTACAGAGAACAACTCCAAAATCTATGATTGTATTCTTTATGGCATAAATTTTAGGTTATCTCCCTTTTCCCACTGATATTATAAACTACAGTTGTTATATACAAAATTCAGTTCGTACAGTTTTGCTTCTTAATCTCATTAATGAGTCAAATGAAATTTGGATCCATGTTGAATGAAACTATGCACTTCTAGAAGTGATCCCATCTTTCCTTTAAGTGAGCATTAGCAAAAGCTCCTTGCTAGTCTAGTTCCCCACATGTCTAAGGTTCTATTTTGTTAAAACCAAGTTCCCTAGATGACATTGACAGCATCCCAGTGGATTTCATGACTCAGGAATGGGGTCCTGATGCATGTACCACTTCAATATAGAGCCTATCCACATAACAAAGTCTTTTATTCTCTGACAGAACTGGCTGTTCCTTCTCCCCTTTAGCTTAAACTGAAACAAAGACCAAATACTGACAGTTCACCCATTGTGATAGTATCTCTTTTTTTTAATTTAACAGAAAATAGCTGTAAAGAGTAAAGCGACAGAAAATAAATGAGATTCTAAATTTAAATCAGGCATTTTGTTGCTAAAGCAACCAGAATCTAAAATTATATAATGCAGATAATCACTTATCATAAGAACACAAGCAAATATATGCTGGAAAGGAACTGGTCTTAGAAATTATAATTATTGAAATAAATGGAGAGATGACAGCTTGCAACTCACAATGGATCCAGTACCATTCTAAAGTGATAATTTGTTCTGTTTTATCATCATAAAACTAAACATGTTTTTCAAAACTTGTCTTTAGACAGAGATGAATACAAAAACACAGGGGACCCCAAGAGGAACCATAGATGATTATTTAAAATCAACCACATTTATCAAAAAGAAATAGTTGCTATGGTAACATCCAGCTCTACTGTCAATAAAGTTGACCCTGGTCTTCATTTTACTTAAATTTATAGACATTTGAAACACAATAGCCTTGAACAAATCACAGCTAATATGTTCTTGAACTCATATTATGTGGGTATTGTGGACATTGACATAATGAACACATTATGGACACATTTGTGGACACAAATGATTAGCAATATTTTCAAGTAAGATTGACCTAAAATATGTTCTTAAATCATATTAAATCAGTATTATAAAGACATGAATGATTAACAATATTTTCAATAAGATTGACCTAAAACATATTAAAACTTGCCTTTGTGGGAGTTGGTTTTCTTATCAGTTGATGGTTAGATTTTTTTCAGATTTTTTCTAATATCTTTAGGTCTTCTATTTAATTCCTTTTTATATTTTAATGTTAGATTTTATGGATAAACAAGTTCCAGGTTTTGAAAAAAATGTATTTTACTTTGTTACTGTCCTGCCAAATTGTAAAAAACAAAGAGTATTCATTTCAACTACTTCAAAATATTAGTACATTCGTTGAGATATGTGACATGGCATAGAGCAATTCTGAAGTTGTTTAAGATGAAAAGTAAATTTTTGGGCTAGGAAAATAGCTCAGAAAAGTGCTTGCCTTGTACCTGACTTTGGATCCTCAGAATTCTCATGAAGCTGAACTTAGCAGCACCCACCTATAATCCCAATGATCCTGTGGCAAGAGTGGAGACAGAGAAAGGAGACTCCCCCAGAAGAAAAAAATGGGTCAGCTAACCAACACATACAATGGCAAGCAAAGTCAAGGGCAAGAACTGACACTCATATACTTTGACCTCCATTCCTGTACATGGTACTTGTATTCTCATACCCACAAAATGCATATACACTCATACACCCAACATACATAAGCATGCATGCACAAGCACACACACACACAGACATACACACAGAGAGGGAGAGCAGAGAACATAGAGAGAGAGAGCAAGAGAGAGAGGGGGAGATTAGAGTCAAATATCAAGTTCGTGTTTTGTATCAGCTGCATAACACTTATAATTTTTAGGGCGTGAATCAAACCTGATATTGTGGGACATGCTGTATTCTTCTCTGCTGTATCTTGTTTCATTCATGTGTCTTAAAATCTGTATTAGAAGCACACATTGGTTATATAGTAAAAAAAGTCTCCTATGTAATTTCTTACCAATATTCTGAGGTTTCCATTTAGAAAGTTAAAACATACCAAGCAAATGTAAGAAAGAATAATAGCAGTGATTTGTCTTTTTCTCTCTCTTTCGTGTTATTCAGGAACAATTTAAGCTCAAAACCAATAAAAGGCCTATACCTATACCTGGAAATAAAGAGAGAGAGCAAGTATATCTTGGCATAGGCTTTTAGGTCAAATATGTGACTGAAAAGAAGGAAAGTTACCCAGGATATGGCTTCAAGGAGAGAGTATGAGTGCAGAAGAGGCTAGGAGGGATGATGCTGAGGAAGGCTGTCCAGCACCCGCTACTGAGTTCAAAGCTTGGTAAAGAGGGTGTTTGCATGGCAATATGTCTCAATTGATAATGATGAGGGGAGGGTGATGTGCAACAGTCCAGAGCTTGATCAAGTCCTGCTCTCAAACCTCAGAGTCACTCTGATCCTGAGCAACAGCAAGATGTCCCAGCTAAAGAATAGTCCATATTCAAGGTGGAGTCTCCTCCTTTTGGGAGGGGTTTTAGAAATCTCAAAATGCTCATGTGGACCAGGACAATTGTGAGATCTGTCTGCATTGCTGACACTCTCAGAGTTCATTGGGTGCTTGAGCCTGGTTTCATGAGGCACTTGTTCTGGGAGGCTGTCTGGCACACTACATGAAGTCCAGGTGCCTGCCTGAAGTCCAGGTGCCTACATAATATCTGGGTGAGTGCAGGACGCCCAGGTGCCTCAGGGAGGACCAGATTCTTGTGGGATAGCCAGGTCCCCTTGGGATATTCGGATGTCTGTGAGAGGTCCAGGTTACTGTATGATGTCCAGATGTCTGTTCGGTGACCAGGTGCCTGTGTGAGGCCCTGGTGCCTGAAGGATGTCCAGGTGCTTGAGGGATATCCAGATGCCTGTATAATGTCCAGGTGCCTGAGGTGTGACCAAGTGCCTGCATGTTATCTCTGTGTTTTCAAAGATAATGTTCATCTCCTCTGAGTAGGAGCAAGATACCTCTAAATGCAGTTTTATATGATGTTTAAAAGGAAGGACGAAGAATGACCTTCTTACCTCTGCTACTCTTTTAATGTCCAAGAGCAATAGACGTAGTATGTATTTAGAGGTAGTGTGTGCTTAAATAAATAAGTAGTTTGCATATGTATAGAGAATAGGGATATACCACCCTAAATCTGCCTCATTATCATAAGGATTATTTTAGGCTGATTCTTTTGAGGACCAGCAATTTCAAAAGTTCTGAAGGCTGAGAAGCAGTTGTCCTTCTGTAATGGATATTCAGTACCTTAAGGGACCTTTCATTTCTTGTCTCTCTGTGACAGGAGCAGAAAGATGATTCTAAATCTCTAGAGGCTCTGATTGGTTGACTTGGATCTACAGAACTCACCTTGCCTTTGTTTGTTGTGTGTTTCCTGGTCACTTTCTCTTGCCTGTTTCTTTCCATACTCTTATTTCCTTGCTACAGTGTGCACAATGCTATTTAATACTGAATTCAAAGTTGTGTCTTTGAGATTTTTCTCATTTTACTGGTCACCTCCCATGTACATATGAGATATTCATGTTAAATGTTAAACAGCGTTCATATGTTTGTGTTTGTCCTGTCATCCTGTCTTTTGTTACAACGATCTGTCCCACCTAAGAACTATGTAATATAGAGAAGAAACATGCCTCCTATGTCTGTAAGCATTTGTGTGTGCTAATTTTTCTCCATTTCCCTCTGTAAACAGTGGCATTCAAAAGCAATAAGCTTCTTGGTATTTAAATGCCATTTCCTACTATGAGACCCAAGACTCCTCAGACAGGAAATAAAGGCTTATCTTGAAACTAAGGTACAGAAAGTCTGAAGGTTGAAATATGCTATCATCTTGTGCCAGAAAGTGAAAAAGCTTTCAAAAAATATTACATGGATATGTTAATAATATAGAAGAAAAAAAAAAGAAAACTCAACTTAATATAGCTCTCCTTAGCAAACTGAAGAAAATTTGAGCTTCAAAATGAATAAGAGCAGATTGTCAAGCATTAAAACAAATAGGATATTGTCTACCCATTCGGATATGTATAAATAAATGAGCAAGTTGACAAGTTAATGCAACTAATATATTTACATAGTTTCTATAGTACCTCCCCAGAAAATGTATATCCATTAAAATATTTATCCATTACCAATTCTATTTTTTCAATACTTTTTAGAAGAGAATCCTGGCAAACAACAATCAGATAATCAGATAATCAGATAATCAAGGTGAGCATCAACAGCAATACACAAACTGAAAGTATGCACCCCAATAGAATGCAGAGAGAACACATAATCACTGCTATACGCTGTCTGCCAGAATTAGTACATTGTATCTGATTATGAGGGATAATACAACTGTGAACTTCACGGTATTCTACACAAAAATTGGCTGTATATTTCAACATTTTAATATCCTATAGATCAAAGGAAAGCTAAGTAAATCATAATTGCCAGAAGAGATTAATAACTTCAAACAAGATTCTTGATTCCATCATTTTCTTATAAATAATACTATTGATAATAACTCATGAACCTTGAACAGTAATTAACTATTACAAATTACATAACATGCACCATGAATCTGTGGTAGTTTCCTACCAAATCTGGTGGATTTGTTGCTACATTGCAGGAAATATCAAAAGATATTTTGATATTACAGAGAAAAGCAAGATATCATTTCAAAAGTAGTCCCAAACATATGAAAACTATACTTTTTGTATTGTACATATAGCTTTTTTTAAAGGTGGAGATAATTTTCAAAATATAAATGAATAATGTATTTGAAATGTTCAAACTGAAGAGGATCAGTTACTATTGTCTATTCCCTTAGTTTTCTTCATATCCCATTCCATTCACCAGAATCAGCATTACAGAAAACCACACTGTGGTTTCATGAAGGGTAATAATCCTGATGCCACTGTGAAATTTAGCTATTCCAATTTCCTTTCCCTTTATTTTTGCGTTATAAACCATAAAATGTTATTTTCACATTGTTGCCTCTATATCTTCGAAAACAAAAAAGGTTCAAGAGAAATGAAAAGTGACACAAAATGTAGAAACAAGATATTTGCAATGTTGTGTTTTCATTATTGATATTACAAATAGGAGTTCATTATAATTGGCCTTTGTGTACTTTACATTTTGACACACTAACTTGAAGGAGACACATATTTTGTTAAGAACAAAATGCTTTAAACACAGTCTTCA
Organism: Cricetomys ansorgei; assembly: GCA_026225945.1. Classification (NCBI taxonomy): domain Eukaryota; kingdom Metazoa; phylum Chordata; class Mammalia; order Rodentia; family Nesomyidae; genus Cricetomys; species Cricetomys ansorgei. The sequence goes on from JAMJFZ010000056.1 coordinate 21,686,110, forward strand.
ACTTCTGTAATATCAAGGTAACTATGTTGAAAGAGCCTGACTCATATCTGTAAAGATTAAAAATGATAAATCAGAGGTTTTTTAAGGCAATATAATTATAATTATATACAACTCAAAAGTTGCACCAAGATTAACTTCTTAAAACTAGTGTGATGGAATTATACAACACGTGATATAAATCATATTCTGTTGTGTATTTTTTCTCTACAAAAACTGGCATTTTATGCCATGTATTTGCTATCCCACTGTTGCTGCATTGAGCTTTTGTAACACTCAGTAATCATAAATAACTATTGGGGTATTGAAAACATGCATTTTCTTACAATTTGTATTTGATTTAATGAAATTTTAGAAAATTTTATGCACTTTGTTATGTTTTTATGGCTTTGTTTTGGAAGGGAAAATGATTCAAATATGCATTTTCTTTATATTTAGCATATCACAACTATTAACATGGATTTCCTTATCCACAACAATTACAAGTAAAAATGTCTCAGTACACCAAAGTGAACCAATTCAACTCAATGTGAGAGATGAAATGTTTGCTCTGTCCACTCTCTGATTCTCCGATAGAGGCAATATTAATGAGAGACAGTGCAAAGTAATAAAACACAACATATAAATATGTAATTAAATGAAAGAAGAGAACACTGTATTCATTCTATAAGTAGTCTTGAAAATGTGTTAATTGGTTTGGGATAAGTTTCACTTTTTTGTTATTATCTCATTTGAATAGTAAGAAAATACAGATTTATCTTAAAATTGTACAGTGGAACTTTGTGTGTAGGTGTGTGTGTGTGTGTGTGTGTGTGTGTGTGTGTGTCATTATGGTAGTGGCCAAAGGAAAAGATAATTCTTCAATTAGAATATTTCAAAAATTATTTTCTTTGTTTGCATGCCAAACATTCTCCTTGCTGTTATCTGATCTTGGTAATTCATTCATATATTACATTTCTTAAAGAGCGGGGTCTTTTTCCTGTTAAGGAAAGAGTCAGCAAAAACTTGAGAGTAAAGGAGAAAGTGCTAAAATTAAAAGTTGGTAAGTACCATAAAACTCTGCCCAGACAGCTGCCATCGCAGTGAGTTGAGATTAACACAAACATAGAAGAATCACCTCTTGCCAACTTCATTTGGAGAGCCCAGCCACTCATGTGTGATAGAGTAAATTTAAAAGTCCAGATGATACACGAGATACTTGGAAAGACTGGCCAAAGCTTTCAGTTAGCTTTCAAATTTATTTCCTCACACATGGATGGCCATTCAGTTCAAACGAAAGCAGAGAAGCACAACTTATCTACAAATATGTCCAAGAAATGTTTGGTTTGGTTTCAGAAAATATCGACTGTTGTATATTTTTCTCTTTTCCTTCTTATGAATTGGTTGGCAAGCTTTAAGAGGTGCCGTTATCTGAACTTTACAATAGCAGTTAGATACTATGTCATCAAATAGCGAATCACATGGGACAGTATAAAATATGAATCTTAATTTTTCAAAAGTAGACATATAAGAGGAATATGCACCAACAGGTGGGAAAGGAGCCTATAGGTGGGAACTTCTCTGCTGGAAATCAAACCCAGGGACTCACACACAGTAGGCAAATTCCTGCAAATTCCAGCTCAGAAAAGAATTTATTAAGTGAATCCCTCAGATAAAATGCATGAGAAAAATATGGTACATAGAAAGTATTCTCTTAAATCCATTCACTAGTAAAAGCTCATCTTAATGTGAAAATATTCCCTAACTTCCGGATCCTCATTACCATCATAGTGTTTCTCTGTCCCAGTCAATATTCATTTAAGTTTGATTTTCAGATAAGTTTGTTTAAAAGCTAATAAAAAGTAAAAGCATTTATTTATTTTAAAAAGTATTTAAAACATACAACTGTGGCTTAAAATGCATGGTCACTGAATAAGAGCTGGCATAATAGTGGCTCAGAATAGAAATTAGTCTTTTTTGTTAAATTGGACTTTTTAAAAATTAAGAATAATGCAAAAAAGACAAATTTTAAAAATATATTTGGTTAGTTTAATTATTCACCGTTTAATTACTAAAAATTTGTTTCTATGCTTAAAAAAATAATATTCAACTTTGCCATGATTATAACACAGAACAGTGGGGGAAAAAAAACAACCTAAACTCATTTTTCAACATTTACAGGAATCTTAATAAAAGCAAATACCACTTCGACTAGTAACGTACATAGTAAGGAATGACATCAGTCTTTCTCTGAGAACTTAATACAAGCTCTTTATGGGTATGTTTCTTTTAAGTTGTTTCTATATGTTTACATTATTCAAATAGTTGTAATTATAAAATAAAGAAGTGGTTACTTCTTTCTAAAAATAAAATGTGAAAAGTAAAAGTATAATTCTTTGCATATCGCTGATTTTAAGCAAAATTTTATGATTCTGTTAACAGTATGCTTAATGACTATTATTAGTCAGGGTTCTCCAAACAGACAGAATCAGTAAGATTGATGATAGGTGATGATGATAGTTGATAGGTACATTCATGCATACATATATGATGGAATTTATTAAGACGTGAATTATGTAATTGTGAAGACTCAGAATTCTCATGATGATCCATAAGCAAGCTAGAGGGTAGTGGAGATGAGTGGGTGGCTCCACATTTAAAGTCATTAGAATCCATGGAATCAGCACATTAATTCTCAGTCCATGCAGACACCTGAGAATCCAGAGTTCCAAGATGTAAAAGTAGGAAAGAGGCATATCCCATCTCCAGAACATAAAATGATACAGATAGATGGTTGGGTAGATACAGACAGAGAGATCTAGATAGGTCATACATGTATGTGGAGGTAAAGATGTATGCCTAAAAGTTGGCAAGTCTATATATAATAAAATAAATTTTTAAAGATGAAGATAGAGAAACAGATAAAGGGAGAAAAGGGGAGAAGGGAGAAACGAAGGGAAAAAGGGAGGGAGGAAAGGAAGAAGAGACCCTTTCAGACGCCCTACAAGCAGGCATAATCAAAAACAAGTTTATTTACTGTTAAATTGTGTTCATTACCAAGTCTAAAATTGCTGAGAGGAGAAGAGTTATTCCACAAAGCCGGTGAACAATAAGAATAAGTTATTATGAAATATTAATATTTCTACATTTCAGACATGTAGACAGAAGATTGAGAATTTGATGAAGACCCAAGAAAGCTAAGATCTGTACCCAATTTTCTGCTTTTTTCCCCCTGTGTAATTCTTCAAAAGTCTCTTGCACTCTTTGAACCACAGATGTTTCATATCTGAGACAAAATCAGTGATGGATACAAGAAGCAAAATCATATGGTCATTTCTGTGTCACAGCTGACCAGCAAATATTGAAGGTAATTCTGCATTGTATATAGCAATACAAGGTTATCAGTGATTGATCTTATTCTCCCATTGGCCTATGCGTGACATTCTATACTTAATTAAATTTTGGAGAGGTATTGATTTATGATCAAAACTTCATGGCTTAAAGTATTCATAGCAATCTTTTAGTTCTTCCCACCTAAATTTCTCTGGCTAATGGAGAAGACTCTAATAACTGTTAATTACCTTTCTTAATGACATATGCCTTTAAAATCACTCATGTCTAATCTATTTTAATTTCATCATAAAATTCAAGCTTTGAAACTATAATAAAATCTGCACATATTATTTTTATTTATTTACTTCTAATATTTAAAAGTACTAGGCAATTCTGAGTTAAATTAATAAGTACCCTTCTTTCAGTTCAGTGGAGAGAACTTTGTAAGAGTAAATAAGTAAGTGCAGTCACTAAGATTTGTCATAACCTTCTCTCTTTTGAATATGCAATTTATTTTGCTTATGGCCAGCTTAAACATGTCACTTTTAAGGAAGCATTTGACTGAAGTTATTCAGTAAAATAGAAACAAAAGTCAAGAGAGCTCATAGATTAAAACACTGAATTAAAAATTATTTATCCACTTAGCAATTATTTAATATATTCTCCACCATAGTGTCTTAAGCTGTGAATTGAAACTCTATATGGGATAACATAAATGAAGATGGGGGCATTTAAAAATTGGTAACAGTAAAAGATTTCTGAATGCCCCAAAACCAAAACTTCAAAATAAAATGAGTGATGAGTCTGAGCTATTTTAGATTGGACTCTGTAGAAGTAGATGTATATGTAGACATGGATGTGGATGTAGAGTCACCAGATGTAGACACTGGTTCAGGGCAGAGGACAGTTTATTCATTTGTCTAATTAAATCACTGATTCTACCTGGAGCCCTGGAGCCTTAGAGTGTTTCATCCTCTTTAAAATCTATTCTTAATCCTCAAACTGGAAAGCTTCAGCCTTCATACAATCTAGAATATTTAAACTTCCAGCCTAAACCTAGAAGGCTTCAGCCTTAGCCTTCTGAGACTTACTGCTGCCTGGACTACTCTGACTATCTCCTTGTGCACTCTTACTCTTCTGGTCCAACTCACTTTCTGTTCTGCGCTTCTTTTACCAAGATCTGCTGTGTCTCTGTTTCTCTGTGTCTCTGCCTGAGCTCTCACTGCTCCATCCTGCCTCTGCAACTAACTCTGCTGTAATTGACTCTGTAACTGGCTCTTCAACTGACCTTTATAACTGGCTCTTCAACTCACTCTTCAGCATGCTGCTCAACTGACTCTTCTGTGGAGTCCTCAACTTATACTTCCACTCATTCTTTGGCCTGCTTCTTAAGTGAATGTTACTGATTGTTCCAACTGACTCTGTTAATTGCTCCTCTGTCTGCCTCTGAACCCACTGACTCTAACGCCTATGTAACTCTCTTTAAATGAGCCGAGAGTCTGCCTTTTCTCGTGAAAGTTGGGTGTGTCCTTACTCTACTAACTCTTCCTCTGATTAGTCATTTTGTCTGCCATTCACTCTGATTCATCTCAGACGTTATTTCCTGTGTGACACTGACTCCTTCTCAGACACTGAGTTCTGCTTCCTGTGCCTGCTTCTGAGAAGACTCAACCAAGAAACTTCTCCAGCTTCTCTGTCCTTGAAAGAGAACACAGAGTAAAATGTCAGCTAGAAAGCTAAACTTAATTGCTACTCCTCGCAGTCTCCCCCCTCCCCTTAGAGTCCAGTAGTGGTATTGGTCACCAGGTCCGGTCACTACCTAACAATCATTTTAGAGGTCAAACCCCTGTGAGCCAATCCTAAAATGCCAAGGCATGTAACTCCTGGCTTGCTTTTTTTTTTCTTTTCCTATATAAACTCAACTTCCCCCTGTGAGCCGGGCTGCGGCCGCTCATGCTGTAACAGGGAGGCCTATGACCCGGGCTCGAGTCTGAATAAAGAGACCCCATGTGTTTTGCATCAGATCAGTCTCCTTGGTGGTTTTGGGGGGATCCAAAAGTGGGCACAACACTTCCACAGTTTTTTTTCCCCCTAGAGATTAAAAACATAGCACACCATTGCCTTCTGAATACTGGATTAAATGTATGTCTACATTCCATCCAGACCACACAGGCCTCTAAATGTAGCCCCTAGAATATAGACCTTATCTTTTACACAGTGCTATTCCTCTACAGCATTCTTTTTGGTTCTGAGCACAGGGATCTAATTTGTGTACTACACAATCATCATACTATACAATGCAAAAGAACATGGCTGACATTTCCTTATCTCAAATTCAACACTTATGTGTCATAAGCTATAATAAACATAGTTTTCTGCTCTTACAGAAATATAATAGTTTTATGTGGAAAACCAAGATTTTCTGTATTTTTCTGCTACCAATTCTTGGCATATAATTATCAAATTAATATACCTTAGATTGCACTGTGGTAGAATGTTTACTTTTGAACATTGCTGTTTGACTTGTAGACTAGAGTTTAATTAAAAAAAAAAAAAAAGAAGGCCATATTAAGTGAATTTTGGCTTGGGATTATGACACACTTTCTGACAACTTTCTAAAATGGTCCTAAACATAATTCTGTTGTTTTATACTACATATTTCTATGAAGCAGAATTCTCAAGATTGACAATTATAAAATCAAACTATTGACGAACTCTAAAAAACACTGAAGATACTTCCTGGAGAATCAAATATTCAGCCAAGATTTAATTGGCTATATAAAAGTATATAAACATATCCATCTTATCAGAATACAAATTTACTTTTATCAATAATAAATGATAAAATTACATGGATATCAAAAATTGCTTTAAATTAATTTTTTGTATTATTTATTATCAGTAAGTGAGTAGTATACTTGTTCTTCATACTTATAAATTCAGGATTATTTAAAAGTTCCTCAAGTTGTTAGCCAAAGGGGCCCATGAATACCTCCAAACAGCCCTGACTATTGCCAAGGCTATTGGTTATTCTTCACAAACTGTCAGTAAAGTCCTATTGCTGAAGGCCACAACTACACAACTCACTACACATGAAGAAGTTGAGCTGGTGCCTACCTATAGCCTTCACCCTTATAGACTAGTTAGTGTTCATGGTACTGGAAGGTACTCTGTAAGCTACCAAAGAAGAAAGGTAAACACCATTCAGCTACATACTCTTTTATTTATAATAATGACCTGCCTGAAAGACGTGGTACAGAAATAGTGGCACAATGCTTCTGGGAGTAACCAATCAATCTCTGATTTGATTTAAGGCCCACTCCATGAGATGGAACCCATGCCCACATTGCTTGAGTGGCCAAGAGCTTGTGACCAGATGGGCCAGAGACCTAGGGGAAAACCCAAACCTACTGTCCTGCTAAAGGAATGGCCATAAAATGACTTCTATGGACATAGGATATACCCATATATCCATATGATATACCCATAGATCAGTACCTTGCTCAACCATCATCAGAGAAGCTTCCTCCTGCAGTAAATGAGAACAAGTACAGAGAAAATGGGCAGAGAGCAAGAGACCTGGGAACACTCAGTACTAAATAGGATGTCTCCACCAAGTCCCTACCTCAGGGCTCAAGGAACCCTGGAGACAAAAAGATAGTAAGATCCAGAGGGGATTGAAGACAAAAAAGAAATAAGGCCCTCTAAACACAGCAGGACCGCTCCACATATGAACTCATAGAGCCTTTAGCAGCATGCATGGGGCCTGCACTGGTATGTACCAGATAGGGTCCCAACACTGACAGAAGTGGACGTAAACACTCATCCCTAACCCAGAAGCTGTCTCCAGTTGATAACAACTTGCAAATGAAAAATTGGTTCTATGCAACAGAGTCTCACTGGGATAAAAACCACTCTTCAATTCAGGCCCCATTGTCGTTTTCTGATGCTTGGATCTGGGCTTCTCAAGCCTTCTTTGTTTGAGGGCCAAAAGGTAAATGTTTTCTTAAAAGGTACTACCATTTCTAAATGTTGTATCTAAGCTTTGAAGTCTTTTGTAACCGTAACTTTTTTACTGGTAACTGAACTCCTAACAGAACTCCACCCCCTTCCCCCCCAACCCCAGTTCCTTTTCCAGCTGTTGGCAGTTACTAAGAAAGATTCCTAACTTGTAAACTCCCTTTCTCTCTGAAAGTTTAGGAAGGAAAACAAAGAGAAGAAGAAACTTTTACAGTCCTTTCAGGCTGTCTTAATCTGTCTAAACATGGAAAACTGGATTAACTTCTAACATTTTCTATCCCAACAACTAACTGCTCTCCTACTTATCTTACCTTCTCACTTGTCACCAACCAACTGTCTTTTTCCAAAAGACACACTTTCTTAAATAGCTCTCTCCGCAAGCTGTTCCCAGAAGTCCAAGAGGCATGTAATCATAAGGAAGGCTTACAGTACAAACAACTTCTTGACAAAGTGTCTCACTACACCCTATTCCCAGAAGTAGACGGCCACACAAAATGAACTCTGTGACACATTTAGAGGTTCTTTATCTTATAAGGTTTTGTCAGGACCTTTTTTTCTTTCTTACAGGTCCTTTGTGTATATTATGGCTTCCAGTTTTGTGTTTTTAGGGAATTCCTGTGCAAACAAACATGTGTGTCTCTGTTTCTACATATGTATCTCATGCTTTTTTTTCTGGCTCTTTTTCTTCAGTTTGTTTGTTTGTTTTTGTTTTATCTTATTTTATTATTATGCTTTAGATGGCTATGTGTTTTCTGAGACGTGACAGAAGGGGTATGAATTCAGACTTGGGGGGGCTGAATCTCAGAGGAGTTGGGGGAGGAGAAACAACAATCAGAATATATTGTATGGGGAAAAACCTACTTTCAATGAAAAAAAGAAAAAGTTTTTCATAACAAAATGGAGTTTAAAGTTGAAAAACTAAAGTCTTTGTGTACACTATGAAATTATGAAAATATATTTTGAAACAGAAAAAAAGCAAAAAAATATAATGAGATTAAAGGACTAGACTATGCATGGTACTGCTTAGGTACAAGACTCTAAGTTCAAATCTGGCTTGTGATGTGACCTTTGCACCAGTTAACTGTGCCTTTGTGGCTACAGCTGTGAAATAAGAGCACTGATAATCCTTACTTCTTAGGTAGCCAATGAGCCTTTAAATAAGTTGATATTATATACAAGGTGCATGGAACAATGCTGCATAGTTAATGCAATATAAATGTACTGTTATCATTATGTACTGAATTTATATTGAAAAGTATATTCCATTATTATATAGTTTGATATATAAAGTAGTTATAAAATTAGAACTATATAAATTTGGCTTCATGCTATTTTCCACTGGGATCAAAAGTAACAAATTATACATCATAAAATGCCAGTTTTAGTCCTCCCAACTGACCATTTATACATCTCCCTAATTCAATATGTTAGTAATATTAATATTACTCTAATTTAAATAAAGCTTACCTCATTCAAACTGACATAAAGCACAAGGGCTATTAATGGTAATAATTCCAAGATTTTAAAAAAGGCAACAGCTTGGATTTAGAGTTTAAAACAGCGTAAGAACTACCTCAGGGAAGGAATAAAATATGTGTATAGATTAAAAGTTATATATTTTTCATCAACTTATTGATTTAAAATAATTTTTTGTGAAAGACCTAGTACATCCATAAACTTAAGCTCAATATTTTGATTCACATGAGATCAAAACGATATATACAAATAAATAAAATACCAAAGGATCTGCAGTTGAAAGAAAATTGAAAAATATATTATGTTAATAAAAGCTATTTTAAACAGCAAAAATGCAGACATTTACAGTTCTAGACTGCCAGTCCATCTTTCATCATAAATATGTGGTTGATACCATTTTTATCATATGGATTACTTGATAGTGCAAAACAAAAATCTTGGAAATGCAATACCGGCTAATGTATAACAAGCATGTTATGAAAATTTCAGCTCAAAAGAAGGGAAAAAATTATTGTGATTGCCCCAACACTCAGGTAAAAGTTCCACACTGCATTGACGTTTTCACTTATCCACTTTGGATTCTTTGATGGTAATGAAAGGGTTTGAATTTTATGCTGTAGAGAGAGGGTGGGGGAGCCATCATTCCCAAAGTCTTTGGAAAGGAGGAAGTGGAGGAAAGCTACATACTTCGTGAATGGGTGAGCCGAACAAACTCAACAACAAGGAAAGGGAATTGAGTTTAACTGACAAGGTGAATGCTCTGCAGGAGGAAGATAGTGAGGAGGAGAGGGAAGGGGTAAAGAAGGAAGGGATATTTCACAGGAAATCAATTTCCTGAGATGGCACATCATACAGACTTAAGAGGCCAAATTTTACTGATTTAACTTTAGCTGGAGACTCAAAGCTGAGAAATTACCAGTGAAGTATTCCCTGGATGTTAATATATGCGAAGTCCAAAGCCAAATTTCCAGGAAAGTAAAGAAATAAATTAACACTAGACACTTAAGTAATATAATGCATCAAATTAACAGATTAAGTCATGATTATCTCCATACATAACAAAAATATTGAGTGATAAATTCAGAAGAAAACATCCGTTGTAAGTAAAAGGGATGTCTTAGTTCAGAAAAGGTGTGTTAGAAGTCTATGTTAATCTTTCTCATGCATGAACAAAGTTGGCAAGAATATAGTTTGGTCATACTTTCTATGAATGTTTTGTGGAAATTGTTTCACTCTTTTCTTTAACTAGAATGTGCAACAAACAAATCCAAAACATTTTCCCTTAAGTTATTAACCTGTCCAACTTTCTAATGAAATCTTCAAGTCTTTGGAAAGTTCAATATCTCCATTAGGCTGTGTCCATTTTTCATGAGATGTAGCATTTTAACCCATTAATTAATATCATTATGTATTTCTCAAAAGATTTGCATTATAGTCAGAAGAACCTGTTAAGTCATAGTGTGTGTTATATAACATAGGGAGGTGTTAGTCCAATATAGAGAAGACAACTGTCCTAATTGCCTTTCCTGGTGTTATGATAAAGTACCACAGTTTAGAGAGAAATATTTCTTCTGCATCATAGTCCCAGGTTATATGATTGAAGGGGAAGTCCAGACAACAGGAACTTGAGGTAGATAATTAACTTCAACAGTAGGAAGTATAACAAGAGCATATGTGTCATACTCAGCTTGCAGTCCCCATTCATAGAGTTCAAGATTCCCTACCCAAAGGAGAGTGCCACTCATGGTGAGCAGATCTTCCCACCCCTATTAAAACAACCAAGATCATTCCCCACAGAGACACACCCTCAAGCCATCCCAATCTATACATGAAAGGTATATTAATGGATGGAAGAGAAGAGAAAAGAGATTTTAATGGGAGACAAAAACAGTATCAGGTGTTTTTCTCATGTCTGAAACCTTGATTCAACAACACTGCACACACACACACACATACACACACACACACACACATTCATATATTTGACATGTGACTAGTCAGGGGTAAGAAAACAACTTTAGTTGGGGAAAAGGAACTATGGGGGGAGGTTAAATATGAGCAAAATACACTTTTATATGTGTAAAAACATCAAAGTGCAGCTCATTATTTTAAATGCTAACTTAAAAACATTGGTTAAATCACCTGATCCTTAATACTTTTAGCATTTCTAACCCTTTGTCTCTGTTTGTTATCCATTCTATTTCACCTCAGAAAAGCATAAGAAAACCTTAACTATCAAATTTGATTACTCAGGTAAGTGAAGATGACCAAATATGTAAATCACTGACAGAAGTAAAAGCTGCTGCCTGGACCATGTCTTCCTATAAAGCAGACAGAACCATATGCTCATGTTATTCTCTCAGGCCTAGCAGCATATTCATGGTCCTCATAACATATTTCCAAGAAATGATTACTGACAAAACATTTTAGTCACCTATAAAACTGAGGCCACACTGTGGTGGATAAGAACTAAAGAAACACTTTATTTTGTATCTTTTGTGTATATTTCTTCTAAATGTATCTATTTTATTTGGGGGAAGACCCTAAATTAACAGATCAAACTTGGCATCCTGTGAAAGCTTTCTTTTGCTTATGTATTTTTATTTTTATATTAGTTATATTTCTTTCAAAGACAACAATTCTATCAAATTTATTGCAATTAAAACAGTATGTTTTAAAATAATTAAAATCAGAGCATAATATGGGTTTGTGCATCTGCAATACAAATTTATCAAGCTCATCTCATTGTCTCCGTTGCAGTGAGCTTTGCCAACCTGAAGATCAAGCAAAGGCAATTGATCAGACATCATGAACACTAGAAATTCTAGAACTCTACTCATTACGTCAGACTAACAAAGATAACTGTAAGAGAACTATTCTCCAGTTGCTCCTCACACTCCAGTGTAGTTCACTGTGATTTAGCAAGGACAGACATTTAAACATTTTGGTCCTTGGGCCATAGGCATTTAAGCTGCACCATTATAAGAACCAATCCATCCACTGGTGTAATGGAGGGTGCAAGCCTTGTGGATACAGCATTATTCAAGCCCCTACACTTGCCTTACCACCTCAGCACTCTACCAAGGATGATTACCTCAAGCAATGAGCTGTAGCCAGTTTCCATGGAGCAATGTTTAGTTCCTAAATCATTCTGCTGGGAAGGAGGTAAATTCTCCTACGGACTAGCCTGCAGGAAATCAGTCTTAGACAATTAATCGCTACTTCTCGCTACCACAGTTAGAAGCCAGAGCTCATTTCCTTAATACCTGTTCAGACTCAGACAGAACTCTGGCATGTGATACGCACAGGTATACGCACAGAAAATTTCAACCTGGAGAGGAAAAACATGATGATGTTGTCATAATGGGTCATTTTCCCTGAGAATATGAGAGAAAAATAAGATTTGGGGAGCAAGGTGAACAGTTTCTGCTTTCTAATATCTGGAGTCTACGCATGCTGCAGCATTGTCTCCCAGTGGCAGCAGCAGTGGTATATTCCTTGAAACATTACTCATAGTGCTCTGAGTATATTTTCCCTGGTGACACAGGTTTGTACCCTGCATCTCCAATTTTCCTAGCGATTATATGACCTACCTAATACATATTTTAATGAATTTAATTTCTATCTTTTTGTTTTGAGGTGTTTTATTGTTGGTAGTTTGTTTGTGTGTGTTTTTTTCTGAAGAAAGTTTTCGTTCTGTCCTAGAACTCATCAAGTAGTCCAAGTTGTTACAGCAATCCTCCACCTTTGCATCCCTGGGATTATAGGCAAGAGCTACCACTCAGTTCCTTTTCTGTTTAAGCAAGCTAAGCAGCTTCTCTTTCTCCTAACCAGCATTTTGACAGATATTGAGTTATTTCAGGCATGGCTGTAAGTACCATATCCCCATGGAAACAAAACCTAAAACTGGCTTTATGGACAAGTTGAATTTGGAGGTAATAAGGACCCAGCCTCAGACAACCCATGGAACCAGTGGCTCAGCATTTAATTAAATTATCACCTATAGTTAACTGGAATGAAGAGCTAATTGAAGACTGAGTTCAGAGGATTGGAGAAGTGTGATGATGTAACAATGTGAATGAACATAAAGAAAACAAATCCTGAGAGAAATGCAAAGAAAGCATAGTATAAACTCACATATAAACTCACAGTAAGGAACTTTCCATGACTAGTCTAAAAGGATTTCCTCATCTCAAGGAACAAAGTAACTAAATTGTGTCAAATAACATAACATCTAAATTTATTTCCTTGACACATTCGTTAGGTGGAATTCAGAGAATCAACTAGACAAGAGAAGACCCCCTAAAAACCAAAATAATTCATTTAAGAATATTCTGAGAAAGACTCTGAATACTGCAAATATCCAATCCTTGCTGAGCCTCTCCCACCAGGAGAGACAGACTCTTGTTACTTTTTGCCTGCCCAATGCTTCTCTACACAGATAATTGTCAGTGTGCCACATCAGGACCCAGATTTACAAAAGTAAGCTTTCATGTACTGTTTCCCATTCTCAGTGGTCTAGGATCAAAGCCAGATCCTGCTCAGTCAGTTGGAGTTTGGGGGAGATGAGCTCAAGTTCCCATTTGACCTCACTTGGAGACAGTTCACCCACTAAATTTTTCTCACTAACATAGGGGAAACTATGAAAAGTATGTATTATGTATGTATGCATGAGCATGGGTTCTGATTGTAAACTAAGAAGGAAAGGAATCTATTATCAAATAAGCTAATTTTTTCATGAGAGATATACCAAGCAGAAATTTTTGATATCCACTTAAACAGCTAAAAAGATATCTAATATTTAGCAGGTTAGTTGATTGAAATCTGGACTCATGGTTAAATAATATCTAAGAGTAAGAATTCTTTGTTATGGTTTAGGGGAAGATTTTTGTTGTAGATATGAGGGAAAGTAGAGCCAGAGGAATCTGGAAGTGCCCAGGGCAGGGAAAGAAAGTAGTAGATTAAACATAGTCATCAGACTGAACTGGGCTCATGAGAGAAGAGAGAGAAGAGGATAACAAGAGAAGAGAAGAAAAAGGGGAGCTAAAGAAATCAAGAAAGAAGACCAAGAGGGCTCATGGCCCAAATGGCAGGGATATTTAGGAATCAGAAGCTGAAGAAGGGAAGCCCATAAGTTGGAAAAGTTTAGGGTACAGGGCAGGGCAGGGTGAGAAGAGCTCAGAGAAACCACAGGTGCTGAATGAACCAGGAGGCCAGCATGTGCTCTGGTATATTAATAGGTAACACAGTTAGTCATTTGTTCCTGGGGGGGGGGTTGTTTTGTTTTTGTTTTCTTGGGGTTTTTTTTGATGTGATATTCCAGCCTTTTGTTGATGATAAGGGGCCACTTAATCTGTTCTGTAACTGCTACTTTGCTGAAATTATGTTGTTGGTCAGGGCTCAGGAAGGCTGGAATTTTGGTCAAAGACTGGGAGAGCAAAAAGGGTTCAGGCCAGGAACATATGTCTCTCTTGCTACCCAAGTTCTGCAGGACCACCTGGGGCTAGTGAAGTCCAGGCAGTTTTGGATCTGTATAGAAGTACTCGTTCAAGCCAGGAGCTCAGACTGGTTGGAAATTCTAGCAGATGCATCTAGTTTACATGAGTTTTCAACAAGTCCAGGGCTAGCTGGTTTTGATTTGGAGCAGTTTGCAGTCTTCAGTTGATTGGAAATCTGTTGGGACTAATATAGACTTAGAACAGAAGGTAAAGTTAAGGAGTTTAGGGGAAAATAACTATATTGAGTATGCACCTGAAGCTTCCAGATCTGTGGTCCTGGTAGCTGAAGGTGTGGAAGTAGTCTCAAGACTACTTGAGAGAGAGGAGAAAGAGAGAGAGGAAGACTCCTCCCACAGGAACCAGCAGTGGACAGGGAAGCTTAGGCTGCTGATTGTCAGGAGTGCTTATCTGTAGTCCTTTTGACCTTGGCAGTTGGATCCAAGTCAATTCCTTGAAGCTTAGGTGAATTTCTTTACATTTACAAATGGAGATGAAAGTTTTAGATATATTAAAGTTACTACTGTTTGTATCTTTACTGAAACCCACATTTTAGAAAAATCAGTAGATTCACACCTGGGTAAAGAATTCTTAATATGATGTGTAAAAAGAAATTTAAAGTCTTTGGGAGCTAGAAAAACGGAACTGAATTCAGCATATGTACCTGGCATTTATTACCCTAGTATCTCCAAAGATCCCAAACCATACTGTTTCAGGAAAAAAAAAAAAAAAAAAAAAAAAAACCCTTCACGGAGACACTGAAGGTGGCATTTCCTTAGAGAACACCAATGTATTTAAAGTGTGCTTAGGTGGCTATTCTTTGGGGATATGCATGGATATGATGCTTTTAAATGGATTATCAAAGAAGAAGAAATTTAGACATCTGCAATGGGGAAAAAACGGCTTGTAAATAGAAAGATAAGGGCATAGTCATGTTAATAAAGAGCAAAGTTGTGGTCATCAGAATGGCTAAATCTGCAGGTATCTTCCCTGGTGAGTAGCTAACCACTGAGACCTTAGACCCAAGTGATTGGGCAGCTCACTTCAGTCAGTTTAGAGATCAGTGTGACTTTTCTGAGATGAGATCACAGATGATTGAAGAGTGTTTTATAACAACATCAGTTCTACTGTAAATCTTCTCTGTAGCTTCCCAAAGGAATCTTGAACAAATAACCCGTGGGGGAAAATGTTCAGTGTGGAAAGAGGAATAGGCAAATATCTCAGAGATCATTAGACAATACCATCAAATTCAGTCTCCCAAACTGTAGAACATTGTCTTCTTTTCATGACGTTTTAATAGTCTGCTCAGCGACTACTTCAAGTATATTATGGGATTCTTGTTTTATCAATTCCAGAGACGAAACATCCCTTCTAGTTCACTACAAGGGCATTCGTTGTACTGGCAAATTTATTACTTGGGCTGTACTTGAAGGGAAATCTCACCCTCCTTTATTTATCACTGAAGGCTAAGACCTGGAGTAGTCGCTAGGCTCAATCACTCGCACAGCTGGCAAGTGGTACTCAGTGTTGGCAGGCACCTTAGCTGGAGCTCTTAGCCAGAACTTATCCATGTCACTGCTGAGTACAGCCTGGGATTCCTAATGGCATGGTGGTAGCTTGCCAATCACCACATGCACTTCAAGGAAGGAAGGAAGACACAGACAGAAGGAAGCTATATTTTCTACAGCAGTGCCATTTGCCCCATTCTGCTTCTCAAATCAGTCACCAAGTCCCAATCATGTTCAAGAGCAGGATACACATACTTAAGGATGAGTGACAAGGTCTAGAAGAGTCCACAGTGCCAAAAATACCATCTCTCTCAAGAGTCTTTCTCACCATTTTTCTGGCTTTTAATCCAGTTCCAAAATGTACAGTTGGAACAGATACACTCCGAAACTGGAAAGCATGCCCACATTGTCTCCCAGGTGGATGAATCTTTTTAAATGACAAAGATTATTGCATACCTAATCGGAAACTTCTCCCACTGCAGCACTGATCCAAGATTTATTATCTTGGGGAGGAAATGAATACTGCCCCTATTTGCCTGCTGCTCCAAAAATATTGATTTGACAAATATTTGATTTTTATTTACTCGCTATATACAGAATACAAGAATTAGTTTATTATTCTAAGATAGGACAAGAATATACTTTTACTCTCATCTCTCTGATACAAATCAGCTCTCTGACTCTTTCATAGTTTATTATAAAGGCCTTTGCTTGTGACTCAGAGAACCGCATGGTGCTCTCTGTGCTGGCAGCACTGTTTATCTAGGTGCTGATGATCAGAAATGTGACAGTACCTAAGCTGCCATGGAAACACATGTGGCTATTGACTTGATATTATCATAAATATTGGCGAGTATAATACAAAACCATAGCTCATGTATTAAAGAAGAATTATGTACTCTTTGGCTGTGAATTAGCCATCAGTGTCTTTACATTAGTGTCTGTTAGAGACAGCTCTGACCCTAATGCACAGGCCTGAACTGCCTGTTGTGCACTAACCATTTACATTATTAAACTGTGAACATCTGTCAATATTCCACCAGCAGATGCAGCCCCTGGGGACATAGTGATGAGATTACCTGAGCAGGCAACTTGGTAACTCAGTATGCTTATTGCAACTGCAGTTTTGCTTTGAACCATTCTATGGCCACATGGTAAGATCACAAGGAAAACTTTTTCATCTGGTTCATAAAGAACTCTGTCCAACATGCTGGCACTAGTACAAAACGAATTGCTGTATCCCTACTGCTCCCACCCTGATTGGAATGATGTTGGGGGAAAGTGAAAAAGATAATTCTCCTAGTGGGCAGAACTAGCAGGGTACATATTGTGGTCCACTTTTCCTGGAAGGAGACACTGCATGAGGAACAATTGAAGGGCAATGACTAATAGTTTGACCAGATGGTTGGAGACAAAGGGGCTTGGATAAACCTCCCAGAATTAGCTAAAACTTTGAAGTTATTTTTGTCCTATACAAATGCTCAGTAAAAAGTTCCCACTAAAGATGAGGCTTTCAATAATCAAGGGGACAAGTTGTTCTAAAACATAGATGCCAGTCAATCTTGGTTTTCTTCCCCAGAATCCCAGCCATGTTTATTCAACATGTCCATTTAAATTGCAGCCATGGCAGCATAAGGGGATTCTGAATAGGCTCAACAAATGGACCTCTCCTCACTAATGCAAACTTGGCTATCATCAGGACTGAATGCCCAATTTTATAGCAAGAGCCACCATCTCTAACCCCAGACAGGTCCCAGTATCCGGAAGAGGGCAGATAGCCTGTTGGCAGCAAGTTGATTATTTTGGACCCTTCCCCACAGTGGATTTTTCCTTATTAGAATACAGACTTATTTTGGATCAGGATTTGCAGGCTCTGCTTGCCACTCTTTGCCAACAGTACCATCTGTTGACTTCCTGGATGTCTAGTCATTACAAAGTTAACCCAAACAATATTACTTCTCACTAAGGCTTGATTTATAAAAGAAATAAGGTAGTAAGTTGCAATGCATAGAATTCACTAACATTTTGCTGCCAAACACCTAGCCATATAGAATGTTGAAATGTATAGTTAAAGACTCTGTTGCAATGCCAACTGCAAGACAATTTACTCTGGGAAACTGAGAGACTTCTAACAAAGTATGACCTATACTTGTATGATGCATTCTCAGCAATAATAATAATAATAATAACATAATAATAATAATAATAATAATAATAAAAAGTCTGTGATTAAGGAGACAAAAATGAAAACATTTGCTTGATCTAAGATTCTAAGATTCTAAGATTGATTTTAATGTTTATTTAAACAAGTTATACCATAAAGCTTTAAAATATGTTACATAAAATCAATACATTCAACCTTCTAATCTTTGGCTGAAATCATTGTTCCTAAAATCATAGTATTAGGTTTATGTGTTACAAAAATAGTTTAAATTAAGTTATACAACTTGAGGTAGCAATACCTCCCCAAGAAAAGCCATAGTATCAATCACAGGACACTTCCTTTCAAATTGTTGGTCAGGAGAATCTAAGAGATCCTGAATACAACTTGGGCTATTTTTGTTGCCCTTGGTTGCTTCCAATAAAATTGAAAGTAAGACCCTATTGATGAAGAAATCACATACTTTGGATGAAAGACTTAAAAGAATTGAACCTAGAAGCCAACTAGTCCTCAAAGTACTCAAAAGAACTATTCAAGTTGTCAAGGGAGAAAAATAATCAATAGTCCTACTGTCTTAATTTGATTTCTATTATTATGATGAAACACTGACCAAAATCAACTTATGCATAAAAGGGTCTGTTTCAGCTTACAAGTCCCATGTCACAGTTCAACACTGTGGAGTCAGAGTAGAAAGTCAAGGCAGGAATCTAGAGTCAAGATTCTGAAGCAGAGACTATGGAAGAATGCAACTTATTGGCTGGCCCTCATGGCTCACTCAGTTTTCTTGTTTTTATACAACTATGGACCACCTGCCCAGGGTTGGTACCACCCACAATAACTAGGCCTTCCAACATCAATTAGTAGTCAATAATTTGTCCCACAGATATGTCTAAAGACCAATTTGATGCAGACATTTTCTCAATCAAGGTTTCTCTTCCAAGACAAATCTAGTTGTGTCAATAAAAAATTAACAAGACATCTACACATCTATAACAGATGGAGACCATTAGAGCAGGCCACAACATGTCAAAATACAGAGGACAACTAGCCGTGGAGTGCCCAGCCAAAATTGATATATCTAAACCACAACCCCTACATCTAGTCTTGGGGAACTCTACAGAAGAAGAGAAGAAAGACTGCAAGAGCAGAGAACTGAGATGTCTGCTGTGAGATAGTCTTCCACATTTGACAAAGAAGCTTTACCTCTGACCTTTGCAGGCATCATACACATACATACACCTACCCATACACAGACATATACAAAGTTAATTTTTTAAATAAATCTTTAAAATCAGAATATGGTTACAATATTTGTTTGAATTATTTGTGTTCAAATTTTCATATTTCTTTTTGAAAATTTCATGAATGTGCTAGGGGTATTTGTAGGGAAAAGAAGGACTAAAAGGGATAGAAGGAATTATAGAGGGTGGATAGGAAGTTAAAATAATCAGAATGTATTTTATACAAGTATGAAATTGTCAGTAAAAAAATTCAATAAGTATATTTTAAAATAATTCACATTGTCGCTTTTTCAGTATTTTTCATAAATAAAATTTTAGTTTCTATATAACTTATTTTTCATGATTTTTAAATTAAATTATACTTACATATTTTTCCTACTTTCCTTTTCTCTCTCTAACCCTTCCTGTGCACCGCTAACTCCTCTTCCCACTCCCTTGATCTCTTCCAAATTTGTGGCCTCTATTTCTTCAATTGTTGTTATATTATTCCTAGAATTCATTGTAACAGAAGTTACTATGCAGGCTCCCAAAGAAGACAAGCAACCAATAGCCCTACACAGCTATAATACCTGTGACCTAAAAGCTACCATGGCATGCTATCCTTTAGGGTTCGATAGTGGCACATGGATACCTTGGCAGTTAAGAACAGCTTTTGAGTTAAACTTAGGAAATCTGTCCTCATACAGGAAACCTAGCCAGCTACATGGTTCTCTTGAAGTCATTGACCTTGGAGGAGAATCTCCAACTGCCTACAAATGCTACTTGACTAAACCAGAATAATTCCTAACTGGATTCAAAAAAAACAATCTTTTAATAGACATAGGTTGTTAATGAAAACAACACATCAAAATGCAGAAAACAAATGGCTGAATGGTGTCACGTAACTTACTAAGCATATATAATATATGTGTAAAATGTTTTTATTCATCAGTAACTGATATATCCCTTGTGTTAATATAATTTTTAATCATTGATTATAATATTAACAAAAACATATATTGCTTATCAAACTATTTGGTCATGGTTATTCTATGGGGATATACTATATTTGTTATTCTTAGATGTGACACATTGTTCTACCTAAATAAAATAAGTTAGCTCTGACAAGGTAAAATATAATGGCAATGCTTCGTTGAAATAGAAAGGAATGGTATTCTGAGGAAATGAATTCATCTCACTGCTATTTTCATACACAGTGATTTAAATGCACTTTTCTTCTTTCAAACAAAGAAGTCTCAGACTCAGACAAGTTTCATTCATTAGTTTTATTTTTAAATGTTTGATGTTGTGAAGAACACAAGGATTTTTTACTTTTTGTCATTTTAGTAGAAACCCTATGATAGTGACCTATGGGAAACCTTAGCACAGCTGAGCACATATTTCAGTGATTATTGATCTCGTGAGAAGATGATTTCTTTTTTTCCCAATCTAGCTACTACAAAGAAAGAAAAACAGAGAATAGAGTAGAATAAAACTCTACATGTAAATCTGCATCAACTCTCAAGAGATCCACTGATTTCATGTGACAAAAGTAGCCTGTGAATAAACTAGTTTTACCCAAAGGGAAATGCATGTCAAAACAATTGTCTTGAGGCTTAAATACCCACTTTTTAAATGGTTCAAAGAGATTCTAAATCACTAGCATTCTGCAATAAAAGTAACAAAAACCAAATTCATGTAAAACTGTTTTACACAAGAATAAAGTACTTTCTAATTTCATGTATGGTAGTCAAAGCAAAGAGTATGATGTGTTATTGAAGATCGCTATCTCAAAGTTATTAATGAGAAAATAAAATTATGGCCTCCCTTTACTTTTTTTCATTGTCACAGATCTAAGCCTGAACCAAAACTGTTTGATTGTAGTTCCGTGAAAAGTATTTAAAATGAAAAGGAGAATTTAAACTGATAAAAAGGAACCAGTCACCAAAGTTGCATAGTCTCACTGCAAGTCAAGATTGCTTTGTGATCCAAACTGTCCAGCATCTTCAAAATTAAACAACTTTGATGGTTGAACTAAATGTGTATGTGTATTCACAGGATTTTATCTCCACAACTAGAAAAAGTTCACACTGGTTTCATTCACTAATGCCAGCAGATGTCTGTAATTTCAGGATTTAGAAGGTGAGGCAGAAGATAAGGAATTCAAGGTTATCTTCGACTACTTAGTGAATTCCAAACCACCCTGGGATACATGAAACCCTGTATCAAGCAAGAAGGAAGAGAAGAGTGAGGAGAAGGAGAAGGAGGAGGAGGAGGAGGAGGAGAAAAAGGAGAAGAAGAAGAGAGGAGGAGAGGAAGAAGAAAAGAAAAGGAGGAGGAGGAGCAGGAGGAGAAGAAGAAGAAAAGAAGAAGAAAAGAAGAAGAAGAAGAAAAGGAAGAGGAAGAGGAAGAGGAAGAAGAAGAGAAGGAGAAGGAGGAGGAAAAAAGGCCTATTTGAATTCCTAACTATAAGAATAAAATAAAGCTTTCCTGTGACAACTAAGTAACATATACAAAACTGAGTATTCTTATTATTTGTGTATAAAATGTACCCCACAGATTCATATGTTAAACACTTGGTGCCTGGTTTATAGAACTATCTAAAGGAGGTCACTTAACCTTTTAGGAGAGGGGCCCTCTATGAGGGTACAGATGAGAGGAGATAGAGCCCAGCCAGGTTTATGGATCATGCCTCTCCCTTTGTTTCCTGTGGGCTGATGTGACTCATAGAACAAGCAGCAGCCTCATACTGAGAGCTTCCACACAGTGAACCACTCCTTCCACAATGTCTTTCTCTTTATGATGGATTGTACCCTGAAGCAAAAGTAAGCCTTCCTCCCTCAAATTGCTTCTTGTCAGGTATTTTCTCATAGTTAAGACTAAAAGAAACTATTACATAAAATGGGAACCAGAGAGTAGATTCCTGACTATGATGAACCTAACTATAGTTTAGGCCATTAGAATGGTTTGTGAAAGAAATGTTTGGAACTAGAAAAGTCCTAAAGTCCAATAAGCAGAACAGAACTTTAATAAGTCATTCTAGTTTGAGTTTCGAGTTTCTAGTCAGAAAATCAGAATGGCAATATATATGTATACGGTGAAGGTCAAGTTCATGGGGTTTCAGAAGGAATAAGAATTCTAAGAGAATTGGTCTAGAACTGTGGTTCTCAACATGTGGGTTGCCACCTCTTCAGCGACTCTTTCAGAGGGGTTGCCTAAGATCATCTGCATATCAGATATTTACATACTGTTTCATAACAGTAGCAAAATTACACTTATAAAGTAACAACAAAAATAATTTTATTTTTGGAGGTCACCATACCATGAGGGACTGACCATATTAAAGCTTCACAGCATTAGGAAGGTAGAGAACTATTGGTCTAGAATTTGGCTTATCTCCTGAAATTTTGAGAGAGGTTGTTTAGTAGAGAAAATTTCAAGACAGAATAGCATTTAGACTTCAGTATGGTTATTGCTAACTGCTTTTAGCTAGATTTGTAGTGAGAAAGAACAGAAAGGACCAGAAAGATGTGGAAAATACGCAATTTCTCAAGGAAATGAGCATGAATGAATTTAAGACTGTGCAAAAATGGTATCAAATACTAAGAGACCATTGTAATTAAAAGTGAAACCTCACACTCTGTTCTGGAGCAACAGGAGAGATGGTTGTACAGCAAAATTCCACCCATCAAAGGCACTAGGCTAAAAAATTAATTTTCATTTCAGCGCACAAAGAGTGAAGCAGCCAGAGACTTGTTACTCAAAGCCTTTAATGGGGAAAGGCTTTTCCCAAGTTCAGCTGCCCAGACACACAGAAGCCATTTCAGCTATGAAGAA
The DNA here is from genome assembly GCA_026225945.1 of Cricetomys ansorgei. Taxonomy (NCBI): domain Eukaryota; kingdom Metazoa; phylum Chordata; class Mammalia; order Rodentia; family Nesomyidae; genus Cricetomys; species Cricetomys ansorgei. The sequence continues at coordinate 21,709,136 of JAMJFZ010000056.1, forward strand.
AAGAGGGCCAGGTTGCATCTGGAATTTTTATCATGGTGTTTGTTTTGCAGACAAAGAAAATACAAGGATTATAGGGTCATGAAATGCCACACTAGGGTCCAGAAAAAAGCTAATGAGGTCAGGTAAAGTGTGACAGAGTCTAATAGCTTACAGGAAGCCTTGAGAAGCCACCATGTGAAGTTGTGATGGAGAAGCCTAAGTGCCAACAGAGCCTCAAGCATGTTAGAAGTGCCAGAAATGCAGAATTGTAGAAGAAAGCTAGAGAGTGGGATGGACCTAGTAAAAGATCTGTATACACAGCAGGCCGCAGACCTGGAGTGTCGGGATTTCCCAAACCCTTCAAAATACTTTTTAAGCCTAACTCTAAATCTATAGCTTACATATTGCAAAATGCCCAGTACATTTCTTTATATATAACAGATACTCAGCAAATGACTCCTGATAGTGGGTACTTTTGCAGGGGGTGAAATTTTTTTATTAAGGCACATATTATTTAGAACATACAAATCACTGCTGTTAATGGGGAGAGTTAATATTTTCCAAGGCTGGTTTTCTTTTACTCTTTAAACTGAAATAAGATTATTTGTGTCAACCTATAGTTAAAAAGCTTTTTACATTCATGGCATGTCTCTGATCTCTACATGTGATATTCATTATCTATTCTATCTTTTTAAGACATTAAAGCAAGTGTCTAAAGAAAGAGCCACTATTTTGATACCACTATATTATTATAATGCTAGACAAAAATCTAAAGCCACCATGAAGAAAAATATAAGCTGGCTGAATAACTGTATCACTCCAGTATACAGCAACTCCAATCCTTAAAATGGTAAGTATTACTCAAAAGCTCTTGGTTTAGTTAGGCCAACTTTCTATTGGGACACACAGCTGAGACAATCGCTTTATAATAGAAAAAGTCTATTTTTGCTCACAGTATTGGGGATTCTGGTGCATGACTTATTGGTCCTGTTCCTTGTAGGCCAGCACATTAAGAATGTATTTGAGGATAGAGCTCTTCACCTGATTGTCAGGGAGGTGAAAAGAACACTGAAGAGGGCAGTTGTATCTCATAAAACACTAAGGGCTGACACCTACAAAGATTCCCACTAGACCCCGTCATCATCTGTCAACACCATTTCCCAGGGGACCAATCTTTAAGACAGTCCTTTAGGGAATCTTTAAGATCCAAACTGTATCACCAGTCCAAGTCTATTGGCAATCTTTTTTTAAAATGGGTTATATCTGATTATTGCACTAGGAAACATTTCTGTATTCTAAAAAATAAGATATTAAGATAGGAAAAATAATCTACTATGATTTTCCTCACAGGACCACAGCAGTTGAGTAATATGAGAGCAGAGCAGTTTTATTATATGGAACTTTTATCTTTAAAGAAATATTTTTGTAAGTATGACTTAAGAAACATGGTTCAAGCAGAGACTAATGAACACAGGAGGTAAAGAATCTGTGCTTTCAAAGGCTAAATGTTCTTCACAAAGTGTATATTCTATCACCCTTTGTTGTCAAAGTCTCCTCATCTGACCTTTCAAATATTCTGAAATGTGAAGGGACAAAGCTCTCCCTAATCATCTCCCAATATCAGCATCAGCTGAAACATCTTGGTATCCCCATTAGGGAGATGGATAACGGAAGGTGAAAATCTGTGGCTCATCAGAGAAGGGTCATGTTCACTCCTGTGGTGATGGATGAAAGCTATTTCTTTGTTAGCAGCAATCCTCCTTTATTGTCATGCAAGTCTTGCTGTGAAGACCAACCTTATTTTTTTCCAAGTTTGTTCAAGTAAAATGACACATCCATTCCACCCACAATAGATGGCCGTGAGAACTACTCTATGCCCCTAAAAATTGCATTTCTACATGTGCTACTTCTGGCTGAGTTTAAAAGTGACTCTCCTTGGAAATCGAGGAAGCATTTTAAATTCCTTACTCCAATTCAGAACTATATTGGAGCTGTGTGACCTCTAGACTATTAGATGGTTTTATAAAGATAATTTAGAAATGGATGCTTCCTTCGGTTTTTGCTTTCAAGGGTTTCCAGAAAATAAAGCAGAACATGCACAACACATGTAAAGTTCTGAAAAGTGAAATAAAGCATGAAAACTATAACTATAGATTGACATAAATGGCTTTTCAGATTCAACAACAATAAAAGGAATGTTCAAACTAATCTTGAAGAAAAAAAAAAAAAACAATCTCTGTCTGACCTAAAGCTGTGGAGATCTTCCACTCTCTCTTTGATAGTATCTCATTTATACATAATTATGATACCTCTTCATTTGGGGGGGTTATTGAAAAATACTTTTATACAATATATTTTGATCATGGTTCCCTGCCCCAAACTCCTCCCAGATTCTCCTGAACTGCACTTAAATGTAGGTCCCACACCCTGCAGTAGATGGCCAACATTCTATTTCTAAAAATATCTTTCATAGGAGTTAAAGCTCAAAAATTCATCAAGAAAGTCTACAACCTAAATGCTACTTGTTCACTTTAGTTTATTGTCTCCGCATCGAAGCCAGGCTGAAAAAGTCTCCCCAGGAAACTCAGAAGTTTACAAGAAAAATGATGTCCTTCTCCACCTTGCCTACTGAAAAGGACCAAGACATTATGTAGAAAGATAGCGCATGAATTGGAAAGGAAGGGAATATCTATTAGTCATGGAATTATAAGGAAAGTAGGAAAGGAAGGAAGGAGCATACTTCAGGTTGGGCAATATTCTGAACCAAAGCTAAAGCTGAACACATATAGCATGATAAAGGTGGTTATAAGGAGCACATGGAAACTACAGACCAAATAGGGAGGAGTCCTCCATTTCATGTCACACAATAGCCTCATCTAAGACCCAAATAAAGACAAAAGTTACTTTCTACAGGAGAGGTATTTTTTACATTTCTCATTTGTAGCTGAGAGAGGAATAAAAGTGTTTTGCTTGGAGATATTATAAGAATAGATATACTTAAAACTACCAAGGTTATAGTGGTAGTTGGCTCATCAATTGATAACATTTTTAGCATTAACACGAGCAAGAACTGGTAAACAATTTAGAGTTGTTCACTTAACAAACCAACATATTGAAAACTTGTTCATACATAACCTGGACAAGTGGTTTTTACAAAATTAATTCTGAGTACAAAATAATCTATTAAGTTTTTAATGACAGTTTTTCCCTCTTACCTGCTTTCATTTTAAAATCTAGTTTATAATATTCATATTATAATAACGTAGGTGCGCAGGTTCATCCTTCACATGTTAATGTACACAGAGTAGGTAACAACTCATAGAAATCAAGGAACATCTTCTACTATTATTCTACTAAATGGACATAGTATTTAAATGATTTACCACTAGCCCATAGATTTGGGTGTCTCTTAACCCTATCAGAGATTCTACCCCTTGCAGTAGTTTGCAATTAAAACAGAGACCCTAAACATACAAGAAATAAAAGACTGTGGAGTGTTAACCCTAAATGGGAGGTCCATGTCAGACCCTCCCCTCAAGGGAAAGTTAATGTGGTTAAAACATGAAAATACTAAGTTTGCAGACAAAATTCTGGTCAATGATAATAATGCTAATAATGGTTAATCATTAATTTACTCTTTTTTTTCACACATTCTTTAGTGCACTCTAAATGTCTGACTCTTTTTGCTTTCTCTCCAAACAAAATTATAACATGGATACTGAGGTTGAAGAGGAGATTTGGTAACCCAAGGACAGGGACACCCTGGCTTCCAACCCAGGAAGGTGAGCTCCACAATCTAGACTCTTAATGACTACAGAAGATGGCTTCCTGCGGTTATTATACAGACAGCCATTGTTTCTTCTTTCTAGCTAGTAAGACATGCCAACTGTTCATGATCTCCAACCTCTGTCAAAATGTGTAGATTTTGAACCTTCGCAAAAAAAAAAAAAAATGTAGAAAAGGGGAAAAGTGACATCAATCTAGCAATGAAAGAAGAGCGAGTGAACCAGCCTCATCGCCTGTGCTCTCCTGCTTTCACGGCCTCTGCCCTGCTGTCTCTCTAGCCCTTCCTCCCAGACCAAATTCAAGTTAGAGGAATAAGGGAAGTCATATGAGAAAAAATTAAGAATAGAACCTGGGGCAGTGAGACAGAAATTTTCATAGGAAAAAAAAAAAAAAAAGAAAGAGAAAGAGAACACTATTGCCTTCATACATTCAATCTGGTTTTCTTAATTTTATCGTTTTCCTTTGTTTGGGTTATTTTGTTATTATCTAAAAATAAAAATAAACCATTCTCCTAACTGAGTGTAAAATCCAGATACCTTAAACAGCTTGGACTTTCTTTAACACTTAGTATCTGCATATACAATCCACCCTCCGTCTCTGTCACTTGCTGGGTTTCTGTAAATGATTCAAAACCAACACAGTAGTAAATTCTCATAGATCCTTCCTTGGTTTTCTTATCATTATCAGCTCCTTCCCCTGCGCTTCTGCACCGACATCAAAGAAGTTTCATGAATTCAGTTGTTGATGTCCAGTTTCTCCATCAGAAGTGGAGTTGGTGAAAATCTTTACCCATTCTGTAGGCTGCTCTTTTGTCTTATTGACAGTGTCTTTTGCCTTACAGAAAGAAGCTAAGGACAAAGGGGCTGCAATTCACAGACTCAGCGAGACTATGCAAGAAGGAAGACACCAGTGGGAATACAGGGGTCTCCCTGGTAAAGGGAAAGTGGAACAGATGGTGCAGGTAGGCTATGGGGAGGAAGGGAATGGGAAGAGAAAGGACCAGGTAGAGGGAGAGAAATGGAGGGAAAGAATATACAGAGAATTGACAGAACTTAGAGGACATTTAAGGGGAATCAGGAGCCTTGAGTAATGAAAACTGTAGAATCTACAAGGGAGACCCTGGCCAGAACCTCTAGCAGTAGGAGATGGGAAGCCTGCACAGGCTATTGTAACAAGGCTTTCCAGTGGTGAGACTGAATCACCATCCCAGCCACAAAACCCATAATCTATCCACCCTATAGGAGCCTCTGTGACAATGGAAAGGTAAAACCCCATGCCAAGGGAGGGAACCCATGTCTGCTATTGCAGGGCAGGCCAGGAAGTAGAGATAGGAAAGCCACGAGATGATTTCTAATGAAATACTGCTCTACTCAAGATTGGTGCTTAGCCCATTCTTTATCAGACAGACTTTCTCCAACAGCTAATGGGAGCAGATGCAGAAGCCCAGGAATAAACATCTTGTAGAGCTCAGGGAACCCTGCAGCAGACAGGGGTTGGAGGCGTGGTGGGGACCAGAACAGTGGAGAACAACAGGAGAACAAGACCTACAGAATTGACTGACCAGCACCCTTGGGGGCTCATAGAATCCAAAGCAGCAGACTTGGAATCTGCAGGTTCCCCCTAGGTATGTCTTGTGGTTGTCTGGCTTGGTGTTCTTGTGGAGTTCCTACAGATTGGAGTAGGAACATTTGCCGCCCCTTAAGACCATCTTCCTCCTGCTGGGTTGTGTAGCCCACCCTTGATGCAGGGACTAGTGGCTGACCTTGTCCCATGTTATGCCCTGTTTGTGCTGTAAACCTGGGAGGACTTATCTGGAGAGGAGGGGAGGCTAGATCTGTGGGAGAGGGGAGACATGGGAGTTAAGAGGAGTGGAGAGAAGGAAGGAGGGGTCTGATAAGTTATACAAGAGAAGAAAAATAAATAATTTTTTTAAAGTTCAGTAGGTAGGGAGCAAGCAAGATAGTTCAGTAGGTAAAGGCATTTGCTGTCAAACCTGATGACCTAAATTCAGTCCCAGGGACCCACATAGAGTCAATAGAAAACCAACTCCCACAAATTGTCCCTTGACTTTTACATGTCTGTGCGTGCTGTGAGCACACACACACACACATACACACACAGTAAATGTGTGCAAATATGTGTAACAAGAAATTTTATATATAGTAGTTTGTTAAGAAATAGAGGATATTCTGGAAGAAGGAATCATTCAATAGGAAATCATAAAATTACATAAATTCTGAGAAAACAGAAAAGTTCAAAGTGGATGCAGATATTGAAGTATATGCGGGAACCGGATTGGAGATAAGTTTGAAAGAGTCAGGCACAGATGATGAAGGAACACCATCACAGGGATTATTACCATCACAGGGATTGTCGACCGTATTTGAAGGAGAAAAATGTCATTAATTGTATCACATGTCAGATCCATGTATCATTATACCAGTGAAAAGAGAAAGAACAGATATCTTACTGACAATTACATGGATTATAGAAGTGCTTAATTATTATACAAACTGTACATTTACGGTCTTCTAAATGCTTCTAAGAAGTAATTATATAATTTATGATTTAAACCAATGTTCTTTAATAATTTCTCTGTGTCCTTACACTACACCTTAAGCGTATCTATCCTCAAGTGTTCTCACTATGAACTGATTACCTTTCTCTTTCCTTCCAATTCTTTTCTAGATGTCCTCTCCATTAACTCTTCCCTCCATATCACCTGCATTAGCCAGATAGTAAATCAGAATCCATAGGAAGGATATACATAAAAGAGATTACCTACAGGATTGTTTCCCATGACCACAGAGCCTGAAAAGCTCAACGAAAGGACATTCTACATTCTGTGGAGTCAAAGAAGGCTGTAGTTTGGTTCAGTGAACAAAAAGTAGGACGCTACAGACCCAGGAAGATCAATGGTGCAGCCATAAACCTGAGGCCAATGAGGTCCTAGAAAGCCACTGGCACAAGCTCCAAAGCCACAAAGCTGAAGAGCCTGGAATCTGGCATCCACAAGCAGCAGGGTGAACTTGCTCCCTTCCATAAGGAAGGGCAGTTTTCCTACACAACAAGGCCCTCAGTTGCCTGAATGTACCTACCCATTCTGAGAGTGGGCCCTCCTGAACCAGGTCTCTGACTAACATCCCAGTATTTTCTGGAAGTACTCTGTCAGGCAAACCCAAAGGTGATCTTACCAGCTCCCTGAGAATCATTAATCCTGTGAAGCTGTCCCTCACATTACCACATCTTCCTTTTCCACCTAACCACCCCTTACCCCAATACCTGCCTCACTCCTTATTGTATCTTTTCTTAAAGTTGATAAAGTTAATTTTCCCTTGTATCCTTGGCAATGTAATAACTCTATTTAGATGGCTCCTTATTAAATTATTTCTTTTAATTTTTGAGGTTATATCATTTCCTGCTTATCTTTCCTCTCTTCAAACCCTCCCCCATACCAGTCCTTGCACTCTTCCAAGTTCATGGCCAGTTTTTCTCATTAATTGTTGATACATGCTTATTTATATACATAGATAGCTCTTTAAGATATGCTATCCTTATAAAACTATGAGTATGAAAACCAAAATTTTTCACTATCACAATTGTTGCCCTCTAGGTTAAAAAGAAATAAAAGTTTATATTAGGAAATGTATAAATAATAGCAAACACATGGAAATATTTATTTGGATAATACATTTAAAACTGTATACACAAAATCAAAGTAGAAAATATTCTGCTCACAATATTACTTGACTCTGAAAATAACACGGACAACTCAGCACTGAATAAAGCTGGTGGAAGTACGAATTGATGCATTATTTCTATAGGATGATTAGGCCGTGTGTGTGTGTGTGTGTGTATGTGTTCATGTGGATATGAGAGTATCTAGATACATGTGTGTATATGTGTATGGATATCAGAGGCTGACTCTGGTTGTCTTCCTCTGTTTCTCTCCACATTATTCTTTGATACGGGGTCTCTTACTAAATCTGTAGCTCACTGATTCATCTATATATTGTATATGTGTTCCCAGCAGGTCAGTGGACCCCCTCCATCTGTGACTGGATCCTTTTCTAGGGAGCCTATACAGACAGCTGCAGTTGCTATGTGTTCATGTGTGCCACAACCATGTCATGTCCATAAGACTGCACCTCACTACCCTGCTTCCCTACTCTCCATCATCTGGCTCTTGGAGGTTTTCTGCTCCCTCTTCCATGATGTTAGCTTCATACCCATTCCCATAAAATTGGTTCTGCTTAAACCCAGTGGATTACAAAGCTAAAAAGAAAAAGAAGAAATAGAAAAGAAAAGACAAAACATGAAAGTGTGATTGGGACTTGGTAGGAGGGAGTGCTATGGGGAGGGGAAGATAGATAAAAGAGGGGCGAGCGATGTGTGTCACCAGAATTATTACACACATGTATGAATTGCCAAAGAATAAACCAATATAAAAGTTCATAAAATTCAACAAAGGAGTTGTAATTCTAGGAATGAAATGAATAAGTAACTAGACATGGGAACAAAGAGTTGACTTTGATACTTTCATCCAGCAATGTATATCGCAAGGAAAATCAAGAAACCACACAAATACTCTCAGGAGAATTGTTTTAATAATTTACGTTATACACAGAGAGTTCAGCTATTCAAAATGATGGGGTAGGTCAGCATCTCTCTAACCCTTTTAGCAGTACAAGTATTTTATCAGTGTAAAAAGTGAAAACAAGAAAAACTTCTGTTTGACATGGGGTGAGGGAACTAAGAAAATTGACCCTGTTTTTACAATGCTCTGTCCTTTGAGAATGAAATAAACCATGTGCCGATTAATATGGGAAAGGTTTCACAATAGAATCTGAGAAACAAAAACTAGCCACAAGATACTTAAACTTATTTCATAAAGTCAGCAAATAAAGGACAACGAAGTTAAAATCAGATGCCTAGCTCTAACATCTACAACACAATTCCTGCACCTTAGACTCGGGCAACATCCTGGAGAGGGGTCAAAAAATTGTAAATGCCAGGGGAGTCAGAGGTCTATGGTGGAGCCCCATCCTTAGGTGAAGAAATATAGGCAACTAAAGATCACTGAGAGAGGGAGAATCAGTCTTCTTCAGGAATGAGATAACTAATTGATTAACCAACATGAAGTGGTAGGTCCTGAAGTCCAATACATACAAGCAATACTAAACTGTCTCAGTCTGATATGTGTACACACACACACACACACACACACACACACACACACACACACATATGTAATAATAATAAAGAAAAAGAGACTATGAATATGAGAAGTAAGGTAAGGGACCTGGAAGGGGTTGGGAGGAGAGGACATAGGACGTGATTGGAGGGATGAAAGGGGAGGGAAAAATGATATAGGTATAACTTAGTTAATTTTTTTTAATTTATTAAGAACAATTACATTCTTTCTAGTAGTGGACCAGGGTCCCACTGAGAGTCCAGAGGATGGTGCAGTTTGGTGTCCTGCTTTCTGAAAGCTGGAGCCCATCAGTGAGGCATTCCAGCATTTGGAACACCTCCATCCCTACTTCCTTCTGGGAGAGAAATTACTACTCCCTACAGATTCTTCAGCGTAGGAGAGGCTTTCTATTACAGATATTTAAAAGACTGACAGAATGCCTTACTATATAAAAGAACTTTTCCTTGCCCTGCAGCATACACCAAGATTAGGGTTGAAAAATAATGATCTGGATGAAACGGGTGACATCTTCTAGGACATGGACTCACATCTGGGATTCTTCATGAATACTTTTTACATTTTCCAGATATTTTTATATCCTTGGGCTACATTTTGTAGAACATATTACTAAAGTCATCTCACTATCTTTTCTACCCCCACAATAAATCAGTGACGGCAAGTGTGACCCATAAACTTAAGTCAAACAGTATGTGATTTCCAGGGTTAAGTCACTGAAGGCAGCACAGCTCCCACCATGCTCTTGGGTTGCTTGCCTTGGGGACGGCAGTGAACTTCCTGAGAACACTTAAACATGAAGATACTCACAGTTGAAGAAAGTAGGAACCCAAACAACATGAAGCTTAAACTTTAGACCTGCATAATAAGATGTGGCAAATTTACACCTTCTGCCAGCAACAAAGGGCATGCTTTTAAAGTGGATCTTCCTGCTAGAGTCAAACTCTCAGAAAATGCAATCCAACAGATTCATAATTACAACTGAGAGATTTAAGTGAGAACCAATGAACAGTCCCCGTAGAGTACCTGACTCAGAAACTAAGAAATCGTATGGTTGCTTTGAACAACTAAATTCTATTGGGATTTTTAGTGGAGCAATATAGCTAATGAAAATATTCTTTTCCAAGCTAATAGTGACAGGGAGCATCTCTCTGAATCACAGAGTCCTCAAGACTTCCATTGTGCAGGTTTGGTGCACAGGGCTGAACAATGTTATCCATCATTCCTGCTAGAACTTTTTCATTCTCTCTGTCTTTGTAGCATCATACATGAGACATTTAAGATTCATATAACTACAAGTTCTTTCTTTCTGAAATATATATCTTACTTATAGTTCTTGAACATTTATCTTTTTAAAGTAATATCTATTGTATGCCTTGTAAAGACATTCAAAGGAAAAATACATTAGAAAAATGGGGGAATGGGGTGAAGGAAGAAAGGGAGGAAAGGAGAAAGGAAGGAAAGAGATAAAGAGAAAGGTCTTATTGCTAAATATATTAAGTGATTCTTAAAGACAAGGGTGAATGAATGCCACATAAAAACTAAGAGTCAGATTTCTCTTTTCTTAAGGCTTTGACATTAAAGAAATTGCACAAGTACCCACACCTACAGTGACATTACATGCAACTTCTAACAGCTCATCATCATCTGTGCTCCTTTCCCAGGATCACATCAGAATCCACTGAAGATACATTATGAGTTGTGTGGTCACTTAAGTAGCCTATTGCTTCAGTTGATAATAGAGGAGCTGAAAATAATCATGCTTTCAGTGAGATAATTTATTTTCATCCACATAAAATCTGACTTAATGAGACTGTTCTCCTCTTAAAGGCATTGGAGACTAGTTCCTTTCATTGTGGTTTATTTGCCATCACTAAGGGTATACTCTTGTCCACGTTGTCCACAGAAGACCTGAGAAACATGAAGGAGAGAAGTTATTCTCATAGATCCCATTCTAATCCAAGCCACAGAACATTGCCACATATATGAATGACACTGCAATGATGTTGAAACTCAAAGCAAAAGTTCTCAGAATCTCACCCTTTTAAAATATGTCACACATATGTACGAGATTCACCAGTGGATACATGCAGATCTTTTAAAAGTTCTTCATTATAGGCTACAACAGATTCTTTCAAAAACTTTTTACTCTAGATCCCTTTTGATTAATGTGAAAATCTCAACCATTTCTCTTACTCTCCACCCCAAACAGGTATTGAAAATTGTTGGCTTGGAGCAGTGGCCACAGCAACTGCATTACAGTAATTGCTATAACAGTTAATCTGTTAGAACAACACCTGGGCTACATTGATGGGATGTTGTTTGGTGATTTATGACAGAAGAAGTATTTTCCTTCTACACAAACCTTCATAAAACAACATAATAGCCATATCATTGCCAAGGAACATGAGTGATGATTTTTCTGCTTCTGTAAAACTCATATTAGATAACCTGACTCAAGTTATTTTTAAGCTACAAATAATAATTAAGTGATCTCACTGAAAACATACATGTCAATCATCTTATCTTTCTTCTTGAATATAAACATTATTGTGATGTACATCCTAAAAAGTCAGCCTATAGAGAAGGATGTAATGAAACCACAAATTCAATGCAATAAATATTAATGGCATCATGATAGAGAGTACATCTATGAAGCATTTAAAGTGAAATTTGAAGAAAGAGGAGCATCTATCCAAGAAGATACAAGTAATAAGAACAATCTACCGAAAGTACCATTTCAAAAGAGACCTAAAGAAAGGAAATTGTCACACTGGAAAACATCGTATGTAAATCAAGGACAGTTAGAGCAGAATCAAGCATGTCATGCCGGAGTTGAAGGGATTCAACCCCAAGGTCAATGGGAAACCACTGCAGATAATCAGGTATGGGACAAAGCAAGTAAACTTTCTGTGAAAGAAATCATTCTCTTCCTTGTGAAAAGAACACTTGTGTTAAAAAACAAAACCTGGGAATAGAGGTCAGTGCAGTCTACATGTGAGAGAGTAATTATTCAGAAAGCAATTGCAAAACCCCAAGCAAAAAGTTAAACTCTGAAAGTAGCTTTGATTCCCAGTAGGGAGGGAAGGCAGATGTGAGTGGATCTGCTTTAACTTGTTAACAGAAAGAATTGCCATGACTTGCATATGGAAAACATAGACTGGGAAACAGTTTTTCAAACAGTAGCTCTATGGATTTTATTCTGATTCTTACTCTTTTCATATTCTCATATTCTTTTTATATTCTCTTCCTGTGCCAAATGGTATCAATAAGGATGTGTGGTTTGATTTACATTATACATGGGCCATAACTGTAAATACACAGCAAATAGTCCTTAGGAAAACACACTGAAATGGACTCAATGCTTTGACAATATTATAAATTTCTATTTCTCCTTTTTCTTCTTGCTCTTTGTTGACTTTGCAAATTCTCCAGCATTTATCTTTGGCTTGTTCAATCAGCATCTATTTACTAAGTGCTTATATTCTGCCCGTCACTATGAAAGAGACTTGGAAAAAGATCAATCATGCCCAGTAATAACCGCAGTCCTCATATTCATGTTCTGGTATAGAGGGCAAGCTGTAAAATAAGTGAAATGCATAGTATGGTAGTTGACTATAGACGTGGTGGGTAGGAACTACTTTTTCTACTTACCAACATAAGTTAAAATAGATCTAGAAAAGTTCAAAAAGTGCATTCAAATGCCATTTTCTCTTTTCTCTTCATCACCCAAAATAAAGCTCTCCCCTGCCCCAGCTCTTTGACATCATGCATTTTGCTTACACAGTTCTGTATCACTAATCTGGTTATATTAGTGTGGTTAAACATGTGTCTCTTTTCAGCCTAGAGTTGTCAAGTTTGAAAATAATGGTATACACACAATAACTGTTATTATGTTTCAATGGTAAAAATTACAAATACGTCTCATTTCCCCTCTAAGACTTGACATATGAGCAATATATTATTAATGAGAAAATGTCTCTTATAAGCCATATTTCAAAAAGACAACCATGTTTTAAATGAGTTTTCAAAAACATTGTCTCTTGAGACTTACAAACCTAATGATGGTGGATCCTGTTGACTGCAAATTTTAGAAAGAGACCTGGCTAGATTGGACTGGGTGTGGTTGTATGTGAATGAGAAGTCACCTGCCCAGTGACTGGGAATAAGTAACATCGTAACATCACAAGTTATGAAGTTAAGAAATAGTCAAGATTTACTTTTTCAGAGCTCTGAGTAGTGAATAACAAATGTCAGAAAAGATGTCACAGCCTTGTTAAGCTTTGAATGATCTGGGACTTTCTGATGAAGCCCATGGTTGAATGAAAGGAACCACAGATGTTCCGGCTGTCTTCTGTTCTACACTGCGAAATTGAAACTTCTACCCTAACTACAAATTAATATTGGATTTTTTTTTGTAAAGAGAAGAATGAATGTGTTCACTTAATATTCATGACCCAGTTTGTAATGCATCTTAAAAATTAATAGTATGCACCACACTGGACTTTTAATGAAAACCTTTGAACATTTCTTATAATGTGCAATGATGGAGTTTATTTTATATAATGAAAGTAATTCACCAAGTACTGTATGATTAGCTGTTAGCTGCATGGGGCACTCGCAAATCCCCAAGCTCGAGGAATTATGATTTGGGGGTAAGCTATTTCAAACCTCAATAACTTTGTTCCCTTTGGGTTACAGAAGGAATATGGTTTATTGATTTCTCTCAGAACATCTAGTGCCTTTCAATGAGGTAAAAGCTTCAAGTATCTTTGTGCAGTAATTTCAAAAATCTCCTCAAACTGTAAACAAAGTGTTTTTTTTTTCTTTCCTACACAGTTTGGTGAATATGAAGCAATACATATTATAATGAGGATCAGGTTCCCTATGACAGCAGAAAAGAAATGCAATTATAGATAAAAATCATCTACAAAGTAATGCCCTTCCCAGGGAGCTAGGAGCTTGCTTCTATAGCACATACTATATATCCCTCATGTATATAGATATATATGGAATATTAAAATAAACAGGGTATCCAGTATTTAAGTGTATTAAGTGCATGTCTTTGTACATTGATCATCATGATAGTCTTACTAATTAAAATGTAAACAAGTCCAAAATATTAGGAGATATATTAAATATTTGTTAAAACAATAGATGAATTATTTCAGACACCAAATAAATATAAGATTTTTTAATTTAAATTTCTAAACTGCTTCTATAACTAGTAGACAATAAATTATTAGGGATATATATATAGTAATATATCTTCAAATATAGTCTATACACAGGGAATAACAGGATCATGGGTGCTTTTCTTTTGCTTTCATACTTTTTGATACACTGAATGAAATATTATTTTTCTAAAGAGTACAGCCTTTAAGATACGGTTGTGGCTTGTATTTAAAATGTGCCTCACAGGCTTATGTTTAAACATTTGTTCCACAGCTGATAGCAAGATTTTTAGAAACTGTAGAACCTTCAGGAAGTGGCACTTAGCTGGCAAAAGGTCACTGAGGATGAGCCTTTCAAGATTGCAACCAGGTTGTTGATCCCAATACCTTCTCTGTTTCCTGGTCCACAGAGCTGTGAAGAGCACCACTGCTGAGAGCACAGCCATGCTTCCCACACTAAGGTACACCTAATCCTCAGAGATTCTGACGAGTGATAAGTCCACCCTGTTTGCTGTGATCACAGCAAAGAAAAAAGCAACTAATAAAGACATTAGTGTGTATCAATATTTCTTACATTATTTCCCCACTAGTCAAGCTTTTGTTCTGTATAAATAATGCAGACACAGTCTCAATTCCAAACAAATTAGCATAAATTCTGAATTGGTTTTCATTTTCATTTTAGAATTTTCTTCTTATAAAGTTGTTGTTTATAAATATAAAACAAATATCAATATGCTAATATCTACCCTAACCTGCTTTGTGCCAAACAATATAGTGATTATTTTTATTCATTCCTGGGGTAGTGGTGGCCTATGCCTTTAATCCCAGTGCTGGGGAGCTTGGGAAGCAAAGGCAGTCAGATCTCTGAGTTTAAGGACAGCCTTGTCAACAGAGCAAGTTCCAGGATGGTAAGAGCTACACAGGGAAACCCTGTCAGAAGAAGAAGAAGAAGGAGGAGAAGGAGGAAGAGGAGGAGGAGGAGGAGATGAAGAAGAAGAAGAGGAGGAGGGGGGAGAAAGGGAAAGAAGGAAGGAAGGAAGGAAGGAAGGAAGGAAGGAAGGAAGAAAAGGAAGGAAGGAAGGAAAGAAAGAAATAAAAAATAAATGTATCCTCTATCTGAAACTACTTTGCAAGAAAGGGCATAGTAATAGCATCAGAAAAAAATCAACTCTAGCCCTAAGTAGGTGAAGAAAGTTTTTCTTGAAGAAATTAATAAAAAGATTGGCTTTTCACCTCCAAGTCTATTCAGTAAGAAGAGAGAAAACAGTATCAGAATTGTATTAATCTTCTCAAAGCTTCCAATTCAGTTAGTGTACCATGCACAAAAAAATGGCCTTGCTAAAAACAGAGTAATCAGTATTTTAATCAAAAGAGGGAGTCTTATTTGCCAAAATGAGTGATACATTTTGGAAAATAGCAAATGCCAACCAACAGAATCAAAGCATAGTAAATGCAATATAGAGCTATCACAGTGAATTTAAACAACCAACATGAATTAACTATTTATAACAAAAAGGAGGAAAGCAAAATATATAGTAAGATGATAAAACAAACAAATGTGAATTTAATGAAAAAATTATTAGTAATATGAAAGAGATAGATATATTTGGCCTAATTTAAATATTGAACAGTGAGGGCTAAAGAGTTAAGAGCTCTTATTGATCTTGCAGAGGTCTAGGGGTTCAACTCCCAGCACTCCAATGATGGCTCACAATTGCCCATAATCCTGGTTCCAGGAATTCAACAAGAATGTACTTGGTGGACATATATCTATACAAGCAAGACATTCATACATACAAAGAAAAATAAATAAATCTAAAGATATTAAACAGTATATACAGCTATGCAAACATCACCTACTACCTCCATCAATATGTACAATTTAATGTTTTTATATGTCAATTAGAAATAAATTTAAAACTAGTTAGATGGCTCAGCAGGTCAAAGTACTCAATTTTCAAGCTTGAGCTTGAGTTCAGTACTCAGAATCCAATGTAAAAGGAGAGAATGGGCTTTTGAAAGTTGTCCTCTGAGATCTACATGCATACTGTGGCACATACACACACATACGCATACACACACACATGCATTTCATGTATACATACAGACAAATACACAAAAATAATTGATTAAAATAAATTTGAATTCTAAAAACATAAAAAGTATGCCAGTTAACTGAAGCTTGTTGATTGGACAGGCATTACAATGATTTTTTGTTTGTTTGTTGTTTTTTTTTTTTTTTACTTCAACTCAATCTTAACTTGTATGACAATGTTTTTAAATGAATAAATTTGTACAGGTGTAATCATTGAGTCAGAACAAAGTGCAGTTTATTCTTTGCTAATTCAATCCCTGGTCTTTAGAGGGTTTCAGCCTCCATACAGTCTAATCTTAAGCCTAGAATTGGAAAACTTTCAGTCTCCATAAAATCTACTCTTCAAGCTACTAGCTCAGACCCAGAAGGCTTCAGCCTTTGTACAATAACATTTCAACCTCTGAGATTTACTGCTGACTGACTCAAATGACTAGCTTTTTCTGGACTCAGAGCTGTACTACTGAACTCAACTGACTTCTGGTTGGCTGATTCAATTCACTCATTGTTCTGGCTCAAACTCTTTTCCAAGCAGCTGGTTCAAACTTATATTCTAATCCGGCTGACTCTGGAAGACTCCAACAACTTCTCTGACTGAACTGCTCTGCCCAGCTTCAAATTGATTCTCACTGTTAGCTGACTCTTTCTACTGAATTGTCTCTGTGTCTCTGCCTCAAACTGCCTCAGATTACATAACTGCCTGAGTTGAGAGCCTGCTTTTTCATTGTCAGAGTTGCGCACAGCCTCACTCTGACTCACTCTGCCAACTTTTCCTCTGATTGTTCACTTTGCCTGTTCTTCACTCTGCTTCAGCTCAGATGTCACTCTGCCAAGTCTTCACTCTGATTCAATCTCAGATTTGGGATTGAAGGTGTGTGCTCATTCTGAACTGAGAGCCAAGAACTGAGAACCATGACCTATTTCTGAACTGACTGCTTCCTTGTAGATCACTGGAGTTGGAATTAAAGGTGTGTGCCACCATTGCCTTTTGAGTTGGGATTAAACATATGAATAACATTCTTTCTACCCTAGGCATGCTGCTGAATCAAAAGATTAAATATTTCTCTACATACAGAGTTTTAATGTATACTACTAAATATTGGCAAAGAGGCTTAAGAAGTTAGGCAGAGAGAGGAAGACCTTGGGATCATTGTTCTCAGAGCTTAATACCCAATGGAAGAGTCTGTATGGCTGAACAAAGAATAGAAATGTGTCCATCAAGGAGATACATCAACAAGAAAACAGTTGAAATCCGAAACCATTATAATCCTCATTATATATCATCCTTGATTTTAAATTATGATCAGTAAACAGATTTTTTTAAATCTTATAATATAAAAGATAGACTGCAGTAGTGAATGTCATAACGTACCCACCTGGCTAGGCTCAACTGTCTTTCCTGGATTGTTTCACTGTTTCCTGTTAACATGGGTTAACCACAAGAAAATCTAATAGGCAATTTAGAAGATAAAATTAAAGCAGCAGTCATTTTGTTGTTCATGTACATTTTTTATTCTTCTGGCTCATGTTGTTGGCATGCAAGAGTAGCCAGGTCTGCAACTGTTCCATCTCCTTTCAATTCTCCTTCAGCATCTCCAGTTCACATGCCACATCTGTGTGTTCATCAGGATCACAATGGGCCATGAGTTCCTTAAAGCTATACCATCATGTCAGAAACAAGAACTGACACTGACATTCTTGTGGTATAGTTCCAATGGTTCTTATTCTCTCACCACTCATATCTATCTTTCTTTCTGCATACTTGTGCTGTAGACTTTAAGTTTATGGAACTTTAAGTTCCATTATTAAATCAGATGTGAATACCCTATCAAACAGAGCCACTAAAATCAGAATCCTCAATCTCATAGAGTCTAATCCACATCTGGCTGTATGCCTGCACCCTGGTGGTTCTGCTTTTCTTTTTAAACCTTTTGTAATATGTGCCCTATCCAATCTACTAACATAAGTAGCTGGTGTCATACTTCAGTACAATCAGTTGAATTATTTAGCATCTACTGTGTGTCAAATACAATCCTAAAAAAATGGACCATTTGAGGATATAGAAGATAACAAAACAGATGTCTTTTTTTTCATGGAATATGAAAAATACTGGAGAAGTGAAAATAAATTAGTATATGGATAGACTAATATAAAATGTTTCAGTCTACTAGCTTTCTAGTTCTACTATAACAAACTTAGTATGCAAAGGAATACAAATGTTTTATCCTGCAGTCTTAAGTTCAGAAATCTGTAGAGAGCCTAAGAAATAGTTTCACCGACTATAGGTTCTAGAGGCGGCTTGTATTCTTTCATTCATGTTCCTTCCTTCTTCTCCTTTGAAGGAGAAGTACATTATTTTCCACCATGATTCTTCTTAATGCTAATCCCTATAATGGATATTGAGCCTAATATAAAAATCCATAATAATCTCATGTTAAAATTCTTAACTTCACTTGAAAATTCCCCTTTACTATAGGAAGTAATGACATTCTGTGTTTAAGAATGGCTACTGCAGAAATGGGTGCATCATTCAGATTACCACAGATGATAATTTATGTTTTGAAGAAAATAAATAAGAGGAGATATAACCTTCTTTATATAACATGGTCACAAATAAACTCTTTTAGCCTCTTTTGGTCAGAATAATCAAGACAGATGTATTTTTGCATATACTGAAAGAAGAACTAGGACCTTAAGGAGCAAAACATGCCACTATGCATTAACTGTGCCAAGTAGGATGGATATATGGTAGAAGCAGACCCAAAGAGATATTCTGAAGCTGTATTTTATAAGATCATATGCTAAGCACCAGGGTTTTAAACAAAGGTGTAAAGGGAAATCAGAAAGATGCAAGGTTATGAGAGAGATAGGGCAGGGCATATATAATACACTGTTGTCAAAGATCACTGTGTCCAAAAATAAACTTAAATCTTTATTCTTCCCCATTTGTAGTTCCTTATAGCCCAATCAATATCTGATTTTTTTTTTAACTTGAGAGGTCATTGATTAGTAAGAACTTCAGACCTGCATCCTTTATATAACTCACTAGAAATGTGGACTCTAGGGACAAACACCAAACTGACTAAATCAGAATCTGAGCTCACAATTGTCAGATGGTTTGTAGGCACGTTTATGAAATTCAACTTTAGAAAACATTACAGTTGTCTTAGGAAGGAAAGTCAATGACTTAGCCTAGAGTAGAGGCGATGAGGATTATGAAAAGTCATAAACAGGATATGTTTTAAATGTGGAGGCAGATAAGAATTACATGATAATCGGTTGTAAATGTGAAGATTAAGAAAAGAAAATCTACCAAGATAACAAGAATTTTAGGCCTGCATAGTTAGATAATGGTGATACTTTACTGAAGTAGAAAACATTCAAAAGACCCAGGGGCTTGTTACTCCATGGTATCTTATACCCGAGATGCCTACTAGATCCCAAAGTGACTATATAAACCATTCACTTAGCCACATTGGTATTGGGGCCATCAACATGGTATACAGAACACCAGAAATATCCTATATCTTAAGTAACTCATAAGACTTCACAATAAGTAATAATTTAAGAAGCTTTGGTTGAGAAAAAATTGTCAAGTAAGCCTAGTATTTCTTGAGACCATTGTTTTAAAACAAAACAAAGCAAAAGTGTCCAGTCTAACACAAGGCAACTGATTTGACCTAAATACATTCCAAGTGTTTTCCTATCTCCTATTACATATACCATCCAGAAAAAGGGGCACTGTAGACAGGTATTTGCATTTGCATAATCCCAACGTTGAAATCATGATTTAGAAATCAGACTAAGCTGCAATATAAGATCTTGTCTTCAGTTATGGTTCCCCACACACACACAAAGATAACTGGTTTTATCATGCAGATTCAAAATTTATGTTCTTGCTTCTGAATATTTGCAGTATAAGGATAGCATAAAATTCAGAAATGAAGTTGGAACTACAGATATAAATTTGGAAGGCATGAAAGTTCAGTTAATAGTGAAGGCTGAGAGAGATGAGAAATCATCAATTTGTGAGAGAACATAAACAAAGATTGAAAAGAGCTGGAAAGTAATCCCAGAGGTACACTGCCATGTCGAGGCAGAAGTCGGGCAGAAGAGAGTGAACAGAATCTGAGATGAAGCAGCAAGTGATTTGGTAGCCAGGAAGGCCAGTGAAACAAAAATTCCAAAAAGATAGAAATAGCCAAAGAGTGTCCAATGCTGGTGATACACTCTCCCCTCCTAACCTCATAGGTTCTTTTTTCAAAACTCATTAAGTCCATTTAGTGTTGCTAGTATTTTCATGGGTGTGGGGTCATCAACTGGAGTCTATGTAGCCACTCAGGGGTCACATCCCTGAAGAAAGCTGACACTCCCTCTCCAGCATCCAGAAATTCCTATTAGCTCCTCAGCCAGTGATGGGAGTTCATAGTACCCTCTTCAATTCATGTTGGGATTTATCTGTCTTGATCTTGTGCCACTGTTATGATTCTCAACACAGCTATTGTGAGTTGATCTGTGCAACCTCCTTGTCATTTCCAGAGAATATAGTTTTGTTTCATTCATATGCTATCACTGGCTCCTACAATCTTTCTGCCCTCCCTCTTCCATATTGATCACCAAGACTTGGAGTCAAGAATAGGATGTCAGTGGACATGCATTTTTTTTAAAAAAATAACATATAAAACTAAATATAGGATATTTAGTTTATAAACTAAATAATATATAAATATAGAATATTTAGTTTACATATCAAGTCAACGAGAATAAAAAGAAACTATTTTCTCCACTCATATTTCTTGAATGTGAATCCTGTAAGTATAAAAACTGGAAAATTAAAATCAGATGATAGTGATATAAGATGATATCTCTGTACATTGCTAAAATTGCATAATATTTTTGCAACTAAGAATATTGGTGAAGATAATGCACTAAACTTTTATCTGGCATTACTTTCGATTGCTCACTTCTGTGCTTACTTGTTAATTGAGTTACTTTGTTTGTAAAATAAATAAATAAATCTAGACCCATTTTAAAGTATTACAACTCAAAGTTCTGCTTTAATCTGAAGCTGGGGTGGCATTGACACTGTCAGTTATGCAAATCAGAGAAAGGTGAGAAGGAAAGTTATATCGTTCCTGTGATGGATAGAAATAAGCTTCAGCTTGACAGGCAATCTAAAAATTACTATTACTTCTCATTATATCCTTCCAAACATTTCTGTTTGTGCATAATAGGATTTTAAACATCTTGACCAAGCACCAGGACTCTGTCTCATATCCTGATACTGATGGCTATCTAGCAGCACATGCCTGTTGCCCTAAATGATGCCCTAATGCTGTTTTGAAACAAGCATGAGACATTACTCAAGACTGGAAACAGCCACCTGAAATTTAAAGGTAAGCATCATTTTGCCACTCATGAAATGATCTAAGACATTACAGAGATGTGCCTATGAGAGCTGCTACGCAGTGCAAAATTCAGCCTGCTATCCCAGTCTCTGGTTGGAAATTTAAATATCCTTTACCATCACAGACTTATGAAGTTTCTGAGCCTTAGATTGTCTGCCATTGTAAAGTTTTAAATAAGGAAATGGAAGCTCATATTGTAATATGTTACTCCCACTGTCACAAGCCAAATGGGAAGTTGTAAAA
The DNA here is from genome assembly GCA_026225945.1 of Cricetomys ansorgei. NCBI lineage: Eukaryota > Metazoa > Chordata > Mammalia > Rodentia > Nesomyidae > Cricetomys > Cricetomys ansorgei. Next base: position 21,731,027 of record JAMJFZ010000056.1, read on the forward strand.
GTCACTTGTCATGACCCACAGACCACTGTTCTTTGTATCTCATAGTTTTAGGGTTAAGAAAACAAGAGTCTATTGTTTGTCCTGCAGATTGAAAATCTTATCATTTGAGAAATAATATCAAGGTAATTTTTTAAAGTACTACATGCCCTTTTATAATAAGACCATACCAATCTCAAACTAGATTTGGAATCAATGGGGGTAACAATTTTCTCAGCCACCATAAGGTTCTTTTCTTACCTATGAAATATAGATGTCTACCTTCCAGACTCATGTAAAAAGTTAATTGAAATATTATTATAAAATGTTTAGTTCAGAAAATGGCATGCATACAATGTGCATTTAGCAAATGATAGCAACTGCCATCAGTGTTGTCATAATCATTGTACAAAAATCCAAAACACATGTTTTATCATAAACTCAAAAGCCTGAAAGAAACTTCAAGACATCTATTTATCCTTCTTCTTCTTCTTCTTCTTCTTCTTCTTCTTCTTCTTCTTCTTCTTCTTCTTCTTCTTCTTCTTCTTCTTCTTCTTCTTCTTCTTCTTCTTCTTCTTCTTCTTCTTCTTCTTCTTCTTCTTCTTCTTCTTCTTCTTTTTTTTTTTTTTTTTGTTCCAGGGTAAAAATTGCACTCACCTATTCTGAATCCTCTTTCAGGATTATAGGAATACAACAATACTTCTTGGGAGATTATTATGACAATATAAAACAATATTATTTAATTGTTGTGGTTTGTATAGTTGTTTTTCTCATAACAGATTTCTGGATCTCCAACTGACAGCAGCTGACAGCTTCCAGGAACAATATCTTAATTAAGGATCATTTTACAAAAATTGTTTCTTTTACTAGGAAGGAAGAGAGGCTGTGAGAAGCAGGCAGAAATACACTAGAGATGGCAAGAGAGCAGAAGTCCTGTGTGAGCTTAAGAGCTCTCCTTTTGCCTAACAAAGCCCTCTGATTAGACAGAAAACTGTCATAAGGGCATAAAAGCCACTTTTAGCACCATGTGAGGCAGTCTCTCTCTTTTACTTATACCAGTGAAATGAGGATGATATTTCTCAAGCTACAACTGTCAATTATTTAGGAAGTAAAAGCTCAAGAAAGTCACAGACACATCTCAAGCATCAATACAAAGTTTCAACCAGAAGTGGATACAACTTAGGGATGACTTTATGACTCTTCACTAATGCTGGACTTAGAAATAGCCAGAAGAAAGTAAACTCCAACTCGCTTAATTGGAAGTAGATGTCCCAATATAAGACCAAAAAAATCTCTTTTTGTGTTACAAGTTGTCAGGGTCACTGTCTCACCTTTATTGAGTATGATACAACCTAATACATGAAAAGCAATGTCCTTTACAGAAACGGGATAAAAACACTTGGAAGAAAGACTTGTTATGCCAAATAACCCTAGGTACAAGTCACAGAGATCAATAAAATAAAAAATAAGATTGAAAAACCAAAAAGAGAGGGGCCTGCCTCAACATAATAAAGGCAGTTTACAGCTAGCCCATACTGAACATAGTCCTAAACAGAGAAATTCAAAGCTTGTCTATGAAAATCAGGACTAAGACAAGGATGTCTACTCTCTCCATACATATTCACGATAGTACTTGAAGTCTTAGCTAGAGCAGTAAGACACCTGAAGGAGATCAAGGGAATATAAATAGGAAGGGAAAAGTCAAACTATATTTATCTGCAGATAATACAATTTTATGCATGATATATCCTAAGACTCTACCAGGAAACTTGTACAGCTGATAAACACTTCCAGCAAAGTATCAGGGTAATAAACAATTAATACAAAAAAAATCAATAGTTTTCCTATACATAAGTCTTATATATAAATGACCAACAAACTGGTAAAGAAATGTTTCCTTTCAAAATATCCTTTAAAAAAGTAAAATAGTTGGAATTTCTCTAATCATGCAAGTGAAACGCTTTATAACAAAATATTAAGATGCTGAAGAAAGAAACTGAAGAAGTTATTAGAAGATGGAAACATCTCCTCCAATCACAGATCAAGATTATTACTGTAAAAATAGCATCTTATGAAAAGTAATCTACAGATTCAATGAAATCTCCCACCAAAAAATCCAACACAATTATTCAAAGAAACTGAAAGGATAACTTTCAGCTTCATATGGAAACACACAAATATACACAAAAAAAGGATAGCCAAAACACTCGTGAGCAATAAAATAACTGCTGGAGGTATCACTGAACCAGATCTCAAATTGTCCTACAGAGCTACAAGAATAAAAACCACATGGTATTGGCATAAAAATAGACACATAGTTCAATGGAATCAAATTGAAGATCCAGGCATAAGTCCACACAGCTATGAACTTCTGATTTTTTTTTTTACAAAGGTCAAATAAACACACTAGAGAAAAGACAGCATCTTCAATAAGAAATGCTAGTCAAACTGGATGGTTAAATGCAGAAGAATGAAAATTGATCCACATTTGTTACCTTGCATGAAACTCAACTCAAAATGGGTCAAGGACCTCAGCCTAAGACAGATACTTTGAATCTGATTGAACAGAAAGTAGGGATCAGGCTTGAACTCATTGGCAAAGGAAAAAGTTCTCTGAACAGAACACCAGTAGTACATGCGCACACACCCAGAGAGGCTAGGTAACAAGGAGGGCTCTAGGGAACACATGGATCTTCCCGGAAAGAGGCTATAGAATGGATTTTTCAGATGGACTGGGAGAGGGTGGAAAAGGGAATGGCCAGAATCAAGTGAGGGTGTGAAGGGAGAGAGAGCAGGGAAAGAAAAATGGGGGACTTCTGGGGCAATGTGGAAACCTAGTGCAGTGGAAACTTCATGGAATCTACGGGTGACTCTAGTAAGGACTCCTAGTAATGGGGGATATGGAGCTTGAACTGGCCATCTTCTGTAACCAGAGGTGGGTCTGGAACACCAACTCACCCACAAAATATCCAATCTACAATCTGCAAGTTATATGGGGGGAAAGGTGACACAGAACTTGTAGGAGTGGCCAACCAATAAGGCCCACACCATGAGAAGGAATTCAAACACGACACTGTCTGGATAGCCAGAAACTGGAGACTAGGTAGCCCAGAGACCTAGGGTAGAACCAAACATGACTGGTAAATTATTTTTTAATTAAAAATCGATGAAATGATTCCTAATGATACTCTGTCATACTCGTAGAGTGGTGCCACGCCCGGTCATCATCAGAGACCCTTCCTCTGGCAGCCAATGGGAGCAGGTGCAGAGACCCACAGACATTCTGTGGAAGAGAGTCGATATTGGAGATCTCTATTTGTTCTCTGCCTTTCGGAGCTGGAGAATCCCACAGAAGAGGGGGAGAAAAGACCATGAGCAAAGGGGGATTGAGGAAACCAGGAGAACACTGCCTACAGAATCAAGTAGATAGGGTTCAAATGGGCTCACAGAGACTGACGTGGCAAGCACAGAGGCTGTATGGGTTTGCACTGGGTCCTCTGTGTGTATTTCAGGGCTGCTAGCTTGGTATTTTTGTGAGACTCCTAACAATGGGAGTTGGGATGACTCTGACTCTTTTGATTGCTCTTGGGACTCTTTTCTTTCTACTGAGTTCCCTCACCCAACCTCAATAGGAGGAATTTTGCCTTGCCTAAATGTATCTTGTTGTAATTTGGAAGCCTTCGCTTTACTGAAATAAAATGAAGGGGGAGTGGATGTGGGCAGAGAGGGTAACTTGGGGATCTGGAAGGAGTGGAGGGAAGGGAAACTGTGTTAGGGATGTATTGTATGAGAAAAGAATTTATCTTCAATTAAAAAAGAGGGGAAAAAAACTGGAAACATTTTTGAAAAAGACCTACAATTAATAAATGGAACCTTATGAAGCTAAAAAGCTTTTGTACAGCAAAGGACTCCATCATTTGAGCAAAGTGGCAGGCTAAAGAATGGGGAGAATATTACCTATTATGCCAAGAACCTTCAAGGAACTGATATTAGGGCTACTAAGGAAGAAAATAATTCTGAAACCCTGGTCTTAACACACAATAAGAGAAATGGACATTAACCAAGGCACACACATGTGTCATGAAGTGCGTGCTGAAAGTGTTTAAGAGAGGACATGATTGATACTAGAAAGGTAGTTGAAGTTAAGCTGTGATGTAAGAAAGAAGTAGCTAATGATAAAGGGAAAATAAAGATTCTGAGGCAAAGCCTTTGAAGTAGAGGAGACATCACACAACCTGAATAAATGGTGGGAGGAAAACCCATGAAGATACTGCTAACTAAGATGATGGAAGAGAAGAAAGATGCATATAAACAATGGCAACATCATATTGGTTATGTAAAGAATTTTAAACTTACTCTACACAGTTATGATTGTCTCCAACCGGTTTTGAGGAGTGAAACTACTTGATTTTTAAGTAAGTTACTTAGATTATTTTTAGCACAATCAGCAAATATGATGGCACACATATGTAAACTTTAATAGGAAAGTTTTATATTCTAGTGAGAAATGACAGGCTTCATAAAAAGACAAGCTAGTGGAAAGAAGGAAACACATTCAATACTTCCAAAGAAAGCATGATAACAGATAAGTATAAAATTCAAGAAGGAAAGAAAAGAATATCGATTCAGTCTGTGGTTGGAATAAAAAGTAAAAGTTGACATCACATACTGATACGAAAACACAAAATTGTTGGAAAAGAGTGAGCCTGAAGACAAGAAAAAGTTCACCTAAGGAAATACTTTGTGTAGACAGAAGGGAAACCAAGGAGACTGGTGCCAGGAAATTAGTAGATTCTTTTGGGAGAAGAATAATTTTTTAAAGTTAATTTTTCTTATATTTATGCACACCTGAATACTCACATATACATGAACAATTTCTCACATTCTAAAGTTCTATTTATATTGATTTTCTCTTGATCTCAGGGTGGCTGGCCTATCTTAACTTTCTATATGTTTTTTGCCATCTAATTTTATGCTCCAGATGATAACCAAATCAGAACACCAACCATTCTTGGTACTATCACCTTCTCACACTGGAGCCTTAGAGTTTCCAAACTAGGCGGAAGGACTGCAAGAAACAGATCCACCCATATTGCATTTCACTTTGAGCATGAATTTTCCTCTTATATTGAGTATAAATTTGATTATAAGAATCAAGAAAATTGCTGGGAGTTGGAAATAAAAGACAACAAAACATAAGACATAGTCTAAACTGATTTGAAGGAAATGGCTTCATCTAAGTAGCAGCTTCTGACACAAATCTCTGATAGTATCGAGTAGAAATAACAGGGTTTATTCTTAGTCAATAAACACAAGTATTGCTTAGATATGGATGTTGGTCCTTTTTTTACAGTATCAAATATAACACAGATTGAAAGTGAGAATTTAGGAATGAGAGACTACACTGCTTCTGTAAGCTCACAAAATTTTCTTTAAAAATTGTATTCTTTCTTCCTTTTAAGTGGATGGTGTCTAACAAGGTTTTTAGTGACTATCTTACTGCCAAATGTAATGAGTAATTTTCAGTTCTTCTTTTACTCAATTAACTGAGGCATTTACACAGCTAATTGTTCCATTTTTCTTAAAAATATTTTTTTCTTTGGCCTGAAAGACACAAATATCTGCTATTCTATCTCAATCTCCAGTGTAAAATCTGTTCATTTTTCTAATCATTAATTATTCTTATGCTATGGATATCACACTTTGAATCTTAATTCTTCCCTTTCAACACATGACCTATTGTCATATCCTGGAAGGAATAACTTTGTGATTATTATAAAAATCTCCCCTGATACGCTTATGATTTCCAAGCTTCTGTCTGTCTCTGGGAAAATCTCCCCTCATGAACAAAAGACACTCAATACATGCCAGATGAGTTGTAGAGTGAAAATAATTTTAAAAATTCAAATACTATACTTGTATGGTCAAAAATCATGTCATATTCTAGAAACCAGTGGAGTTCTGAAGAAAAACTGACTTCTCAAAAACCATATCACGAAGGACAAGGACATGAACAATCACATGGCAATTTAATACCAACCGATTAAATAAGAGATAGCAGAAAAGTAAACACATAGTCTTTTCTCCAAAAGAATGTAGGTCCTGGAACTTGAGTATGTTTTCCTCCACATGGAAGGAAATTGATATTGTATCATCAATATCAGCAACATCAGCAAAGGAATCTGATCTCCCACCACAGAGCAGTGGCAAACAAAACTTGGAAGCACAAAATAACTTAGATACAGAACAGTACCAGCATAGAGGATCCACAGGGCAGGACCTCTATGTCCTCTTACAGCTGGACTTGTAAGAAATGGTAGAAATCCCGGATAAATTTTTTTTACAGAGTCCAAAAGGAAGAAAGCTTTGGATCTTAAAAATATGGCAAGTCTAGTTATTTGAGAAGAGTAGGAACTTCCACACTCCAGGCATCAGTCTCCTCCCTTCAGCATTACTACAAGGGTTTTCAGGTGAACAAGTTGGGTAGCGTACATATTCATCAGTGCTGGCACCTGCAGTGCAGGAGACCTCTTGGAGACACAGTGTTGATTGGAAGCTATAAAGAGAAAAAGAGTAACTAAAAGAAAGAATAAATTGGATAAAGAAAAGAACTTCCTCACTTTCCTCTCTGAACCTCTGGGAGACAGAAAGCTCCTTTTCTGAGGAGATCATTAAATGTAGGTAAGGAGGACAAAAAACTTTATGGGTGGCCCTAGATTCAAAAAATCTTAAAAGTAGTCAAGTATTTCTCTCAGTAAGTGGCGTTGGTCATGTGGTCCATGAAAGGAGCAAAGTGGAGAGAACACAACACAGGGAACAGAAGATATTCTTATTTACTGTATGACCAAAACTAAGTGGAAACACAGATATTTCAGATACATAAGCAGATCTCGTTCATCTCAGGCCATCAGATCAGTCACTAATTCTGACAAGTCTATAAATTCGCAACATCAAAATCTATGTGAGACTCATGCATTTGTTTTTTGTTCCTAAACTATTCCTTCCCTGTGACTTTATTATTTATAAACTCACTTTCTGGCTATACCCAAATGGAAGAGTGGACTGGTCTTGTGTCACTGGTTCACTTGTTCTCAATACTCACAATACTTCTTGTCTGTCATTACACAGAGGAGAGATAGTCCCAAAGAGAGCAGGAATGTTTCTCAGAATGAAATAATTGCCCCTTTTCTTCCTCGATATGCTTGAATACCCGCATCATTCTAGATCAATTTGGAAATAAATCTACTGAGTGCTTTTGTAGTTGATCACTGTCCAAAATATGATGTTTTCATAGAGGTAGCAAAGGAAGTACAGACAATAGTAGTTATTCTTAATAGATGCTACTATTTCTTGGGCGAGCTACCTAAGACACGTAAGGCATTTTTTAAAGATTTATTTATTCTTATTTTATGTGTGTGATTGTTTCATCTGAGGTATGTAAATGTACCATGTATCCATGGAGCTGGCAGAAGTCAGAAGAGGGTGCCAGATTACCAGAAACTAGAGTTATAATTGATTGTAAGCTGCCATGTAGGTACTCAAAATTTGAACCTCTATAAGAACTACAAATGTTCTGAGCCATCTCTTCAGCCTTAAAGCAATTTTTAATATTTACCAATATATCCCTTTTATGTCCTTTGTCAATATTTTACCACATTTCAAATATGAGCCTAAGTTATATGCACTTACGTTCAAACACTTCAAAATGATGATTGAGCAGTTAGCACTTAGTGGGATGTTGGGGCACACCTGTGAGAAACTTTAAATGCATCCACTCTGTTTTGACAGATAGGTTTCTCAAATATATGGTTGAGTTCTATATGGCTAGGGTAATCTTGGCTTTGTTCATCCTTAGCTCTTGACTGTATTCTTGCCATGAAACATGTTTAAAATCCTACTACCTTGGTTCTTGCCTGAGTGTGCAGGAATCATCTGGTGGCAGCTTAGGATATTTTCACCCTAATTCTCCTACACACTCTTGTTTGATTTATGGAAGGTCAGAACTAAGAATTGAGAAGGTTGAAAATCTCCCCCCAAATCATTCTGATATGCAAGGAAAAAAATAAAAACACCATTTTTCTCTGTTGCCCTATAGAGAGCCAGGTATGGATCACTGCAGATAAGAAGCCAGGTGTTTCTTAGGCCTAATTAGGAAAGCTTCATTTTCCATAGAGTTAGACTGCTTGAAGGAGCTGCTGAAATCTAGGTGGCTGATTGAGATAATGATTGTCAGCTCCTATTCATTCATTCACTTGGACTTGACCTGTGCCATCCTGGATGATTAGTGATGGCAGCAGAACCACAGAATTCTGTTCTTCAGGACCATGCAAATTCTCCACAAAGAAACCTCTACACGGTCTGTCATTCAGACACTACAACAAAGAGGTGGGTTTCTCAAGTACTCATCTGGCATGAAAATTACCTAGTTTTAAATGTTGCCTGCAGCTTCCAGAAGCTTCCAGCCTCTTGAGAACCCTATCAATTAAAGCATTATTTGGAAATTAGGTACTATAGTGAAAATCTATTGAAGCCTTTCAGATAACCTTCACACAGATTTCCTCGCCTCAGCTTCTCACTATCTTTACTCTTCTTTCTGGTTTTAATTTCTGTGTTTCTGGAGGCTGTAAATAAATAAATACATATAATGCAATAAATAAAAAACAAGGAGAAAACCTCCTACAGCTGGGATTATTTTGATGTGGCTAGGCATGGCCTGTCAAAAGAGCATAGAGAACTTCTTTTAGGTCCCCTTGTTGATTTATCTGAATAGGTTTTTTATTGTAATTTGGGTTTTGATTGGATGAGAATTCAAATTGTGACTGATGCCTTGAGAAAGTTATTAAATCAAACATATTGAACTTCCACTGGGATGCAATGAAACCCTTCTCTGTTCCCAGCATGCCTGGAAAACACACCCTGTTACTTTGAGCTCTTAAACAAAAGCAGTCATTACTTGGAAGAACCAAGACAAAGGGTATGTGAATAAGAAAAAGGATTTTTCTTCTAACACTAATTAATTCACACAGTCCCCTGAACTAGAGTGCCACCCTTTCTTGGTCTGAATTAATTTTCTCTTGTGGAGAAAAAGGTCTACTGTTTTATTTTAAGACTAGAAAAATGATCTCTCCACTTGGCCAAGAAAGTTCAAAACAATTAGAGTGAATGTCTAAATGAATAAGAAGTTAATTCTTTGTCTTTCTTGGGAAAATAATGTGCTGAACTGAGAGAAAATAGATGGCTTAAGTTATTTCCAAGAAGGCAGGTGCAATTAGGATTCTTCCAGAGTGCCTCCTTGGGAATTAGGGTTTGGTAACCAGTAGAACACCTCTGGATTCTGGAACCCAAATGTACCTTATTAGACTCTGTTCTGCATGTGCAGATGTTTCTGCATCAGCCAGAAGCTAAAAATGGTGCAAGAAATGATGTCCACTGAGGTGCTCTTTGAGATTAACAATGCTGCCATTTTCTTCCTTAAACAAGGGTTGTGATTTTTCTTTCCAAAGAAATGTTTAGTTATTTTCCAAGTCAGAATTTGGAGAACTATTTCCTAAACATCAATGTAAAAACATTTGTCATTGATAATTTGTCAACATGGAGAAGAAACTTCTATGCCTCCAAATCTAACATGTCACCCTTGTTTCTACATTAGCACAGTTACCTTGGAAACAAAAACTTTAATCGGCACAAATATGATGAAGGTGGAAAATTACAGGTTTCCCCCATAATATATGGTATATTTCTTTTCCAAACATTTGAAAATGTTGAAGGAGACTTTGCTTTCAATTAACAAAATTGTGGTTAAAATATAAAATAATTGCTAGTCTGCTTTAAAATAAGCACTCCGAATGTGTTGGAAGGGCTTTCTGTTTCATTTTAAATGCAGAATATATACATATATGTCTAAATACTTACTGATGCATGTGCAAACTAATAAATAAAACAAAAATAGTATATTTATATGTATATCACATGTTCTGGAACAGAAGAATTAAAAGGACAAAATAGTCTCTCCCTTTCTCCATGCCCCCCATCTCTCTGTATGTGTGTATTTCAGCAAGGTTTATTCCTACTGAGATAAAACAAGCCATCCCGTGTCTTCACACTACCTCTGGTGGTTTGATCCATTACTGGGTCCTACTAACTTACAACTGCCCCATCACGTCATTTTTTTTTCTTCATGCAATGTTATCTTTATATCTATTCCTAGGTCCAGATTTTCCCTTCTTACAAAGATCCTTGTCATGTTGAATTGGGCCCACCCTGATGATTATGTTAACTTGATTATCTCTGTAAATAAAACCTATCTGCACACCCAAGCAGACTCAGGATGCATGGCTTGCAATGTACTGGTAGATGTAGAGTAACTGTGTCCTACAAACTTCCAGCCAGAGCTGACACAGCTGTAGTGGGCAGGTCTAACTGTAAACAAAACTAAGAATTTTAATTCTTAAATATGATTGAATACATTTTTCAGTACCGTTAAGACAGAATTTCATGACGAAGGATAAAAGGAACTTAAAATTTGAAATATTAGCTGAATAATTTGAGAATATTGTCAGATCTTTTCAAAGACACGAAAATATGAATCCAAATGATTTTAAGGTAGAATAAGAGAAAACAACAAAAGGATCTGTTTCTGTTTTTTTGTTTTTTAGCTCCAGGGAACTCCATTTCTTTGGCTACATGATATACTCTATATACTAAATTTTTATATTAAAAAGTGCTCTTGGAACCAGGCATAGTGGTGCTGAGCAGGGAGGATCACAAATTTGAGGCAGCCCTGAGCTACATATCAAATGAGACCCTATCTCATCCTTTCCCCCTCGAAAAACCTCTTGGAGTGAGGATTTAGTCACTTAGCATGCCTAAGTCTCTGACTGAGGGTTCCAGCATCACAGAAAAAAAAAAAAAATTCCTTCCTTAAAAACCTGTGCTTCGGGCCTAATGATAAACACTTAATAGTTGTTATATTTCTCATTAAAAATCTGTAACTTTATTGTATATTAGCACCTTAATTTTATTTAGATAACTGTATCACAAAACAGTTAAATAACTTGAGCAAATTATTAAGATTCTGCTTAGCTCCAAATTGGTTCTCTACAGCAGATACCACATATTCATTATTCCTACCCTTTTCTCCAAAGTAAAGAAAATATCTCAGTACTCTCACTATATAAAGAAATCAGCAAATATTGAAGTGGAAATAAATAGAATCAGGCTTAGGTGCTGAAAGTAGTGATGAGAAATTCAGAGCTTCCCTTCCTACTACCTATTAGGAGATAAATTACTTATTGGGTGATAAGGCAGTCGTTCAAATGTCATTTTGGCAGCTGATTCTGCCTTTTTTCTCAGTTTTTAAATGACAAACTCATATCAAATATTTTTAGTGCTTGAAATGTCCTAAATAGAAAAAAAATAAACTCCATAGAATAATATTTTTAAACAACTTATATTTGTTTGCCTGATTAAAAAAAAAAAAGAAACTCCATTTTCAAGGAAAAAAAAGGAACAAAACAGGTAAAACTTTGCTATACTTTGAAATCCTAAAAATATCCTCATGTTTATTTCACTCTTATCCTGAGTTGAAAAAATAGTCCATAAGATAGGATGCTGAGAGTCATTCTGATGGATGATGATAGATAGATAGATAGATAGATAGATAGATAGATAGATAGATAGATAGATAGATAGATAGTAGATAGATACATAGAAACATATACATAGATAAATACATAGATATATAGACTATAGATAGATAGAATTAGATGCATACGAGCCTCTTCTACCATATAAAATGGGTATGAAGGTTACATAACATATGTAATACTTGTACATAATAAATCAGTAATGTTATCTTAGGTCTGCTTATTTATTTGTATACCCAGGGATCCATGTAAACAAAAACCTCCTATATAGATATATGTGGTTTGTTTTTGCCAAATACTCTGTACTATACTTAATATAAAGTATGAATTTAACTGTGTAATCTTACTGGAGAGAGACAAGATTTATTTTCCAAGGTCTCCTGGGATAGTACGAGAAGTAAGCTTTGGTAATATAGAAGTGATTCAGATATACATGGCCGCAGCAGTTCTTCCTGCTGTTATGGTGTCTCATTACTGGTGCTCTGAAAAGCACAAACTCCGGATTAAGGAACCTGTGCACTCTCCCTTGGGCTGCTTCTTGCCTCGTAACTGGGGACAGTGCTAAGAGCCCATATCATTTATATATGAGTTCTTTCCCCCAGCGCCTCCTCCATACTTTACCATTCTCTTAACTCCTGCAGATGTGACCAGCTGACAGGCCACCTGCCTGGCTTCCCATCCTAAAATTCTCTGCTTTGGCTTTCGTGCTGTTGCTTCTTCTAAGTCAACTGTGAAATCTGAGACTCTCTGACATCTTTTCTGACTTCTGTCCAATATCTCTCCTCTTGGTTATGCTGAATTAGTAAATGGTGCCTTCATTTTCATTCCCAGAAAGAATGATACAGAAAGGGATTTGATGGCAAGTAGTTTACTGGAAGATTATCTCGGGAAACATTGTTGGAGAAGGATGGAAGTAAAAGAAGAATGCTAATAAAATGAGTTATCAAGCAAATTGCCCATGTGAATACATGAAATCTAATCCTATGGGAATTTTCCGAGCCATGCAAACTATGCCTTCCAGTGGTTGTGGAGCTAAGTTATGTATTCATCACCTCCCATCTGGAATTTCTTAAAGATTATTCCCTGGGCATGGCAACTCTCAAGGAACCATATAGCCAGTCTAGTGCACAGGCAGAAACCCAATGTTTAGAGAAATCTCTCAAGCAAAAAGTTTCCAGTAGAGAGGAAGATAGTTATGCCAAAACTGATGACTTCCAAGAGAATAAGAATAAAGCACAAGGCTGGGGAAATGGCTCCGTGGGATAAAGTACTTGCTAACTAGTATGAAGACCTGAGTTCAAATACCCAGGACCCACATAAAACCAGAGACAGTATGCACATATCTGTAATCCCAATACTCCTACAGAAAGATGGAAAACAGAGACAGGAGACTGGAAACTCACAGGCTATCTGTCTAGCAACCACAAAAAGACCCTGTCCCAAACAATGTGAGAAGCAAGAACATGCCCTAGAGGTTGTCATCTGACCTCCTCATGGCTCCTGAAGTATGAAGTTACCTGAATTCACACAAAAAGGTGTGTGTACACATACATCTAGGTACACATAATACACAGAGAGAGAGAGGGGGAGAGAGAGAGGGAGATGAATAAAGTACCATGAACTTTTCATATGGTAGATATTTTTTGTGATTGTAGTTTAGCAAAATGTGTTTTCTCTTGACACAGCTATCCCTGCCCTGAGATTTCTATAATGCAAACACTTCTGAGAGTAGCTAGTGCTGCAGGCTGAACTGCACTCCACTCTCTTCAAAGATCACATGCCAAAGCTCTAAAGTTCTAACCTCCCATGTGCTAGTACCCTGAAAGGCCTTTGTGCAGTGACTGGGTCTATATAAGGTGAATTTCTCAAGTTGGGATCACTGTCCTTAGAAAGAAAGAAAGAACATCAGAAATTGCTTCCCACCATCTGAGGACACAGGAAGTGATCTCAATCCCTACAGAGAGCACTCACCAGGTTCCAAACCTGCAGGCTCCCTTGGTCTGTGACTACCAGCCTCCACAACTGTGAGAACTGATCTCTGTAGTTTTAGCCACTGCATCTACTGTATTCTAGCTGTGAGTTGGAGGGTCTCTGAATCACTTCTCTGGATCATTAGGCCTCTTGGAAAGAAAATTAAGGGGCTTTTGAAATGTAATTTCTGTACAAAGCTAGCAACCTGAGTTCAACCTCCAGAACCCATACAAAAGCAAAAGGAGAACCAATTCCACAAAGCTGTTCTAGGACCTCCACATACAAACCATGGCAGAAAACACACACACACACACACACACACACACACACACACACACACAAATACACATAATGCACATGCTGAAATAAACAGTTTAAAAAATAAAAAGGAGTCTGTAGCCCAACCTCTTTTTACCTGAATCTACAAAAGGTGAGAGCCTGAACTAGATTTTCCCTAAACACATTTCACAGACAGAGATGGGCATTCCAGAGATTGGAAATAAGTTCTAGTGCATTAGTTCAAAGGAGATTCTAGGCTAATGCTTCTAAACTAAAAAAAAAAAAAAAAACTTCAGTGAATAAAAATTGCAGTGTTTTATTTGACATTTGGCAGGAAATATGTCTAACTTCTAAAGGCTATTGCAGATGCAGTCAGTGTGGGACACAGCCTTGGTGCTCAGACACAGCAGTGTCAGTTCCAAAGAGCAATCAGAACTAGCACTATGTTTGGCTGGACAGGAAAAACACAGTGGCAAGTTGCACAATGGAGTCAGACAGCACGAAGCAATAACAGTAGTACACCCATGGGAACCACACTTCTTCCCGATACCTACCACCAATCATGATCATGGTTTTAAACACTTTAGGAGAAGGGATAAATTTCATGCAAGACACTAGATTTAGAACTATTAGGTACAGGAGAAATTTTACTACTGAGTTGAAGAGGGCAAAGAAATGTGAACACAATTGAATTGAAACCCTTCAGTAAGGATAATAATTTTATTGTAATCCAGTGAATTTGATTACTTTGCCTCGCTTCTGGTAAATTGTAGCAAGTGTAGCAGTATGTTGTAAACCTGTGCTGGGGTTTTATATGGGGCATAAAGTCTCCTCTGTGAGCCTTTCATGTGTGCCAAAGTGCTGTGGCATAATTGATTATAATGTGAACTCTAAAATTCTGATATCATATGGGAGCTTTTTATGAAGTACAAGGAAAATACTCTGCAAGTACCCTGTATATTGGAACCATTAAGAGTCTCAAGGAAAGATTTGACATCTGATTCCATGAAATTTTCAGGTAGACCCATCAATAACTGCAATGTTTCTGACAAGTCTACATGCAGCAGCCATTTCATTTTCTGTAGAGAGACAGGCACCTCGAGCAAATCTGCATCTTACAGTTTTATTTCCTGAGTGTCAGGTTTATGACAACACAGATTTATGTATTGTCTTAGATGGCATCTTCATTCTACAGCCCTTTTAAGGTGTTAATTTTAGTTTAATTTGTGCCAATAAGAAAAAATATGTATTTTGTGTGTTTCTGTAGCTGATCCAGACTTTATCTTCAGCTGTAAACCTTTCTTGTGGGCTCTCCCAGTTCCAGTAATATTTTTATGGCATTCTGAAGATTTTCCTGTGACTTTTATTCATAATTTAAGTCTTCTTTATTGATATTTAATTTCTATATACTAAGTGGTATCTATTTAAGTTACACAACTCAGCAAGTCCTGCTTGAGAGTTGTACACTAGGAAACTACAAGTGCAGTGGACCATGGGTAACTTGCATCATCCCCAAAGGTCTCCTGTGGCCTCTTGCACTCTTCTTTCTGTCTCCACCCTCAGGTAATCACTGACTTGTTTTTAGCATTATAGATTAGTTTGCATTTTCTAGAAATTATACACAAGAAGTCATACAGCCTACACTCATTTGTGGCTGACCTGTTTCCCTCTTCCTATGACTTCTAAATGAAACAGAAAATACCATTTTAAATGTTAAGATCTAAAAATAAACATTGGCAGTATTAGCCAAGAGCACCTTTGGCCAATTCATGAATATCTTATCTGGCCATAACCTACTAATTTGAAAGATAATCATTGTAGAGCTGAAGGGGCAACTGTCTTATTCACAAATATTCATATTTAAAATTACTGAACCTGTGTTCTCTCAGTAAAAGGTAACTGTTGCAACTTTGGCATTTCAAATGCTCACAGATATTATACTTTGCATTTAGTTTCTGGTAGAAATTAAATGACTTCAATGGAGATGTGGTTAAATTAATGTTGTTTCTTCCTGAGAGAACAGCCAGCTCATTCGACCTTGGGGCAGTGAATTCATCGTTCACTGTTATCCACCTCTGTCACTTCCTCTAGCTGATAAACTAGGGTGTTGACATGAGCTTCAGATGTGGATCAGTGGCAATTACCAACTGTGATGTTGGTCAAAATGTGCAAAACTTCTTGGAGAACTACCAATCATCTTGGATCTCTTCCAATGACAACAGGAAAAAAATAATATAAATTACCATCTTCACAATCAATAATTCTTTTAAAATTGGTTTTTAAATTAAGATTTGTTTAATTGTTGTAATCTCTGAAGCAGATATACACCATCATAAGCCTTATTTTATAGACGGAGAATCTAGGCTAGGAGCCTGAGTAAATTCTTAGATTTAAAATCACCAACAAGAATGGAATCAGAAGTTGGCCCCCAAAATCTGATGCCACAACCATTCTCTTCACCAAATGAGGTCCACTGCTTCGTTCACAAATTCATCTAAAGTTTCGTGGCACATAGCCTGCCTTAACCTAAGCATGTGATGTCACATTGGTTTCCCTGTCATGCCCAGTGTTATCCCTCAGCTCTCAAACAAAATTCACAGTTTTGCATTCATGAAATAAAAACTTTTAATACAGCAGAGAAAACTGTGATGTTGGCAAACAAGCATCAAACACAATGGGAGAAAGTCTTTGCCAGATACACATCCAACAAAGGACCAGTGTCTAGAATACATAAAGACCTCAAGAAAGTAAACTCCATCCTAAACATGATATCTCCATCAATTCTGCCCCCTCAAGGATAAGATAACTTTGTGGAAGAGGGAGCAGAAAGATTGTAGAACCAATGGGGATGGAAGACACCAAGGAAACAAGGCCTTATAGACATAACAAGGCTGACACACCCAGTAAAGAGAATAGTTGTGGCATTAAAGTTTGAGGCTGAAATTGAATTCCATTCCTTGCTAGTGATTTGAAATCTAATGTTATTCACAGTGCACAGGACCTACACAGGTCTAAGCCTGTGGGGTCCTGGAGCCTAGAAATGAAGTAGACATAAGTCCCCACTTCTAAGTCAGAAGCTATCTCCAATTGACAACCATTCACAAAGGAAAACTTTGTTTTTATAAATGGAGTCTTAGTGGGTGTACAAACCACACTTAAAAGCAGTCCCCAGGCCCAGCCATAGATGGGCAACACAAAACAAACTTTATCTGGACTTTTTTTTCCTTATATATTTTTGCATATTTATTATGATTTTTATCAGATCTCTGTGTAAATGTGTGTGCCTCTGTGTCTATATGTGTTTTTGTGATTTTTCTTTCATTCTTTTTTCTGTTTGTTTTATTCTAGTCTACTTAGGGTTTTTTCTTGTTGTTTGTTTGTTTTTGTTTCTATTTTTCTAATAAGAAACAGAAGAAAAGGGTATTAATTGGAGGCTCTTTGGAAGGTGGGGAGGATCTGGGATGAGATGGGAAAGAGGAAACCTTGATTGGATTATATTAGATGAAAAAAAACTTTTCTTCAATGGTAATTAAAATTATAAAATTATTTTTAAAAGCAAGAAAATAAACAACTCAAATTTTAAAGTGGGCTGCAGAACTGAACAGAAATTTCTCAAAAGAAGAAATGCAAATGGATACAAAACACTTTTAAAAGCATTCAACATCCTTAGCCATCAGGGAAATGCAAGTTAAAACTATTTGAAGATTTTATCTTATCTCAATGAGAATGTCTATCATCAAGAAAACAAATGGCAACAAATGCAGACACTATACAGTGAAAGGGGAACTCTTATACACTGGAGGGAAGTATAAACTCGTGCAGCCACTTTGGAAATAAATCTGGAAATTACTCCATAAACTAGAAATATAACTGACGAATGATCCAGCTGATCCACTTCTGGACATATACCCACCAGACTTGTGTCCTACTACAAAGACATTTGCATATCATGTTCATTGCTGCATGTTTCATGATATATAGGAAATGGAATCAACCAAGCTGTCCATCAAGAGATGGATGAAAAAGCAAATGTAGTATATCTACACGATGAAGCATCACTGAGCTTTAAAGGAGAATTTAAATCTTGGAAGTTCCAGGTAAATGAATGAAACTGGGAAAACAATTACACCAAGTTAGGTAACTCAGGCCTGAAAAGACAAATGTCTTATGTTCTCTGTCATTTTGGGTCCTACCTTCAATTCTTTTGTTTTGTGTCTTTAGCTTGGAATACAAGCGGAAGTGAGGAGGCTGGGGGTGGCACATTAAGGCAGGAAGAGTACTATATTTTAGGTGAAATGAAAGAGAGGTAGAACACTAGCAGAAAATATTGGGAGTGCAAAGGCTTACACAGGGAGGAGCGTCGGAATATGGAGGAAACCAGGTGACTGAGAGAGAGCTTACTCAAAGAAGGATACATGAAAAGCCATATGGAAGTCTGTTCTCTCAAAACCCCATTAAAATTAGAAATGGGAGGAATATTGGATAGGCGTGAAATAAAAGAAGGGAGAATACTGTGGGTTAAAGAATGAAGCAGGACTAGGGGAGAGGGAAGGGAGGTGAGCAAGCAAACCAAAACTAAAAGGCCTCATGGAAACCCAGTAGTTAATAGGCTAATTTCAAAACAATATTTTAAAAGTTTGTAAAAAAAAATTACCCTCCATGGGTGAACAATGTCACTCCCAGAATACATGAGAAATTAATAAAATTCACAGAACGAGGTCAAAGGACGACAAAGCAACATGAGCTGTTGCCATGCCCTTGGTTTCCCACAATAACTACATGGTAAGACCCTGTTGCTGAAGACACCACATATTTAGTCTACAGGACATATAAAAATTAATCTCAATTAACCAACCAGGAAACTCTCCGCTGGTTAGCTTGCATGGTGCTGAAAGCTGCTATGCAGGCTGCTAGGTGAGAACAGACATCACTGGCCTTACCCAGCACTGGACCCTACTAAATAGTATAATACTGACCTGCCAGGGAAGATATGCCCACTGGTGCAATAGTGTCATGGCTGTTATGTAGTAACTAACCATTTTCTGATTGAAAATTAGTACATTAGGCCTGCTCTATATGAGGCAAGTTCAATCCTGGTACTGTTATCTTAGTCAAAAGCTTATAGGTAGGAAGGTCAAAAGCCCTAGGGTAGAACCTACTATCGTCTTTGTTATTGTTGTTTGTTTTGTTTTGTTTTTTGCTAAATGCTCTCAATGAGAATTATAAATATTCACATTTATACCTGTACATCTAGGGAACTCTCAGCCTTGGCCAGAGAAGCTTTATGTAATACACAGCAGCTAGAGGAGAAATGCAAAACCAGTCAAAGTGCTCAGTCAGAGACTGAGTGCTCAGACTTGAATGGAGCTCTGTATCAAGCTGCAACCAAGACCCAGAGGAGATTTCAGAAGAGGAGGCTGAAAAAGTGTAGGAGCCAGATGGCAATGAGTGCTGTGAAACGCCGTCTTCTGCTTGTGGCTGTAGTGTTCATGAACTCACAGTAGTTGTAATTACATCCAAGAAACCTACGCAAGATCAAGCTAGTCAAAACTCAAGCGCGGTAAATGATCTGCAGCCCCCCTCTCATACTGAGAAACTATTGACAGCTGCTAGTGTGGGAGTAAGAAGGAATCATTCTTATTTGAGGATGTGGCCGCTGACATGTTAGTAGATGGCTACCCCCACACCCTGCTTATATAGGTAACACTAACTGGACTTTAGTGGGTTATTTTAAAAAGTCATGAAGCATTTGGGGATATGAAGAAAGTTAGAGGGGGAAGGGGCAGATATGATCTATTTACAAATAATATATAAATAGATATATTTCATTGTACACATTTATGAAATTCTCAAGGATGAAGAAAACATACTACTCCAAAAAAAGAGAAATAAAGAAATGGAAGCAATGGCTATGGTGCTGGTGGGGGGCAAAGCGGCAGTGGTAGGTGTGTGTGTGTGTATGTGTATGTGTGTTGGCAGGAGCAAGTAAGTGACTAGTGTCATCTTAAACCTTGGAGTTTGGGATATACACACACTTCTCACCGTTTCAGCTCACAGGCTTATTTTTAGCCAGAAGTCAGACTGCACACCAGGCATTCCCTGAAGTCCTGACACCATGGCACTTTTTTGTGTCACTTTTTTTTATTAATCATCAGTCTCACATGCGCAGATGAAAATGTCATCTCATTAGACTTGGCAGTGGTCAAGCACTCACTAATGAGTCTATTTTGGGCTCTATGACTGACTCGCTCTATGGCGCGATTCCAGAGACTCCTGGAATGATTAATGGCCTGGAAGCGGGGAACCTGTGAACAAAAGATGCAAGAAATTAATAAATGTAAGTGGACTAGATATGAGAGGCTTCAGGATATTACACAGAGGATGTCTTCTTCCAGTGAGTCTGAAGCAATGGATTTGAGGCAGCATTTAGATGGAAGGAGGTGCGGAGTTTGTGAGGCTTTCCAGCCGGCTATGACTCAGCAGTTTGTCCTGAGCTGAACTTAAAGTGCTCCCCAGAGCTTCCCTCTAAACCTTGGTAAAGCAGCCTTCCGTGAGTGTTTCTAATCCCACTTTAGACACTCGAATTTTTACCGCAACCATCAGGCACGATTTTTACCCAAGTCATATGTCTTTAAAAATAATGCTTGAAGCCAGATATAGTGGCTCACACCTGCAATCCCAGACCTTGGGAGTCCAAGGTTGGTGGATTGCTGTGAGTTTGAGTCCAGCCCGGGCAAAATAATGAGTGTGGTGCGTCCCCACCCCCCCACCCCCGCCTGAGTGACACACAAAATGAGATCTTGTCTTAAAATACTAGATGTATAACACCTGGAGAAATTTTTAAACTTTATGCAGACAAATAAATCTTGGGTTAAGACTGATTGAACTCATACTCTATACTTAGTAATATACACGCCTCACTAGACAGAATTTCAAACAGTACTTGATAAAGGCAGGTAGTGTTTGTGAAACCAATCACCAGGGCTTTCAAACTCAGAAGCAGGTGATAACTCTCACCTACATTTGCATGTGTGTACCCATGGGTTAAACACTTGGGAAACCTCAGTCCTTATGCTCTGTGGCTCCAGGAACCTAATGAGCAGCTCTGTAGTGTTTCCCACACCACCTGGTTTTAGATTAATCTACTCGTACTCACCACAGTGTTGTTTAGTCTTAATAATCCCACAGATATACAAAAAGTCTGTGTGCTTCTGTTTATACACCTGACGAAGGTGCCATATTTGAAAACCAAGCCTTGTTTCTTTAGGTATTTCTATTTTTCTTCAATATCTGGTACACATTTTTGGCAATTTAAAATTGGATGTGAGTGTTCGCTTGGTGCCAAGGCTCCTTCTTCCTAGAGTTGATTAATCATTTTCACTCTATATCCCTTTTTGATAAACATCAGTTACCAAGAGTTCAAATTCTCCTGACATTAGTAGCTTGTATTACAAAACAAAGAAATGGTAGATGACAATCATACATTATACATAAACACATGTAACATACATACATAAAGGGACAGTACTTCCCTATCAACATGAATAGCAACTTTTACTCTGAATCAGTAACATCTTCAGAGTACTCTAGAGCCACACTGTCATGTTATATATACCATGTGAGGGATGGAACAAATCACTGCAGCTTTGCTCTGCTCTTATGACTGTTATTGAAGGACATTTGGTAGGTCATTAAATTGTTCTCCTTATCTACAAATGGATATTCAAAAATACTTGTTCTTCTTCCATCACAGAATAATTGTGAAGATGCCAAGATAAAATTAATGTGAGTTTTAAAGTATGTACAAATCCAAACTGTCAAAATAAGAGTATGTTTAAATTTGAATACATTAAATAATTTAAAATATATAATAATATAAATATAAATAAAATAATATAAATCCTATAGTCTATAATTTGTAAGTATACAAACACTTACAAATCCTTCAAATATCAGCAATGAAAAATGAATGAAAGTCACTTCCATCAGAGTTACATGCCTATGGGTCCAATGTTTTTATTCCATTATAAGATTTTGACAAGCTTTGAAAGGTGAGAACACATGAGTTTAATACTATAAGAATGAGGAAAGACCAAGATAAAAAAGAAAACTGAAAGTAATGGACAGAAATGTGTTAGGGATAGAAATTTTGAATTAAATAAATTTTATTTGGGTGGTGAGCAAAGACTGGTCATACTGCTCTAACTGACATAGAATTGAATGTTGTATCTTTCAGTTTAGGGTGAGTTTGCTGTTTACACGACTCTTACTTTATTAAAAAAAGCCTTGAGATGCTTGCATGATAAGGTTCCCCATAAATTATGCTGTGCAACTTCACACAGTATAGTCATTAATCACAAGCATTAAAGTTTTCTTTCCTTTTCTTTTGAACTGAACAAAGAAGTCCCAGAAACATAAAGGAAACAGGTCAGGATGAGCTGCCTTGACTATTTATTTCACTTTAAAGAGTTGCCTCTGAAAGGAAAATGTGTCAGGTTTATCATTCCCCAACTCACTAACTGTCCTAGGTTTGTGAAAGAATTTTCTAAAGCATTCTTGCTCCTCTCCCCTCCCCACCCCTCCCCCAACCCCCCCTCCTCCCTCCCTCTCTCTCTCTCTCTTTTCTCCATATTTTTTAGCATTCAATTTAAAATACTTTTATAGTTCTTTTTAAATAAAGCTTTTCATTCATAGTCTAGTCTTATAAAGTTTGAGTACATAAAAAGTTAAAATCTACATAAGAATAACAAACAATAATATTACTATCTCCTGGCCCAGAATTTTAATTAAATACTATCTTGGTTTGTTTTTGTTGTCAGTTTGACACAACCTAGAGACACCTGGAAAGAAAGAACTTCAACTGAAAAATTATCTGAGTTATACCAGTCTGTAGTTTTAAATGAGAATGGCCCCCATGGGTTTATATACTTTATATATACCTCACCTAACTAAGCTTTAAACTTATAAAAAGGAAATGCCTGAGGAATGTCCTACTCCTAAAATAGCAACAACAAAGGAAAGCATATGCAAATGAGATTCAATGGAACTAGGTTCCATCCTAAGCTGGTCTCTAAACCTTGCCAGTATTGTCTAAGTGGTTCTGACTTTAAGAGTCAGGAAAGATACAAGAGTAAAAAGGGTGTAGAATCTTTCTCCTCAGATAAGGAGAGCCACTAAGGCCAAAAGTATGCAGAGGACCCTGAGAAGCCTTTGAGTGAAGTGGTGAAAGTGAAGCTTGAATTGGGCTGAAGACCCCAAGATGTTGGTGATGCCAAGAGCCTGGAGACATCTGCCTAGGAGAGCTGCACACAGGAGTGGAACCAGCCCAGGAGAGAGAAGTGCATTGCTGTCACTGAACTGTAAGGACTGAGGCATCTAAGCTATTTGACATCAGACAGGATTTGGAGTTTTTCCCTGCTGAGTTCTCATCTTTCTCTGGTCCAGTATTTTCTCATCATGTCCTCTTCTTCCTTTTGTGGTGGTAATATATATCTATGCCATTGTATGTTGGAAATATGCAATTTGCTTTTGGATTTTACAGGGGTTTTTAATTAATAGATTATTTTGAGTCTCAGAAGAGACTTTGGGCTTTGAACTTTTTTTTTTTTTTTTTGGTTTTTTGAGACAGGGTTCCTCTGTTGTAACTCTGGCTATCCTGAACCTCTGTAGACCAGGCTGGCCTTGAACTCAAAGCAATCTGCCTGCCTTTGTCTCCAAAGTGCTGGGATTAAAGGTGTGCACGATGGCTACCACCACCCAGCAGGGCTTTGGACTTTTAAACAGTGTTGAGATTTTAAAAATTATGGGGACTTTTGTAGTTGGATTAAATACATTTTGTATTATAATACAGCTACAAGCCTATGAGGGTAGGAAGTAGAATGTGATGGTTTGAATGAGAATTTCCAAGCCTATAGGTTGCTCTCCACAACCTTATGGTAAAGCCCTATTGCTAAGGACAACACAACTCATTGAACATGGGGAAGTTGAGCTGGTGCCTACTGAGAGCCTTCAGCCCTACTCATTAGTGTTCAGAATATTGATAGGTACTTTGTGTACTACCAAATGAGAGAGACAAATACCACCCAGCTACAAATCCCCTGGCCTACAATGGTGACCCCCCTGCAAGATGCATTAGTGCAATAGAGGTACAAAGCTTGTGGGAGTAATCAACCAATATCTGATTAAATTTAAAGCCTATTCCATGAAATGGAACCCATTCCCAACATTTTTCAGGTGGCCAAAAACCTAAGACTGGAGAGCTAAGGACCTAGGGAGAAAACAAAATACCACTGTCCTTCTAAAGAAACTTGGGGCAAAGTGACTTCTAGTGGCATTCTACTATACTCATAGATCAATGTCTTACTCAGCAACCTTCAGATGCTTTCTCCTGCATTAGATGGGAAAAATACAGAGACTGACAATGTGCAGAGAGAGACTTCGGAACACTCAGTTTTAAATGGACTGTATCCATCAATTGCTTCCCCATCATAGCTCAGGGAACCTTGTGGAGAAGAAGGTAGAAAGACTGTAAGAGACAAAGGAATGGATAACACAAAGGAAACAAAGCCTTTTAAACACAGCAGGACTGGTGCACAACTGAACTCAGAGACTGCGACAGCATGCACAGGGCCCTCACAGGTCTGGGCCAGCTGAGGTTGCAATGTAGAAACAGACGTGGACGTAAGTCCACATCCTTAACCCAGAAGCTATCTATCTCCAACTGATAATCACTTGCAAATGGAAAATTAGTTTTCTCATTGGGTATACAAAACACTCTGAAGGCCAGGCCCTGTGCCCAGCAGTAGATGGGCACAAAATTAACTCAATGATATTTTTTGAAAATACTTTTGCTTCATTATTTTCCTTACCAATTGCTTATGCTTATATATTACAGCTTTCAGTTTTGTGTTTTTATGAGATTTCTGTGTTTCCTAATGTATGCATCTCTGTGACCATATGTTTATTTTGCTTTTTCTTTGCCTCTTTGTTTTTCCTGTTTTGGATTTTTTTCCCCCTCTATTTAGGTGTGTTTTGTTTTATTATTTTTTAGATGCACGTTTGTTTTCTAATGAGAGAGAACAAAAAAAAAGCTGTGGATTTTGGTAGGTAAAGGATCTGGGAGGAACTGGGAGAGGGGGAACCATAATCCGAATATATTTTATAGAAAAAATATATTTTCAATTTTTAAAAAAGAAAGACAGCACTATTCCTCATAGTGGAACAGTTTGAGGAGAATTGGAAGGTGTAGCCTTGTTGAAGAATGAATGTCACTGGGGGTGTCTCTGAGGTTTTTCCCAGTGTTTCTCTCTCTTCCCCATGCTTGTGGATCAAGATATGAACTCTCAGCTACTGGTCCAGTACCATGCCTGCCTGCCTGCTGCCATGCTCCCCATGATGCTGGTCATGGACCGTAACCCTCTAAAAGCGTGTGCCCCAAATAAATGCTTTTCTTTTAATTTGTCTTTTGTCTTGGTGTCTTATCAGTGATAGAAACTAAGAGAATGGGCATGTCCATGGGGAATTATCTTTACTGCTAATTGCTAGGACCCAGTCAAGCATGTGTAGTACTATCCCTAGGCAGATAGTTCTGAGCTGTATAGGCAAGCTGTCTGAGCCAGCCAGTCAATAGTACACTTTCATGGTTCTTGCTTGAAATTTCCTGCCCTGACTTACCTCAGTGATGGACTGTGACCTGTAAGTATAAACTGAAATATACCCCTTTCCTCCTTAACTTAAGACTACATATAACAAAATATAGCACGTAATGGCTAGAATGCACAAAAACTGACATTCACATGCATTGCTGGTGAGAATTTTAAATAGTGTAACCACTATAGGAAGCCATATGGTGTTTTCTCAAAAAATGTAAAATAAAATGGCCATACGACACAGTAGTTCCACTCCTGGGTATACACAAAGAAAGTAAAAACAGTGTTGAGAAGATACTTTCATACTCATGGCAAACCAAGGGTCCCTAGATATAAGAATGGGTAAGCCAAATGTGATATATGCAGATGATAAAATGTAATTCAGCCTTTAAAAGTAGAAAAATCATGTCACATTCTGTAACATGAACTCCACTTGGCACAATGTATTCCTCAGTCACACAAAAAAGACAAATACATTATTCTGAGTAGGCAAATTCCTCCAAAGGGAGAATATAGTTACCATGGGCCAGCTGTGGGAAATAATGATTGCTCTATGGTTTAGACTTTGCATTTTGCCAGAAGAAAATGCTCTGGAGATCTTTTATATAATAACATGGCTATACTTAGCATCAGTGGACTCCAAAATCAACCTTATAGAAAGAACTATGGGCAACTAAAGAATGTGGTGGGAAAAATGTTTTCCCTAGGGAAGAATCCATATATATAAAAGCCCATCTATACAATGAAATTAAGTATTATTAAATAAAAAGAAAACATGAATTTGAAAGAAAGCAAGAAAGGACAATGAGAGAGTTTGGAGAAAATTAAAAAAAGGTAAAATGGTGTAATTACATTGTTATCTCAAAATATTTAAAAATATATTTTAAAATGGGGAGGATGGAACTACAGAATAAATAGTTCTGTCTTCCCTTCCCAGCTCCTATGTTGAAACCTTAGCAACCCCCAACAGTGTACCAGGGTACTGGACAATAGTGGGACATCTAGAAGATGACGTGGGTCATAAAGTCTAAGCCTTATGAACTGGATTAGTGCACAGGAGAAAATGTATCCAGGCTAGCACATTGATAAGAGAAAAAAAATTTCTGTGGTTTATAAACCAACCAGTCTCCAATTTTTTTTTATAGTTACTCAAACTGGTGGAAAATGTGATAACTTGTGTGTTTTGTTGTTATATTTTATTTTTATTATTATTATTGTGTGTGTTTATCTGTATAATGTATATGTATATGAGTGTGGGTGCAAGCTTGCCACATTTCTTATGTGGAGATCTGAGGATAAATTTAGAAAGTTGGTCCTTTCCCTATACCATGGAATTTGAAATTGAATTCACATCATCAGGTTTGTATGGCAAGTGCTTTTACCCAATAAGCCAACTTAATGATCCTATGTCATGTGATTTTACCACAATTTTAAAGAATATATGTAATCATGTACAATAAAATTTATATGCTGATGTAATACTATTTAAACCTAAAATATTTTCATGCAAGAACCTCTTAAACTCATAATAAGAATCTTAAAATAGGCAACAGATATAAACAAGTATTCAAATTACCCTAAGAAACTAATATGTTATGGAAAAATAAATTAGCAAAGGTCAAAAATAACATCTCTGTATATTATGATGATATAGTTATTTTAATAGTCAATGCTTTTCACTTTAGATGTTAAGGGCAGTATTAAAGAGAAAAGCCATACCATTCTTGTAACAATTTTAATTATTTGGTTATGAGCCCAAGTATTATTTATAATGGCATAGGTAATCTTTTAATGAAACATTATTCAATTTCTTGGAAGCTGTTTAATTTACATATATATACATGTACATATGTAATAATTTCTTGATTATTGTTTGTTGTATTGTATATATATCCATTTAATGAAACAAGTTTTAATTACCTTTTGATGGTTTTTTGGTTCCTTTATTGCTTGCTGTACTGCTTAATAAATAAAACATTAGTAAGCAAATGGTAGCAACCCTACTCTAAGCAGCCAAGGCTTGAACATTATCATATCAAGCATACCTGAAGATATTCTTCAGAAAATGAGAGAACTGTAGTAGTTTGCTGCTGTGGGAGCTCAGCAATGATGACAAGGAGGTATTTTTCATAGGTGTAAACTCTGCCAGACCTCAGCAGAGGGAACCACCATCCTGGCCAGCACCATACTCGATCAACAGTAGAACCTCGAGTATCTACACTGTGTTTTATGCTTTCAAAACTCCTCAGGTGTTCTACTGATAGCACATGCAGGTCATTAGCAATCAAACATCCACCACATAAATTCAACACCTGCAAACAATACGAAATGCCAAGGTCTGTGCATCCCTTCTTCCAACAGTGCACAAAAACAATTATTTTAAACACAACTAAAAATAAATTTCCACAACAGAGAACTTTGGCATAAAAGTCATTTGGGGAAGAGATTTTGTAGGAAAGGAATAAATGGAAAGAAAGTTCATCTTTTCTTATGATAGAAAACACTAACCTTTATATTGTTTAAACAAAATACTGAACTAGGAAAATAATTTATCGGTGATACCAAGATACAATAAGATTAAAAAACAGAGATAATTTTTTTCATTTTTTTCTTCCTTTTTTTTGAGTGAGGGGGGAGATTCTGAGACAGAATTTCTCTGTTGTACCTCTGTCTGTCCTGAAATTCACTCTGAAGACCAGCCTGGCCTTGAACTCACAGAGATCCACCTGCCTCTGACTCCTGAGTGCTGGGATTAAAGTTGTGTACCACCACTGCATGGCAACAGAGATAATTTCTAAGTCTTAAAATTATTAGTAAATAAGAAAAAAAATTAAGAACAAAGCTTTAAATTTAAAGAAGATAAAGATTTACCAGAATAACAAATTATTCTTATTATAAATAATTTTTTCATACAATATATTCTGACCACAGTTCTTACTACACAGTTCTTACTAATCTTTTGCTCAAATATTATAGTTTCTCATTTTATAATTTTATGGGTTTTGTATGTGTGTGTTGTTGTTGATGATGATGATACATTTTTCCTTTGTTTCTATTTTTTTCAAATTATTTTTATTTGAGTATTTGTTTTCTTCTTTTCTCCCTTTTATTGAAAATATTTTTTCTCATACAATATATTCAGATTACAGTTTCCCCTACCTCTACTCCTCCCAGTTCCACTCCACCTACCCTCCAATCTGGATCAACACCCTTTCTGTCTCTCATTAGAAAAGAACAGACTTCTATAAGATAACAACAAAACATGACAAAATAATATAACAAGATAAAGAAAAAAAATCACATCAAAGTTGGACAAAGCACACCAACAGAAGGGAAATAGCCCAAGAGAAGGCACAAGAATTAGAGATCAACTTGTTCACACACTCAGGAGTCCCATAAAAATACTAAACTAAAGTGATAATATATACACAAAGGACCTGGTGCAGACCTGTTGTCTTAGGGTCACTATTGCTGTGATGAAACACCATGACCAAAAGCAACTCGGGGAGGAAAGGATTTATTTCACTTACAGTTCAGTACAACAGTTCATCATCAAACAGTAGTGAGGGCAGGAACTACAGGAACCCATGCAGGGCAGGAGCTGATGCAGAAGCCACAGAGAGGTGCTGCTTACTGGCATGTTCCTCGTGACTTGCTCAGCCTGCTTTCTTATAGAACTCAGGACCACCAGCCCAGCAATGGCCCCACCAACATGGGCTTACACACACACACACACACACACACACACACACACACACATACACACACACACTCACCAATCACTAATTAAGAAAATGCTCCATAGGCTTGCCTACAGCCCAATCTTATGGAAACATTTTCTCAATGGAGGTTCCATCCTCTCAGATGACTCTAGCCTGTGTCCAATTGATCTAAGATTAGACAGTACATCTGTGTCTGACCCTGGGCTCGCTGGTTCAGTCTATGTGAGTATGTATGAGCTTTGCTCAGCTGATTTAGAAAACCTGGTTATTCTGGTGTCCTCCATCCCCTCTGTCCCTTATAGTCTTTCCACCTTCTTTTTGTTGGGTTCCCTGAGCTCTGAAGGGAGGGATTTACTGGAGACATCTCATTTAGAGCTCTGTCTTCCAACATATCTCTCTCTCTCTCTCTCTCTCTCTCTCTCTCTCTCTCTCTCTCTCTCTCTCTCTCTCTCTCTCTCTCTGTCTCTCTCTCTCTCTCTCTCTCTCTCTCTCTCTCTCTCTCTTTTTCTGTGACGGGGGGCGGTCCTCAGAATCTGTTTCCATCTGCTGGAGGAAGCTTCTTTTATGATGGCTGAATAAGGCACTGATCTATGAGTATAGCAGAATATCATTGGGACTCATTTTATGATTACTTTTCTTTTGTTGCTACTTCATTACCGTAATGTTGATACTGAGCAGTGTCTCAGTCCCTAAGACAATCAATATGTGTTTTCTGATAGTTGCAACCCACAGGTTGAGAACCACTGGTATAAAGGAAGGGACACATGGATCTCCCTTGAAGAGGGAAATAGAATATATTTTATAGGTGGACTTGGGGCAGAGGAGATGGAAAGAGAAGGATGGGGTGGAGAGGTAGAGCAGAGATAGGGAAGGAAGGGAACATGGGGAGAGACAGCTAGGAGTGATGGGCATTTGAGGAGTGGTACGGAAACCTAGTACAGCGGAAACCTCCTGAAATATATGAAAGCAATTTTGATGAAGTTCCCTACTGGCCACTTCTTGTCAGAAAACGAAGCTTCCAGAACAGGGCCTGGGTTACCTCCAATTGACTACTCGTTTTCTAAAGAGAATGAGAAAGAGAATGGGTTGGGAGGTGGACAAGATCCAAAAGGAGAAGGAGGTGAAACCATGATCAGAATAACAAATAATAAGAAAGGAATAGTCAATAAAATGCAGACCAGTTTTATTTTTACCAAAAACTGCAAAGTTATCTCCATTTGGATATAAACATTATTTTGTGTTATAAATAAAGTAATAAAATATACAATATGAGATGTGTTAGGGCATAGAAAACAGATGAGTATCATCCCTAATAAAAACTCTTCTCAGCCAGAGCAAGACATCTACATGATAGTGTAGCCAGTGTTGTTCCCAAGGGTGGCCCACCTGCTGACACCCACCCTTCCTTCCTGGTCCCCTAACAGCAACCTCAGCAATTATTCCTGCCTGAGTTCCCATCATTAAATGATTCTGTTAGTTCTTGGTGACTCTATCTTCCAAACTGGATTCCAAGTTCCTTGCCACAGAGGAAAAATTACCAGGACACTCAGCTGACCTGTAGATGATTTTCCCAGTTTGTTCCTCATTAATCTTATTTAAAGGATCGTAGTAATATTGGAGAATACATAAAAATTAACAATTCTCTCGATTCAAGCTACAGACAGAATTACCCATGGCAGTCACACCATGTTAAATTTTGGCCAGATATAAATAAAATATCTCTCAGTATTTCTGAGATGAAGGTGAATGTATCATGTATCTGTGAGGTTTTCACCTCAAATGTCCACGATAGAAAGTTAAGATAGTAGTCCAGGTACAGTAGGACATACATATAATCCCAGCACTCATTCAGGGAGGTGGAGATAGACAGACCAGCAGTTCAAAGTTTGACTTAGTAACAAAGCAAAGTCTAGGCTACAATTACCCAAAAGTAACAAAATGTAATGGTTAATATTGACTGCCAATGTGGTGGATCTAGTATTGCCCTCGAGACTAGGCTCTGGGTACACCTCTAAGATACTATCCTGATGAGGTTAGCCTCTGTGTATGTCTGTAAGGGACTTTTTTATTAGGTTCATTGAAATGGACCTTAAATACAGGCAGCACAATTCCACAGGCTTCAGCCCCAGTCTTCATAAGGAAGAGAGAATGAGCAGAGCTCAAGCATTTCCTCCTCCCTGCTTCTTAACTGCCAGTTCCAACATAACCAGTTGCCTCCTTGAGATCCTGCTTTCCTATCTTAGGATAGGAAAGGAAAGATCCTATCTTTCTTCCCTTCGGTTGGGACTACCTTATCCCAACAACAGGAAAAGTAACTGTGGGTGTGTGTTTCCACTCTTTGTCATCAAATGCATTTTAAATACACATCTGAGAATTACTCAGGATCAGAAATGTGACTTGTCTTCTCAAAACCTGAACATATATGTGCACCCGAATCTCTCATTGGTCAGCTGCATCTCTGCCACAACAGGCAACACTGTGAGAACCTTGCACACACCGATCCAGCAGCCCTCTGTGTCATTCCACAGTTTATCTAAACTGTCCTCAGAATTTCTGTTTCCATACTTAGCAGTTGCAATGACCATGATCTGTGTCCGTTTGAGAGTTAAGGTGACTAACTCAGAAGACAAATGGCCTCCTGGAGATCCTTGCCTCTGTCACTTCCTGGCTTCATGCTTAAATAACTTTTGTGTTCATAAATTTTTAATGAGCCCCTGATTTCTCACGGGCACAGTGGAAAATATACACAAAATATACACAATCTGTATGCTTTAAATATCAAATGATATGAATGTATGTAATATGTTTAAGAATTCAGCAAACAATAGTTGATACTTCTTTTGTTAAAAACAAAAAATAACTGTTGTTCATAACTGTACTATTGAGGCCAAGATCCTAAAATGACTTTTAAACCACTAAAGAATAAGAAAAATACTCTCAAATTAGCATTAAATGTTTTAACAATACTTTCTCATTATTTTTCCCTTTAAATTTTCAATCCCAATAAACCATGTCAGGTAATTCTCAATAAATGAAAATATGTGACAAATTGCTATAAATAAACATTTATCCAACTATATGAAAAAGTAAGTTATTAAATATCTTCCTATGATAATGCATGAGTAATAATTAATATACTTTATTAAAATTACAAAAGGTTAATTGCTATAATCATCTTTTTCAAATATAATTTTCTAATTTTACATTATCATAAATTAACAGCAGAAAAATAGTTTGTCAACTCTGAGAGAGGTTTAGGTGAAATTTCACATAGATAGAGAAATTACAGATTTTGCAAAGTAAAAGGAACCAGAAATATATGACTCTCTTGCAATGCATATGGTGTAAACTTATATTGAATCAGAAAATATTTTATTAACATTTTTATTAAAAATAATTATTAAAAAAATCAAGAGTTTTGTTTGTTTGGTTTGTTTTGTTTGGTGTTTGCTTGTTTTGTAACATGTAAATAACAAATTACACTTGATACAGGAAAGGTTTTTATAGGCTGAACTGTGACCTCAAATTCATTTGTTGAAGTCTTAACCTCAAGGACCTCAGTACATAAATGCATGTGGTGCATGACCTTTAACTAGAAAATTATGTTTAAGCAAGTTCCTCAGAGTTAACCACAATCCATCATGACCTTCTTAAAAAAGGATACTAGAACAAAGACACACACAGAAGGTAGAGAAGGTGACTATTTACAAGCCACATAGAGAAGCCTCTGAAATAACCAGTCCTGATGATGTCTTGATCTTGGGCTTCCAGACTCCAGAATAATAAGAAAAAAATGTTTAATATGTTAAATGATGTTAAACCATCAGTTTGCAGTTCTTTGTATGACATCCATAGCCAACTGATACAAAAGTTAAACATCTCCACAGCCCTAAGGAAAATTATGTTAAATCTGAAGACTTTTATAAGATAAAAGCTTATTTCAAAGGTTAAGAGAAATGTAACAAAGTAATGAGGCCACAAGTCTATGGAGAGCACCTAACTGTAGACATGTGCAAAATGAAAGATTTACATGATTAACCCACATAAAAGAGGTCATATAAACATAAACAAACTATTAAAGTTGAAAGCCTATATGATCTGGAGCTTTATGAGACACTATCCCAACAAAGGTGTGTGTGTGTTTTATATATATATACACATATACACATATACATATATATTTATATATATGTATATATATAAATATATATGTATATATTTATGTATATATGTAAAAATATATATTCCTAAAGGGAAATAATTCAATAATAAAATAATCTCATATAAAACAATAATGTTTTAATCTTAGTGTACATTAACAAAATGTTAATTTTATATATATAGATATATATATATATTCTAGATATTAAATGTATTCATTTGAACTTCAAGCCTATCAGATACCAGAACTCTTATTCTTAAATTGCATCCAATTTGCTTTTATTACATTTTACTAGTTAATATTGCCCATCCTTTCTAATAGGCATCACAGTTAATCTTACAAAGAGCATATATGGTGAAGTTTATATTAATTGATAAACTCTGAATAGTGAGTCAGAACTCACCATCATAAGCCATAATAATAGTTCTGATGTCTTAAATGTGTTCTGCACAGCTTTGCAAAAAGTAAAAACAAAAGAAATGTTCAATGGATAAAACAAATGATAGCAGGGTGCTTGTTTCACATGCATATCCCTGAATTCAAACCTTAAAGTCCCATAAGCTGGCATGTTGCCTGCTTAAAATATCAGCTCTTGAGAGATTATGAAGGCATGTGCTAAATAGTTTTATGTCAACATGACAAGCTAAAGTCATCTGAAAGGTGGGAACCTTCATTAAGAAAATGTTTCCAGGCAGAACTCCATGCCAAGGGAGAAAGCTCATGGCTGACCCTGCAGGGCTGGCCAGGAACTGGACACTAGATAGCCCAGAGACAATTCCTAGTGATATTTTGCCATACTTATAGACCGATGCCTAGTCCTATCATCATCAGACATGCTTCCTTGAAGGGAGTAGATGCAGAAGCCCAGGGCCAAACTTCAGGCAGAGCTTGGGAACCCACCCAAAAAGGGGAAGGAAGGATTGCTATGACCAGAAAGGTCAAGGATACTAGGAGAACAAGACCCACAGAGTCAACTGACCAGGACTCTTTTGGGCTCACAGACAATGAAGCAGCAGACACAGATCCTGCATGAGTCTGCACTAGGTCTCCCATCTCTCTCTCTCCTGCTGCCTGGGGTGGCTCACCAAGGAAGACAGGGAGGCATTTTTCATAGGTGTAAACTCTATCAGACCTCAGCAGAAGGAACGTCCATCATGGCCAATGTCATACTTGACAGTGGAACCACGTGCATCTCAGCTCAGGTATTTCTATTCACTCAGAATGCCTCAGGTATTCTATTGATAGCACATGCAGATCATTAACAATTAAACAACCCACACAGAAATCCAACATCTGCAAACAATACAAAACACCCTAGACAGCCCCTCATCCAACAGTGCATAAAACTCAGTGTGGCTTTGATTTGCATTTTCCTGATGGCTAAGGAGGTCAAAGATTTCTTTAGGTGTTTCTTGGCCATTTGAGATTCCTCTTTTGAGAATTCTTTGTTTAGATCTGTACCTCATTTTTTAAATTGGATTACTTGTTTTGTTTATGTCTAGTTTCTTGAATTCTTTATATATTTTGGATATTAGCCCTCTCTCAGAGTGGAGTAGGTGAAGATCTTTTCCTATTCTATAGGCTGTTGTTTTTGTCTTATTGGCAGTGTCCTTTGCCTTACAAAAGCTTTTCAGTTTCATGAGGTCCCATTTGTTAATCAGGAGGGTCCAGCCCATTGTGAATAGTGCTGGGTCTTTCTTTAAGAAAGCAAGCTAAAAGTCCAGCTGAGAAGCTGTTGAAGAAAGTCCTTCAAAATTTTGATAAAGATGCTGAGGTATAGCTCTTCATAGTTGATGCCTTCTGGTAGGAGTGGGAGTTGGGGAGAAGGGAGTCAGTTTTCTTTGAAGATCTGCCCACTGGGAGTCTGAACATGCTCTGTTGATACAGCAACACATGATGGGCTTGTTTTTGATTTTTTTTTTTACTATTATTGTTGTTTTTTGTTTTTTGATGGCACAGGGGTGGGAGGGTGGACCTGAGAGGAAAAGGAAGTGGGTATGGTTGGAATATATTGTATGAAATTCTCAAGTAATCAATAAAATATTATAAAACTTGAAGAAAAGAAAACTGGGCAAGCCATGGGGAGCAAGCCAGTGAACAGCACCTCTCCATGACCTCTGCATGAGTTCCTGCCTCCAGGTTCCTGCCCTCACTGCTTTCTGATGATGAATTGTTATATGGAAGTGTGAGTGAAGTAAACCCTTTCCTCCCCAAATTGCTTTTGGTCATGATGTTTCATCACAACAGTAGTAACCCTAACTTAAACAAGACAGGAAGATCAGGTGTTACAGATAAGAACATCCTTGGCCATATAGCAAGTTCAAGGACAGCCTGAGATGTAGAAACCTTGTTCCCATACAGTATTTTTCGAAGAAAATATCTGTTAATTTTCTAATCTACCAATCCTGAGAATTTCACAAACACTTCTTTACCTACTTTGGCATTCATACATAGATATATAATCAAATAGTGGTATTGCAGTATTAATGTATCCATTCTGTTCCTGCATAACTGGTGCTTATCAATAGGACATTCCGTGACAATAGGACATTCAGTGAATTCTGATTCCTAGTAAATATGGGAGAGACCTTACAAAACATCCATACCTCCCAGTACTTAGGTAAGACAAGTCTCCACTTCTTGGCATCCTTCACCCCAAGGCTATTGAAATGAGGATGGCTAATTCAAGACTTCCTCTGCTGTTTTTTTTTCTTTTTTCTTTTGGCTTATACTCTGTCATGATGGTTCTATAGCAGCCACACCTGCTTTTCCTGTATATACAGCATTACTGCTGTAATACTCTATTATTATCTGGCAAAGGAAGCATAGTATGTTTAGGGTTAGAGTGGGTTTCAATCTTTAAAAGACCTGGAGTTAGTCCTATTTTCATAATTCTGATGCCAGATGGTAGGAGAAGCACATTTCTTTTTCATATCCCTAAATCTATATTTCCTATTACTTCTAAGACTAGAAGAATTGTGTCCCTAGTAAGAATTATTTTCCTTTTTAAAAACATTGAAAGAGATTAATTCACCATGGCACCATGAAACAAGATTGTAGAAAGCAACCTCAAATTTAAAAATAAAGCAGAAGAATACAAATGTTGGAGACCAGAAATCAGAGAGGTATGGCACAGACCAAACAGACATGAATTACCTTCAACAAAGAACCCCATAGAACTCCAAACATGTAGTCTAACTATAGTTTCAATTTAAAATAAATTGATGGTTAAAAATTAGGAAATCCATCCAGGTAAATTGTGATTTTATAAATAAAGAAAACTAGAAATGTAACTAAAGTTCATAAAAATCAAATCTCTAACAAATGGAGGACGCATTCATCATTTTGAGTGTGATATGCCCTGACATAGGAAAAACAGCAGAATGGAGACAGAGGCTCTTATTTGGAAGCAGCGAGAGTTAAGATAAGTAATTCAAAAGTATTACCCCCTGTGATTGAAAGATTGAGATCTGAAATATGAAACTTACGCAGCTCCTTTTTTTTCTGTACAGTTGGTCTTCTTTCAATCAGGTGTGTTATAATTCTAGTAGCAAATACATTCTTTATTTGAGCAAATAACCATACTGTTAAACAAATCACAAGAAAAATGTTAAGAATTATAGTTGTGATGTTAGAAATATGGTAGGCTATTTGTGTGTTTGTTATCAAACTGTAAATTGCCATGTTTTTCCAAAGTATAAATAAATGCACAAAATTTAAAATGAACCTTTTCTGATGTCTACATAACTGATATGGAAGTTTGAAAAAGTTGTTTGATTACTGATAGACCATTTTTTGTCTTCATTTAGAATAGAGCAAAAACATCTATTTTTCTAGTCAGGCCTAATAGCTCTTGCCTACAGTCCTAGAGTTCTGCAGGCTGGGGAAGGAAGGTTGTCATGAATTCAAGGTCAGCCTGGGCTACGTAGTGAGTTTCAAGCCAGCATGGGCTACAGATAGAGATCCTATTTCAAAAAACAAAAAAAACAAAAAAAAAACATAAAACAAGAACTTCCTCTGTTCTTGTGGGGTCCTGCTTCCCTTCCCAGAATATGACTAGGCTCTTGGCCACTTAGCCTAGCCCCTGGGAAGGAAACACAGATTGTGAGTCAACACACCAAGGCAGGTCCCCAGTCGGGGGACTGAGAATCCACTGAACGCAAAGAATTCCAAAAGAGTGTTGGCAGTGGAACACCGCTCAAGTTGAATGCAAAGGTTGTGAGATTTTATGGTGTTCAGGCGGGTAGGATCTTTTCGTACTCAGGGGTAAAGGCCATTGGTTGAGACAGGGATGCTGGGATAGGGACATAGGTAAGCAATTCTGCCAATAGTAGCCCACCTTTGAAAGCTAGCAGTTTTGCTGCAGCTCATGGTCTGTTCTCGCAATGGGGAGGGGCCAAATTTCCACCAGCGTTTTGGGATGAGCTAGGTACCAAGTGCCCTCAACTCAACCACGAGTGCTTTCTACCAGGCATAACAATAAGGAATGTGGAGGTGACACAATTGGTAAGCCTGTTTGCTCTGCAAACATGAGAACCTGAATTCAAATTCTAAGCAGCCTCATGAAAACCACAAGCATGGTCCTGCATGCTTGTAACTCTATCCTTCTAGGGAGGAGACAGAACCCGAGAGCTTGCTGATGCATCAGACTAGCTGAACAGATATGCTTCAGTTTCACTGAGATATCCCGTTTCAAAACAGGAGGGGGTTGATCGAGGAAGACAACTGGTGTCCTCCTCTGGCTACTCATTTTTAATATGTGCATAGTTTTGGGGTGGCCTCTCTTGGATTTCTAATAACCACAAGCTGGATATTTTGTTTTAACTAGCTTGTACATAGTAGCACTTCTACAGTGTTCATCTTAGTAACCAGCACTCAATATACCACCCACTGTTCACACACTAGCCTTAACCCTGAAATCAGTCACTGGTATTGGATGAATGTAATGAATGAGTAAGAATCCACTAAGGATTTGGATTTTTTCAGAGTCTGTGTATCTCTTTCTCACCTAAAATTCTCTTCATCTAAATGGAAACATCTATCCCATCCCAGTTTCCCTAGTCATCTTCAACTTTTTTGTCTCTAAAATAAATCTATCAATAGCCAGAAAACCCCACAGAGTATAGTCATTTTTGCACCTGAATATTTTCTTCTCTCTGAAAGCAACCCCATAATTCCTGCGTTCACTGTGGCATATTGTATTCACATGCATCGTATTAGGGGACTCTCCTGATCCATTCCTTAACTGATGACTTTCACCAACCATTTTCTCAACCACATCATAGACTGAGCTATTCCTTCCCTGTTTCTGACACTTTCATCTGTTGTCTGGTACTCTCTGTATGCTTAAAAACACATAACAGTATCAGAGACAGATGAGCTTCTCATCAAACTCATTTCCTTTCCTCCTTAGGCTTACAGACATTCTGCATTTTCCAGGCTTCTTTACAGTATTTTGACCATGTGATCATGGTGCACCCTGTCAAATTTGAGTGGAAATGATGTGTGGTAGTTTGTCCAACCACATTAAACACTTCCCATGTGCAATTCTATATGGTGGAGCCATTAGAGGTATTCGCCTGATGAAGGAAAAACTTCCCTACCCAATACCTGCTTCAGAGTCATACATGAGTATTCTGCAATGTGTGCAGTTTATCAGCATGTACTTCATAATATTTGTGTTTCACTGTTGCCATTACTCAAACTAATACAGACACTGGTATCAGAAATGGTGTTAGCTAGAGATCCAACAGTCAAAAGGAAAACATTTGATTCTGGAGATGGAAAAGATATAGGCCTACATTACACAATGGCAAAACTATAGAAATAGCATGTCCACTGAACCTGAAACTCCAAGGGAAAGGCTGCAAAAGTTAGAAAGAGGGTTACTTTTACATTATGCTTTCTGCAAATTATGACAATAAGGAGATTAGCCGAAGAAAGAATTAGGTGGTTTGGGGAGAAAAAAATGAAGGGAAATGTGAAATCCAGCAAGGGAAGTCCTTAAAAAATTAGAAAACCATAAAATCCAACTCAAGTAAAATAGTAGACTGAAAATGATTTTGAAGTACAGTAACTCATTATGACTGCTCAGTTAATCAGCTCTGAAAAAAATCAAATTGAAAAAATTTCCTTTCCATATAAGTCTAAAGGTGTTCCAGATGCACTAAAAACTGACAAGAGGCAAGATGTATTGAAATCTTTCTACAAACACCAATAGGAATATAGATTGATCAAATAAATATAAGTTTGCTAATCAGTGGCATTTCAAAGGCTTCTAGGAAGCCTTTAGGGTCTGAGTGACTGATTTTAAGGCAAGTATAAATTATTATACTTGATTATAAAGCAAGTACCTGATTCAGATCAGACAAATCTGAATGTGTGGACACATCGAAAAGAGAGCCTTAAAGCAGCCTTGATGAGCAACCTATTGGGCTTAATGAGCAAGTTAGCTGCCTCCAAGCCTACATTCCTGAAACGTAGCAAACAAAAAAGTTCATGATTGGTCTCAGGGCTATTAAAATGGGAGTGGGATATATGTCTAATCTTATAACTGGTAAACTAATTCCATTGGAAGGCACAAAAAGTATGTCCAAGTAATATTGAATATAGATTGTCTGTTGGTTTCAGTTAATGACTTTCACTTCAAGTCATTCTCCAGACTAATCTAAGGAAAGATTTGCTTTTGTTGTGCCTATGCTTTGTTTTTGAAAGGGACAAAAAAAATTGTTAAAATCGATCCCAGATGATAGTCGGTACACTGAAGAATCAGTTACTGAGATAGTAAGATCCTGTCCAGTTCACAGATGGGGCCAGAAAACTTTTCATGCACAAGTTCAATACCATTTGAGAGTAGTCACTCATTGTTCTCTTTCTAAGTGAAAGTACCCTTGGAGTTTTCTATATTATACCTATTCACTATAATTCACCAGGAGTAGGTTAGAGTAATGTGGCTAGGTTTAAATTATGAAGATCATCAGGTAGATCTGCACAGTGAATTAACATGAGATGAAGCTCCAGTGAGTCTTCTTGATTAAAACAAGGTGGCATCTTAGTAAGTTTGGGTGACCATCACAAAATCCTACATACTGACTGTCTTAAACCAGAGGAATTTGTTTTCTCGAAGACTTGAAAGAAGGAAATCTAAGATCAAGGTATCAGTATGTTTGGATTCTAAAAAGAACCCTCGTTTTTTCTTACTTTGTCTCGATATACAGAAAAGAAAAAAAGAAGGGTAACATTCTCACACCTTTTTCAGCAAGGGCATTCATCCCAATAGGAGGATGTTCCCTCAAGAAGTCATTGAAATATGATTATCTCCCCAAAGTCCTATGTCCAAATGCCATCACATGAAGTAAGAGCACCAGGACATGTAATCTAGTATGCTCTTTGCAAGCAAACAGTTGTTTAATAGTTTAAATTAATCCACCAAGATGGTGGCTGATTTATTAGAATTGCTGCTAATTAGAGATTTTATTCATGTATCTTTAAATATATGGGGTGTAGTTTAAAGATAAGTGAAAACATATTTCTTATATTCAAGTATATTAATATAAAAAGTGAATATATAGAGATAGATAGATGGATAGATAGATGGGTAGATAGACAGACAGACAGACAGAGATACTAAGTATATCCCAAGGAGTTGGTAGTGATGCATATAACAAGCACTAAGGATATGTGTGTGTAAGGGTATAAGAGGGGAGCAATGGAGTATTAGCAAGTCTAGAAATTTAAGACAGTGTATAATATATGAACTAGCTAGAAAAAATAAACAGGCACATGAAGACCAAAGCAGGTTCTTCCATAACTCTGATTGATTGGATCTTATTCTGTGGGTCTTGACCAAAAGCTGTCTATTTTATGTAGTTGTCATTTTGATCAAAATATGCAAGAGCTCTTGTAGTAGAACAGCTACTGTGGTGGGTCAGCAAGGAAGAGACAGAGGAGTTTTCATATGTACAAACCCTGCCAGACCTCAGGAGGGGGAACCACCATCACAGCAAGCACCATACTGGACAGTAGAACCCTGAGCGTCCCAGCTCAGGTGTTTCTATTGATACAGAACTCCTCAGGCATTCTACTGATAACACATGCAAATCATTAGCAATCAAACAGCCCCTGCATAAATCCAATACCTGCAGACAGTACAAAATGCTAAGTCCTAGGCAGCCTCTCACCCAAGAGTGCAAAAAACAATTATTTTATGCATTGCTAAAAATAAACTTCCACAACAAGCTATCTTTTTCAGTTGATTACCTTCTGCAGGAAATCTGCAAATTATTGGTAAGAAACCTATTACTTTTCTGTTGCTGTGATAAAATACTCTGACCAAAAGCAATTTATAAAAGGGAAACTTTATTTGGCTTACAGTTCCAAAGGAATAGAGTCCATCATGGCAGGGAAGGCATGGCATGCTGTCAAAAGCAGCAAGCCGGCTGATCATCTTTCATCCACACGCAGGAAGCAGAGAAAAAACTAGAAGCAGCCTAAATGCTCAGGTGCAGGACTTCCTCATGCAAGACTCCACCTCAATAGCACTACCAACTGATAACCAAGTATGCAAATATGTGAGCCCATGGGGATGTTTCTCACACCACGGTCACCACAAGGGCTTGTTGGAGGAAGTCTTATTACCTATGAGTTCACAAATAGGCTCATCCACTACTGATGAGGTTAATTCCCTCGTGATCAAATCACTTACCAATAGCACCACTGGCTGGAGACCCAGTCTACAACACATGGATCTTTGGGGCTATTTTATATACAGGGAGTAACAAACAGTACCATTGAGGCCAATGAAAATACCTTAAAACGTAGAAATTCAAAGGACCCCGAAAGCATAGGTATTTTTAATTTTAGGGTTTCATGTATTCCTCCTGGCCCTTTTCAATGATTAAGAGTATTAGGGAGTACAAAGTTTTTCAACAAATAGTAAGACTTTGAAATTCTTAAATGGGAGTTCCCACAAAGAGTGATGCCTAACAAAAATTAAGGCTTCTTTTCTAGGCTGTCACATCTTAGTTTTTTTGACTGGCAAACCTCTGATCAATACTGAGTATAAACAAACAGTGACCCATGGCGTGTCTAAAATTCATGATCGGTGTTAGCTAATAAAATGTATCTGGAGATTTTCACAGCTTTAGTTTGCTGAACCCAGCAGAATAATGACCTTGATGAAAAGCTGTGGCACGTAGCTATATTAATTTTTCACAGCATTACCTTTCAGGAACAAGAATGTCCTGGAGCAAACAGCTAACTAATCTTTCTGTGGTCTCACCACAGTTTAACAAGGAGCAGGAAAGCAGGTTTGATCTCAGTAATGCCCTGGACAAGAAGTTCCACTGTTTCTATTTTTCAAGAGCAAGTAAGGGAAAAGCAAACTATGTTTGGCAAAGAACTTCTGGAGTGTGTGAGAAACTAATATATCAGACACCTACTAGGTTCCTGAGATAAATGCATTGTCAAAGAAGCTGGGTCGGGATTTCAAAATGCTCTATTTTCTTGCCTTACCGCACTACCTGGATACAGTAAGATTGCATCAGTAATTAGTGACTGTGTGAGCGGTCCAGCTGCCGTGACTCTGACAGTAATAAAGGACAATTTTCTTATCCTATGGAACCAACAATTTTGGAGAATACAGAACAAGGGGATTTCTCCCACATACTAGAATCAAAATCCAATAAATGAAGTGCTTTTACAGATCGGATAGTCTTCAGCATACTGCTAAGAGTCATCGGGGTCTGTGAATCAGAAGCAATCATCTCTCTCATTACTCCATGATCAGAGAAGTTTTTCGATAACTCTCTGTAGTCTACCATTGTGTGTGGCACATGTATGACAACTAATGTATTTTTGGAGAAGAAGCCCTGTGATAAGTTTTCTTTTTGGTTCACAGATTATCAGTTAGCATGAATTCATATTCCACTCTGCAAAGGAGGGTGCTCCACTCCCGAGAGATGTGGAACATGGAACAACATGCTGTTTTTGGGTGTGCCCTGTGGAGAGGTATAAGAACTCAACTTCTAACTCTCTGTCTGAAAGATA
The DNA here is from genome assembly GCA_026225945.1 of Cricetomys ansorgei. Lineage (NCBI taxonomy): Eukaryota > Metazoa > Chordata > Mammalia > Rodentia > Nesomyidae > Cricetomys > Cricetomys ansorgei. Next base: position 21,774,477 of record JAMJFZ010000056.1, read on the forward strand.
AGAATCTCAGCTTTCTTTTCCTGCTACTCTTGCAATCTATGCAAAACTCAACATGAGTGCTCCACCTCTGATCATGAAAATGTATGTATTTTTTTACGTATGCTAAACAAAGAATTTACTTGAAGGCATTTATTGGCTATATTATTTTCCACTATACACCTGGAAATATCAGAAATCCTAGGTTAAGGGTTACATTGGTAAGACTACCTCTATTTCAAATTCCAGTCACAAGCCTCAGGACTGACTTACAATTCTGACCCACTATTTATGAATAACGGGTATCAAGACTCATTTCTTGAGTTCAATTATTTGGCTAGAAGAGCTCACAAAACTCAGGGATAGCTTTTTTTTTTGGGGGGGGTGTTGGGTTATCTATTTATTATAAAAGATACTATACAAATGGTCAGAAAAAAAATACATGGAGGGCTGGGGAAATGTCTCAAAGGGTAAATTGCTTGCCTACCCAAGCATGAGGACCTGAGTTTGGATTTCCAACATACACATGAAGGCTAGCATGGTGGCATACATCTGTAATTCCAGTGCTGGAAAAGGAGTTAGGGCTGAAGACAGACAGATCTCAGGGGCTCACTGATCAGCTAATTTACCTGAAAGTTCGGTAAAAAAAAAAAAAGAAAAAAAGAAAAAGACAACTTTGTGTCACAAAACAAGGTAGAGAGCAATAAATAAACACCTTGTTTCAACACACACAAACACACACACACACACACACACACACACACACACTTGAGATACATAGTTGTTCTGAGCTTCCATGTCTCTTTGAGCACACTTCCCTCAGGTACCTCCATGTGTTCAGCTTTCTGGAAGTTCACTGAACCCTGTCCTTCTGTGGGGTTATGGCTTCATTATATGTAGACTTGACTGATTCAGTCATGCTTATCAGGTCAGCTTTCAACCCCTGTACTGTCCCTAGATATCTACTGTCTCTAGGGTGTTGGACAGAAAATCCCAACCTCCTAATCACATTACTGGATCTCCTAGCAATGATATCCTATCATGACATTACCCAAGAGCTGTCTCATTAGAATAAAAGATGTTTCTGTCCTCAAAGAAATTACAATGAATTTGGGAGCTCTGTACCAGAAGCTCCTATCACTCAAAAAATTATAAAGCTCTTTTCTGTGTCAGGAACCAGAGTTAGAGATGAAGCTTACAGCAGAGGGACCTCCCAGCACCAAGGATGTGAAGAGCTTTGATGCAAGAAATCAAGCCTAGATGAAATATAAATTTCTTATTTTATCACACTACATGATGAAATATTAACACTATATGATATAATATTACTATATGATATAATATTAAAATGTAATATTTTGTTCAATAATATTGAAACTAAAGAAAAATTGATTTTTAAAATGAGGTTGAGCTAGACAGATGGCTCAGTGGTTAAGAGCATGTTCTGCTCTTGCAGAAGACTCAAGTATGTTTCTCATGACCCATGTCAGGGATCTCACAATCAACTCTAACTCCAGCTCTAGGGGATGTCACACCCTCTTCTGGCCTCTGAGGACATGCACTTATGCATACTAATCTACACATCCACATACACATGTTCATAGTTAAAACTTTAGTTTTATTATTAGGTACTTGTTCTAGAACATATTTGTCACTAGAAGATGATTATGAAGCAACTATTGATAGATACACATAGACACAGATGATATCCAAATGAGCAGAGCATGGTAGAGACTAGCCAGCATACACCATACACAATGGAATTGTAAGATGTATGGAGGCTTGGATCCAGCCAGAATCACTACTTAGAGGGCCAGAAATTTAAGAAGGATGGTTTTGCAAGGTATAAATAAGCATTTCTTCTGTTAAGCCATTGGAGAATTTATAAAATATTTGTTATAGCAGCTACCACTCTCCAAATTCTATTTATGGCATTTTCAGATTCACAAATTGGTCTGGATTGGTAAGCTTGGCTTCGGTGCTGAGTGTTCTGAACAATGAGACACAGTGGCACTATTGCTTCACTTACCACCCCTTTTCCAGGATTTCCACTATTAGAGCCTAATGGGCATTTTAGATTTCTTTGTGTATTCTACTTAGTAAAGAACAATATGGTCATTAATATCTGTTAAATTCTGCTTATTTTCTCAAAAGTTTACAACCAAACACATGGACGCTTCTAGTCGATAAATGCTTCTCATATTTCTTTCCATCAAAGACAATGCTTCACTGGAGCCCTACTGTGGGGAAAGCATGAATTCTAATGTATTATAATTGAGAAGAAAGAAAATTCTACCAAGAAAACAAGACTGCTCCAATGGCATGCCAGCACGAGGCTGTCAGAATTCAGAGCAGTTGAGAAAAATCACAAACATAGAAATTCTATAAATGGGGGCAGACTCAAGGGAAAACATTCTATGCCACCACCACCCTCAATGTTAATGTGCCGGGAATTTCTGTGTTTGTGGCCACAGGAAATTCCATAGACAAGATGAGACAAGAATGCTTCAGACAGCCTTTCTCCTTTGTCGATTGCCACATGTGCCATCACTTCATAAACAACGAGTTGTGAAAATGTGATGTTTTAAAAGTACCAAGCAGAATCCAATTTTCAACTGGTTCTAAACCACTTCTAATGATAAGAAAATCCAGCCAAACTAGGTGATTAGTGAGCCATTTCCACAAAATGTGATCCTTCTTGAGTTATGCGTAATGCTTTCCTGTTTTTTGCAGTACAGAGCAACTGAAGAAGGAAGAAAGCAAGCTGTCTCCATCACACCGCTGCAGCACTTCTGCCTTGTCTATCAGACAGGGCATCTATGCTGCCACTCCTACTGTCAGCACTCTGAGAAAGACAGCCAAGAAGCATCAGTGATTTTCTGTGCCTTTAATTTTACCACATCAGCCAGGAATAATTAGCAATGGTCTGAAAGGAATAGGATTTTTTAAGGCAACAATTCACACTTCAGCATTTATGCAAATTTGAGTAATTTAAATGTATGAGATGATTAAGAAAGAATCTTCTATTTAATTCCCCAAGAGTGTGTGTGTCCTTTTCTCTTTATGCAAATTTTTGGATAGTCTGTTCTTTGATTCTTTTCTTAGATCACCACACTGTTTAAAAATAAAACATTGTAAATATATACAATGGAGTCAGAATCTTGCCTGTGGCTTCATATGAAACTACACAAACCTCTAACAAGAACAGTATTCAAACTGGTTTTGAATTGTCGTGTTCACAATAGAGGAGAGTGATACAAAAACATTATAAACGCAAATATCTATGGAAACTCTTCAGAACAATTTGTCTAGTCTAATAAATGTAGTGCCTACATGTAAACTCTGAAGTGCCTTTCTGCTTTGTGCCCCTGCATCAATTAACATTTAATTTGACTTTTTAACAACCTCACTTATCACTAGTTTTTTCATGCCTGTGAAGCTAACAAATGTTAGCTTTTCAAAGCTGACAGTTTATGATTACTTATAACCAACACAATTTTGGGTAATGCAGTAAGAGATTAATGGACCACAGGGATGATACAGCCACAGGGCTTTCCATAAAAAGAGGGATGAACTACCATGATAGTTAATGCCTCTTTTGAATAGCTACTGTCAAAAAGGAAAACTTCATCTTCATTATATTAATCGTGCTTTTAATTATCCTTCAGAAGTGATGTAAGGCCTTTGTTTATAAAGTAATAAATAAATAAGAATTTTCTTAAATACTCTATCTGGTACTGAAAATGAAATAGAAAAGAAGTGTCAAGAAAAAGCATATTTGAACAGCATGAAAAAGAATTTTGTTCTCTTACTTTTTTTATTCATATGTGGTATTTGTGTATCTGTCTCTGTATGCATTCACGTGGGTCCTCAGGCAAGAGGAGGGCATCAGATCCCCTGGAACCAGAATTGTGAGCTTCCCAATGTAGGTTCTGAGAATCGAACTCTGTTTTTCTTCAGAAAAGCAGGTGTTATTAACCTGAGCCATATCTCAAGACCCCAGGAATTTTAGATTTAAGTTCATAAAAACGATATCACTATTCTATTATAGGATTAAACGCACTTGATATTTACATACACACACACACATACACACACACATACACATCTATCCGTGGTATTTAAGAAAGACACAAGTATTGACTCCATGGTACTGCAAAAACATTGCAGTAGCAAAATAGTTAATGGCTAAAGAGAGTCATCCAATTGTCTTTTCAAGGAAAATGTCCATGAATCCTTATGATTACAGCCCTCTAATCATAGTTCTCTTTCAAAATTGATTGAAGTAAATTTCCCAAAATATTATATGCCAGTCGAATGAGAAGTATTTTACACTAGGTCTTTAGCCTTAACTACTCAGCCTCCATCCTTCTCAGTGTTGTCTTGTTGAACCAAATGGAATGGGAAGCAAGGAACTTGAAGCATGGTATATCCTTAGAGCAGCCCCAACTTTCCTTTTCAGTTATGTTTAACCAGATCGATGTTCCAGGACTGACTGTGGATGTGTGACAGTGGAAGATTTTGCCTGTGTGGATAATTCCCCCACAACCCACTCTGTTACGTCCCACAGTGCAGTCTGTTCTCTGAAGAAATCAACCAAAGGTCTTCACAGGAAGTCCAAGATGCGCTGTTTGAATCCTTTAGTAAAGAATTTCCTTTCAAATTTTTGGTTTTTTATTATTTATTTTTTCTTCTCTCATACAACTTATACAATACAACCTGAGCCCCTCCCAGCTCGCCCAGCTCCCCTCAAAATAAATTGTTTTAAATCAGTATGTCTGCCCATGACAATTGGAAATTTTAGGGATTTATTACTGTTTGTGTCCAACTTCACCCATGATATTTCAATCATATTCCTATACTTTTATGAAAAGTGGCTAAAGCAAGAATTGGAAAGACGGCTCAGCATTTAAAATCACTGGATACTCTTCCAGAGAACCCAGGTTTGATTCCCAGCACCCACATAGTGGCTTGTAGTTATCTGTTACTTGAGTCTGAAGGGATCCAATACCCTCTTCTGGTCCCCATGGGCACTGCAAACACATGGTACACAGACATACATGTAGCCAAAACACCCGTATACATAAAAAAGAAAAAACATTTTTAAATGACTGAAGCAATTTTTTAGAAAGTACAAAACTTCAGATAGGTTTTCATTTTTCAGGCGTTCTATACATGAATATGGGCTGGTCACAGTCTGTGTCAAAACACTAAATCAACACACTGGAAAGAGACTCATTTCCATGTCCTAAAATCATATACTATCTTAGTAAGTTATTAACGGAAACAGAGTTTATTTAAACTGCATGTCACTCAAAGGTATTTCCTTGAGTAGATGACCTGTGTTAAATGAGGGAAGATTTATACACGTATTTTTGAATCATACACACAAACACACACACACACACACACACACACACATACGGAGAAAACTGAGTTGTTTTATAGTAAATAAATGAAGTTGCTATTGTCACACTTTTTCTTCCTATCCTTTGAGATTATCCAGCTAACACTACATTTCCAATATATTTCCACTCCCCATTTCTCCAAAACTTCCAGAAATTTATCTGTAAAAAGCTCAGTTTGGTTCTCTAACCAGTTATTTCCATACATGCTTATACATTTGCAAGATCATCAATTTTTCCAATAAAAAATGAAAGATCTGATTGCATATGAAGTTTATCAATTTCTACTTAGCAGCTTATGACCTCTTACCTGAGGGAAACTGGCTGATGCTGTAGAAATATGTACATCCTGGCATCCATCCAAGTTTACTCCCAAATTAAGATTCTCACTCAGGGAACATACACCGCCTACTAGTACTGAAAACTACCCCCCACACACACACATACACACGCTCAATCACCCAAACCCAGCAAGGTTTGTGAGGAAGGAAGTGAGCAAAGGCTCACTTTATAGGTCATACCTATAAACAGAAATGGCAACTTCTGAGAAAACGCTTTTATAAAGATAATTAATATGGCTAGAGATTTTATAAACAGAGATAACAGAAGTTCATGAAGAGAGAGACTGGGAATCACATAAGTGAATGAAAGCAAGAATGAAAGGAGAACGGAATGATGTAAGAAAAGAAGTGGCAGAGTGATTCTCACACGCTGAGCTGGAGGTGGTGTTCAGTAGGACGAGTGCTTGCCTAGCATGTCTGGGTTTGGTCCCCAACATGGAATAAACCAGATGCTGTCAATCACACCCATAACTATAGTCGGCGGCAGGAAGATAAGGAGTGTAAGGTGACCCTTGGCAAGTTGGAAACCAGCCTGGGTGCAACTACATGAGACCCCAAACTCAAAAAGAGAATATTTCCTAGATATTATACATCTTATTTTGAAGGTTAAAAGAAAAATAGATTCAAAAATAGCTGAGGAGTCTGAATTATTTTAACTCAAAAACCAAATAGGGATCATCATCCAGCAACGTAATTGGTAAAAAGATGAAGAATTCAAGGAAAAATGTTAAAGATATATATTTGTGCCTGAAAGGTCTGCAGTAAAGCTAAAGGGCCTGAACTAAAAGTTTAAAATGGAGAAGGGAGGAGAAAAAATAGACTAGCCTAAAAAAAAAAAAAAAAAAAACAGAAAGAAAGAAGAAAAGATAGAAAAGAAAGAAGGAAGGAAGGAAGGAACCAAGGAAGGAAGGAAGGAAAGGAGGAAGGGAGGGAAAGAGGGAGGGAGGGAAAGAGAGAGGAAGGGAGGGAGGGAGGAAGAGAGGGAGGACACTTCTTACCCTGGCCAAGTGTAGGACTTCAGGTGGAAAGATCTTACACAAAATTAAGTGAAAGAAATTTATTGAATGAAATTTCTAACTTTCAATTATGAAGAGAAAGTTCAAAGTTCAAAAACGTTAAAAAAGAAAACAAAAGTAGTTTGTTTTTCTTTTCTTAAAAAGTGACATGAGAGGTAGATCTTCCAAAAAAGCAAAGAGCCAAATATCTAAAGGCACAAATGTTAAAAAAAAAAAAAAAAAGAAACAATGGTATTTTTGTATACCAACCCCCCCTCCAATATTAAAACAGAACAAAATTCTAGAACTCCAAGGAGATGTTTCTAAGTAAACAGTCATGGGGATAGACTCAACGCCATCCCTACAAACTAGTGAGCACTAAAACAAGCAGCTTAAAAGCATGGTTTCAGATAAAAGACTTTTACCCATCAAACAAAAACTGCATCTGGTTTTTGCAGAGGAATAAAAATCTCAAAGATTATTCACAACATCTAAATCTTTTAAAGGTCATAAAATAAGAAACTGTAATTTCTTAGTATTCTACAAAGGAAAAAGAATAAACCTAGAAATGAACTAGTGAAAGATAACCCAAAATATCTGTGCATTTGTATATTTTAAAATTATCTTTTTTTTTCTGCCATCTGTCATTACATTTTTAAATTACAGGAAATGCTTAGGGTTTGGGGGATGAATATATGCAATTCAAGAATTAGAAAAAAAAAGGTTGAATCCCAAGTCTAAGCCACTTCTCAGTTAAATCTTTTAAATAGCTTTTAAAGATAAAAGAACAACTTTAGCATAATCTAAAATTCAGTGGCTTTTGAGAAACTCAATAGACTGAAGTTGGCAGGGCCAACTCGGGGCTAATAATTTCTCCTTGTACATGTTTACATGTTTCAGGACAACAGAAAGGGTTTGCAGAGTCACAGACTTGAAGCAGATAAGGGAGACTCAGCAGCAAGTGTTAAGCCTTACTAAAACAGCACTGTTAAAATTGTTAAAATCTCAATTAGTGCTACAGTAAGTTCTTAGATTCTTGCTGTAAACACTCCTTCCGATATTTATTTTCCTCTGAGTACACAAATGGTACTATTTGATTCTCTTATTGATAACTACTGGGCTGTCTGCTGCTATCCTGACTGTCTTCCCTCATGTTGCAATATTAGGATCAATAAAAGCGCTTCCCTTTTGGTGGTCTTTGGCTATTCCAGGGAGGGAGTTGTTTGTTTGTTTACTTTTAGATGAGCAAGCTTACTAATCAGGAAGAGAACTGCAAAAGCAATGGCTGGTTGATTGACAACTGAAAAGGAAGGGCAGAGCCAGGGACCAGGAACTCTAAGAACTGCTGAGATCTTGACAATGGCACAGAACATGGAAACTACATGTCCTTGGAACCAAACTGCAGAACACAGCAGGCTGCCTTGACAGACAGAGAAGGAACTTTCAGAGAAGAGACAGAACAGCAGGAGCAGAGACAGTGGTGTCATCGCAGCAACATTGACAGTAACAGTAGCAGAAGCAGTAGCACTGTCCTTAAGATCCAAGCGTCTTTGACTACCGTAGAGGCCATGATCTGTGACACTAGCTGCTGTCAAGAGCTGAGGAATTCCTAGGCTTGCACTAAGCCTCCAGGGCTGGTAGAGCAAATGGTCCCAAGGGTTAAAGACAGAAGAGCTGTACCAGTAGAAGACACCCACTACTGCCCCCTCCTGACTATTGTCACCATTTGCTGTTGTCATGGGCCAAAGGATAAAAACCCAGCAAAAAAGCCCAAGAAGACTATCTCCATGGTCTCTGCTGGAACAGAGTAAAAGTACCCCAGTCAGCTGCCTGGTAACAGACTGAGTCCACTAAAATCTCTGACTAAACTATTCCATCTAACAGGAATTTAACTTATATCTTATAATATAAATTTTACTTCACTTATATCTTAAAATGACTTAGCAAGGTGAAACTTGTATCATCAACTTCCATCCCCGACTTCAACTGTAGCAGCCACCCACTAGGACACATGATTAGACAATGTTGTCTTTTTTATCTCTTATTAATGGTGTGTTTTTGTTTTGTTGGTGATGATTTTTGTTTATTTGTTTGTCTTTTCTTAGAGAATTGTGAAATGCAGGCCAATGAATGCCACCAACCAGCAACTAGTTTTTAAGTTTTAGATGGTAAGGACAGAGAAAATAAGTTCTGAAATGCTATTCTTGTTCTATCAAACTTCCAAACAATTCTAAGTTTTTTTAAAATGAATTCTAAGGAGAAAATACAAGTTGTAAGAAAACTACACACTCAAACCTATACATCGGCTACATAGATTTTCTTTAATAAGTGAATGCAAGTCCCTGGAGATAAAGCTCCTCTGATATATATATACTGTTTTTAATCATTGCTGGTTACCTACATATGCCAATAAAATATTACACATTGCAGCAAAAAACAGTGTTGCTTACCAACAGCTGTTCCTCTATTGTCGTCTTTCCCAGAAATGGGAAAGACATACCACAGGCGTAAAATGCCAGAGACTCATTTCTCCGTCTTCACTCACTCAGAAACTGATATGAAATTACATCTTTAGTCTACCCTTGTGCTCCATGGGGAATTTGTGAAGATATTTCTTGTGGGCAGCACACATTCCATTCTTACATTTTATTATGCTACATGATGGTGGTATGGCAGCTCTTTTGGGATCATAAGTAGAAATTTAATAGATCTAGAGAGTAGTCAACCAAGAGCCTAAACATCTTTTATTTCATTATTGGACCAGGATTGGAATTAAATAGCAAGCTGGGCTGGATATCTCATACCATCACTGTGGTTACACCCATTAGTCCATTAACTGACATTATGTGGATTGTGCTCTAGAAACTCCAAGCAGGCATTGCGGTTATGACAAAAACCTAGCTGATTAGATCAAACCAGGAAAGAGAAAAATCTGCATTCAAGGACCTGGTTCATTGTCCATCTGGCCTATCTTCTTAGGTATTGCCTTGCTAAAGAGACATAAAACATCATTCTGATAACCACATCAGCATCCTCTTAGTACGGTAGCAAGCAGTTTACAAACCACTAGAAATTGCTACTTAATACTGTAGAGTATCTTGCATTTTGTCAGAAATCAACTTATTCAGCATCTACAATATGTCAGGTACCATGATAAACACAGTAGCTATAGAAGATGTAAAGACACACACTTACCCTCAAGTTTCTTGTGGTCTTCAGAGATATGTGTCAAAATGATTCAAAAAGAGATCACTAAATACTTGAAGGAGCAGTGAAAATGGAGCAGAGAGATCTCAGAAGAAGATCAGGGACCCAGAACAGGGACCCAGGACCTAAGGAACAATTCAGGTTAACAACTGAGAAGACTGAACACGTAAATGGAATTTAGCTAGCGATATTTCAACTAGGAAAATGAGAACTGGATCCGAAGACTTCATGACCGTTTGACCAAACTGAAAGGAAGTTTAGCTTGGAAACTTTGACTCTTTATTTCTTCACTACCTCAAGAGACAGAGCAAAAGAAGGGAAGTAGCTTTATGGGCAAACGAAGATGAGTTATGGACACAATGAGCTTCAAGCTCCTTTGAGACATTCCAAGGAGGTAGTGAGATCTTTGATATATGGGCTAGAACTGAATTTTACAAAAGGAGCTTAGCCTGGAAATATATACTAAGGACTTATCAGCACACAGATGATGATCAGAGCCATGAAAGTGGATGGCATTGTGAGAAGAGAATGTGAAGGCGGGAAGACATCCAAAATGGACCCTGGGGAGCACACCAGGCCTCAAACACCAATGGGGAAGAATTTTAAGATGAGAATGGTCAATAATTCATACCCAGAGAGAGAACAAAATGAAATTAGTACTAAAATATGTCCTCTGACTGTAGCAACAACCTTGACAACTGCATACGCAGCCTGTAAGATACGATTATGTGGATTGAAGAATGAATAAAAGAGATGTGTATATGTGCATGGGACTGTGAATTACTGTAACTTTTTTGAAAGCCTTAGCTATAAAGCAGAGGAGAAGATCCATTAAAAACTAAATAAAAGGTGAGTTAAAGAAACAGGACGTGAAAACCAAGGCAGACAGGAGCCAGACAAAGCTAAGCCTCACCACTCTGCTCCCTGAACCCTCCAACAGTGTTGAGACCCCACACTGCTTTGTCCCCAACAGCTTCCTCTCCATACTTCTTCTGGTACCTTCACTATCTCAAAGCGGAGTGTGCTCTCCGAGCTAGGATGCGATGTCTTATGTTCTAGAAAGTTCTTCTCTAAAGATATGAAAGGCTTGTCCAAGACTCTTCCCAAATGCCACCTCCTCAGGAATGCCTTCTGTAGGCACTTGATCACACACCATCAGGATAATTCTGTTCCCAGGACCCTCTGGCCTGCTTCATTTGTTCAGTATTTCTCTGTAGCTTTCATTGTATTCTGGCATAAGTCAGTTTGCTTGTTTATTGTCTGTCTTCCTTCTCTAGCACATATAATCCAAGCTGAAAGATAAATTTATTTATTTCCATATATATATATATATATATATATATATATATAGTGTATAAAAGACTGGCCCTCAGTAAGTTATCAAATGAATGTTGAGTAAGTGAATAGGTGAATGAATGAATGAATGAATGAAATATGTAGTAGAGAGTAAAGGCAAATTGGAAATGAGAGAAATCCCAACAATAACAGGAGGAAAGAGGCCCTAGAGCAGTCCTCTTAGAAGTCAGACTCCTACAGCACAGAGCAAAGGCACTATGGTGGAATCTGAAGCACTGGGGCTTAAACACCGGTGTGAGGTGAGGGGTGGGGGGGAATGCAGGGATGCTCGAGAGTGGATCCTGAGGATCAGGAGGTAATTACTCTAAGATGCTTGATGCTTTAGGTCATGGTACTGGGACTTTATGAATTAAAGGCATCAAATGCCACACAGAAGAGCGGACAGAGACATGACCTCCAGATCTCCAGAAAACAAGTGAGGACAGGGAAGGTGCAGGTGACTGGCGACTGCGGGCTGTGACGCAATCACACAGGGTAGACCTGAGGAGAAGCTAGCTGGACTGAAAGGTTCTCTAAGTTACACATGAAAGAAGAGAAATGTGGTTTTATGGTGCCCTTGTAAGATAAATCCAGAGGACTCTCTTGCTAGTGACTCTAACTTCTGTTGCTGATGCTTGCTGCTGACAGCTTTTAAGTCTCACCTTTCTTTTTCTGATCGCCCTTTAGGCCAGCTAACAGGAACGCTCACTACTCCTTCCTGTGCTGCTGGCAACCAGGTATCTTACCTACTGTTCTATTGCTGTAAAGAGACATCGTGACCAAGGCAGCTAACAGAAGAAAGCATTTAATTGGGGGTTTGCTTACAGGTTTAGAGGGTTGGTCCATGATCATCATGGCAGGAAGCAGAGAATGGCGCTGGAGCAGTAGCTGAGAGCTTTCCATCCTGATCTGCAGGCAGCAGGCACACAGAGAGAAACAGACGGGGAGAAAGAGACAGTGCTTACATATGTGTGCTCATGTATTTGGAGTCCAGAGTTAGAGGTCAAGTGGCTTCGTCAGTGGCTGTCTGTTCTTTGAGGAAGGGTCTCTCACTGAGCCTGCAGCTCACCATATTGCTAGACTGACTAGCCGCAGACCCTCCAAGATGCTTCCCTTTCTTGGCTCTCCAGCACTGGGATTACAGACACTCAACACCACACCCAGCTTTGTAAGTGGATTCAGAAAGGTCAGACTCAGGCCTGTGCTTGTGAGGCAAGTGCTTGTTCTGGCTGAGCCATATTCCCAGCCTCCACGCTGCCAGGCTTCTACAGTTTGTCTATAGAATTCCACTTCAGAAGACACAACGGCAGAGCCCTCATTGACCTCACCAGACAGGATTATTCATTCCTTCCCTGGTGCTCTCGTGTATGTTTATTCATATCATAAACGTTCACCATAGTCTAATATTTGCAGAAATTGATTATGTATGTAGCTAGTACTCTCATTAAAATCCTTGAGGAATTAACAGTGTATCTTACCTTTGTGTTCTTTAAATTTTATGTCAGAAATGCTTAATAAATATTTGACTTATTGAATTTTTAAAGGTACAAGCACAAATTGGCATTCCCTTGCCAGCATTAAAAGTTTAAGTTCTTACCTAAAGCTTTAAACACAGCCTATGAATGTTCTCTCTCTCTCTCTCTTTCTCTCTTTCTCTCTCTCTCTCTCTCTGGCTCTCAGAACTCAATTCATGATATACAAACAACAAAATATAATATAAAGACCTCTCTAAAAAGATCAATTGTTTGAAGCAGCTTCCAGGCCTCTTGTGGGATTAAAACACAGAAGGCTGGTTTAGGGTTCTCTGAAAGTTCATTCATCTGCTATAGGAGCTCTGAGAAAGCTCATAAAGTGGCTCTTGAATAGGAACACACTCATATGTTTTACGCTGTTTTTAGGCAGTTAGCCTAATTTAGCCTCCTAGGCAGGTTAGAGTCCCCTTGTGGAAACTAAATAGAGTTTAAATACAGAATTATCTCAAAAATCTATAAGCTTCTGATTGATGCCCCAGTTCATTTTGACAACTGAAGCAGCTTCCTGCTTCTACTCGCTTAGGAAGAGGGCTAATAAGGAAGTGACCTCATTAACTCTTTGATGCTAATCACTGGAATTATTCCATGACATGAATATATTTTAGATTTTCATCTAGTTCCACTGCACTGTTGTACTGGCAAGTGCCAGAAATGCTAAACTGTGCATTCACTGACAGAAGAAGAGATTAAGAAAAAAATTTCCACTCTAATAAACATATCCCTCGCCAGGACATTTAAAGGTTTTCATTCCTTCTTTCTTTCATTTCCTCCTCCCTTTCTTCAATCCTCCCTTTCTTCCTTCTTTATCTCAGGCCGGCAGCAGATCTCTTTCTGTGTGTTCTCATATCACCTCTCTCTGTATTTGAGCAAACATTCAGTCACCAGAACAGACTACTTCCTCTGAAGAAAGTACATTGTAAGATAACAAAAAGAAAAACTATGATCAGTTAATACAACTTGGAGAATGTGTTCCTCAGTCTTTTATGAAAACTTACTTGGAAGTTATTGGAGAGATGATTCAGAAGCTAAGAGCTAATACTGCTCCCAATGCCTCTGGCCTCTGCAGACACCTGGACTCCATGTGCATGCACACATACACAGACACACACACACACAGACACACACACACACAGAGAGACACCTGTAATTTAAAATAATGTAAACTTTAAAAACTACCTGGAGAACAAATTAAGGAAGGAATTATTTATCTCAGTTCATTATTTTAGAGGCTCCAGTGCATGGCCTGTTGATTCTGAGCCCTGAGTGAGGTAGCACACCATGGCTGAAGGAACATGTAGCAAAGGTTGTTCATCTCATAGAAGATGAGAATGAGAGAGAGACAGACAAGGGATGGTGAGAAGATACGATCCCCACAACACACTCCAGTGACCTATGGAAGCCAGCTAAGTCCTGCTTCTAAAGTTTCCAGAATGTTCTCAACTAGCCCACCAACTAGGGACAAACTCACCAACACATGAGCCTTTGGTGGAATGCTTCATAGCCAAATGATATATGGGTGTGTGTGTGTGTGTGTGTGTGTGTGTGTGTGTGTGTGTGTGTGGTGTGTCTTAGCATTCATTTTCACAAAAAGAATGGCATGAACAAGACACAAGATGCCTGCCCCAAATGCCACAACTGTGCTTTTCACAGGTACAACACAACAAACATCTTCTAGGTTGAACAAGATTAAATTGCTAAAAAGGCTCCAAACATTTTCATTCACCTTCTAACTTCTATAAGTAAACAAGTTCACTTGTTTAACTTATACAAAAGGAAGATTTGGAGGGTACGTGTGGCTGAAGCAAGAACTCATACCCGTTGAGTATCACCCCCGGCTTCCTCATTTATGAAATATCAATAATAATAACACTTAAGAGAGGTCCAAGAATAACCACAGGTGATAGAGTATGTATATGACAGTACTTTTTAAGTGGAAAAACTACTAAGTCCATATGTCTGTTGTGTACAATAAACACTGAGCAGATTGTCCATTCGGTACCTGGAACCTTGAAAGTACAACTGGAAATGAAGAAAATAATTTTGCGGTGGGATTCTAAAGGTTTGGATTCTTTTATATCTCAATCTAACAGCAAAATCATAAGAAAATAGATATGTGTATATATACATACAGAGAATTTTCTGGAAATTTTAGAACAGGTCTGGATGAGCAAATAGTAAACTTTAGGCACTGCTAATAGGTACGATTCAAGGGTTCCACATCTGTGCATCTGTGCATGAAGAGAAAAGAGGTTGCAGAAAATAAGTGTGCCTGGAACCTTGAAAGTACAACTGGAAACGAAGAAAAGAACCTTAAAAATCTTTTGTTTTACAGAGAAGACCCAGAGAGGAGAAGTGAGTGCAAATTGCATCACAGAGATGGCAGAGCAAACACCAAGTGTCAGCTTCAGCAATCCCCTCAAAGAAAAGTAGGAAGCCCCACTTCCTCCCTCTTCCTACTAGAAAGGCATCCAGTGCCTCACAAAGGGAAATTATTTCAGTCTGCCACACTCTAAGACTTTTCTGAACTACATACCTGCATGCTCCTGTGGTTTTCTGCCTTTGGGTAAATATATGACATTAAAGAATGATTTTTATGTTATTACCTGAGTGGCCTGTTTGGCTGTTTAAAGGTTTCCTTGAGCTTCGTTCTTACATGGCAAGCTTGATGAACTTGTCTCCTAACTGACCCTTTCTGAGGTGACCCAGCACATATTAATCAGCCCTAAATATTCTTTGCTATGCAGTAATGGTAGAAGCTGTCTCCCAAAAGACCAGAAAACAAACACTGAAAGACATAGGGTTTTTTCCTGCATAATACAGACCTTAAGAGGAGCAGGGAATCCAGTGGAGTTTAATACAGACACTAAATCACAGATGAAAGACTCCAATCAAATGCTGACAAAGAAAAACATCTGAACAGAAGCATGAGCAACAACCTGCATAAAAAACCATAACCACCCTGACAATGGAGCTTTTGGGTCTACTCTGGGGAAATTCCACACCCCATTAGAGGAGCAGGAAGCAGATATCCTGGAGGAATACTCTATAACCCACCAAGACAAATTGATGAGACATTTCCCAAATCATCACTACTTACTCGACACTCGGGATGTTTATGGTTTTTTTTTTCTCTCTTCTAGGTTGCTTGGAACATTTTTTAATGAGGAAATATGAGAGATCGCAAAAGTAATAAGCTGTGAGGAGAATAACATAAGGCCACTTCATAAAACTTCTCCTTTATGATATTTCCATTTCAAAAATACCAAAGAACTCTTCAAAAATATCAGCTTAACAAAGGTTAACTTACATCTGCCTCACCCTAACTAGCATGAAAGTTATTTTTATGCTAACAACTTTGGGAGCAAATTAAATTAAGTGAACAAAGACATGTCAGCAATAATAATGTTTGTCATCTTACAGTTTTAACATCTGCACTGCCAACATCCATCCTGGGCCACCGTAACCTGTCACCTCATTTCCTGAAAAGGTTTCTCCCTGTCCTTGGTTCCTGTCCTTATCCTTTCCCTGGATGAAGTGTTGATATGTAAATCAAACTGTTTTTCATGCTTCTGTCTCATCCTCTTTTAGAAGCAAAGCCGATGTGTCTGCTTTGTTCAACACTCACGACTGACCCTGTCCCAGTCTGGCTCTCATCCCCATTCTTTACTTACCATTTTTCCATCACTCTGGGATTGTCATAATTCTTCAAATATGCAAAGCTCTCCCAATGTCAAGACCTTTCCCATTGCTCTTTTTGCCTGGAGCACTTTTCCCTGAGTCTTTGCACGTCTCTGCTTCTCCACACTCTGTTCTCTACAAGTGGCCCTTCTACAAAAAGGTCTTTCCTCATCACTGCAGCCACAACCATCACCTTCCCTCCCCTTACTCTCCATCCCTCATTCTGGCTTGACAGTGTCACCTTGGCCTCGTCCCTCTGTTGTTTTCATCACTATCTGATTATATCCTATATGGATTGGCTCATGTGTTTTTCACTGTTATAGTCTGGATCTCAAATGTCTCCTGAAAGCTCATCACTAGCCGATGGTGTGTTAGGAAGTGGTTAAAAGTTTAGGAAGTGAAATCTAGGTGAAGAAGCCATGGATCATTGATAGAATGCCTCTGAAGAGGATATTAGGACTTCACATCTCTTTTTCTCTCTTGTTTCTGGGCCACCAGATATAAAAAGGTTTGCTCACCGTACATTCCCCATCAGCGTGTTTGGCTTTGCCATGGACCCAAAGATTGAAACAAGCAGCCATGAATGGAAATTTCTGTGATTGTAAACCAAATGATCAGTTCCTTCCTTATCTTGTATATTTTGTCCAAGCAACAGGAAGCTGATATAAGCAAGAACTGGTCTTCAAAACTCTCTCCAAAACACAGAATCCATCTGGCACAGAATAGACACTTAGTAAACAATCACAAAGGAACTAATGTTCAAGAATAATAATATTGTAAGTTGTTTACTGTGAACTTACTGCTTTGTTCATAGTATTTTTATTACTAGCCACATTTAGTCAAAAAGGGATGTGGTTTCCACATGTGTGCATACATTTTTGCCTCTACAGAGTGGGTGTGCTAGGTGTGACCCCTTAAGGAGGAGAGCATAGGTAATTCTGTGTTCAGATTTCTCCAAAGTCTACCTTAGAAATGTTTTGTAGGTTTTGTTGTTGTTTTGTATATCCTTACAGTGCTGCTATATAGTAGATAATAATTGTGTGCAAAGCTGAAATCTGTGACTTGTCTAAATCATTAATGTACAGGCAGTCTTGAGGGATTCCTGAAATGAAAGGCAGTAGTAGAGGCCTTGACTCAGGTGATGGTGACAGCACTGAATGAGGGCACCTCACTATATATCTGGGAACCAATAGGTTCAGTTGGACTGCATCCAGTCACACAGTTCATAACGTAGGAAGCCAGGATCCTTAATATGGAATTCACTGATGCAAATAGTAGGACTGTTCTTCTGACAAGGAGCTGTTAGCATTTATCAGGCAATAGGAGGAGGGAGGATACCTGAGCAATTGAAGTCTAAACCCCAACATTTTCCAAGAGAGTTAAAATTATAGGAGAGAATTTGGCTTTTCTTGGATGCAACTCTGCATACTGATTAGCCTCCTAAAGAGGCAAATTTATTCAAATCTACCTCCCTAAAACAAATGTCATCTCCCCCGGGGGAGTAAGATGGTGTGGAACTATAAACAGAGCTCACTATTTCGAAGTCCTTTTTCAGGAAAATTTCTCTCTTTGCTCTCCTGCATTAGATAGAGTATTTGTAACCTGGGAGCAGCTGAAACTCATTAAAAAGTGATAGCTGTCCAATCCAAACATAAATTGTGTGATCTTTACATACACCATATGACTTGTATTGGCTTCTCTTTCAAGATATCTGCTTCATGGCAAATTAACTTTAGCATTTTAATCATCAAGGCCATTTCTCACATAGGAGATAAAAGCTTCTTTTGTTTGAATTTTTTTGTCTCAGTCTGTGTTCCAAGCAAGCCTCAAACTTGAAATTCTCCTAATTTTGGGAATGCAGATGTTTGCCACAATACTGAGCTTACATCAGTTTCCTTTTAATATTGACCCTATATCAAGTTTAAAAAAAAAAAAAAAAGGGAGTTGACCTTCCTATAAGAATGTGTGACACATCCAAAATGAATACACAATTACTACCTGGAGGAGAGGTTTGGAAATCACAAAGATCTTAAATAGAGCTGACATCCCCCTCTCCAATGGCTAAGAAAGCTAATTACCTTTAGAATGATGACTTCTGTAACATGAAAGACCCAGTAGCCTAATGATCCCATCATAGTCTTTACAAGGCAGAGCTAAACCTAGATCAACAGGGAAAATATCCTTCCCTTCTATTAAAGTAGACTAGCTTTTGTTGAGAAATCAAACAGATTGAAAAAGTGATTACTTTCTTGTACAACTGGGCGGAAGAGCAATTGACTTTAATGATCATGCAATTCTTTTGCCCACAGGTTAGAAGCCTATAATATACCTCCAGTTTGCTTTTGGAATTATCAACTTCTGATTGTAATAAGAGTACTTAAGAGCTTATATTTGAAGTCTCTAGCAATATTTAGAAAGACAGAACCTTCTCCTTCAGAAGAAAGTGGACCTTCCAAGGTATCTGATTCTATGGTCTGAAAATAAGTTCTCCAGAGAAAAGAAGAACAACTGAGGAGAGATGGAAGGTAAAACAGAGAATGTTACCTATGTGCAACCCTGTGTGGTCAGTGAGAAGTCCCTGCCAAGGCTTAAGTTTCCAGGAGTCAGAAGATATGTTTCTTCTCTATTATGCCCAGGTAGCTACTTAACAATTTATTTCTAAATGAACAAAAAGGAAGTTGAGTGTTTTTATCTAAAATGCTGTCATTACTTCCTCTGTTTTGGCTTTCTACAAATCTCTATGTTATACAATCCTCAGTAAAGTGTGCCATGATTCTCCTGTCAACCTGTCAACCTCCTGTCAATCTCTTCCCTCAGGATAGCCATGGCTCACTGCTGTCTTGGCCATAATTATTCATGCAAAGGTAAAATAAAAACATCTGTTTGTTTTGTTCCTATTATTTTCCCAATCCCTGACCCCATGTGCTTTAAGGTCCTTGAAGACTGTGGATCGTTTTCAATTCCCTGGCTTTCCTATTATGCTAAACAGCAGTGTCTTACAGAGATGGAGTTGAATTGTTTTCATCTGATTTTATGCTTCTTTATTTAAAAAGCCTATATCTTATGTTCTCTTGCCTCTAGTTTTCATATAACAAGGCATATAACAATACATTAATCATGTATCCATCTCCCACTATATTGCATAAAACAAATAATTATACCCATAAATTTATGAAATTTATTGCATGTATGATATTTTGCCATTTCACATATTTCTCTTCTCTACCACTAATCATGCAAATCTCTGCATTTGTGAACAATTTTACTATTTTTAAAAAGATCCATTTCTCTCTTCTTGAATTGGATGGCTATGACTTTTTATATGCTTACCTGGTGTTACTCATCAGGTTGAACTGGATATGCTCAGTGGGAAACAAGGATAAAGGTTGGCTCACTAGAGGACTTGTTAATCCACTTCGGCCAAAACATTTCTGACTTCTCATTTGTAAAATGAGATCTTAAAACCTTCATCATTATTTACTAAGCATTCACTGCACCCTAGGAACTTAATAAAAGAAACTGCATTCAAAGGGCTTAAAAATAAGGTCTCCACTTGCTGTAAGGGGACATAGTGGGAAAGAGAACTGAGGGTCACTCCATTTCAGGCGCTTTGCATATTAAAAGACATCAGTCTCATAAGGGCTCAGATGCACAAATGAATCCTCAGAGTGAGGTTGTATCCTGGTGGCAGAGAAGTGGGATTAGAGAACCCACAGCGGGAGCCCTCTAATAAGAGATGACAAAACGAAGACAATATCAGCGGTTAATTCAGCATATTAAAAGTTTTGCAGGAAGGGCCAGCTCTTTTCTTTCACAGAACGTAAGTGAGTGGTGCACATCAAGATAGTGTAAGCGCATTCTGTATTCCCTGTAAGAAGGAACTGTTTCCTTTACCACCATTCCAAGCGCAGTAACTACCGACTCTTTAGTCAAGTCACAAAATTCTACCCAAAACATATCCTGGACAGACTATTAAATAAAATACATAGTCTATGATGAAAACAGTTAAAAGAAGCTATGTTTAAATGATGAAATTTTCTATTCTGTTCTTATAA